>OZ034813.1:45912974-46512974 GCA_964030455.1 Linum trigynum | reverse complement strand
AGAGATGGAGACACGTGGGGGCACCTTATTTTGGGGGAGGGAAAGGGAGTTGGGGCCTATTGGAAAGTAGACACGCGGTCCAATCTCCGCTGCCTGCCTGCTTCCTCCGTTTCGTACAAATTTTAAAACAGTTTTTATTAACATCCTTTATTTTTTGGGGTTTAGCAAAATTAGTACACATCTTTATTCATTTTTTGGGGTCTACATTTTACAAAGTCCGGACATTGGAAGGTGAGTGGATGGATAAGGAAAAGGGGGAAGGTAGCCTTTATTTCCCATAATTGTTTTGTTCCATTGGAAACCAATGGAAAAGGCCAAACGGTGAAGTGGTTGTGCGATGAGGACGCGTGGATGGTGGGATGATAAATCGGATCTTCCCTCCAAGATTTCCTGACAACGAAAGAAAGCCAAACCCCACAAAACCAAATTACCATAACAAGATATATTTCTTTGTGTGTTAAGGGGGCTTGTTTGATTAGGGTTTAGTTGGCCCAATGAGATTGATGGATGCTCTATCCATCCTATCACTTCCATCTTTTGTCTTCCAATCAAACACCCTGGAATGTCCACTTCATCCCCTTACCAGATTGATACAAAAGGAGATAAGAAACGGGGAGGATTGGAGCAAGGAGTTGCCTCCATGGTTCGATGCACCACACAAAAACATAATAACCATAACAATGTGATAAACTCTATAAAATAAGTCAATGTGGTCTAGTTAGACCCTTAATCCGACCCCTCGCATGGTTCATCGATCGGACGAGTCCACCGCCAACCAATCTTACCAATTCATCTAGCCCGTCTTGCCTGCCTAGTCTAGATGAGGTAAGACTAGGCATGAGGGAACCGCAACCCGAATTCCCTTTTATGGCCGCAACATCAATGGCGGATTCGTGGACTAAAATGGATGGTTGCTTAGGGTGCACATTGAGGATCAAATGAAACTACACAACCGCCAACACCATTCAGCAACATAACCCTGGTGAGAATCTGCCATCGATATGGCCTCTTGTTGGAGTGTAGTATTGGTCCATATCCAAATTGGGCCCATTTGAAAAGGGGCTGGCTTTAGATTAAGCCTCTTCTGATTCAAGAGAAAGGTCATCAACTACTTCAAATATAAGCACCACCCTATTCTAACATCCTAAAGAGCAAAAAACATTCCGCTTTCAGACAAAACAACAAGAAATCAGCTCTGTAGTCCTGTGCAAAAGTTGCATCCACATCTCATAGTAGAAACCAAGTTCTAAACACAAATTCTCATGTCCACTTCAAAATGTGGTGTTTACATAATGATCATATATATGAGCTGGGATTTGCCTTATTTTCTTCCTGGAACCATAAAATAGAAAGAAAGAGAGACATAATAAGAAATATAAAGAGGATAAGGAATGCTGGTTTTTATGGAGGGATCGTTTTCACTCCACCCCACTCTAATAGAAAACCGACCACAGTTTAACATGGCAGTGTAGTAGAAAGTAGAACCCTACTCAATTTCTCTGGCAAAAAAAGGAACCACCAAATTATTTGCCCAAATTTCCCTCCAGAATGGAGAAGGATTAAACCGGATGAAGAAAGAACAAACTTAGTTGACAACGTCAACAATCAACTTGCGAGACTTGAGGACTGACCACCTCATACGTCGATGGTAACCGACCTGAAGCAAAGCCAAGGATAGTAGGAATATCCACTTGAATCCCATCTGACGATTAGGCAAGGAAATAAACGTTAGTCATGTCGATTTCTGAAAACATGTTGGGAACATCAGGGGAGTGGAAATAAAGGGTAAGTGGGACTTACCAGTTTCCTCTCTTCCATTTCAGGTTCCGCAGCCCATGACAAGAAAGACACGACATCTTTGCCCATCTACACACCATCATGAATAGTGATGCTGAAGTTGTTAGTGACAAAGTAATAATGACTTCGAACCTTACCAGAGATATATGAAGGTGGTGAACTGACCTGAGCCTCGGTTGCTGGGGTGCCATCTTCATACTCAACAGCACCATCGTTGAGCATCTTGGGCATAGCAATAGCTCCACCAGGGAAGTAAGGATTGTAGTGCAAGCCCTCACGGATCTACAAGGTCAAGAGAATTCTCGGTTAGACATTAATGAAAAACAAATAGCACAGCACCAAAGACAACCAACATGATAGAGTCATCAATACATAGACAACTACATGACACAGTAAGTGCAAGTAGAACTACATGTAATGATGTAATATATGAAAGCAGCTTCGATATAAAAGTGTGACAAACAAAAGGTAATTACAATCATCAAGATATCGAAATCCAGCAGGCACGAGACACAAGGAGCATAGATATCAACTTCCAATTTCTTAATGACCATGATTCGGACATCCCTAAGGGTAAGTGATGCTAATTAACAGCCAGGCGAGGCACAATTAATACAAGTAATACTAAACCATTTGTTAGTTGAAAACAACAGCATGTAACAGAGACATCGAGGTTGAAATTACCGAAATTCCAGCAGGAGGCTCACGGTACCCAGTTAAGAGAGCAAAGACGTAATTCTGGCCATTGTGACGAGCCTGAAAAAAGAGAGGAATGAGAAAAAGAAAAGTCCAGGAAGACTCAATGGCAGTTAAAATGCTCATAAGTGTAAATTGAGAATTACTTTTGTGATGAGGCTCAGATCTGGAGGATATGCACCTCCATTAGCAAATCTAGCAGCAGATTCATTTGGATATGGCTGAGGGAAACGGTCACTCAGTTTTCCTGGGCGGGTGAACATCTCACCTTCATCATTGGGACCATCGACAACTTCAATCTCAGCAGCCATAGCCTTTGCTTCCTCTTCTGTGTAAGCAACACCCACCAGATCACGGTATGATATAAGGGACATGGAGTGGCAAGAAGCACAGACTTGCGTATAAACCTGGTGACCACGTCGAATCCTATGGAAGAAAGTATAAGTACCTGATTAGTTACACAATAAAGACTTGTAACATTGGGAGAAAGAAACACCGATATAAAAACTCATGAGGGCAACAAATGGACTCACGAAGCATGGTCATAAGAGCTCAGGATGCCACTGTGAGGCCATGGATAGATTGGTGAAGCTAGGCCATGCTCGGCCTCATCTGAAGCAGATACAACTGCAGTACCCAGAAGCCCAGAGAGACCAACTCCAACAAGTGCCAATGCTCTCAGGGACTTCTCTCCAAAAGATCCAGCCTCCTCATGACCTTTCTTTGAATTGAAGAAAGATGAAACCGAAGGAACCTGAAAGGTGTAAACTGGAATATATTAACAATAGATGGAAAAAGTAGTGAACACACAAACTAACCTATGCAAAATAAGAACATGATTGGTCTGTTTGTTAATCAAAACAAATTCACTAGTTTAAGAAGTCTGCAATGTGGTTCATATAATAACAAACAAATTTACAGAGGCCATAGCATATCAACTAGACAGACGTCATGAAAAGAGTAAGGAGATCAGAATTAGACAGGGATGTAGAACTTACCATGGAGTGAGAATGGAGTTTCCTCTGAAGAAGCTGGCGGATAACCCCTCCTCCAGCCATTTTGCTCACTATCTGTTTCTCTGAAGCACATTGCAAGAAGAAAAAGAGCAACAATGAGACAGTACCGGAGGAAATAGACAACAGGTCAAGCAACAACCAAATGAAACCAAATCCTACACATAATCACAAATTCAACAGCTCTTTCGATTTCTCGCTTATAAAAAAACAAGGTTCATCTATCATAATTCATAAGCAAGCAGGGTTTATCCATCCATTTTACTGACTCTGTTTATCTACCAGTCCCGCCTTCACGATATAGCTTCTTTTTTTCTGAATCCTATAAAAAACGCTGGGCATACGCTGAAAATGAAATTCCATACGCAAGTTTTTAACTTTGGGCATCCTATAGTTCCGTATAGTTTCTCCAGACATTCCAGCTCAAACACAACACTCCCAGACATCGAGACACCATCCAGATTAACGAAAGCATAGAAGCAGCGTTTATGTATGAAAACATGAATTCAATTTATTACTAGCGTCAAAGCCCTCCAATCCGGAGGGAAAAAACCACAACTTTTCGTAATCCCCAGTGGCCCGTGGGAGGCACAAGTAATCCACACGCTTCTAAAACTCAACAGATCACAAAATAACTGAATAACTTCACTAACCCACCAAATCCCATATCTCAAAACGTTCCCCCATTCCCCCAACAGAGCACTTACGCAACCACGAATCAAAACCAGCAATCACAAACCACAAACGAACAGTAGCAAATCATAAGAGGAGCGAATAAACGCAGCATTCGATTCGGACTTACAGGGACAATTCAACAATCGGAACAGTCAAAATGAAAAAGAAAGGGAACCCTAGATAGCTAGCGAGGGATGAGATGCGGCGAAGAGGAGAAAGGCGTGAAAAGGAGAACTTACGAGGAGATGGGCAGGGAACGAAGTGGATACGGTGAAGCAGGAGGGGCGCAGAGAACCGGGAGATCGCCAGGGACCGGAGGAGCTGCCGCAGCTGAGAGGAGATGGGAAAATTAGAAGCCCACGCCGCGCGATCGAGCCAAAAGGGTGACGAACTGAGGAAGAGTGAAGGTGAGAAACCCAAACGAGAATAATTAAAAAACAAAAACAAAGGGAGAGAGTGAGAAATTAGGAGATGTAGAATGAGCCACGATTCGAACGATTGGTTTCTTCCTGCTAATTAGCGATTGTTGCCCCGTTGTTACCATGACTTGATCTGCAGCAGATTGGGCTTTAAGGTGGGCTGGAGACGACCCACGGCCCAACACGTATGTAATGTAAACATGCAATCACCAAGCTGATTGATTATCTGGTTAATAGGGGACATTCCATGCTGATGCTGCTAGAGTATTTCTAATTTGTTTTTTTTGATAAGATAGAGTCTTTCTAATTAAAAACAAGTGTTAGGGTGCTCTTTTGTGTTAGTTTCTGTATCTAAGTATAGTCTATAGTCTTGTTTTTTTTTTTGTTTTTTTTGCAATTCATCATCTTTGTCATAAAAGGAGGTATTGCACAATAGTATATCCAGAATGCGGTATTTGTGTAATGAATCTCCAGAATGAAGTGTATCAAATTTATGAACGTGTAATTCGACTTTCTTTAAGTACATGATACAAGTGAACTGCTGAGAAGTGAGAAACTTCTAAATTCTCCACTCAAAGTACTTAACTTCTAAGCATGTGACACAAGTAGCTAGAAACATTAAGCAAAGGGGCCTAGTAAAAGTTTCACTAGTTCCCTCAAAGCCACAAGCTGTACTTCCATTTCCACTTGATATTCTCTTTACAATGCTGGAGGAATCCATCTGTAGCCATGAGTTCGGATGTAGCCAGCTCTCAGCAGCAGCTCGTCGGCTTCTGCAGGCCCCCTGCTCCCCTGTTGGTACGAAATGGGTTTCAGCTCGCCATTGTCGATCCTGTGCAGAAGGGGTGTGAATATATCCCATGCAGCCTGTTCGATTCAATACACATGGAATCCAATGTAGTTTTACTTTTGATCCCCCAAGCATATATACTGTTAGCCAGTGGTTGCAGGGACTTTTCATTTACCTTCAACTCGTCTCTACGTACAAAATGCTGCTGGTCGCCATGAATACTGCAGAAAGAGAGTAGTTTCTAAGTACATGGGAGCTTTGAAGGAATGAAAAAGTGGTGATCATTACGTGTCGAGGAGGAGGCGTTCGTAAGCATCTGGAATGGTGACTCCATGATAACGTTGTTTGTACGACAAGTCTAGCTCACTCTGGACAGTTGACATCTCCAGTCCTGGCTGCTTAACCTGCACCAGATCAGGAAAATAGTGGCCAGCACGTAGAGCAAAATGGCTATTTTCAGTATGGATCATCATCAGCATCAGATTAAGAATCGAGATTTGCTGCACATACTGCCAGTTTCATGTACATGGCTTCTGAGGGCTGCAGTCGCATAACGAACTCATTTCTTCCTTGCTTTTCGCCTAAACAAACACGGACAAGGTAACAAAGATTAATCAAAGACATAGACTTTCTAATCGAGTGATCAAGCAAAATCCGGATTGCATGGTTAGATGACATACAATTGAATATATCACCAGGTACATCCTTGAACTGGACTCGAATATCTGCCTTTTTGGAGCTCAATGCTTTCCCTGCCTTCAGAATGAAAGAAACACCTGTGTTTATTGCATCCAGTGTCCATGATCATCAGAGATAAGGCTAACAATAGAATGTGGATGTAGGAAATCATCAACCAGTTACCTTCCCATCTTTCGTTGTGGATTCGGAGAATGATGGAGGCAAATGTAGGGGTGTTCGAGTGGTCAGGAACTTTTGAATCATCTCGGTAGCCATGGTACTGTCCTAGAACTACCTCTTCATCTTTGATTGGCTCTACAGACTGAAGAACCTGAAAGAAAGACTAGTGGATGAATACTGAAAAAATAATTTCACTTGATTCAAGTTCTGCATTTCCATAAAAAAAATGTACCTTAACTTTTTCATCCCTGATATGCTCAGAATCCAAAGAAACGGGCTTTTCCATGGCTACAAGGCAAAGAACCTTCCATCCAATCATCAGGAAGTAGCAGTCAGTTTATATGACAATCTCATCAGTTTTACTTCTAACACATGCTAATTTTACTTACTTGCAAAAGATGGTTTTGAATGATATCTCTAATTATTCTGCAGGGGGGAAGAAGGATGATAGCTACATATCAACTACTTAATCCAAGAAGCTCTAGGACAGGTAAGTTCTTTCCTTTACTATTAAGCTTTGAAATTGATCCTACAATCTCAGTTTAGGGGAGAAACAAATGTTGCATTACCCATATTCATCAAAATATCCACCACGGCCTTCTATCCCAAAATCCTCACGGAAAACAATCTGCCAAGTAAGGTTTCCGTTCATCATTATGGTTAACATCCACCTTGGAAAGCGGAAGCAAGAAGATTCTTTCATCCTTACCTGGACATTGTCAATGTTATCACGGTTCCAGAGTGGTACAAACAGGCGATTTGCAAATCGAAGCACCAACTGCAAGATTTGCAGTAGAACAAGAAGAATATTGGTCAAAATATAAGCATGATGGAATCTCATCAAAATGAGTAAATGAATGAGTCTAAGCATAGTTCATACCAAATTCTGCACCATTTCTTTCCCCAAGTAGTGATCAATGCGGTAAATCTGATGCTCCCCAAACAACTCTCCTATCGGGGAACTAAGCTTCTCTGCGGATTCCAAATCTTTGCCAAATGGCTTCTCAACAACGATTCTTGTCCATCCACCAAGATCAGCTACAAAACATTATATCAGTTTATCTCCATATAGATCAATACCAAAGGCTTAACAGACATTGAATTTGGTGTTGCTTTCCAACTTACATTTGTTCATACAGCATAACTTGATCATCTTGCAGACGACAGGATAAACCGAGGGAGGAAGTGCAAGATAAAACAACCTTCTACAACTTCCATTTGCACTACTTTTGGCATCTTCATGCTCCGAAATTTGCTTATCCAACAACCGGAATCCTTCCTCGGTATCATATGAACCACTTGTATACTTCATCTGCAACAAACCACTTTGAAAGCATATATAACATAGAAATATGGAGAAGCCCAATGCAGGAATAGGCAAGACCAACCAGTTGCAAGAACTCTGATACATCTTCAGCCTTAACTGAACCCTTCTCTAGATAACTGCAAACAATAATTTGAACAATACCTTCAAAGTGCCCATTGAAATACAGAGAAATGAAAGATGGAATACTAAAAACCATTCTCTATCTCACCCTACCTGCGTATACGGCTTCTGAGATCATCATCTGACATTTCAGTCCTTGCATACCCAAAGATGTGAAATTCACAGGATTGAATGAATCTCTGACGGATAGGTACACACAATTCCCAAAGGGTCAAAAATCAAATCAGAAAAGTAACTGTCCCGCAAAGGTACTTAAACAATCACTGAGTTTTGAATTGTGCGCCCAACGAGGCATCGTACCTGGCGGTAAAGATTGAAAAGGGCGGGAAATGTCTTCTTCTTGGCGAGATCACCAGAAGCGCCAAGAACGATGATTGAGAGGCACCCAGTTTCAGGCTCACTCTTCTCAAGCGGCTGGTTGCTGGAATCAGCAGTAGATTTCTCCATTGTCGTCGTTTCCACAACCGATCCCCAAGGTTTCCCTCTGATTACGGTGATAGCGTAATCTGCGGATTCTTCTGGGTAGAGAGGAAGAAGTGAGGCAGGGTGAGGCGGTGAGCCACGTGCACTGGTTCGCTTTCAAGCTACTAGTGGCTGAGGCTTTCACCATCTTTAACGCGGGTGTGTCCAGAAGCGAGGCGTAAGTGTAACGTCCTTAGCGGTAATGTGAAAACATATATAGCGGTGCATAAGCAACGTCCATTCAGATCAAAATAGCTCGAAATTTCCAAAATGACATGTATGATCATGAATTCAACTTGGACCGTATTATATATCTACCAATATAACTCCGCTAATGATTCATAAGACGGACGTGACATGGCGGCAACCTGTAAGTAGTGCTCTATTACTATTGTAACAGCTTCAACTCTACAATACAAAACATTTATTTCACTACCGATGCTTAATACAAACACCGCACAGCAGGCTCCAAAGGGAGCTTTTTATGCAAATTAGTTTTACATTACACTCTCAGCTGGCTTAGAACAAGCAATCCTTATGACACAAGGAGAACCGCCCACATTGTTGTGTATTGATATAAGTAGTACAGCTTTCCGAGCAAAGCAAACACGGTCACGTCACAGTTTTTCCTTCATAGTGTTGGGGGAATCCAAATGTAGCCGTGTGTTTGAACATATCCAGCTCTCTCCAGAAGCTCATCTGCCTCTGCAGGACCCCGGCTTCCCGGCTGATACGGGAGGGGCTTGAACTCGCCATCATCGATCCTGTGCAGAAGTGGCGTGAAAATCTCCCATGCCGCCTGTTTCATTTAAAAGAAACGGCATTAAGATTGAAGCTTCCCCTAGCACAAAGATAGTGGTGATTAAGGTTTAATAACAGTCAGCCTTACCCTCAACTCGTCTCTGCGAACGAAATGCTGCTGATCGCCTCGGATTCTGCACAGGAGGATAGAACACATGAATTTGCCACATAGCACAACATTGAGTTTTTTTGGAAGAAATGTGGGTAAGCTTACGTGTCAAGAATCAGGCGTTCGTAAGCTTCTGGGATGGTGACCTGTTGATAACGTTGTCCATAGGACAAGTCTAGCTCGCTTTGAACCGTTGACATCTCCAGCCCGGGCTGCTTAACCTGCACCAGACACCAAAAAATCTTGAGCAAATCGGACTCTTTGCAAGGGGTTTCAAGAAAGTGTTCTATGCTGGGAAATTGCCACGTACTGTAAGTTTCATGTACATGGCTTCTGATGGCTGCAGGCGTATAACAAACTCATTTCTTCCCTGGTTCTTGCCTGAACATGAAAACACGAGTCAAGGAATGAAGATTCGACATTCCAAAATCAGTACTGATACCTGCAAAATGTGGTGCGTTAGTATTTTACAAGTTCAGATGTCCATACATCTAAAAATATCGCCAGGAACATCCTTGAACTGAACACGTATCTCTGCCTTTCTTGAATTCAATGCTTTCCCTGCCTTTAGGATAAAAGGAACACCTGTGAAAAGAGTGATGCACAAGGTTAAGATACACAATTCACTCTAATATTTTCTGAAGTGTAAAACAAAAAGAGAAATAAAATCACCTTCCCATCTCTCGTTATGGATTCTTAATACGACCGTAGCAAATGTAGGGGTGTTTGAGTGGTCAGGAACTGTTGGGTCATCTCTGTAACCATTATATTGACCCAGCACAACCTCTTCATCTTTGATTGGCATTACTGATTGAAGAACCTGAGATTCTTTCAGCTATCAGTAAAGCTAAACACTTTTCCAAGAAAGAAGACTAGGTGAATGAAAATCAGCTTCATGACCCTATTTTCCTAAAACTTCTACATTCCTTTCCAGCAAACTTCATTACCAATCAAAATGGAGTCAGAGACGAGTAACTCGGAAAATTAAAATGTGTTAAGCTGATATTAGAAACATGTACCTTGACTTTTTCATCTCGAATGTGTTCAGGCTTCAAAGAAACGGGCTTTTCCATAGCAACAAGACACAGAACCTTACAAGAATGAAGAAGCAACAGTCAGTAGATGGTCTAGTCCACGAGTAATAAGTTGACAATGAGAATCATAATGTTATGAAGTATGTAATATTCAATGCCATAGCACGCTGCTTACTTGCAATAGGTGATTTTGAATGATATCTCTGATAATTCTGCAGGAAAAATAGAAAGAAAAATATGATTACTGCATACCAGCTACTTTAAAGTACGGAATCAAGTATGTTCTGATAAGTACTGTGCAAGTTATCGAGTCGAAATACTAATCTAACCAACCCACTTGAGAAGGTAATTATCAACTGTACATACCCATATTCATCAAAATATCCACCACGGCCTTCAGTTCCGAAATCCTCTCGGAAGACAATCTGCAGAAAGGAAAGGAAGTAAAATGATGCAAGTTCAGAGCCTATTATTATGCTAAACGATCAGTATGGATGAAGAGTAGACGAAGAGATTCACACCTGAACATTGTCAATATTGTCACGGTTCCAAAGAGGCAAAAAGAAGCGATTCGCAAAGCGCAGCACCAACTACAAGAAAAAAACGAAAATGAGCATGAAGAGTGAAATGAAACCAAGATGAATTAGGAGTCTAACATAAGTCCAGACATCATACCAAGTTCTGCACTAATTCTTTCCCCAAATAGTGATCAATACGGTATAGTTGAGGTTCCTCAAACAACTCTCCAATCTGGTTGCTCAGTTTCTCTGCAGAATCCAAGTCCTTGCCAAATGGCTTCTCAACAACTATCCGAGTCCACCCACCAAGATGAGCTAACACAAGGAATAAAAGGCCATGAATACACATGTTTCCAAAAACCCTGCGCATTTAGGCTAAAATCACTTAATCAGGTAATATATCAGCAATCATTTCAATGAGTGTAACTTACATTTGTTCATGCAACATAGCTTGATCATCCTGCAAACCACTGGATAAACTGAAGGGGGGAGTGCAAGATAGAACAGCCTTCGAGATGATCCTTCCGTGCTGTTTCTGAACTCTTCATGAAGTGAGATCTCCTTATCCAACAGCCGAAATCCTTCCTCGGTGTCATAAGAACCACTAACATATTTGACCTGGAAAACCACCGTGAGTTTATCGTTAAGCTGCAGCATGCCACAAGCTACAAATACCAAAAGCAATGCAACAAAAAGGGGCCCAAACTAACTTACCAGTTGTAAGAATTCTGATACTTCCTCAGATTTCGCTGAACCCTTCTCCAGATAACTGCATACAATATCGAATTCGATTGAGATTATGTATTGAATAATTAGATTTCGCAGGAATTCAAGATTACCAGAGTCACTCTCATCTCACCTGCGGATGCGGTTTCTGAGATCATCATCTGAAATCTTAGTCCTTGCATATCCAAAAATGTGAACTTCATTTGATTGAAGAAATCCCTGGAACCATACAGTAACATTCTTTTACGCAGTTCACAGGCAGAAGTACCAAGAAATCAAGCAACTTGGCAGCAAAACTGAAGCACAAGGAACCAATGGCAGCCGCAATGTTTACCTGGCGGTATAGATTGAAAAGAGCAGGAAATGTCTTCTTCTTGGCGAGATCACCAGAAGCACCAAGGACAACGATTGAGAGGCATCCAGTTTCAGGCACATTCACCTCAAGCGGCTCGCTCCTGAAACTAGATCTCTTCTCCACTATCCATTGCCCTCCTCCTGATCCCATTTTTCCTCCTGATCACTTTCCTCTGTGCCAAAATTTTTTGTGACACCAATGACCGATCCAATCCACTTCACCAAACCAACTCAAACTCCCAAAACTCAGTTTCTGTCGAAATCGAGCAATCACAACAAAACGTCGCCAAAACAGAATCACAGAGGGTAAACTCAGAGAACCCAAAAAGCAGAGAGATGTTGAAACTAACCACCACTAATCGTTGAGCAGAGAAAATAGAGAGGGGGGAGAGCAGGTGAAGTGGGTTTTGAATATCGGAATTGAGCAGAGCGAACGATCAGAACGAAGTTAAGAAAGCAGGAAAGAAGGAGAAAGGAAGACAGAAAACAATTTCCTTCTTCTTCTCTGTCTCCTTTATTAATTCAGTTGCTCGTTTGCACTTGAAGAGAAAAAAAGACGTTTTAGATGGCGTTGGCTCACCAAACTCTCTTTGCTTTCTTCTTCTGTCTGCGTCGACTGACAGAAGCAAACTCGTCAAACTCGGCCAGCCGCCGCCCGAACAGTTTCTACATTTGGTCCCTATTCCTGTGTGTTTGACCTTTTCAGGACGGAAGGAGTAGGAGGAGAAGTTCTGATTAGGTGCTTGGAAATTGTTGTGTCTTTCAATTGAGTCCTCTTACCAAACACTTTTTGGCAGATCTTGAGATGGTAGTGTTGAACAAATAACGGTACGATGGATGAGATCTTGCCAGCTAACTTGTTCCCTTTTCCTTACCATATATATATCGAGTGCATTACAAAATTCTTATGTAGATCACAGAAATCAAATTGGATTTAATTCGTATTTCAATATCGTAGTCATCATTCCTAACATTTGTATTAATTAAAACCATAAATACAATTTCAACAAAAAAAAAATTATAGGAAGAGGTTACATACTTTTCTAGAACGAGTGTGAGAAGTGAGAACGTATATTAGAAAACTCGTAATGGGTGTGATAGTAGAAGCCACTTGTTTTGAGCTCCCAATGGGTCGCCTCTCCAAACACCAATCGACTGATATGGGATCGGAAAACCTTCCTCAAATTTTACTACATGTCTTAGAAACCGACATGAAGTAAAGCTTGCTGCTTGTGGAAATTCTTCAAGAAGTTGGAACTTAACATGCCAAAAGATGGTCTGGATCCTGTCCCCAGCATTGGTTACATGGTGACCGTGGGCTGGACAATCATCATGCTAGAACACAATGATGTGATTGAGTTTATTAAGATTTGGATCCAATAGGTTGGAAATATTTAGCCAAATGTTTTCGGCTCTGTTATAGGACACATTAATTTTGGTAATAAAAGCTTTACTTGTGTTTATGGAAGAAATTGATCTTAACATTTTGAGTTTATATGAGAATATGGTCATGCACTAAAACTCAATTGTTTATTATTTTATTGACATAAAATTAATTTATTTTACTAATAAATAAAATCCCAATTGAAATAATTTATATTATGAAAAAAGAGCCAGTTGTTCAACTCTAGAAAAGTATTCACTATTAAAAAACTAAGAAGTCATCCTGAGAATAACGATTTTAAAAGGAAGCTAAAACTTCTTATAGAAAATATTTTCGATCTTTTTTGTTCTTCTTTTTATGCTTGGGAGTAGGTGATGGGTTGATGTGAAAATGATGCAAAATGATAGTTTGAATTCAGGTGGGCAATTTGGGTTGGTTGGTGAGGAGAGGAAATGAATCATGAATAGTGGCGTTTTCTTTAGAGTTTGATCTTTAAGACAAAGCCTTATTTTGAGCCTACTAGGTGTCCACAAATGCACAACCTTTTCTTCCCCGCATTTGGACTATTTTTCTATTACCCATTCAATCATGAACTTTTCCAATTTCGATGGTTGGGATAATAATCTATAAATTTTAAATTAATATTAATAAAATGAAAAATTGACAAAAAAAAATGAAATGAAGTGTTGCTCAATGAAACTAGAGGTGGTTATATCTAGACATTCTGTAGCCTACTCTTAAGTTGAACTGTTTGTTTCCACCGGTAAACTCATGTTAATTTGTGTGTACATTTACCTCTATGTATTTGAGTGTCTTAGATACCTTGTGGAAATTGATCAAATACTTTATCTCGAGTTTAAACCAAACTTCGGAGTTCAATCCAAACCACGCATATCATGGGGAAGAAGTGTTATTTTTGTTGTGTTTGTGTACAAAGAGGAAGGAACAAAAATGTGTCCAGCATTTGGTAATTGTACTTGGAAAGTTGTTCAACTAGATCTATTTCTTCATTGCAGTATGGAAACTGCAAGTCAAGCTGCCATCAGTCGTTTGTTTAATCCCAAAAGTTCAAAGGTCATAATAGGTAGGAACAATACAATATTTTCCCACTCCCCACCAACAGCCGAATCTCCCAAAAAAGGCATATGCCTTTCTCCACCACCTGCCATGCCCTCTTGAGTCCTGATTTCCCCACAACAAAATCGTTGCCTTTTCCATTCCCCTTTCTTTCCCGTCCACAGTACACCTGGGATCGGATGAAAGGGGAAGAAAACGGAGAACCCAAACTGAGCAAAACGATTCACTAGAGCAAGACTAGGCCCAGCCCACACAAGAAAGAACAAACCCATTCATGTGTATTCACAACAAGCATCCTTCATTTCCCAAGCGCGATATTGACCTTTCACAAAAGACATAAGACTGTTAACAGTAGTAACTACTAACTATGATGCAATCGTCCAGCATCAAGACAACGCCACCTTACAGTTACACCCCCATGGCTTTCATCCCTCATAACCCTATGGATTCACCCCATTTTACAGTTGCGAAACTCCTACGAAGGGCTTACCTTGCAGAACAAATCAGATCATAGTTTCAGCCACTTGGGTTTTGCAGGTTTCTTCCCGGCGGATTTAGGCTCTTGGGGTGGAGCAGTAGCAGCAGGTGCTGTTGTTACTGGTTCTGGTGCAGAATGAGCTGGCTCAACTGGTTCGGGAACGATATCCAAACCTTTCAGAGCCATAATCTCTTCTTGGAGATACGGACCAGAAACGGCAGCTGCATCATCCGCTGCATGGAAAAACAAATAGTTTTAGGACTCGCACTCAGGGAGAAGTGATCAGTCTGAAGGGAGAGAAGGAAACCATGAATGACCTTTTGGTAGGTTGTATGCAAAATACACAATTGCACCGGGGATGAAGCCTGCTGAGTAGAAATCAACTGAGAGGTCTTTGATTTGCTTCTTTGGAGGAGTTGTATCTGCAAAATAAGCAGATTATCATATTAACCTATTTCTGTTCAAGGCTGAAAAATTCCTTACAAAAATGAACATTTATAAGTAGATAGTAGTATCCAGAAAACACCCGTGTAGCACATACATAGATAGAAAGGAATTTCTGGGTGAGCAACCACTTTCATAAGAAGGTCAAATAAGCTCTGTAGCTTTTCAGACGATTGGAATGGCACCTCCAGTGTATGATTATCAGGGAACCGAACTCTAATTATAGCCTGATTACAATAACAAATTCAACAGAGACAAAACATGAACAAATTGGCTAGTGATTGTGAAATGGAGATTGTATTGACAGAACTCAGCCTTCACGAACAAAAAATAATTCAGCATGTAAAGATTCTATCAGCATGTATGCTACTGAGGATTTTTGAAGTAAAAGCATAGCAGCAAACCTTTGTGATCTTTGACCTGCGAGCTGCTTCTTCTGCCTCACGGAGTTTTCTTGTCTTCAGCTGTTTATCTGTCAAAAAATTACTAAATGATCAACACTTGTTCAGATAAGACTTCTCTTAGCATCGTTTCGGCCATTTAAAAACCACATTCAGCTTATTCATTGAAATTAGTAACTCTATTATTAACAGGCTATGACATGGGTCAAAGCTAAAAACAAATTATACAGATTCATCCAAAGCAGGGTAGTGGCTTCATCTATGGGTGCTAAAAGGAGTTACCTTGCTTCTTTGTTCCAAGAATTCGATAATAGTCCTCTGCTGTAAACTCGTAAAACTCATCTGACTCGTCTGTCAATCAAAAGATGAAAGTGGGACATTAACGAAAATAAGTTCCCACTCAGGACAAAAGATGTTATGATTTTAGTGAGGTCTATACCATCATTGGACACCTGAGTTGGGGATGCAGAGACAAGGGAGGTCTCGAATACACGAAGATCCCGGCCAAATCTTTCTTTCACAGCATCAAACTTGGCCTACATATGACATATCCCACCAAAGGCAAAAATAAGTTCCACAACATTAGCAGAAGCAGTTCCCAACTGAACAAAAGGCAGATAAAGACGATTTCATCACAACCAACCCAATAAGTTGAGCAAATGCAGAGCTGACCATTTTATAAGGCACATTCTACTTATATCCACATATCTTTTATTCTATGAGACAAATCAATGACATCCAGTAAAGACAGAATGCTCTACGTTGAACTCGGTACACGATGGTCAAATACCAGTCTTCTGAGAACCACATTCGCTTACAGCTTAACAAAAGCATCACAGACAAGAAAATCCCTAGAGAAGCAACAGTAGTGAATGCCACTGACTAAACAACAAGAGATGAGTATACTACTACATATATGGACATCATTATTTAACTCTCACAACAAGATCCCCTCAGCTACAGATATGACTGAGCACCAGATCTTGACAAAACCAGTCCCTCACAGGATTGTTCAACGCACAATCGAATCAAATACTTCAATTTCCAACAGTTCGTCTTCAAACCGATGAATCCTTCTAGCTAAATCAATTTCTCAGCAAGCAAAACCTCATTCCATTTCAAACTCTTACACACTATAAACTAGCAGCGGATTCCGACTCAAGACCAGAAAGTACGAGCAAAGATAAACAGAGAATCGCTGTTTCAAGTAGAAATAAAGCAAAATGATAAGTGGGAAGGGGACCTTGGCTTCTTGAGCTTCCATTGAATCGGGAGTGGTGAGCCTCCGTCTCTTGAGAAGCACAGGAGAAGAATCAGCAACGATCATCACCGTCGCATCCACAGATCGCTGTCCAGTGCTCCGCGTAGGAAAGTGATACTTCCGTCGGAAAAAAACGGAGCTCTCTTTCGCTTCGCGGCTTCTCTCCTTCGATTCGTTGCGTCGGAGCGGAAGGAAAGGAAAGGATTTCTTCCCCAAAATGCTTGGCTTGTTCAGTAAGTATGAAGCCTGAGCTCGCACGTGCTGTTCAGGCCGCAGTAGCTATCTTTCACACGTGTTCCCTCACACGGTGATGTATTTCCGGGTGGGTTGGGCCTTCGTGCCAGCAGCAATAGACATACGAGCTGGGTTGAGCCCAATTTTTTTGTTTGGGCCTTTTCACCATATTGTAAGGCTATTTTCGTGTTTGTTTAATTTATGCAAATGGTTAATTATTTCTATTTTATTATAATCATTAATTATCTACTGAAGATAGATAGATAACAAGAGGAATAAAAATATCCCTGGAAAAGTAAAGGTACTACAGCAATGGAAGTAGGATCTTTCCTCCTCTGAAAAGAAAAGCCCCCAAATCCTCCTATGAGCTGCTGCTGCTGCTGCTGCTATATATATATACCTAATCAAACAACATAATAATCAAAGCTAGCTGTGATTTGATCCCCGCACCACACCACACCACCTAGAGACCCAGACCCAGACCCAAACGCCCAAAACAATTAAAGCTCCTTGCCCTTGCCAGCGGATTTGGTGGAACCAGTAGGCGATGAAAAAGGCTCATCCTCCCTGTCCCTGATATCCTGGGCAGAGGACGAAGAGCTCGCAATCTCCCGGGAAGACGATCGACGTGTGAGATTACCAAAACCACGAGGATCAGGCTGAGGCTGAGGCTGAGGCAGAGGCTGTTGGTCAACGCTTTGCTTCTCCAGATCCGTCTGGGCATCCTCCTCATCATCACTGGCACCTTCCGTCGGGGGTTTCTCGACCGGCAAATTCACAGCTGGCTGCAGAATCAACCCAGGAGGAGGAGGAGCATCGTCTGGTCGGTCCTGGAATCCATAATGACCCCTCCTGCCCTTGTCGTAAGCAGCATCGTCGGCCGGACGGTACTCGTCGAGAAATTTCGCTGCAAAAATCAACGCTATTAGTACGCCAGAGATCAGCAGCGCAAAGACAATCTTCAGACTCTTGTCCTCGTGATCGTCAAGGCTCTTCTCCTCCTCCTTGCACTCGCACTTAGTCTCATCACTCCCCGCAGCTACAAGACTCCAAGCAACACTGGCCGCCGTGCTGTTCGAACAAAAGGAGATCTATATCAGGACGAGCCAATTCAAATTCAAACAAATACGTACTAATTGAAATTAGAAAGATACTCACCAGATCCAAGCACTCGTGAAATCAAACCTCGTCCTGAACATCAGAAAGCGAGAGATGCTGAAGGCATACACCGTGTAGCCAAGCACAAACATCGGGTTCAGCCCTTCTTTCGTGACAACTATGCCTAGCGCCACAGCAAACGCGATGCCCAAACACTGGAGAGTAGCCTGGCCAATCCAAGTCAGCAGGTGCGGTGTCATCCCGGTCAGCCGCCACCATCTCCCGTGGTAAGCAACTTTCGCCCAGCAAGCAAGGAAATGGAAAAATATCACCACGCATACCCAGGTCGCCACATGGTTTTCCGCGCTAAAGTATCCCATCACCAAACCAGCAGCTACAGCCAAAATCAACCAGGAATAGTATTTTTCATATTGATATTTGCGAAAAAGCTCGAATGGGTTGACCATGGCGGAGGAGGGGGAGAAAAGGGAAAGACGGTGGAGAGAGAGAGAGGATTTTTTAAATCTTTTTTCTCGCAGGCAGGAGAATGAGACGCTTTTTGACTCTGCTCCCTACCAACCAGCAAACAGAATGTGCATTATATATAGATGATCGCCCATCCACGTGGCGGCATATGATTGGATTTCTCGTATTAAATAGGATCGATTCCTCCCAACGGCCAGGATGAGACGCAAGCTACATCAACAGCCAGGATGAGTCCAAAATGGATAGTTGTATTTGGGGTGACATGGATCGAGCGGGCCTACAGTTGCTTCTAGAAATTCACTAATTCAGGCAAACAATTTCAAAATCAAAATTTACCCAAAATTTTCGAATTGTATGAAAAAATCGAAAAAGTTCAATCGTGGTCTTAGCGACAAAAGTTCTTTTTCACCAATGTCTCCATTCTTTATTGCCAATCGATCCCTCTTCTTGTTTTTTGTTTTTGTTTTCAATCCATTTATATATAATAATGTTTACATACCAGTACTAACTGCATTCTACCAATTAAAATTCTACTATATATGTAATTAATGTTGAATGAGAATATTGTAATGACCATTTAATGTATTTCGTAATTTGGATGATTTTTAAAGATATTAAAAATGGATATAAAATTATATTCTAACAACTTATAGGTTTTTTAACTTCACTATGAAATTTTTTTACTGGCCTCCCCTTATCGAAATTTCTGGCTCCTTCCCTGCCAATCTCTAAAATTTTGTTCAGTATCAGTATTAACACCAAATGAATTACTTTCAAAATTACAAATCAAATATACTAGCTCCACAAATCATTATCAAAATATAAAAACAAACAATGTTGTGGTGTCAATACTCGTGCAAAACAAATAGGATAAAATCTCAAGTATAATAACAACACACTAGAAAAAGGTGGTGCCTAAGAAGCGCATGAACAACACATTCGGTATCGGTATTCGGTGGGTACACTGTATGTTTCCGGTATACCGAATACCAGTTAATCGGTATCCGGTATGTCGGGTACCGATCGATTACCAGCCCTACATGGCGATGCTCTAAGTATTCATTCAGAAATTTAACTCATCAGATGTTGGGATAGTCGGGGAGGGGCGGTGCTGCGGGAGGTCCATCAGTTGTTGTCAGGGGTGGTGTGGGATGTGGTCCAATTTGTAGGCAGGGAAAACAGTAGGGTAGCCATAGGGTGGCCCAAAAGGCTCTTTCTTTGCACTTGGGTCCGATCGGAGTTGTAAACGTTGTGATCTATTGGTTCTTGGTAATGCAAACTATCTCCTCATTTATTAGGTAAATTACTTCTACTTATATTATTTGCCACCAATACATAGATTATCTGTCGGTATGCTAACCTAAGATATATAGCAATCATCTTCAATATGTTTCGTTGTTGGGTTTGCGTGGGTGAGTTACCGGTTGAAGGAGATTCTGAAACAAGAATGTGGGAAGGGGGCATGCAAATCAAATGCATAAGTAGGAAGGGAAGAAGGATATGAAATGCTAAGGTCTACGAAATAATTGATAGATTGGCATTTGATTTTACAACTTCGGAAGCCTGCCAATCTATCTACCAGAGAATTACGTTGTAAGTAAACCCGCCCCTCTTTCTGAACGCATTAATTTTACAACTTCGGAAGCCCCGCCACTACACTACACAAGCAATGCTAGTGCTAGTAATAAATTTAATCTTTGCAACTTGTAAACAACCTCGTCGCCAGCCTCGCAATGCAGAGTACCCTCAAGACGACATTGCAACAACCTGAGGTTTATGGCCTCGATCAAACGGTGTGTTTTGGCCAACATCAAATTTGTTTGAGTGGCAAACATGAAATAATTCGCCCATGAAAAAGTCAATGCATCAAAGAGGACATTTATGAGAAGAACAAATATTATTGTAAAAAAAAAAATAATAAGAGAAGAACAAATATCAAACTCCATACTTAACTACTTACGAATGGGAATGGTATGAAATAATGCAAAATAGATTACTTATGTTTCTCGTATCAAAATCGGGAATTCATTCTAATAATATGATGAATACACGGCACTGAAAATTGTTGTAATTTTTTTTTTTTTTTTTTTTGTGATTTCACTTTAATATAGCCATACGACCCAAATCCTATTCTAGTTGATAAAAGAATAAATTCTTATATTGAAAACTTCTTTTTAATACACTCTAATATTGACCGTTTCATAAGCCTTTCAATCAGGCACTTGCTTCTCGCCACATTATAATCATAATAACATTTAAAACGAGACTGCAAATCAAATCACGTTCAAAATAGAAGAGTTCATCAAGACCACAAGAAAATTGGATAATTATCGTAAAAAAAAAAAGATAAGGAAATCAAAGTTGATAGAATATGATCACGGGAGAGGATCAACGACCCTGGGCTGATATATGTCCAAACCTATTGGATTCCATCTACACGAGACTCCCGTCCCACGTCGACGGTACCTACTTTGGCGGTGTATGCAAGAACTGGTACCAAGTTCACTCTCCAGTGCAGTTTCCAATCCCCTACCAATGGTAATTAGCCATACAAAATTCTCTAGCTCCGACATCGCGCAAGTGCGAGAGGATAACTGGCTTTCCGTACAACTACGTCAAATTCCACAATGGCTTGTAGGTGTCGACATAAAGATCCTTGGGAGGGCAGGTGCGTGGTTGCTTATATAAGAGTATGGCACTTCCTTAGGTTGCTACAATCCTCTACTCCGAAGTCCCACAAACTACATCGTACTTCCCAATCCGAGATGGCTTTTCTCTAACTACCGCCTCAATCTTCGGGAAACTTCACCAGCAACAGTCAAGGTCGCTTTCTCAGCACTGCCCACTGCTCGTGACTGTATGATCCTCATGGTGTATGGAGACAGCTATCTCAGCACGGTTCGTTGTAGTGACGATTGGATTTGGAAGACGTATGATTTCTCCTTGAGTGGGAAAAGTGGACAATCTTGTCTCGGCCTAGGCTACAAAAAGGAAAGATTCTTCTGCTTATTTGAAATGGGGGATATGTTAATTTTCAGTGTGCACCATAGTGAGCCGAGGATGCTTCTAGCGGCCACTAAACCTCTGCTTTCCCAGCAACTCGAGCGATGGGACACCTTGCGCGTTGTGGCAGTGATGGAAAAAATGGATGAGGCTACAGCTGCAGATGATCTATTATTGGTGGTGACTCATTGGGAGCGAGATCATGAGGCGAGTGACAATGATAGCTTCCGCCTTATGGAAGCGGAGGAAAAATTTACGGCCACGACAAATGATCTATTACTGGAGAGTAATGATGATGATGATGATTGTGAAATGGGGTTGGTGGAAGACGAGGACTACAAAACGAGGATGCTGTTAGTGAAGGATCCATTGCCATTGAAGAGGAATTTCGACGGCTTTTACATTATCACATTGATTTTTTTTGCTTGTGTATTCTATTTTAATCTTATGGCATTTGGAAGGATATGGACTCACAATTAAGACTATATCACGTACACAAGGCGACGTGACGTGGCCTAAAAAAAGTTTTTGAGTACGATTCCATACTTTCTTTAAATATGTACTCACTTATTTTTTATGGTAATGTATTGAAAATTGGAATCTAATTTCATTTTGTGTTTTTCCTTCTTTCTAACTTCTCTTTGTTACTACTCTCTTTCTTTCATAATTCGTTCTAATATTTTGAGCTCATAATTCATATCAAAGATCCATGCGCAACGTAATAATGAAGCAGTAGTTCTTCATTTGGATGAATAAAATTAGAATTGATTAGAATTTAGAAGGAATGGGAATGTCGAAAAACGCTCTCTAGCCCCCTCTCTCTCTAGCCCTCCTCCCTATCTCTGACACAATGAAAAGAGCACTGCGTTACCTTACCCCTCTCCTCTCCTCTCCTCTCCTCTAGTAACCAGCCCAGCAGTATGAATGAAAGGATAAAAAGGTAAAATGAAAATGGCATCTGGCAGCTGGCCTTGCGTGTTGCAGGAGCCAGCTGTCTCTCTCCCCAGGCTCACAAACCCGTTATTTTGTCCTCTCTCTCTCTCTCTCTCTCTCTCTCTCTCGTGAAAGATACTATCCATGACCATGTAATGTAAGTGTATTTGCATCGATCGTATGGTCACACAATTAAATAAATTTTGTTGTACAATTTCAGTCATTTGTGGGTACGGTTTCGTTAGTGATCGAACAAGTGCATATGACAATTACGATTACTCCTATCTTAATTCTAATGAAATCATGGTTGTTATGTTAGTCGTTGGTGTGCCTGAAATACTCTCACTACTATCAAACTATATATGTAGTGCTAGCCAATACCGGAAATATCACTTGTTCAACTGGCTTCTATACAAAATGATGTTGTTTTGATAAATTCAACTTAACCATTATTTTGGGTATTCAAACATAAGGACTTGTCATTTCGTTTCTAATGATGTATTTTATGTAAATAAGGATGTCGATGTCATTTGTTAGTTTCAATTATAAACGTTTAACGTTTTGAATGAATATGAGGAGTTTTTTTTATTTTGCTTGTAATGTTGTATTTGTTAAAGTTTGGATGTAGCTTGTAGAAAATTTGTATTGAAATAGCTTATATATGTGCGTAATTTATTTGGAGTTAAACACTCTACTTTTCCTACATGCATTTTGTTAAAGTCGCCATGCATAAACTAGCATTTATCAGTTGTACTCTTATCGAATCATACCACATATCACTTGCTAAACGGATATCTAATAGTATTAACCGTCCTTTGAATAAAACTACTACTTCTCATTCCATCTCTCCGTAATTTGTCTCAAAGAGTTCGATACCATATCATTACAAAAGTTGACGCATGAAGATTTGGTACTAATGTTTATAAACTCACCCAATGCATTTGGCAAAGTTGGACGCGGTTTTCATCAATTTCAAGTTTATTCATCGTAAAGAAAATTCAAAAGCCCCTTATTTTATTGTTACAAGAACCGAATCGGACTAATGGTTGGATCAATGGAACTGTCAAACAAGATGTAATTATAATGGTTTGTTTGCTTGAATGGTTAGAGATGAGTCAAACAATATTTGTAACGATTAGACATAAAACCATATCACTATCACAATTTGACCGGTTCAATGATTCAGTCTGTTAACTACAAAGAATTTGAAAATAAAGAATACAACGTAAACAAAGACCATCCAACCTTGATTATCATTTTTGCTTCCTCTTCTTATTTTGTCAACCTCATTTTTCAACTTTACGTGGTCTATTAACTAACGAATCGAATGCCAATTATATTCCATTATTTGCTTATGTTTGATGTTCTTTGTTCAGTAGGGTAAAGTTGAAATTCATGATGGATTTGTCATAAAAGAGTTACTACTACGTGAACCATTTGTAGTTCATTCCCATTTAGTATGTAATAATAGCTGTATAATAATTACATAAATTACAAGAACTTTATAATAAGCATTTTTTACGTTTACGTATTGAGTTGACCATAAGATTATATATACATATCTTAACTTTTGTATTTAGTTGCTGTCCTACGCTAGGGGTGGGTTGGTGCTGATGGTAAAGCCGTACTGTGTTCAGCTACAATAGGGGGAAACCACAGAACAAAAGGCCTCTCTCTCTCTCTCTCTC
This sequence comes from Linum trigynum, assembly GCA_964030455.1. NCBI lineage: Eukaryota > Viridiplantae > Streptophyta > Magnoliopsida > Malpighiales > Linaceae > Linum > Linum trigynum. The sequence goes on along the minus strand of OZ034813.1, from coordinate 46,488,788 downwards.
GTTACGTTATGTTGTCGCATGTCCTCTTTCGGGTAATTTTGTTGTGGAATTTTTTACATTGGTGACTGTGAGTTGGATGGTTTCATTAATGAACCCACTACTGACCAATCCTCTGTCCATAACTATTATGTCAAGCCCCAGAGGTCAGAGGGTCTACGCTCTGGATTGACCAGGGGCTGGAATTTAGGCTACAAAATAAAATAGCAGTGTCTAGTTCAAACTTTATCATATATACGACTCATGCTCCGAACCAAGGTATTGAACCATAAACAAAAGGATGATACCAAATATCATGTGCGGTCCATATCACATCTTTGCGATATGGTTTTTGTATGCTCCGATCTAGATAGGTCAAGTTAAGCACAAAACAAGCAGTTTAATTACCTAAGGGGTTGTTTGAAAGTTGCGATTGTTAAGTAGATATATACATGTGTAATATTATACATGTGTTGATGAATTGTAAAATACAACGTTTGATAAGTATGATTGTAAATACCACATCAACTAAAAGCTAAGATAAAAACTAAGTTTGATGCATTGTAAAACACAATTATCTCAACAATCTCTCATTTTGAGTGATAGTTCATGTATTGTGTTTGCTAAAAAATCAAAGAAATGATACATTCTAAACAATTCAAGTATAGTAACAATCTCACATAAACAATTGCAACTTCCAAACAACATTCACCACACAAAAATCAAGAAAAGATGTTTTTGGTTTCCCTAGTGCTGAAATTTCGACACCCACGCATAATTCGATAACCGATATCCAAGTAAATAACAGAGACACAAAGTCAGAGCAACCCAACTTCCACTATAACGTCTTATAAATTAACATAATGTCATATTGTTTCTACTAGTTGGTGGAATGTGGTTTGACGAAAGATTGGACGAGATTCACAAAATTAAGATTGAGACTTGGGTATCGTGAAAAGTGGGAAAGTGTCCGAGTGTGCTACTAACATGCGCCCAAAGTTAGTTGGGTCCACGCTCTGTCACATAAACCACGATATGAACCAGGCTACACTAAAATATAAAAAAATATGATAATACAGACCATGGACTAAATCAAACATTTTTTAATGGTCTACGATCGAGACTAAATTGTGTGATCCAATTTTACTCATAATTTTCAAACAATTTTACTGGACTTTTATTCGTAGATTTTGTCGTTTATTTTCCATCTTCAAGAAAATGAACTTTTGATAGGTATATTGTCCCTTATTCTTTTCACCACCTCGCCAGTCGCCAGATATGAGGTTGGTCTTCGTTAATAATTATGACTTCATCCAAAGTGTGCTACGCTTCCCCTTATGTACAATGTTAAAATTAAAATGGTTTTGTCACTACGCTTTCCCCCTACGCCCTATCATATATATTATTCTCAGTTTTTTTCATTTTGTTTTCGATTTTTTTTATATAATGAAGCAAAGATACAAGATAGAATTTGAATTGAACATTTTTGGAAAAAAATTAGGTCGTCAAAGAATTTGAAAGTTGCAAAAATCAATCCGAAACATGCTTTTGTAATAGCTGCTATCTTGCCTTTTGTGCTTTCCGGGTATGTTAAACATGTCAATATCATCGAATCTGATGAAGAAAATTGTTATTAAGTATGGGAATTTTTTCTAAAATATAAAACTATACAAAAAAAAAACATTGAGTTATGGTGATGCGGTCAAAGAAAAGCTACTACATATTTACGGTATGATATATCTACTCATTTTCCCTTTCTGATCCCTCTCTGTTCGTAAGTTTGGCAATTAGAATTACCAATCAATTACCGCAGTCCCATTCACAGTAAAAACAACACTAACCTATAGCCCGGCCCGTTGGCCGCATTTGTTTAAGGAAATGGAGTTACAATATCTATAATGATAGTGTCGAGAAATGAGTCTTGTTTTATATTATCATAAGATTGTTGCAATTTTGCAATTCGTTGAAGACGAACATGTAATATGAATGAACATTCATAATAAGTTAGAAATACATTTGAAGATTAGCTAATCACAATAAAAATACTTACATGAAATTTTACTAATCACAAATCTAATCTAGTTGAGTATTACGACAAATAACATGCAAGTCCAAAATAAGAAAACTCAATACATTGTCTCATTCTTCATGACATGGTACTCAATTCAACAAAGGCAAAAATAATTTCACCAACACAAGTTCACAATAACCAAATGCATCGTTCCAGGGACCGACTGTGACCATGACTTCAAATGTCTGTTCTCCAAGCATGTCCAAGCATGTTCAGCATTGATAACATCTGCATGACTGAATACAGATTCAACAATCGTTCGTAACTGTGATGACGGGAAGACGATGTCAACACCAATGAATTCGTCCTCAATTGTGAGGTGGACGAAATGGATTCTGGATGCAGGGGACCAGGACGTCGTCAAATTCGTTACACGTCCGGATAACAAAAAAGAGGTGCCCTGATGTAAACACAGAAACGAATATTGTCAAAGCAAATCGATAAAATGCAGCATGCCACAAAAGGCGTACGATTAAAAAGAAATTTATTTGTTTAGTTACCTGATTTTCGACATCCACTTGCAGCATAATGAGATCGATGGTGTCGGCACGCTCACAAATTTCAAGAGCATCATCATATTGCAGATTAGCAATAAAACCATGGGGAAGCCTATATATTGGACTGTAAGTTTTGGCATTAAGTAGTGAAAAAGAATCGAAATTACATGATGTAGTATTTGTTGGATGCATGAGCAGTACTTACTGATTGAATTGAGGCAGGCCCGCCATATTGAATGCAATTCGCACGGTCAATGGAACCGAAGTGTTTTGTATGGGAAGTAGTAAACGGAAATTGTAACATGAGAGAAAGTGGTATCTCCATTATATAAAGGAGAGAAAGTGATTCTACACACGTGATTTACTTGGCCGCATGCAGTGGAGTACGTGTGTGTGTGGAAAGTGGGATAGTGGGGGAGTGGAGAAGGATTTGTGGCCTCGTGGGGGAGTGGAGAAGGTTGGCCATTTAGAGTTCAAGAGGCGGGTGTGTCACGGAACTCACGACCCACCTTTTTTTTTTCTTTTTTTTTTAGGGGAACGACCCACCTTCTTAAAATCAAACATGCGCCTTCCTTTTATTTTGTTGCAATTAAAAATTCAAAAACAAAAGAAGGTAAGTACAGAATAAAATATAAAGAGAAGAAAAATCAGTTCACTTTTCCCAAAAAAGACCTAGCAGCCGCCCAAATTATGCTTTTTCAGTTTTAATAATTCTCACTTTATTCTTTTATCTCTAATAAGTGAAACAATAATTGTAAAAAAAAATTGTTAAGTCTACCAAGTAAGTCAACACCGGTTTATGATCGGTTTTTCATATCGATTAACCACCGGTTATTTGATAAACCTTGAACCCTTTACTAATCCGGATCGATGTCCGGTTCCGTTTTAACAACATTGCTAATTGCGACTGTGTCAACAATTCTTGTCCAAAATTGCCTCTCAAAGTTGCTAATTATTATTTGATGCGCCAACCCGGCCGGCCCGGCCCACACCACCACTAATTAACATGAAATGAAAATCATAATGAATGTATTTAATAAAGAAATAATGGCTTGGAATGCGGCAGCCTTCACCTCATAGAAGATCCAAAAAAATCGGATACTGGGCAGTAGAGGAGGTGGGGGAGTGGGGGAGTGGAGAAGGATCCGCCCAAGGTAGTGTAGGTTGGCCTTTTTTTTATGGGAATAGGTTGGCCATTTTGTTTCAACAAATCCGGCTGGGCATTCACTCTCTAACTATATTTTATTTAACTGAACCATGCTTGGGTTGTTTTGTGGACTGGGTTGTGGTGTTAATTTAGTTTAGTTCAGTTGCGACTATGGAAGTTCTTCTTCGTATTGCAATATAACGGTCACACTCGCATACCCTTCGGTAGAGTAAATTGAGGTACAATTAAATATAAGGTAGAGTGCATAAATCACATTTCATATAATTGGCTGTTAAAAACAGGAAAATAATTTGGACAAATTGAGAACTCAAGATTCAAATTGTAACGACCCGATAAATTTGACAGTCTTAGTCCTCAAATCGAATAAAACATAATACATCAATAAACCACTACTCAAAAATCTCAGTGAACACAATGTTCTGCATAGTCTTCACCGGTTTACCTTGAGAGTCACAGCTAAGAATCTTGAGTCCCCTTTCCGACGTAACTCGAGACATAGCAACATACAACTGTCCATGAGAAAATACTTGTCTTTGCAAGTAGATGCCAACGTGATTTAATGTTTGACCTTGACTCTTGTTAATTGTCATTGCATATGACAGTGCAATTGGATATTGCCTTCGAACCAGAGTGAAATTTAAGCTCTTGTAGTGGACTGATAGACTTAGGCGTGGTAAGAAAACTGTATCACCAACATGTGTCCCGGTCCAAAATTCGGACCTCAATAAACCACTTACCTAATCTCTTAACGATCATCCGAGTTCCATTGCAAAGCCCAGTACTCTGATCCAGATTTCGAAGCAGAATAACAGGGCACCCCAACTTCAATTTCAACTCATGTTCCGGAAAATTCCCAATCTTTAAAGAGTTCAAGAATTCAACTGTGTAGTCCTCTTCTTCAACATGTTGATTCTTGGCATCAATCTCTAGCGAATCCGAACTAAAATAAGAAACTTCTTCACCAGGAAATAGACCCAATACATAATTGTTAATGGCCGCAACAGTGTCATTATGAGGGGCTAAGATAGCTCACTCAACCAAATAGGTTGACATATTTTCAGTGGAGAGTAACTGACCATATATTTCAGCAACAATATCAGGAATTGGATCACTGCGACGGGGAACACAAATGTGTAGAGGTATCGGGATAATTGATTCTCCAAAAATATATACTATTTGTACCATCACCAATTTCCAAAAGCCATTTGCTAAAATTTGAGATTGCTAACCTGGCCGATGCTTCAGAATGAGGCAATTTTAATCGCATGTTCTCGGTTAGCTTTAATACTGTCATAGACCGCCACAAATAAGATCTCTTTATGGAAGAATTAACAATTTCAGTCCGTGTACCCTTCGTGATGATAGGTAACGTCTGTCGGAAATCACCTCCAAACACAATAGTCATACCTCCAAAAGGCTTCAACTCAGAATCAACATGCTTAACTCGGAAAATATCCCTCAATGTCCTATCTAGGGCCTCTATGTTGTGTTTATGAGCCATCGGTGCCTCATCCCAGATAATAAGTGAAGCATTGAGAATTAATTCAGCTACCTCAGAACCTTGCTCAATATTGCAAGTTGATTTTGTATCACAATCCAGGGGAATGTGAAATCTTGAGTGTGCAGTTCTTCCACCGACCATGAGCAGTGCAGCAATACCAGATGAAGCAACACATAATACTATCCTCTTCTCAAATCTTAATTGCTCACAAATTGCTCGCCACAGAAATGTCTTACCAGTACCCCCAAATCCATCCACAAAAAAGCATTTACCCTCATTGGTATAAACAGAATGTAATACCATATCGTAAGCGATTTGTTGTTCTCCATTCAACGGTCTACTATGTCGATCCTCAGAACAGTCTAAGTCATCGGGTCCATAATTCATCTCCATATCTATCAGCCTGTTTACCGTATGTGAACGCAAACACTGATCGGGAACAGACAACCCAGGGAAATCTGCTAATGACTTCGAAAATCTCTCCATCAATTTGTCAATATGAATAAGGCACAACTCCTTAATTTCATCCTCCGACAAATTCAACTGGAGTAAATTCAGCTCTCTACGTCGTGAATGCAAAATGCCTTCACTTAGTAATTCCCAATTCTTTAACAAAAAAGAAGTCACATTAGCCACCTGACAATGAATAAGAATTGTGACAAAAAGTTTTCTAAGTTTATAACCAGAAGCCCAGTGCGAAGCTTCTTGGACACAATCATTCCATTCAGAATCTCCTGATAACAGTCCCCGAGCATAACATGCTTTTTGGAATGTTTCATATACCACCCCATTCACTGTTCTAATATCATCATAAGAACAACAACCCCTAACAACATGCAATAGCATTCGCAAATAGTATCGCTCCTTTGCGGATGGGTAGCAGTAATATAATCTAGCAATGCAGGTACCTTTTTTGCGCTGCTGCCACTTCTTGTATTTTTTATTCCATACATAATATTGTGGCATCTCCGCAAAGGTATATTTCCGTGCATCCATTGACTGAAGATTGAGATCCATCCATGCTAAAAACATTGAGGTTTGGGAACTGCTAGACTCAACCGCTTCCTCCACGTTAGAATCAACATTTGAATACATTGTATTTTCACCAGGCAAATGACAGGACATACGCAGTACTGTTGGAGAGTGAGTGTATATATCAAACCTAAAAATTCTCCAACATGCGTCTCCCGATGTGATGTAACGGGCATCCATGAATGCCTTTATCTCATCGATTTGCACAACCGTAGTTCCACGATTCCGACCATCCATAGCCGAAGCTGTTTGTTGTGCAGCTACAGTGACCATTGCACGATCCTCGGGTTTGTTGATGTACTTAAACAAATATTTCACAGCCCTATAGAAACATCAAATAAAACCAAGTTGTAGATGTTAGATAGGGAAGTAGGAAAAAGTTGTATTATATTTTTTCTTAAATGTGACTTGTATTAAATAAGAAATCAAAGTACAGAGAACAAAAGGCAACAAATGGATCACAATAGCTTATCCAAGGGGCAAAAAAAAAATGAAGGAAAACACACCAAAAAATATTAAAAAAATTACGGAGTTGCGGCAAGAAGTCACACCAATAAGATAACACTGGGTTTATAAAATAACTAAAAAAAAGAGAAATCGCACAAATATTGGTTTGGTTTTTATTCATCTTTGGAAATTAAATCATAATTCATATGCATGCATAAAGTTAATAATGAGTGTAGCATATAAATATACATATAGCCTGTCATTAAGAATCTGAGTTTGGTAATATAATAAAGGAAACAACAACGTCATATAGATAAATACGATTTACTTCAGCCATATCTTGTCTTGTTACAATATTCAATATTGATATGCGCTCCAAATCGTAGTAACAAATATCGATTGTAGGGTACAACCCATCGATTATCCAGATCAACGCCGCCACAGTTGAAAACTCTACCATTGTTCCGCCGACGATATTTAGCAAACCTAGTTTCATCAATAGTTGTTTGAGAAGAGTATTCCTTGGGGTAATGCTTACTACATTCCCCATTCTTCATGCACACATTATTAGGACGTACTGTACCACACGGGCCATGCATCATTGAACTTGTGACAACTGCATACAGTTCAGGATCAAGATCAAGATCCGGAATTTCAGCACATATTATGGAATCAATAGCCGCAGGACCATGGAATTTATTCTCCGAGGCCAAAAAAACAATATGTGTGCATGAGGGAGACCCCGCTTTTGCCATTCAATTGCTTTGACATCTGTACAGCAAGATGCAAATAGTGGAAAAGGAATATTAGTTCAATGAGGTAAGAGAGTAATGGATGAACATTAATAGATAAATAACGAATGAATAAGCACACATACATTCATTGATTTTCCCAAATATTTGTTTCTCGCGAATCTCTAACATAAACTCATCAAGCTTGATTTTGAAAACTCTGGCGGTGATGTCAGCCCGGTCAGGATCTTTGCCACTGTACCTTCTAATCAAATCAACCATTAACTGTATCTCTGGCCAGTTAGAATTGCAAGTGAATGTTATAAACAAATCAGGATAACCAATCCACTTGCAAATAGCCATCGCATCCTGAAAATTCTCATACTTGTATCTTGGACTACCAGTGTGTGAGGCAGCTAAAATAACTGGCTTCCCAGAAAGCTTGATATCACTATCCCCTTGCAAATAAGAATTCAACAAATTCTTGTAGTAGTGTCCTCTTAGCTTCGACTGATGGGTACGCATCCAGTCTAAGCGTTCAGCCTCAATTAACGCAAATGCATTCACCATATATTGTTGAAACAATTTACCAGATAATAACAGAGAATTCGACTCCTGGAGACGGGTTTGAAGACAATATGCATAGAAATCACACTGGGTTATCATTTTATCTCCAACACTGATATTAGAGCTACTGTGACTATAGCTAATGCAGGGATGCCACCCATCCTCGCCATATGGGAATAAAATTGGATATTGTAATGCCATCAGACTTGGATGGTATACGCTAATCCTTTCCATTTCTGAACCCTTCTGTTGAACAATTATATCTGGAGAAAATGATTGCTCTCCTGTTTCATCTACAATCAATGCTGCAATCTCATTCGCAGAGGGCAAATCATATTCTCTACTATTAATTTCACGCTTAGCCAATAGTTTCAGTTGAAGCTCCTGGACACCAGAGTTTTGTATCCTATCTCGCGCAGAACGAAATGTACGTACCAGGATATTATTGTCATCAAACATATGCTGGAGGCCTTCAACAATACACTGGTGCAACGGATTCTTGGCAGGATCAGTGGAGTAAAAGTCCATACGATTCTGCACCTCGTTATCTGAATCGTGAATGTAAAGCTGTGCAAATTTCGGACTATCCCCATCACCAGGAACCAAACATCCTATTCGATGATAAATCTGACCACCGATTGAATATACATAAACTCCACGACCATCATTAATAGAGTGATTGACTTTACCTCCGAGAGAAATAAAGCAAAAAACCCCATTATAGGCTCTGATGTTAGTACGAAAGTGACGCGCTAATGGTGTATCCCCTTCAAGTAGAGTTTTAAGAAATTCGGGCACATCTCTGCGGGGAGGCAATTTCGCTTTACCATGCTTGCAACATAAAGGAAATGCAGGCAACACATCATTCCGTGTAGATAAAGTACTCTCGAACCGCCACATAACTGCTCCACAATGTTGACACGTACATGAAGGTGGACCAATATCAAAAAATTCAACCAACGGAAGACCTAGTGAAATAGATAAGTAATATTAATAAATTTTTGTCACAGTAATTCATATATTGAATGAGATTGAGAAACAGTGAAGCCGATTTAGGCGCGCTACAGTAAACACAATTATTAAAATAAATGTTCTCAAGGCAAGATAGATTGGTATACCGCTCATTTTAAGTAAGAATAAATCAAATTTCAGGAAACACCAAAGTTTGTTCATAACACACAAATTTGCCGTTGACACATCAACATCTAAAAACAATCCACTATTTGCATAAGGTGACATGAAGCGTACATCACTAAATTATATGCATGGCATAAATGGGTACATTATATGTTCTAAAACCAAAATAGGAAACAAAATATGTTGACCAAAACACAAAAACTAAACCAAAATAGAGATGAACCATTTCATGTATAATAGTGGCCATTAGAATCCACATACTTTTATTGACTTCTGTAGGAAAGAAACTTCGGCCACGTCTCTTTCTATGCAGATGAATACGTCGAAGTAATCGACTTTGCTTTTGTAATAGAAATCTAAACTCCGGCTCCAAAACTATGAACAACACCAAAACACATACGATATTAAAGAAATAAATAAAGATTCAACAATCTAGAATAGCCTAATTTGTAAGACTTGCTACAAAATTTAGCAAACAACAACCTTGGTGTTCATAAGGCAAGCCCCTCCTATGAACCTTCTGTTTCAAAATATGATGTCTTCTCTTACGGGCGACTTGGGATAGTATTCGCCGAAGTTGAGAGAGTTGGAATTGTAAGCCAGCTTCTTCTGCAGAATTTAAATATAAAACCATGTATTACTCATTGAATAGATGAACTAATTAGAAAAATTAAAACACAGATAACACACCTCTCTCAAATGCTTCTTCCTCTTCAGCAGATAAAACACAGCGTTGGTACTGATCTTTAGGATGAATAAACACTGCTCGACGTTTCCCTAAACAAATGAAATTCAAGGGAAAATATTAATGTCAGTTTGCATTGAAGCAGTTGCGTGCTAAACCATGACACTCACATGGTACAGACGATCGATAAATCTGTGGTTGGGCAGATGGGATGACATTTGCACTATCCATATTAAATTCTCCAATAACCTGATGCAATCTGAAATAGAGGTCGTGGTAAATGATGCACCCGTTCCAGTAAATTTTGCAGTTGCCATTCATATAAATTAATTAATTGTTACAACAGAAGTTGAACTCCTCACCAATTATAAGTTTGTGCGAGTTAATGACACATACAACACACCACACAAACATAACAGTCGAAGAAAAATATAACTATATAAGGCATAATTTAAATTGATGAACAAAACACATATAACAGAATGGCTTCCAAGCTTGGGGATGCAAAGGAAGAGCGAGAAGGACAACAATGTAATGGCCAACACAAATATAATTCAAAGGCATCCATAAAAACCATATCCAAAGAGAAGTTTGAAAAAGAAGCAAGCTGGCAATAAGAAAAGCACTATAAGTGCTTACCAATTCTAGTTCTTCTAACTATACCAAGCTTATCCCTTCTTTCAATTATGCAGTTTACGCTTTGTACTTTTAGCACAAATGGATTCCAACTCTAATGTCACAATACAAATACAATGCAAATGAAGTTGAAGAACAATAAAACAAACTAATGGAGTGAGATAAAACTGTCCAATGATCTTATGTAATAACGGGAAAAAAGCTTGGTAGAACCAATACACTAACCAGTGGAGCATTGCTTATCAATACCGCCTACTTTATACTTCTTTAGTGATTAGAGCTGAAAGTATATTATCAGATCATAGCCAGTCCCATTAGATTAATTAACCTAGAAACATATGAGAGAAAACCTTACTGATCAAGTTGGATTTCGACATTTACCTGCAACATAGTTAACATCAGAAAGTAAATTGATTATGTCTCATACGTGGTGGCGGGTGGGGGACGGCGCGCCAAATTTCGTCGGCGATGGGCTGGTTCTGGACTCAAGTAGGCTGGGCCTCTGAAGTATGGGCTGGCGAGAGAAATGGATCCCCGAGGCCTTATGGTTTACGCTTTCCTTTTCCCCCGCCAGGCCAGCGGTAGTTTATAGCCGGCCCTTCGGTTTACTGACCCGGAAAACGACCCGGACGAAGTACCTGGCTGCCGCCGCCGAACGTCTCTTTCTTTCCTCTTCTTTCTCTGCGGCCCGGAAAAACTCAGCTCAAAATCGGCAGTCGGCTGCTCTCTGGAAGACAGTCTAAGCGAAGTGGAATTTAAAGTAAGCAGCTTTGTTACTTTCAAGAGAAAGGGAAAAATTAAAAATCCCCTTTTGATCTCTAGAGAATCCAATCAACAGAATGAAGTGAGGAAGGTAAGAGAGAATAAAGAAAACGGAATGAACCAAAGGTAAGGGAATGAATCTTTGCAACCGAATTCCTGGAAAAAAAAACCCAGAACCCGAATCCCTAAAACTTAAAAGCAGCGACAACAACAAACAGAAATCTGAAAGAGGAAGAATAACTTACGGCAAAACCAATACCGATCTAACGCTTAGAGAACGGAAATCAAAGGTAGATGCAAGCACATAAAAGAACCAGATGATTGAGTCAGGTTTGGTTTTCTGAAGGCCAAGAAACTTATTCGAATGAGGTGAAAGAGTGGAAGGAAGGGAAATCGAAAATAAAAAATACAAATGAATACAAATTAAATGAGAACGTGGGCCTGGAAGGAGAAAAAAGTGGGTAGTAGAGAGTTTTTTATACAAATTAAATGAGAACATGGGCTTGGAAGGAGAAAAAAGTGGTTAGTGGAGAGTTTTTTGGTTCTGAAATCAGGCGGGACTCCTTTTTTTTTTTTCCGCTTAACACTCTGCCACATTAGCTTCCTAAAATCACTCTATGGGCAGGAAATTTTGAATGGTGGTTGCAGTTTTACTTTTCAGCTATAAATTATACTGTTGATTGGATCAAATACACTTGTATAGCCAAAAGTTTGACGGTTTTGCCAAATATAGCCACTTTTGACAAAATACCAAAAATAGCCACTTCCGTCTAATTGTTTGACGGTGTTAGTTAGCGTGCTGACTAGACTAACATCAGTGGTTGACGTGGCATATTTTATTAAAATATAATGTTAGGTGGAAAATAATTAAAATTTTATACTTCTATTTTTTATCAAATTAAATTTAAAAAATCATAAAAACAATAAAAAAATAAATGTCTTTCTCCCCACCACCACCGCCTGTTCATCTTAAACAAACAATTAAGTGCTCAACCCTAGTCCCCTCATCACTCTTCGTTCTCTCCTTCTTCTCTCCCGACGACCTCCCCCGACCCCCACTATTGGCAGCTGCCGTGAAAAGTAGTTTTTGCCTCAAATCTTGACCGCCTCTTTTATGCCCAGAAAACATAAACCCAAAAAATTCAGAAACAAAATCGTCGCCATCTCTTCCTACCATTTTCAGATCAAACCCCCAAAATCACACAATCAAATATCCAAAAACCCATAAATCCCTAACTCTCCAGATCGGCCTTCCTTCCTCGATCTGTGAGTCTGAGACAGAGGAGACGATGATAAAGCCAAGAAGCCCCAAAGATGTCGTCGTTCTTAGTGGTGCGACCCAGATGGCAGATCAAGCGACCCAAATCCCAAAATCCATAAATCCCTAACTCTCCCACAGACCAGCATCGTCAGAAGCCGCCATGCCGTGCCAGAGCGAGAAGAGGAGAGAAGAGGATGAGCGGTTGTCTTTGCCGACAGCAAGATGATGCATGGTTGCCTTTGTCGAAGTCGGAACGGAGATGGAGGAGTGAATCGGGGAGACGAGCCGGACTGGATTGAGGGGTGACTCGATGGAGGGGTGGATCGGCTGGATGGGTGTGTTCGTCGATGAGTGTTGTCGTCGATCTGGAGTGATGGCGGAGGAGTTTCGATGAGAAGATTGGATGTACATCTTGTGGAAAGAAGAGAAAAGGAAGAAGGTGGAGGGTTTCAGGGAGAAGATTGAGATCGATTCTTGCGAAGCTGGAAAGAAGGAAAAGGTAGATGAAGGCGTGGAAGACATTAATTTTATCGGTGTCTGAGACAGAGGAAGAAGATGGGTAGAGCCGAGAGAGGACCCAGAGTGGAATCGATTTTATCGGTGAGATCCTAGGGTTGGATTCCAGGTTTTGAATTGGGTCATTTTGAGGAGGCATCATTTTCTGGATTTACTGGTCGGAGGTTGAAGATGATGGTTAGAGGGCTTGGGTGAATGAAAGGGTGAGATAGATAGAGAGAGAGGTTGGACCAGAGGGGAGAAAAAGACAGAGGAGTGGGAGAGAGGTTTTGTTGGTGAAGATGAAGTCAGGGGAAAGAATATGAAATAAAAAATTTTAAAAAATAATTTGTTAAAAAATTAAAATTTTAATGTGACGTGGCATCCCACCTGTCAATGGATGCTGAGGTGGGAAGGAAAGACACGATGAGGTGGCAGCCACATCAACTGTCCGTTAAATAGACTAACGGTGCCATTGACGCCGTCAAATTATGTAACGGAAATGGCTATATTTGTCATCGAACTTTCAAAAATCTGGCTATTTATGGTATTTCTCCAAAATTGGCTATATTTGTCACAATCGTCAAAGTTTTGGCTATGCAAGTGAATTTGGCCATAAATAAATGTTAATCTTGTTGACCAGTGACGTCAGCATTCATGGTCGCCAATCTTGTCGTTGGTTCCGTGCATTGTCCCTTCTTGCACCCCCAGAGTTTCGTTCCCTTCACCCGATCCCGTGTCTTCCTGGAACGAGTCTTAGAGAAACGTTTTATTCGTTTTAAGAAATCAGATGTATATTTGCATTTTCGCATCACATGATTATTATATATACTGTTTCTGGTCAGAATATATTTAAGATTGACCGTCGCTGAGAGAAGTTTTGCCATGGATCAGGATGGGCACGAATTGACATACACATGTGTTGGGATATGGATTAATATGCCTACACGACTGTAAACGGGCTCAAGCCCACCGCAAGGCGTCCTGGGCCCAAGCCCACTCAAGGAAGCCCACACCCTATATAAGGAGGCCTAACCCTCCAAACTAGGGATCCTCTCTTCTCCCTTCCTCACTTTCCCCTAAGGTCTCTCTCTACTTTATCTCTCTACATACCATACACTCTCCTATATCGTACTAACTTGGGCGTCGGAGCGTATCCCGGGGGTCGCCCCCCGCCTTACAGGTTCTTCCACTCTCGAGGAGATCAGACGAGGGAGTCCAGATCGAAGCCCCATAACCGCCTAGTACATTCTAGGCTCAAACAATTGGCGCCCACCGTGGGGCACTGATTTTGGTATTCTTTCGTTTGATTTCTAAAGGAGTAGAAGAATTTACTCTTCCTCCAACTGCAAGCAACAAGGGCAACGACAACATGGGGAGCAAAGTTCATCAGAACTGGGGGCAAAGGTCTCATATGCATTTTTGGGCAAATAAAGCAAGAGGAGAACTTAGCAGCAGCGGCAGATCTGGCAAAGAGTCGTTTCCGACCGTCGGCGACTCCTCTTCCAAGGTACTCACCGTCATCCTCTTCCCTTGGAGGGACTCCTTCTCCGCCAACTACAAGTGACGGTAGCAACTCCAAATCGCCAAGAAGAAAACCCGCTAAGAAAAGAGGAAGAGGAAAACAGCTACGCCTGCAAAGACAACCTTCACCCCCCACCATGAAAGTTCATCGTCGTCGACACTCGCCGCCACATGCTCGTCTCCATCGACAGCTGCTCGTCTCCGACAGCCCTAGCGTCTCTCCCCTCAGATCTGGTTTTCTTTGGTAAGAAGTCCATCCCTCCTCCTCCAAAACAAACGACCGCAACAAGCAACTAAAAAGACGATCAAGCAAAGAAGATGCAACGAAGAAGAAGAAGAAAGAATGAATAAAAAAAAAAGATTCTGGCTGCCGGCGACAATTTCTACGTTGGCGCTCTGACGAAAAGAGAAGAAGTCGCAGTTACGTTATCCTCCAGGAAGAAAGAAAAGATTTTTTAAAATCTTTTAGAAGGCAGATCTATTCATCTACGGTGCATAGCCGAAAGCAGAGAAATGTCACTTCTCATTCTGGTCAGAAAAAGCAGATAAGCACTAAAATCGAGGATATCGAAATTATGGGAAACGCATATGAAGAAGACGGCCGCCAACCGCTCACGGAGAAGAAAGATTAAACTTAGGTGAAAGGCTACCCTCCCATTCCTACCAACCTCATCAGGCCCGCCTTGACTATGCGTCCAGCCCGCCAACCGCACACCGCCTCCTTCAATTGAGCAACGCGGGCCCGTTTCCTGCTCCCGGCCCACATCTAACTACCACTCCGTCTCGGGCCGCCTGTCACTGCCACACCGCCAAGGCCCAAGGCGGCCCACCTCCAGTCTCCCGCGTTCAACATCGCAAGCCCATCTCAGACTGGCCGCCTTCCAATCCACCAGCTCTGCATCCTTCATCCAAAAAGAAAGAAGTAAGCCGCCTCCACCATGCTTCGAACCTGCGACCTGCTGGTAACAAGCAAACACGCTAACCAATATGCCACAAGGGCGCTTTGTTGATCAGCAACGCAACACTAATAATTAATCCCTTTTCCAACTAACCGACCCGCTTTCAGCCCAACTATGTTAGGGCCGCCTTCCGCATCTGAAGGACCGCCTCGCCCTCAAAGTCCACGACTTCAATCTTTAAAGCCGGCTGTCTTCCACTCCACCGCATGCCTCACGGCCCACATCTGGACTGCACAAAAGAAGATAGACGTTCAGTAAAAAGTAAGAGAAAAAGCTTCTCTCAAGAATCGAACCCTCATCCTTCAACCTCATAACAAGGGCGCCGACCGGTAGAGTAGAAGATCTTCGTGCATCATCGCTGCAACACTCATAATTTATTCGCTTCTTCCCTATCATCTCTCAAGAATCGAACCCTCATCCTCATAACAAGGGCGCCGACCGGTAGAGTAGAAGATCTTCGTGCATCATCGCTGCAATACTCATGCTTTATTTTCTCTAGAAGATGCGAGTTATTTTCGACCGCCTCAGAACGAGGCCCGCCTCCCGCTTTGCACTCCAAGGACAAGGACCGCTTCAATGGCCCGCCAAGCCTCGGCCCAACCATCCGCGGCCCGTCTCTCATCAGAGCCCGAGCGACCCGCCAACCGCATGCGTACCGAGGCCCGCTCTCTCTCCTTGCTCAGGATAGCGGATAGCCCATTGGAGAACAAGACCAACATTCAGCAAAAAAGATGAGGGACGCCTTCACCAACCTTCGAACCGCCGACCTGAGTTTGACAAGTAGACGCACCGACCAGTATGCCACAAGAGCGCTTTGTGATCACAAAAGCAGCAGCCAATACTTAACCGCTCTCCAACGTCTCTAAAGCTAAGTCAATTTTTCAAAGATATATCTTATGCAAAGCGGTTCACTACTATTATGTCAGGCGCTCTCTATGCTCTATTTATACTTTAAATATATTGGGCCCTAGCCACTTGCATCTTTGTCGGATACTCAAAGACTCACGCCTCCGACCTCCGGGTTAGGCTCGAAGACTCCGCCTCCGAGCGATGCTCCCTCCGGGGAATGCTTCCCTCCTCCGAGCGGTCCTCCCTCTGGGGAATGATTCACGCCTCCGACCTCCGGGTTAGGCTCGAAGACTCCGCCTCCGAGCGATGCTCCCTCCGGGGAATGCTTCCCGCCTCCGAGCGGTCCTCCCTCCGGGGAATGCTTCCCGCCTCCGAGCGGTCCTCCCTCTGGGGAATGATTCATGCCTCCGACCTCCGGGTTAGACTCAAAAACCGCCTCCGAGCGATACTCCCTCTTGGGAATGTTTTTCGCCACCGAGCGATGCTCCCTCTAGGGAATGCTTCCCGCCTCCGAGCGGTCCTCCCTCCGGGAAATGATTCACGCCTTCCGCCTCTGGGCAAGGCTCGAGCATCGCTCCGCGGGCTAGAAACGGAGTGGCTCCCGTCAGGCAAGAAGGCGGAGCGCCTCTCATAGGATGAAAGACTAAGGCGCAACGCGCTTCCCAGGAAGCCGAGGAATGATGCGCTTCCCAAGAAGCCAAGGGAGTAACGCGCTTCACAGGAAGCGATGGAGCGATACGCTTCCCAGGAAGCTGAGGAGCGACACGCTTCACAAGAAACCGAGGAGCGATGCGCTTCACAGGAAGCCGAAGAAGCGATGCGCTTCTCAGGAAGCCTAAGGAGCAATGCGCTTCTCAAGAAGCCGAAGGCGCGAGGCGCTTCCCAGGAAGCCTAAGGAGCAAAGCGCTTCCCAGAAAGCGGAGGAGCGTTGCACTTCCCAGGAGCGATGCACTTCCCAAGAAGCCGAAGGCGCGATGCGTTTCCGAGGAAGCCAAGGGAGTAACGCGCTTGACAGGAAGTGGAGGAGCGATACGCTTCCCAGGAAGCCGAGGAGCGACGCACTTCACAAGAAGCCGAGGAGCGATGCGTTTCGCAGGAAGCCGAGGAACGATGCGCTTCTCAGGAAGCCGGGAGCAAAGCACTTCCAAGGAAGCGGAGGAGTGATGCACTTCTCAAGAAGCCGAGGGCGCGAGGCGCTTCCCAGGAAGCCGAGGGAGCGATGCGTTTCTCAGGAAGCAAAGGAGCGAGGCGCTTCCCAGGAAGCCGAAGGAAAAGCACCCCCCAGGAAGCCGAAGAAGCACTAAGCTTTCCAGAAAGCTGAAAGACTAATTAGCTTCTCAAAAGGCGGAGTACTAAGCTTCCTAGAAGAGAACAATTGATCTTGCCTCACACAAGACATTAACAAGACACATGAATTCCCGACAACATGGACGCGACATTGGTGAGACACGAAACAAGAGCATCTTGAGTTAAAACTCTCTAGCCGTGGGGGCCACCCTACCTAGGTCACAATTATGGTCTACTAGCGCTAACAACAATGGACTAGCGAAGATACTCTTAACGACTTGAGAGTTTTGGTTCAAGACATCGAAAGTCAAGCAAGGGGCAAAGGAAATGATCACGCAACTCGCACAAGGGGCAAACTGCATCATCCGGATTCATAAGTAAGGCAAATTAATACACGATTAACGCATTATGTTACTCCTTCCATTCTTACAGAATACAAGAAGTAAAGGGGCAATTGTTGGGATATGGATTAATATGCCTACACGACTGTAAACGGGCTCAAGCCCACCGCAAGGCGTCCTGGGCCCAAGCCCACTCAAGGAAGCCCACACCCTATATAAGGAGGCCTAACCCTCCAAACTAGGGATCCTCTCTTCTCCCTTCCTCACTTTCCCCTAAGGTCTCTCTCTACTTTATCTCTCTACATACCATACACTCTCCTATATCGTACTAACTTGGGCGTCGGAGCGTATCCCGGGGGTCGCCCCCCGCCTTACAGGTTCTTCCACTCTCGAGGAGATCAGACGAGGGAGTCCAGATCGAAGCCCCATAACCGCCTAGTACATTCTAGGCTCAAACAACATGTATGTATTGCTCTATATGCTTGTGGTGATAAGACATGGAAAACTTTGACAATCCCCACTACACCACCATAACTATTAGGGAAAAAATCCCAAAGTACACTAGTTCTTAAAAAAAATTCCCAAAATACATAAGTTATAAAAAAAATTCCAAAAGTACACATGTTTGAGCATCACCGTTTTAGACAAAAGCGGTGAAGGTCATCACCGCTTTTGACTAAAACGGTGATGTATTCACCGTTTTTGACTAAAACGGTGATGTATTCACCGTTTCAAACTAAAACGGTGATTGCTTCACCGCGTGAGAGAAAAACGGTGAAGCACTGACCTGCGTCCAAACTTTAAAACAACGTAACTTTGTGCTCGGTTATCCGATCGTAGCGAATTTTTTTTTGATTCCGCATAATTTTTTGAGATCTTGCAAGCCGCAAACCGCCAGAGGCGGTTTGGTCCCGCCTTCGTCTCGAAAAAATGTCGTTTGCTACCCCGAACGACCCTTTTTTCGATTTCGTCAAACTTTGAACGACCATAACTTTGTGCTCCACAATCCAAAAATCATGAATTTTTTTTTGATTTCGCATAACTTTTTAAGGACTACAATTTTTATCATAGACATAATTTCGGAATGTACTTGGATTCCTGAAAAGGGAAGGTAAAGTTATTCCCAAAACCCCTTAATATCCATAAATAATTCATTTTTTGAAAATTCTCTCCTACTAAAAATTGTAGTCCTTAAAAAGTTATGCGGAATCAAAAAAAAATTCATGATTTTTGGATTGTGGAGCACAAAGTTATGGTCGTTCAAAGTTTGACGAAATCGAAAAAAGGGTCGTTCGGGGTAGCAAACGACATTTTTTCGAGACGAAGGCGGGACCAAACCGCCTCCGGCTGTTTGCGGCTTGCAAGATCTCAAAAAATTATGCGGAATCAAAAAAAAATTCGCTACGATCGGATAACCGAGCACAAAGTTACGTTGTTTTAAAGTTTGGACGCAGGTCAGTGCTTCACCGTTTTGCTCTCCCACGGTGAAGCAATCACCGTTTTGCTCTCACGCGGTGAAGCATTCACCGTTTTGCTCTCCCACGGTGAAGCAATCACCGTTTTTCTCTCACGCGGTGAAGCAATCACCGCCCTTCTCTGACGCGGTGAAGGCCCAAACATGTGTAGATTGGGAATTTTTTTCATAACATGTGTATTTTGAGAATTTTTTTTAAAAACATGTGTAACTTGGGATTTTTTCCAACTATTAGCCAGCAGAAAATTCATTTTTCAATGAGTTGGTTTATACAATGTCAACAACAAAAACATAATTTATATATTTTGTAACCAACACATCATTTGGGTATTAGCCATATATAATACTACTTTTGGTTTTTGAATGATAATTTTTTATGTCAACTTTCTTTGCAAATTGTAATGATTTCAAAGTGTATGAATCATAACGTAACATAACTTGTATTTGAATGCGGTCTCCAAAAATATTAATGACTATTTTACTAGAAAATAATTATAAAGTATTATTTGAGAATGATTGAAAAATATTGAGTTTATGAAGATGAAACAAAGAAGAATTAGTATTGGATTGATGATAAAAAAAGAGAGGTTAAGATAGGAATGTAATGACCAAAACACGAGACATTTGAGTTTTTCGATACAATCAAATAAATGTTGGCAAAATAATCCAAAAAACTCAAGCAAAAATAAAACCCCTAGTGCACTAAATAAAACTCTGGAAATCGATCAAACGACCCTACTGCATTTAGTTGACAATACTTGCAATTTGTATTCTTCATGTACAGCCTATGTGTATGTATGTAGACAAATACAAATGAAAGCACATGGCGTTTCAGTCTCTGTTGCGCCGGGAATGGGAAGTCCAGATCACACACATTTATAGAGAGGCCAACTTCTTGGCCGATTGCCTGGCTCATAAGGGACACTCGTTGTCTCCGGGCTATCACCCTATTGCTCTTTCCGATTTAGATGTTAGCCGCTGGGCCCTTTTTGACTATGTTGGCGGTTTTACCGTTCGTTCGATAATTGAATAAGAGGTTGTGGTGCTTTGCACCTTTTCACCAAAAAAAAAAAAAATAGAAAATGTGTCTAACCGTAATGGAGAAAATAGTAAACAAGTACTATTGACCAGTTCCATTTTTTCTATAACCTAATATTAGCTGTAGTCACTTAATGAGCAGTTAAATAAGGCACTTCTCTCTCGTCACATTATAACCAAAAATAATAGTACCACTATTCCACCTTTTGTATGCATATTTGTAGACTTAACATTTCTCCTTAATTATAACTCCACTATATAATATGTATACTGTATAGAACATTCAAGAAGACGATGCAAATTAACTTGAATCAACTCCAAAATGAAAGAGTTTAAAAAAACACAAAAAGTTTGATAATAATTCGAAACAAGATAGGTCCCAAAAACAAAAGTTGATAGATATGATCACCGGAGAGAATCAGCGGCCATGGGCCGATTTATGTCCTGATATCTTGGACTCCATCTACACGAGACTTTCGTCCCACGTCGACGGTACCCACTTTGGCAGCGTATGCAGGAGTTGGCACCAAATCCACTCCCACATCTCACTTTCCAGCCCTCTGCCTGTGGAGATCAAGCACATAAGCTTCTCAAGCTCCGACGTCGTCCAAGTGCGGGAGGATAACCGACTTTTCATCCAACCACGGCGTGAATCTCAAATCCCAGATATGCTTGTAGGTGCCCACGTAGAAATCCTCGGAAGGGCGGGCGCATGGTTGCTTATAAAAGTGCATGGTATTTACTTGGGTTGTTACAATCCTCTACTCCGAAGTTTCGAAAGCTACATTGATCTTCCTTTTCCGAGTTTTCACTTTTCTAACTACCGTGGTGATCGGGCACCAATCCCAATCAATGTTGCTTTCTCCGGACTACCTACTGCTCGCGGCTCGATGATCCTCATGGTCTATGGTGATCGATATTTCAGCATGCTTCGTATTGGTGATGACTGGAGGTGGAAGACTTATGATTTCTCCTTGGGACGGAAAACAAGACAAATTTGTCTTGGCGTTGGCTACAAAAAGGAGTGGTTCTTCTGCTTATTTGAAATGGGGGACATGTTGATTATAAACACGAACCATAATGAGACGAGGATGTTGCTGGCGGCGACTAAGCCTCTGCTTCCAGAGCAACTCCAACGGTGGGACAGATTGCGTGTTTTGGCGGTGGTGGGTAAAACGACGACAGTGACTAATGATGAATATCATAAGGTAGGAGAGACGATAGGGTCTATGGTGGTCAGTCATTGGGAGCGAGATCGTGAGGCGAGTCAGAAGTATAGCTTCGGACTGGTAGCAGTGGAGGAAAATGCTATGAGAATGACTGATTTATTACTGGAGAATGGTGATGATTGTGAAATGGTGTCATTGGAGGATGGGGACGACAGCAAGGGGATGATTTTTGTGAAATACCCATTGCTCTTGAAGAGGAATTACGACGAATGTTATGCTTTCACATTGTTCGTTGTTGCTTTTATAGTTTTATGTGTTAGTTTCTTATGGATTGGCAATTTGATAAACGGTTGGATATATAAATAGGACAAAAAAAAGCATGTGGGATTATGAATGGGAAAAAACAACATGCCTTATATAATGATTACGGTTCCATTGTTTGCTTATACGATTGTTGTTTTATGCATGTAAATGTAACAATACATATCTGATCTAGGTATGTGCCAATTATAGGATTAATGTCGAATACACTATTATCATTGGAACATCCAAAGTATAAAAAAGTGTCACTTCTATTACAAACAATTCAATATGACAAATTATCTCAAACTATGAGGTTTCAGGTCATTTATATATAGGTTAAGTATTGAAATATGTATTTATTTTCAAGGTTAATGCATTGAAAAATGGAACCGAATTTTGTTTTCTATTTCACCCTCTTTCTAACTAGCTTGTGTCCGGCCTGTTGGCCGGAAGATTTAATGGATTGGTGGATCTATTGATCAAATGGATAGAAAGATTGGATAATGAATCCAAGTAATATTAAACATCAAACCAATATGAAACTACGAAAAGATTAGGTACTAAAATCTCATATTAAAAAATTTAGGTATCAAAACATAATTTTTCAATACTATTTTCATTAAAAATGAAATGTAGTTATCAAATTGAAAAATATAATAAATATAGTTATTAAACTGTAATATGTCAAATATCCAATCCATCAATCTAATTGGATTTAGGTTAAATGAATTAGGTTCAAATGAATTGTCGATATTTGAGCGGATGGATTGGTGGATTGGATACAAAATTGTTGCCTTTATCTAGTAGTATGTGGTGATGAGAACATCCATCACACTTTGAGTTCAAACCTTGGGCCAACCATCAACGAAAAAGAAGATGACAAATGTTTATTTCCAAGATGGTCTTTTAAACTTGAAATGGAAACCATTAACTAACTTTAAATAGTTTTCTTGAATATAATGACGATCATGTTTTAGAAATCCTACGATACCATCAGGTTGGATCGAAAATATCGAATATCGAACCCAAACCAGTAAACGATTTTAGCGATAGAAAATGATTGAACTATGATTAAACCACAATTTTAATACGAACCCTACCATCGATTTTTCTGGTCTACCCTCATGTACGGTTTCTCAATTCTCAAATAGTACATTATACATTATTATGTAGTTAATTTAATCGATTTTCTTCAATGCAATAAACAACATTGAAGTCCAATCTAAAAAAGATTGCAGTCAATTGGCTAATCACAATTGTTGGTATATCAACTTGTTATTTCTCTCAAACAATCACACAAAGATTAACATAATGATTTCTATAAACACTAATTATAAATTTCCGAAGTTGCAACTGAAAGAGTTACCAAAGTCTTTTAAACATAAAATGTAGAGTTTAATTAGATATAGAAGTATCTCCTTGGATAACAGCAAGTCAGCAACCTCCAGTGGCATTAGCCATTTGGTATTTGTGGGCTTTAAGTTCCAGCAAATTTATACCGACTATGGACTTTATGCACAGAAGATAAATAGGCTGATTGGGCCTGATCATTGCGCTGGGATTGACATCACACAGCTCCTTATTTACACGTTTTGGCGGCGCGGGTTTTAGGGATAAATTTTGGACTAAAATGTTCTTGACGAAAATTAAGGAGAGAGCAGTAAATTTTGAATACTGAAAAGCCTATAAAACTTCACTATTATATATTGGAGGACTTCTCTTCTTTATTACTCTCTTTTCGATCTGTTCCAAACCAAAACACCAAATATTAGCCACCACCGTCTGATTTCCGAACCAAGAAGCAGATTGGTTAAGATTGAATGCTATTAATTTCACATTTCTCGAATCAGATTACAATCATATTGCTACCCTTGCAATTAGATATCAGATCGGTATTAATACCCAATGGGCAATGGGTACGATTTCACAAAAGTGGAGCCTTTGGACCCCAAGTCAAGTCAAGTAGAAACGATCTCAAATTGTCAATGAAAGTATCCACTCACATTGACAAAAATTAACCATGCATGATTTATATTAAAGCATGAAATTCTTGGTTGTGTTAAACAAAGGTGGAAACTTAATTTCCAAGCTTCTCATTCAAACCAAAAATCAATATACACCGAATTATACAGAATGGAATCGAGTTTCAAGCTCTCAAGAAAGCCCCTTCCTCCCCATTTTTCTAATGTCAACCCTCTTCACATATGCTGGTTCCATGCAAGTGGGCAGATGATTCATATTCAAATGAAAGAACTTTCCACCTGAATATCATCTTGTTGTCCCTCGTATAGTGGCTCAAAACATAGTAAGATCTTCAATGATTCTTTTAGCTAGCTTGTAACCATGAGCTTTGCTGAGGTTCTAGGAGAGACCAACACCGGCTGGTTGCTAGATGAAGCTTTCATGGCAGCAATCTCTTCGAGGCGTTTCCACGTGGTTTCCCGTCTCGACTTGATCTCGTCCTCTCGCGCTTCGTCTTCCTGGAACTTGAGCAAGCATTCTTCGAAGAGCTCCGGATCAGCGTCGGAGAATATCTTCCTGACATTCAGCGTCAGGCTTTGCACAGCCTGGTTCCAGTGGCGCCTGGCGTTCCTCTCCAAGGAAGGGAAGATGATGGGCAGTATGATCTTTCGGTTCTGTTTGATTAGGTTCTCCACATGATCGTTGTTCCATAAGAACAAGGCCCTTTCTGCCACCTACAAAACAGTGACAGTTTTGAGTAAAAGATATGTACTATACTGGAGTCGCACCGACAGGTAATAATAATCCAATATGTATTACATATTTACATTAAATACGCAAAAGAGAATTTCTGCAAAGCACCAACTAGCCCTGATTGGTCACGATTAGATTTTCTGTTTCCAGTCTTACCTCAACAACATAACTCTAATGATCTGACTAAGAAATGAAAATGTTAATGTTGATTCATCAGACAAGTTGGGTGCTTTAATAGTATCAATAACGAGTTTCATGCCCCAATGCGGCAACATATCCGTTATAACCAAATTGGTATTCAGCCCCATCTCAAGAAGTTGAAGATTCACTGATTCACGATATAAAAATAAAACAAAGGAACCAACTGTCTCCATTTCAAAAGATATACGAAAAATATCAAATTACTAAGAGCATTCTGCTAAGATACCTGAAAGTGGGAACTGCTCAAGCACCGACTAATCTGGCGAAACAAAGGCACCATGCAACGTTGAAACTCTGCAGGCTGAGTAGCTTCCAGAACCTCCTCCAGTTCACTCAAGAACATTACTTCTTTAGCACTATTTGTAACTGGCCAATATTTCAGCAAACCCCTAATCACAGTATCAGCAAGCTTGCAGTCTTTCTCAACAAATTGCGTTATGCAGTATGACAACTGCTGGTGGTACATCGGCAAGCACTTTGGTTTATGCAACGGAATAAGAGCTCTAACTAGAAACAACTTGTGCTCTTCCTTAAGAGGTAACGCAAAGCCATTGATGATGCTCCCCAAAATCTCCAACAGCTCGGCGATCCCATTGTGCTTCTCCGTCTCAAATATGAACCGGTAGAAGATGTTGTTGATTGCCTTCCTAATGAAGGGCCTGTGCACCATGAATTTCCCATAGATTCGATGCAGGACCGTTTTCAAATACTCCCTTTCTCTTGGGTCCTCCGAATCAAAGAGATCGAGCAACCTTAGTACAAAAGAGTGATCAACATACCGTTTAGCTAGTTTTGCATCAGTTTCAGGTGATGCCACAAACCTTAATAACAATTCATACACGACTTGCAAGTGGGGCCATGCAGGGTCCATGGACGGCTCTTCCTCTTCAACGTCAAAAGCTTCCAATGCTTTGTTCTCACGAGGTGGAGAAGTGAGTGGTCTAAACAGATTTAGAGAGACCATTCTGATGAGTTCTTGTATGACTATCTCAGGAAACTTTGCGCTGGCAGAGGAAATATAGTCCACAAGCTCTACCAATGTCTGTCTCTTGATGTCCTTTTCCTTGAGGTTCTTAGTAGGATCAGTGAAATCGAAAATGACAGAACATAAGATCACCTTTCTGATGAATAAGTTCTGCTTCTCTGCATTTGGAACTTCGCGGAAGCTAGGCAGAGCCTCGTATGAAGGTTGATTACCATTCGGCTTTACAGGCAGGGAGAGCTTGTTGCTGTAATTTGAACCGTGAGCCGGATTAGAATTCACAGCAGGTGAAGATGTGGCATTTGGTCCTCCACCGTATCGGTTGTTTGTGAAATCGTTGGTTCTCGAGCTAGTGGAAGTGTTTGATGAGGTAGAAGTTCCTCCTCCTCCATCACGATGGTCGGACGACTTTGGCTTCCTAGGGAGCCTATTGAGGAACTGTTTGATCATAGCTCAAGTTTGCAGCAGAATTCCGTCTTTCGGGTTGACTCTAGACCGAGTAGTTATCAACACTCTATAACCAACTGATTCCTCTTACTACTACCAATAACACCCATTTCGAGAGAGAAAGTGAATTCCAACCAGTGAGGCAAAGACCCTTCCTAAGGTATGAACATACCTCCAACCGAGTTGCTACACCACATTGCTTCAGAAAACTCCATTTCCAGGCAAGATATATCTCTCAATTTAAGATCCCCAGAGCAAGAAAAAGGTCAATCAATCAATTTTGTCTCCCCCAAACAATCATAAACATGTTTCTGTGCTTCAATGGCACCAGAATTCTGAAAGAACAAACCAGCATACTATGAAATATCAGAACAACCAGCAATTGATCATATTGAAGGCAAGGAAAACTTAAGCAAATCTAAAACAATTCCATCACCTCTCCGTCCTCTATCTCGCCTTGCTGTATTATATTTCTTCTTGAGCTCCGCTGATTTCCACTGTTGAACCAATTTGAAGTGGATCAGACGGAAACGAGATCTGGGTAATGATCTGAAGAGCCAAAAGCACCTGCAATCAACAGAAACAAAATCCAAAAACAGAAAACCCAATAATTACTCATCAACCCAATACCACAAACGATGGGGAAAAGTACCAGATTCCCATTTCCAATCATGGAGCTAACAAAAAGGAAAGGTGAAATCCCAGATAAAAAAGGGGAAAGCAGAAAAAGGCGACGAACAATCAATCGATACACACACATGTACCTGAGATAGATGGAAACAGAGAGAGAAAGTTCAATTGCTCGGGAGAGTGAAGAATCGGATAGAGATTAAGAGACCGGAAAGGAAAGTGGAAGAATAAGGAAATTCTGGGTATTCCAGGATGCTGCTCGCTGGCTAGTGGGTTGTGTCTCGATAGATGAGTTTTTTTTTTCTTCCTACTCTTCTCGATGTATTTTGCTTCTTTTGTTCTCCTTTTCTCTTATGTTCTCATAAAAGCTTCCATTTTTTGTAAGACTTTTTTCAACCCCAGAAAATCACACAGACAAACCCACGGTTTTTGTTTTTGTTCGACTCTAGATCAAAATTAAGATGAGACCTACTAGAGCAATTACTAAAATTTTGGATTATTAACTAATTAATTAGTCTTTTAAATTTGATTTATCAACAATTTCGCCTTTTAAAAAGAGGATTGCTAATTGTCGCCCTAATTTTCTATATTCCTCTTAATTTAAAATTTGAAATTACTTTCTTATCCTCCAATTCTTTTTATTATTAACAGATATTTTAATCTTAACAAACAGACTCCCATTTAAAAGTTAGGGCAATAGTAGTAAAATTAGGGCGAGATTTAGTCATCCAATTTAAAAATTGATATACCAAACATAAGACATTCTATCATGCTACTCGCTCATAAGATCCATATACAGTAAAAAGTTTATAAATTAATATGCTATAAATTAATAATCCAGTTTAGATCAATAATTTATCCAATCTCGACTTGGACCAGTGTAAAAAAGAAATGAGCAAACTTAATAACATAATAAGATTACTTAGAGAAAATTTAACAAAATAGATTTGGTTGGTTTGTTGCATTTTTTTCTCTCAATAGTTTTTGTACTTTTTTGTCACGATATGAAATGATTGAATTTTTAAATGGGAGCTATTCTGCCGATTTAGGACTGTGCCTTTATCAATAGTCTGATTCATCCATCTAAATAAAAAACCAAGTCAATATCACAGTTGGTTTAACGATTATATAGTTGAATGATCGACAAATCTGGTCTGGTTCTAATAACAAGACTACCGAGTACTGACTAGTGGTGGGCAACAATCGATCAAATATTTTCCGATTCGTTTTTGGTCCTATGAATTATTTTAGATATGAAAAACAATGAACTGAAATTGAATACCGGGCCAATCGAACCAAACATGTTTTTAGTTCGGTTTTGATCCTCATTTCTCCTTCGTTTTTTGTCTGCTCCTAAATCAATTATATACGATTATGAACCGAATCGACCGATGTCTACCCTGCTGACACGTAAGCATACCCGTAATATTAGAAAATAAATACAGAATACAAATTTATTTACATATTTGTCATACTACCCAACATAAATTCAAAAGGAAATTGAAATCGAAAAGAACACAGACTGAAACATGCTAGTTACTTTGTCCCTTCTAACTACCCTAATCAGCAGCCTAAACGAGTTCAAACTCTAGGCAATATAAGAAAAGAAAACGAAAATCCAGAACAGAGAGACGAGTAAAATCATCATGATGTCTAGGATTCCATCTTTATCAGAAATCTTCTCCTGGATCCTCACCTTGATCACCTCCTTGAGGATCCCAGCTCCGTCAGAAATCTTCTCATGGTACGCCTCCCTGACCACGACGGCGATGATGGCTCGAACGGCGGTCCGCGATTTCCTCCCGGCGCCAGCCCAGCAGTATCTCCACGCTCTGGCCCAGAGTCTCTTCGGCCGCCGATTACCCCCTGGCCTCACCTTGATCTTCGACGCCACCACCGGCTACACCCGCAACGAAATCTTCGACGCGGCCGAGGCCTACCTCGCCACCAAGATCAACCACGACACCGACTGCCTCCACGTCACCAAGACCGCCGCCGACAAGAACCTCTTCTTCTCATTGGAAAACAACGAGCGGATCGTCGACAAGTTCCGGGGCCTCGAGCTCACGTGGCGCTTCTTCCGCTCCCCCGGATCTTCGTCGTTGGGCGGGCGAAGCGACCCGAGCAACCCGGCCGGGTCAATCGCGTCGCCGGAGAAACGCTGCTTCCAGTTGAGTTTCCCCAAGGAACACAAAGAGCTGGTTCTGGGCTCCTACATACCTTTCGTCCTGGATGAGCTCAAGGCGATGAGGCACGAGGAGAGGGTTCTCAAGATTCACACGCTGGACAATAAGAACTACCACCACATTGGGCCATGGAACTCGGTCAATTTGGACCATCCGGCGACGTTCGACACTCTGGCGATGGAGCCGTCCCTGAAGGAGGCCATAGTCCAGGACCTGGACAGGTTCCGGAGCAGGAAGGATTTCTACAAACGGGTGGGCCGGGCCTGGAAGAGGGGTTATCTCCTCTACGGCCCGCCGGGGACCGGGAAATCGAGCTTGATCGGCGCCATGGCCAATTACTTGAAGTTTGACGTCTACGACTTGCAGCTGGCGTCTGTGCAGGATGACTGTGACCTCCGCCGGGTCCTGCTAGCCACCGGAAACAGGTCCATCCTTGTCATTGAGGATATTGACTGCGGCGCTGATTTGCCTGACCGGAATGAGAAGAAGAAGAAGAAGCCAGTTCAGGTTAGTCACACTCTGTTTGCTTCCATTAGGCTCCCCTGTTTTATTTTCCCTTGTTCTTCACATTACCAAAAAAACCCTGCTTTTGTTGCCTCTCTACCTACTCCCTTCACAAGCCGCCATTATCCACCATCACACATTTAGAGAAATTTTATCAAGCTATAATTTTACTAAAAACAATTCCTACAATACGACACTTGACAAAATAAAATCCCAAAGAACTAGAATTTGGTGCGGATAAAGCGAATTAGGTAGTGATATGTTGGAGAAATGATCGATCTACATAGAAACAACCTAGATAGCGCAAAACCGAAGCGAATCAACATAGGACCAACCTTGATCGCTCCAAAGTCCAGACAGAAGCAAACCAACGCCGGAGCACCTGGATCCCGTAAAATACAAGCGAACTAGCCTCAAACCATTCGGAGCACACCATACTGAAACGAACCAGCAACTTTTTGAGGGTTAGATCGATATATTTATCATCGATATGTGTGATTCTCTCTTATCTCTAGTAATCTACCTGTATTAACGGCTGGTTTGCTTCGATCAGTAACGACTCATTGTTGTTCGTCTCGTGCTCCAACTAAACACTCCCGATCGCTGAACCAGCGTAAACACTTCGTGAAACTCTAGTATTTTGAGAATTTTTTCTGTTAAGAGTTAAAGTGTGTTATTTGGGGAACTTTTTAAAGTAAGCTTAGATTTTTTTCTTCTTCTTTTGGTAGAAGTAGTTTGGGTAATTTCCACATTTAATGCTTGCTATGTTCTTCTTATACAGGCAAGCACGGTGCACCCATATGACCCCTACGCACGTCAGCCCAAGGTGAGTGTCCCTTTTTGTGTCCTTCCTTTCTGTCCAACTCTAACTTACTCACTGAACTGAATTTGGTTTCCGTCTGAACTATGTTTTGGCTGGCACAGATAACCCTATCGGGGCTACTGAACTTCATCGACGGGCTATGGTCGAGCTGCGGCGACGAGAGGATCATCGTGTTCACCACCAACCACAAGGAGAAGCTGGACCCGGCCCTGCTCCGGCCGGGTCGAATGGACATGCACGTCCACATGTCCTACTGCACCCACGAAGCGTTCAAGGTGCTGGCAAACAACTACCTGGGGGCCGACGGCGGGGCCCACAGGCTGTGTGAGGAGATCGGAGGGCTGATCGGGGATGTCAGGGTCACCCCGGCCCAAGTCGCGGAGGAGCTGATGAAGAGCAACGATGCCGACGTGGCACTGGGTGAGGTCGTGAGTTTGCTCAAGAGGAAGAGGGTGGAAGCTGCAATGGCTAAGCCAGAGATTGAGAAGGAAGAAGAGGAGGAGGAGGAGGAGGAAAAGGTGGGAGATGGGGAGGAGGATGGCAGTGCGGTGGTTGAGATGGATAAGCAGCTGATCAATGGAGATGTGAAGGGGCATAAGGAGGATCCCGTGGGTTGGAACAAACTGGTAAAGAGTATGAGTGCGAGAAATGTTACTTTGAGACGTAGGAGAAGGTAAGACTATTGGTTCCGATGGAGAACTCGACAGATTATAAAGCATCCAACGATTTTATTTTTAGGAATTGATGAAATAAGATTTTAACGTGTTTAGTGTTTGATAATTAACCTTTAATGAAAAATAGTTAGAAAAAATATAGTACAAATTAAGATTTAAAATTTCTTTTAGAGAGAATATGAATTTTGAGTTTTCAACGGGAATTCATTACACCTAAAATTAGATGGCTAGGGTCACAACATTAATGTTGTAGATCGATACGGCCTCAGTGACTTTTTCCTAGTCGTGCGAGTCAATCACATATTCGATTTAAACATGGTTCATTTGTATCAAGACACAATCTAGATTCTAGGTCATACGACATTAGTCATGTTCCTAACCATAGTCGAACGATTTTCGGTTTGGAACGTCCAGTATGATCAGGTGCTTCACTCATGGTTGCAGGCAACTTTGGATAGTCCTCAAAATTCAAAGACCACTATTAAGTATTATCCACCAACCATCAATTGCTTTCCATACCTTTACAAGGTGAAAGAACTCTGTCCCATTCAAAGGCAGCATTTCTTTTCCTTTTTTGACAAAACATTCAAAGGTAAAGAAGGCTTTTGGAGCAAGTTTACAAGCCTTGACGTATAAGGCAGTACATATTCCAGGTAGCAAATACAGTGACAACTAAACTACCACATTGAATGACCCACCCTACTAGAAGGCAGGGGTGCCCTAAACCAACACTTTTATGCACCACTTCAAGTAAATAGCGTGTAAATGAAGGGTTGGTGAAACTATACTATTCTAGTTTTGGATGAGACTGGAACAAATATATTACTGCAACTTTTATATCAGATGTGATCATGGTGGAAACCATACAATTTCATACATTACAGGAAGGAAGCCCAGAGATGAAGAAATATACACTTTCATCATATCACCAGCCCTTAGCTCTCTGTCTGTCTATCCCCATAGAAAGCCAAAATCAGCAAAAACCCAAAAAGAAAAAAAGGAAGAATAATGTCACACAACATTTATAAATAAATTAACAATGAAACACCAGTAGTTTTTCTAGATCCTAATCTATTGCAAAACAAATACACAACCCCCCAATATGCTTCCTATCAACCCTTCAATCGTGTGTGTATTATCTTGGTACGCAAGGAGTTACCTGGAGCCGCTGGGCGCTGGGTTTGGATAATCAAGGCGTCGAGTACTTGATTTAGATTACGCATGTTCTTGGCCCAGGACTAAGCTTGAATAAGACTGCACCAGTCTATCTATTCATCGAGCATGACCACGAGGGTCTTTTTCACACTTGCGTCTTCAATATTTGTGGCAGGATAGATGAATCACAATCAGCTTTGCAAAATGAGGAGGACAAACTCTAGTGTCGAGATCAGTTGGCTTGGAGAACCCCAAACCAAGAAATCGAAAAGAAAAACCATGTCACTGGCCACAACCGATCTGGCCAAAGAACTGAAGCACTAGAAATAGTGGTGAAACTCTGTGTCAATGCTCCATCAAGGCTGTTTCAGTTTCTGATAGAGGAGCTGCAACAAGTATTCGGACGAGATTAGAAAAAAATTCATATCAAGCCAAGTTGTGGTAAACAAAGCATCAGCCATACAGTACACACAATATCAATTATAGCATAGGGAAAACCTAACAGCACACGCAATATAAGCTGAAAAGCAGGGTTACCAGGGCAATTAGACTAGTTTAGCACATCGAACGCCTAAGATTTACATGGAGTTTCTTTTTATTACGCAAACGCAATTACCTAGTACAGTAGGGCTATTTAGCATATCCAGCACATCAAGGATCAACGAATTGTTTGTTTGTTTTTGTTTTACAGGTCAATCACGGCAACTAATAAGTGTAAGCAAATGGACAAGCCCGAAAATGAAAAGGGAATGGATTATGTAGTCAAGCAACATACCGAGTAAATCTTCATAAGAGTCAGATAACAGTGAGTCGTCTGTTAAAAGAGGCGGCGAGAAGACTTGGCCAAGAGGGTCATCCATGTCATAAAATGACGACCTTTGTCCATCAGACAAAGCACCATTTGAACCAACTGTCGACAAAAAGCTACTTAGATTGTCATAATCAGACAGAGAGTCAAACTCGGGTAAACCATTGGTTTTGCTCCTGGAATCACCATAAGAAGCATGACTGCTCCGTGAGGCTGGCTCCATTTGAGTAAACAACTTTTTGCCCCTTGTTTGAGCAACTCTTTTGTCAGGCCCTGGAAGAGAAAATCCACTTGCTGATGAAAGAGGTAAGAAGAAGTGCTCTGAACTATCAGAATGACTGCCCCGAGAGGATGATTCTGAACTGCTTGAATGTGTAGCAAGAGCTGCTTCTCTTACAGACCTCTTCAAGTTTTGAATGTAATAATGATCATTATCTGCAACTGCATAAGCCATCATCAAACCATATGCTATAAGTTGAAGAACCAACATGGGGGAAAAGATGGAGATGGAATGCTGAAGCAGTGAGTAGCAGTAAGAAAAGTAGACCTTGGGGTTGGTTATCTACACGATTATTTGACAATGGCTGATCCAAGGAGCTCCCTTCAGAAAGAGTTTCCATCTGGTTCACTGGGATACTAGCAGATTGTCTCTTTTGTAAATTTCCAACTTTTCCAGAGGAGTTGGGAGTCAAATTGAATAGGTGGGGTAGCTTCAATGCCGGAGGACTAGCAGACACTGACTTGTCAAGCTGAAGAGAAGACATTCTGGAAATCAACTCAGCAGCATCATCCGAGACACCTTCCTAATAATGTACAAACACCGGAAGAATATCAGTATGGACCAAAAACTGTATGTGTTATGCAGAAATTGGAACTCAGCAAAGCATTACCAATGTCCTTCCGCTGCTTTGAGCCTGTATAGGTGAAGTTGCTCGAACACGGTGCTTGGTCATCGGAGGCAAGGTGGAGGATACATTATTCACAACTTCTGTACAGTCCACTATAGACTTTTGTATTGCTGGAGCAACTTCTTTAAGTTGGTTGATTAGCACCTGAGCATAAACCATCGGAAAAAGAACAAACGCCACCAAAATTAGTGGATGGAGTGTTTCTACAGTTGAACTACGGATAATTCAAATGCTCAAGTTTTGGCTAGCAACAGTGGAAATAAGCCCGTAATGGAAGTTCAAGCATAAAACATCCATTACCTGGAAACTAGAAAGGTGTTGCTGATGTTCAGCTAGAGTTGCAGCTAAAGACTCGGCATGGCCACTCGCGCTCCCATCCTTACCACTTCTCAATATATCTGGGCCTTCTCCATCATTAGCTTTGGCCTACAATATGGATGATAATAATTCACTACATGCTCAACCATAATTTAAATCGAACAACTTAACATAGAAATGAACGGATATTTCCATCTCAACCTCATCCAACAAACTCTATCCTGTCCAATGGTTGCATCTAAGGCAGGATGTTTAGACTAAAACTTAAAAAGAAAAGTAGCTTCTTTTTGGCTAATTATTGATGTCAAGATGGTTTTGTCAAATTACCAAATCTAATAACCAGAGAAAATCATTGCGAAAACCTTCTGACATCTAATATTCACCGCTAAAGATAACGGATTGAGCACAAACAACCCTAAAAGGGAGATGAAAATGATACCAAATTAAAGAAGCAAAACTTTCAACTTCAGTATCAAATGTAGATAATAGCATGTTAGTCTGTTCCCTAAAAATTCTTACGCTATATGCCTTTTATGCGCAACAATAGCAAGCACAAAAGACATGCCCAGCCCCACAAGAGCAAAAGAAAAAGGTACTCAAGAAATGCTGCTACTTTACCTTATGAAAGAAGCTAATTCAAACAAAATAAACAGCATACCATGTGAAGTGATTGCTTATGGATTCGTTGTAAAGCATGAGTCCAACGACGGATGATTTCGGCTACATCAACTGTTTGATGGACTCTCCCGCCTCTATCATCAACTCTAGAATGTGTCTCGTCATAGGAACCATCATTCTGATCTTTATCCTCCAACTGTGAATCTGTATTAGGAACTTGAGAGCTCTGATCCATTGCAGAGAGCAAAGCTGACCCTGAGATACGATACCTGTCATGTAATATTGAACACAAAGAGCTCAGTTGGTAAATAGAAAGTCCAGGCAACTGCATTCCAATCCAAAAGCATTATTACCTATGCTCTCGATGAGCTATTAAGTCCTCGATTGGTCCTGAAGCCAGAACTTCATGTTGACCTTCAAAAAGACCAGGAAATGTGGTTGAAGATAATGAACTTAAAGCAAGTAGGCATTTCATAATCTATTACATAGATGGACATAACTCCAAACTTAAACATCTGATGATACATAATGCAACTAATACGTAGTGAGATGAGAGAATACCAAATTCCAAACTCAACCATAGAGTTTAGCATCGTAACTGAAAATTAACAAATGAAAGATTTGGATCAAATGGTGCTGACACTTTAGAAGCAAATGAACCATAAGCATCAGTGTTTCAAACAGGAAATAAGAGATCGAAGTCTAATACCAACATTGTCTCAGCTTCGAAATGAATGTGGCCATAACATTATATTGTAAAGACTAGAAAGTGAATTCAGGCAGTGCCATGGAATAAAAAGGCTGGACTGCTAATCAAGATCTAAAAATGGAATCCTCTACAATCCATGCCAAAAAGATAATTAAGCACTAAGAAATCCCAATTGGAAAACAGAACAAATGAATTTATGAGCACCACATCCACTTAAAAGGGAGCATTGACTAGGACAAACAAAGAAACAAACATCAGAAAAGGATAATAGGTAGATGTTCGGACTTACTCTTACGAGCTAATATAGATTCCCACAAACGACTAGCCTTCGAGACTAGGTGGGAGTTCTGACTAGAACTAGATACAAGATCATCCCATAGTTCTCCCTCTAATTTCACTTTATTCCTTATGTCGTGTAACTTTTCCAGCTCTTGCTGCAGATAGGCCTGACAAATAGAGTTTGAGAAAGATGAAATATAAGTGACCTAACAACCATTTAAAGAATATAAAGAGATCATTACTGACCTCTTCAGCACAAAGACCACGGAACTCTGCTGTCATTTCATGAGCCAAATTAGACCACATAGCCTGCTTTTGTACAGCTGTCTCCGCATTTTTAAGAAACCTTCTTCGTTCAAGCGCCACTCTAGCCTATTAGATAGAAGACATTCAAGTTTCCAATACCAAAATCATAAAATGCAAGAAACAAAACTAAAAACATGAAGTGAGTAACATAAACTAGTCCACCAAAAAGCACAAAGAATGACCAAACCCTTAAGCTCTACCACAATGGACGACACAGAATCATTATGATCTCTACTGGGAGTAAATATGTGCATAACATACAATGAAGATAAGGAAGCCAAAGCAATAATATTATGTTACTGCAGGCATCAAGGTGTTAAAGCATGCAGCCAAATTTTATATTAAAAACTTGGTGCATGCACATGAATCCTTTGCCCCTCACTATTTGCTTTCATGATGGGTTCAACCAGCTTCATAGCTTTCCTATGTAACTTAAAAGGTTGTCACTAGCACTAAACTAACGATTCAAATTATATTCCAAGTTCCACACCGCTTTCTTAGATCATAATTACCTAATTCAGAACATTATACTTAATACCAACACCAAATACTACCACCCTTTAAGGAGTCATGTGTTATCCCTTTCCCAACATAAGACACAGTCCCATCAACATTACCTTTGTTACAGGAAGCAGAGTGGCTGCATGTTGAAAGGCAACATCCGTTAGAGAAGCAGGTAAAGGGTTGGAGGCCACATCAGCTGCAAATGTCCGCCTATGAACCTCCCGTAAGGCATGCAAAGAAAGTTGCCATAGAAGTTCAACAAATCTGCAGGAACAACAAATGATTCGTTACCTTGGCAAAATACCAGCTACTTCACTATATATCCCAAGACAAGCTGAATGCATATCGTTCACTTCATCCAGTGAAAGGACACTGCTTCCCAATGTTCCTCACACCTCCCAATTAATTCCTACAAAACCAGCAAGTTTCACCAGCCTACCTCGGTCCGCAGCAAGTAGCAAGAGAAGAAACCCTTGAATTACTCCTCGGCAGTGCTCCTTGCGATTCAAGCTCACTGATGATCGCTTGCACGACCTAAGAATCAGGAAATCAAAACAGCAAAATTTGTGATCACGAGAAACAAAGAAGAAGATCAATTCATTGAACTTCCAACGGTTCCAAGTCAAAGAAATGCATATCGGAGGCACAACAATGAAAATTCCAAGAAGGGAAATTAGAAACAATTCCCACCTTGCGAAAATCTCGAGACTGTGCCGAATCGAAAATTGGCCACACCTTATCGAAATCCTGTCAGATCGCGCACCACAAACGCTAGTCAAGAACTCTACATAGCGACAAATGGAAAAATGACAGAATCAGAGAGAAGGGGAAGGGAAAGAAACAGAGGAAGACTGACTTTGGCGGATTGAACAGGACCACGGAGGGAAGACAGTATGAAGTAAAGCAGCTGCTCGCCCAATTTAGGGTTGGAGTGGCGGAACAGGCCGACCCGAGGACTGCCATTGGAGGAGGTGCCGAGGCCGATTACATTCGGATCCAGACCTAACAGCAAACAGTTGGTGTACATTGCGCTCTCCAGCTCCATCTCTCTCTCCTTCTCTCTGTCCATAATCATCTAATTTCAACGCCAGCAATGCCGCCGCCCGTCGCCGATGTTCCCCTTCCTTGCCACCACCGTCTCCCGCACACTTCAGCAGAGATTCTTCTTCCTCTTCGTCTGCTTCGCTTTTCCTGCTGTCTGTTGATTCCCTTCTCTCTGGTTGGTCTTTCTCTTTTTTCTTTTTTTCGTTAACTATTTACTATTTAGAAATTTCCGATCGAGAAACTTTTCCCTTTTTTGAAATTAGGAGTCCCTCGAGAGTCTGGGAATTGTGTGAAGGGGCCCGCAGAAGAAACGGTGCAGAACGGGGTAATAAGGGTGCTTATTTGTTAATTTGATTTATAACGTGGGCAGTTCTGAAAGTAGTATAAGAGGGAAGGGATTCCGATGCATTTGAAATGGACAGGGTATGACGTGGTGCAGCCATTTTATCCTTTTGTGCAATTTGAAAATGAAACGGAGGTCGGAGAGCAGTTTGGTCGTTGGCCGTTGCTGCTGCCGGCCTGAATTCGAATCTTGCCGACTGACACCAATTTCCCCACAACCAATTTCTTATTTCCCCATAGCATGGGATTTCTAATTAGCCCACATAATTAGTACACCAAACTAGTCCCTGTTGCAACAAGTCAAATACTAGTCAAATACTCGGACAAAATACCTCGGACGCTACTTAAGTTTGAGAACTGGGTAGACATACCATTTAATTTTGAATAGGGTGTCGGGTACCATTAAAGTTGCCAAAATGTACATCCGCCTACTTTTCCAACCAACCCAAACTTTTAATTACTTCTTGATGCCCAAACCTTTTAAAAACATCCAAATCTATATTTCAACAAGTTTTATCTAATATAATTAGAAAACCTTCTAAACATATTATTACTGGAATGACTAATTAAAAATTTTCAATAAAAATATAAATTAGTAAAAATAGTAAACGAATATCAAGAAGAAAAATAAATATGTTGGAATATAATATAAATATTTAGAATAAATATTAGAATATCTATTTAAACCCCCTTATTCAATTAGAAGCACCATTAAAAATAGTTAAAATAGTTTCACCAAAATAAAATAGTTAAAATAGAACCTAATCGATAATCAATACATCAAAATCAAAAAGGATATATGGAACACAATTAGAAAGAATTAAGCATATGTCACTAATTGAAAAAAATTAGAACGAAAAGGAGATGAAAAGTAACTAAGTAATAAACAAAACATAAAAACTACAATATTCGGTAAAAAATGTAGAAAAGAAAATATGACTATAAAAGCTATAACATTGTTTAGTTACAACATTCATGGAATAATTCAATTATTAGAACACATAATGATAATTCAACATAAAATCCAAGTATATATTTATAGGCATAGAAGCCTCTACCCTATTCTATCTAAAACATGACTCCTACTCCTATAAGAAAATTACTAACAATAACCAAATCCTACTTAGACAAGAAAACTACTAATAAAGTTAATTAATAAATAAAATACTAAATAATAAAATAACCAAGCCCAGATCGAGGCCTAATAGTTACGATGGCTTGATTCCCGTTACAAAAGTGAAGAAGGTGAGCCAGAGCACTATGACCTGGTCAATTGGAAGAGGGCTTGGAATTTAACATCTCACCTAATGTCCATTTCTTTTTGTCGGTTCTTGCATGATATCCTACCTTCTAGAAAGAACATGAATCTCAAAAGAAAGATGCACCAGTTGGATGTCTTTTCTGCAATTTGGAAGAAACACATAATCATATATTCAGGAAGTCGATGCATAGTAAAAATGCAAGTGATAAAGTCCTAGGATGTTCTAGGGACGTATTCCTATAGGTCTTCTAAAGCACAACTACTCACACCAACCATCATGACATACATGAATTGAACAAGCAAGCAAGAAGAGTAAAAATGTTGAGGGATTTTTTTATTTATAGATACATAAAAGGAAAGATACATTATAGTAAGAGGTAGTTAACTCGAAGATAATCATGCAAACTAGGGCTGCTTCATAGCATGCATCGATCGTTCATCTATTGCAGCACCCCATCCCTTCCTCTAAGGCCACTCTCTACCCGTGCATCTACCTCTTGCGATAGAGATTTAACTAGCTAATGTGTGCTTTCGCTTCATGTCATTACCTAATATATTAAGAACAAGGAAGTTAGGATAGCATATAGTTAATTGTGGACTTCTACGAACCATAACTATAGTCTATAGCATCAATGATCTAACAATCAAACATTGATACTACTAGAAGCATAGATTGTTGATCATCCCATCTCTACTCGTGTAGCCTCAATGGGGTATCCCTAGAAGGTAATTTATTGAAAATCTAGGCAATACTAAGCACAATTCATATAGTAGCATACAATAGAATCATAAGCATCGATGGTATTAAGAGCATTCAAACTATCAAACATCAATGAACATCATAAGCATCAAATAAAGAAAGCATCCATACATAATCATAGGCATCGAAATTCATAAACAAACACAAGCATGAGATGAAATCATGACATTATTCACATAACAATAAACAAGATCGCATCATGATACAATCAATTTCGACTAGCTACATAGAGGAGAAGGAAGGTACCGCCTTTAATGATGACAACATCTCCTTAGATGCAAACTCCCCTACTTCGACTAGACTATGAATTCGGTAATCAGTATAGTGTTACAGAGATTTGTGTGTTTGTGCAATCTTATTTGACAATGGAGTCATGCCCTCATTGTATAGGGGGAGAATCCTGCCTAAAACATCCTAAACTGACTAAGAAATAGTCTCATGAACCTACTAGACTTAGGAGACTTCATCAACAAGGCAAGGTGAAGGCGGCGATAGGGTGTCGGTTAGACCTGCCACTCTGTTTCTTTGTGGGTTGGGCCTTCTGATCCATAAACTACAGTTCCGCACAATTTGAGCTGCAACTTGGGAAGCGGTAACTAGACCCATTGCTTAGGTTGCCATTCATTCCTTCTTCAGATTGGGCCGAATCTTCCTCCAATGGGGTTGTCTTGATGTATTCTAACAACTTCAAGTTTACATCTCCGTCAATGGACCACTCCAGAGTCTCATGAAAACTCCTTAAACTTCTCTTTATAGCTCATTT
Organism: Linum trigynum; assembly: GCA_964030455.1. Taxonomy (NCBI): domain Eukaryota; kingdom Viridiplantae; phylum Streptophyta; class Magnoliopsida; order Malpighiales; family Linaceae; genus Linum; species Linum trigynum. The sequence continues at coordinate 46,447,941 of OZ034813.1, read as the reverse complement.
GGTCCTCCAGAGTCTATGACGTTTGGTCCAAATTTTCTTAAGTTGCTTTGTACCTTCAAACCCATAAAGAAACATACGCACAACTACACAAGACATCAAATAGTATAAGAACATAGCTTAGATCTATTAAAAGCTCATTGATCAAATGGTTGTGATTTATATAAGAAATGTCATTGAAATGAATTGAGATGTAATGATGGAAGGAGAAGATGTACAAAGAATGAGAGTGACAAACACTATAAATAAAGTGACATAAGGAGTGTGCATGGGTAAGGAGAACTTGGGAAACAACACAATGAGGGAGAATTTTGACAAGTAAATCATGGCACTATAAAGTGATGTAGCTGACAGACAATGAAACCTTCGCGAAGATCTCTATGATTCTACGGAATGAAAGGAGAAACCATTTGTTTAACACAAAAAAATTGAAAAAATGGGAGATCGTTGGAAAATCACTAACTTTATGGGAGGAGTATGCATCACATCATGCAAAATATAGCATGGAAAGGACGAGAAAAGACCAAACATGGAAACAGACGCGGGAGGGATGGGTCGAGATGAATGTTGATGTAGTTACATTCAGTGGATGGGAATTTGGTTATGGGGTGGTGGTACAGGACACCTCAGGAGTGAGCTTTGTGGCAACGGCAAGAGAGTTAAACAACAATGATCATTAGAGATTCTCAATTTGAAGGTTCTAGAATTTGCGCTTCACCTGGTGGAAAGGAAGGGGTATATACCTTATATTCTCGAGACATATTGCCAATAGGCAGATTGGGAACTGAAGGGAGTTAGGTCGTCGCTGTTAAAGGCAGGACAAGTGGGAAAGTGCAGCTGGAGGCCCAAGGAGTGGATGACATAATGTGGACCTTTGCTAGAAGATAGTGTAATACAACGACATATTATGAACCATATAGACTGTCGATGGGATGAGCAGGAAGTTTGGGTCGACAGAGCACCTATCTTTCTATTTTCGTACTTACAATCTGACTGTAATACTACTTCGATAATTCCATAAAAAAGTAATACTACTTTGATAAAATAATAAAAGTGTAAGAATTTAAATCCAATAATGAAAGCACCCGCTTCACTTCACTTGTTTCCTCTCCTTTGTTTCTTTCCGTGCCTTCTCTCTCTGCAGCATTAACTACATTTAATTAAAAATTATTATTATTAATAAATCAAAACAAGTGACCCAAAAACGCGGGCTATAAGCCGCCATTAAGCAATAGTTTCTCAATTAAAAAAAGAAAAAATCAATAGTTTCTTAATAAACCGCCATTAATCAATCTAAAACGGATATTAAAAGTCGCCAAACACAATCCATCAATAAATTAAATAATAAAATGAAACAGAGGTGAGACATGTGCCAGATTGGAATGGCCGGGACCAAATCAGCATATTTCCAGTCACTGGTGGACTGGATTTGTTTCCTTCTCTAATTCTATCTCCCGTCAAAATAATTACAAATCTCATATACATAGCGATAAAGACACTACACTACACTACACAAGGATGATATGTTCAGTTCCAAAATGACCCAAAAAACAACAACCATCACCACCATTGCTCGCTATCTCATGAAATGGAAGACGATGATGCTTCTCTCCTTCAGCTTCAGCTTTACCAGCCGAATCCCGAGCTCGATCCCCACTAAGCAGCTTACCACCTTCCCCGGCCAGACAAGCTAGCTCTCCCTCAGCTTCCTAACTTCACTCCTCTCTTCAACCATGGCTTCTGCTTCCCCTCTCCCTCCACCATTATATGGACTCATCCCATGGGTACAACTGTAGCAGACATAGTGGTGGCCCATCTGTGTCATCGGAGGAAGGAACGCTGGACAGTCCGGTCTCTGGTTGGGATGAACTCGGTAGGACAATACTCGACCATTGCTTCCTCGGCAAGAAAGGTAGGACCATGAGACCTCTGGCCAACCGTGGCATGGCGTCCACGACAGTCTTACCCACCCAAAAAACCAACCCATACCATTCGTTCCTGATGTGGGCACTGGTGGTGAGCCGGAGAAGACCCACCATTACATATCCTATAACTGTAAGGGAAGTATCTCAAACCTTGGAAATCAGACCATTCCAAACTAACCTGATCTTGTTCCTCCTGTCCTCCATGTCAGAGGAGCAATATTGAAAAATGGAGTGCAAGCGAACTCCCGGCAATCACAGCAAGCCAGAATAGGTTCACCTCCATGTCTTCCCACCTAACGAGACAACATCACTGAATCACGAGTTGATGAATTTTTCTCTCGGTCAAAGGCATTCTGAATGGCAATAGTGCAACATCTTATCCTTTGTTGTTTGCCAGTTTCTTCACGACATTGCTGGCAGACAAGGGCTCTCCTCTCTGCCATGAAGGGATGAATAAAGCTCTAGTTAGAGAGAATTTTTCGTCGATTCAAGATATCACCAGAGCATGGTAAAATGAGGATACCAACCAAGAAAAAGTTGAAGTATTCGGCGGAGTTGAGAGGTTGTCCATATTGAGCACTTCTCGAGCTCACAGCTTGCCCACGAAGCCCGTCGTAACTCGTGAAGTTTCCCTTGTGTTCATGCTCGCCCTTCGGAAGAACAGGAAGTCCAATGGCTGTGAAACCTTTTGTCCCGCTAGTAATATGAACATGGTTTGTCCAAGTTGGAGTTCAATCCTTTCTCCATGGAAGCTTGCCGCGAGGTATAAGCCACTTGAGATCCTTTACTATCTCTAAATATTCAATTGGATGATTGACAGAGAACCAACCTGACATCACAAAGACTTGGAGATGTCCAAACATTCCTTGCAAAGCATGAGTTTTAGCATATAAACAATAAACCCGCACAAACTGGTAGTTTTTGTCCAGGAATGTTGAACACTCAGACTTACATGCAGATTAGTAGATGAACTGGATGCAACAAAATTGGGTTTTTGCCCCCTGTTATGAGAGCACTTATGATTCCGATATTGGCCAATGACTGTGACAGACCAGCAGCTGCAAGTGATGTTGATAGCATTCCAGCAGTGATAAAGGCATGGAGCGCCATTGAGGCTGCAGGGATTGCGTCTGTTCAAGTATTCAATATGAAACGTCAGAATTCTCATTGCTTGTCAAAATATAGTTCCAAGAAAATATAGTATTCACATTGCTTCAGTTTAACTCTGTTGGATGCCAAATTCGGATTACCAGAAATCAAATTACACATACTTTGCCAGTAGGAACAGAAACAGAGAATGTTTTCTGAGCTTCAACAATGATGGTCAATGAGTATAGTGCTCTTGAGAGTTCCTGAACCCTGAAGAAAGGAAAATATTAGATCTTTTTTAGCCCCGTTTTTTCAAGCCTCAGTTTCAGCACTTCATATGTACCTGCCTTGCAATCTTCCCTCCATGTACTTCTACCATTGAGGGATCAAAGCCAAAAACTGGTTTCATGAACTCTGCAACCAAATTGATGGCACAAGCTTTTGTCACATTTTGCAAGGCAGAACTTAGCCCTACCGCAGGCTCCTCCGTATCTAAGATGAAACTAACTTGAGTTACTAAGATTTCCAAGAAAGGAATATAGTGAAAAACTAAGGAATATTACACGGGAAAAGGGACCAATCATAGGGAATTATAAGTGGGGAACCCGGTGAAGTGAGAGTGCGAGTCCTGCCAATTATCAAACTGGTTTCAAGTTCATTTCTAGGAAACAATGTTGGTCATGAAAGTCTAAGAGAAGTGCTCACCCGAAAAGCAAATTTGCGATTCCCCTGGTGTCCACCAAGAATAGATGATACTGAACCTGGCTTGACATGTAATGCAATTAGGACTTCCTCTGTCGAATTCTGTATGGGATTACTGAAATCCACGAAATTTTTTAAGTCTTCCATCTTGTTTGTTAAAAGTACAGTTCTTGGCACTCCATTGATTTTAAGCACATAGGATGAAACAGGCATCCATAAATCTGCCACCACTGGTCTCCTATCTAGTGACAATAGTGATTACAAATCAAATTGAGAAATAAAAACACATTGGTACCTAATTGGTCTAGTGGAGAATGATGTAACTTACCAAAGCAAACAATCATTGCAGCGTTTTGCTCCTTGTAAAAGGGTCTCCAACTTTATATGTACAAGAACCATTCACCATTGTGATAATAATATGGCCTTACATACTTCCCATTTAGAGGGCTATGTCAACTTCATATATCAGGTTCAGTTTAACGGCCTGAAGAGAAGAAGTGTAGACAGAACCTGGCCCCTCTATCAAGACTTGCAAAACACCAGGAACACATCAATTTCACATCACGCATTTAACATTAGTGTTAGAGATGGAAACTTTTTTCTTACATCACAGTGTGATGAGTTCAAGCACTTCAACCCACAAGCCTCGGTGAAGGTGACATCAACATTCATATTTGCAGCATTTGTGTAGAATTGTATCTGTCAATATATTGGAAGTTCTGAATCGGCAGAATGAGTTACAGGTAGACATAAACAGGTGGAAGAAACTGGATGGAAGAGGTTGCTAACCGATGAACCATGAATAAGAGGTCAGCTTCAAGACGATAATTAAAGGCCACAAATCTTATGTTAAATATAATTCATACCCAATTGATCAAGTTAGCAGGAAAAGACAATGGAGGTCCTCGTGACAGGCCTTACTCCCTCAGCTATACATTTCAGTTTACTTGGACCATGAACCAGATGTTGAATTAGCTGTACAATGCCTTTATAAAAGTCCCGAGCAAGTAAGATTCAGCAGGATTTACATCTATTAAGTAGTATGAAGTATGAGATCTTCAGGCTTTAAAACTGATTCCCTGTCCTCTTCAGACTCCACGCAAGGCAGTTTAGGTCACTGAGCATTGTCCATTCACGAAATCAGTACACATAACATCAAAGTTAAAATTAACTGTTCTTCCTTCCTTTTCCCCTGAAAAAAAAGAACTGTTCCTCCTTGTCACAGAAGCTCGGTTACCTTTCCTTGCCGTACGACTACTGGGGTTATTCTTGTCATGTCAACCACAATGGATGATCAACTACTCTCACACCACCGTCAACAATGAAATCCAGTCCCTACATCAACGAGCCAGATGGGTTGAACACTCCAAAAAAAGAATAAGAGGAAGGTGAAACTTAAGCAGATGGATAAATGGTACCTATGGTCCATATGCCTCAGCTACTGCAACAGGATCCAACAACCATTCATTTTCCTTGAGGCCCTTCACGCTGATGCAAAGAACAGGAAATTGTAAGGAAGCTTTCAGGCTTCCATCTCAAATTGCTTCTGTAACCTCTTTGTAAAACTCAAGAATCTTTTAGGCCCTTATCCAACCAAAGTTTACGTTTCTTCAAAACAACGAAGGAAATTCAAGTGGAACAAAAAAACCTTGTGGAAATCAGCAGTGCGTCAAGCTTTTCAAGTATTGGTCGGCAAATGGCATCATCCGGTATCCTGACGCCCACATCCTTCCAGCAGCATATTTAGCAGTTGGAGTCCCATACCTCATACATCGTTTAGGCAACTCCTTGCTTGCAGTATGAAAGTGTACTTTAACATAAATGCATAACCATAAATGATGAATTAAGACCAGCCATGATCATCAATCCCATTCAAGCCCCATTTGCACGTCCTATTGGGATGCGAATGCAATGTAATGGAAACTTTCTAGTTATTTAACCAATATAACCAAATGAGGAACTTCATTGCCTTCCCAAATGCCCGTAACCTGTAAGAGAGATTACATCCTTACTCACAGGTCGAGGTAAAAATGCTTAACAGCTCGGAAGATATTCGCGTGTACTTGGGCATCACCGTGAGGGAAACCAGTTCGTGTACATGTCTACATCACTCAAAGAGGGGCATAAGATGCTGAGAGGCTGCATTTCAATTAAAAGCATCCACCTTGAAAATTCAATGCTAGGGGTACCACCAAACTCAGAACGCTTTCAAAAGAGGGAGAAAACTAGTACCTACGAAGACGTTCAATAGCTGATGGGATCTTCATATCACAAACTATGGCGTACCTAATAATCAAAAGAGGACTAGAAATCAGCCACCCTAAGTACACTGAACGAGGAACGATCGATCGCAAGGAAAGCCAAACTGCTCAAATCGTACAGAGCGTATCGGTGGGAATGACACCAACGGCGGCCTGCTTCAGAATCTCAATGATGGGATCTAACTTCCAGCTATCCTCTCCACTAGGCTCAGCTTCCACATAAACCAAACCGCCCTCCTACCCATTTTAATCGCGATTATAGCGGAAAGCCAGGAAGAAGAAAAATCGAGACCTTGGTGAAGCGAGGAGCGGGGTATTTGAGACGCTTGGGGCTCCTCTTTACATCCATGGCCAGGACTCGGAAACGAAGAGGAGGTTTGGCGGGGGCGGGACAAGAATTGAGAAGGGCGGAACAACCGTGGTGGCGCAAAAACGAGCGCGGGAATTCTGCTCTCCACTCGGATTGCTTTGCTATCCGCCATCTTCTAACTGTTTTTCTTGCAGCTAAAGCTTCTTGAGCTCTTCCCAGATATCCGAAGGAGACTTCACTATACTATCCTGCTGATGCTGAGCTCACTCTCTCGTATCACAGAGAAGAAAGAGACGAGAAAGGGGGATGATGATGGTAAGCAACGGCTACGAAGAAACGACCCGTCGTTTTCCAGTATGGATGACAATGGGCTGCAGCCCTGCAGATCATTATGGGCCTACAATTGTTTCCAATACTTTTTTATTTTTATAATTATATATACACAAATAACACAATACATTACTTGTTTGTTTGAAGGATATACAAAGTAAATACAAGTGATTTTGAAAATTTTGCTTTTACCTAGTGGGGTAGTTATAAATTTATATGGAAAAAATATAGGTCGTATGGGAAAACAAAATTTAAGGTAAATTTAAGGATATATTTTCATATTCTGAAAACTTTAAATACATTCATTATGAGGACTAACATTCTTGAAGTACCTCACTTATAAATCATTCATGATTTGATCATTCTTATGATTCTAAAACATTTCTTCCAGTTGTATTTGCTGTAAGTATTGTTTAAACACTTTTAAGGGCAACAAGTAACAATCAACATCACTAATATGTTGATTTCCATTTATATTAAATGGCATAACATATACTAATTATAACTTCAACATAGATCACAAGAACATTGCTCTATCTTTGCTTAGGAGATGATAGAAATGGGAATTGCGTCCTCCTCCTCCATGGTGTTCAGCGAGCTAGGCTCTTTAGAAATGTTCGTTTAGCATAAATGAGCTTTATTTGATTAGGGGTTGGATAACTGATACAAGAAAGAGTTCATAATGGATCAAAGTCTTTAAGCCACACTAAACAAAAAAAAAAAGGTCTTTAAGCCCACACCACTCAATGTGTGATAGAAGTGTTATATTTTAATACAAGTGATACAAGGCCAATACTACCGTACCACCATTAAAAGTGTGGCACCGGTGACGCCAACTTTTATTGGTCCACGTGGGATTAATAAAATGATGTGGTAGTAGCTGATTTTGGAAGAATCGAGACTACAATCGGTTACCCAATCATATGAAGGGAAAGAGGAGAAAAATGGGGAACGAGAGATTTGGAGGAGAAAGGCAGTGAAGAAATTGAAAGAGGCCAATTGAAGAGAGTGAATTGGGGTTCGGATTCAATGGTGTAACATACCTCTTGAACGAAGGGGAGAAGAACAATGGTGGTAGGGGTCGAGAATGAGGAGGCGGACGAAGTTAAAAGGGTTGTTTATCGTTTACCGGTGTCGGCAGAGCACTTCAACAGGGACAGAAGGTCGCTCGAACAGAGATATTCGTGTTTTATTTTACACGATGATCGAAGGAAGAGAAATACGGTGAAGGGGTTTAGTGGAGGGTATGGATTTTGGATCGACGACGGTGGAGTTTGCAGGAGCAATTTACTCTTTTCACATTCAAATGAGCCAGCGATAGGTGGACGATACCTTTTTGTTGGCGGATAAATAAATGCAGTTGAAAGTTAAATCAATTTTTAATTAATTAACGGAAAAGAAAACAAATTTGCAATCGGCACACTTTTCCGTTTATTTGGGTAGCTGAGTTTATACGTTGTCCGATAGGTCATCTGGTTTGGACTCGGATTAGATAAAACCAGCCCACGCCACGTAATAGTCCATGTAGACCAATAGGAATTAGCGTCACCAATGCCGCACTTTTAATGGTGGCACTGTAGTATACTAGTATTGGTCGTTGTGTAATATGATTGTTCGAGTTAGTTACATAATGCAACCCCTCGATTATCCACTTTTTCTATTCAAGCCCCTCAATAATTTGTGTTCTTATCAATGTCTCTTAAGGATTCAATTTTTTCTAACCCGACCCTCATTGTTATTTTTCTTTTAAGTTCATGTTAATACAGTAAAAAAAACTTGATGTTCTTTTTGGCTCAAATGACAAAATGCACTTTTAGCCTCCAAGTTGCGGTCAACCCGAAAGAAGTTATATAACACTCTGGGTAGAATGACATTTTTATCCTTTGATTTTCATATAAAAAATAACAAATATAAAATCTTAGTGATATGGTTGGAACAAATACAAAAAACATCATTCTCAACCACACTATCTTAACAATTTCATCTCTAGCCTGAGATTTAATGAAACAGCCTAATCCGGCCGGGTACTACTTTTACTAAAATGCCCTTGAAAAATAAAATAACCAAAGCTTAAATTGCAGCGGGAGAAATTTCATAATAAAATACTGAAAACACACTCTTGTAGTTCAAAGGAAAGCCCTAACAAGTGGGCAAACTCAATACTAAAAATCTCAAAATAACCTCCAGTCTGTACTCATAATCATAAATGTAAATAACTAATAATCTCTAAAGTTGTTGCTACTGAAAACCTTGACCAAGCATCCTCCGTGATGCTTATACTGCTCTCCTATAGCTAGCTGCCCTCGAACTCGCTGCTCACTACTGCTCCTCTAGCTCCTCAAACTGGTGAGTGAGTTGGGGTCAGTCTACGCCCTTACGTTTTAATAATTGTAATACTTGAGTACTTTACTTAAACAATTAACTTTGACTAGTGGAAGTTGTTTGTACTTCCAACCTTAAAATCTTAACTCTTATAATTCGAGGGAGTTGAAGTTACTCTCCTCTCTTAAAGCTCAAATCTTGACTTAAATACTTGACTGACACGGGTATCCCTCACTAGCTAGTCCAGTTGCCAACTCATACGTATGAGAAGCCATTCAGGCTTTCCTTAAACTTAAACTTAGTTAGGGAAGTCGTAACGATTCATCCCCCTAACATCTTAAACTTGTCGTGGTGGCTCTTCACCACGATTCTCAAGGGCATAACTGCTGCCCATCTTAAAAGTCTCAAGAGCATAACTGCTGCTCTGTCTCAAAGATCTCAAGAGCATAATTGTTGCTCTATCTGAAAATCTCAAAAGGCAACGGACTGGCGCTAGCGACTAAAAACACTTAAAACAACTTCACCTTCTTGAGGTGAGTTGCCTCTTTAAAAGAACTCGTTTCTTACTCTTTAATAATAACTTATACTCGTGAAAATTTCAAAGTAACTAAAAACATTCACTTCAAGTATAGCTCAAACAAAATCACCTCAAATAGCACAAAATCATCTCAAACCATAACTCAAGCAAAGCACAAATAATCAATCATACACATAACCAAGCAACGATAACCAATTCGCTAAAATACTTAAAATCATAATGCTTAAAATAATACGTAAGGTGTTGAATTTACCCCATTTACACTCACCTTACTTAATCGTTGAAGGTCTCCACCTATAAGTTCGATAGGTTTTGCTGGTTGTGCTCAGAGGTTCCAAGTTCTCCCTCTTTCTTGTATCGGTCGGGTTTGGAATAGACCAGCTTCACGTTAAGCCCTGAATAAACACTAGGTTCCATATCTCAATGCACGTGGGATCGTCGTTGTTCACCAATGATGCTGCATCCCGATTACCGATCCTATCGAAATGTATTTCTGTACAAGGACCACATGGACAGGTATCACCCATCTCCCAAAAATTGTCCTTGCAACCAAATGGAAGCACCAGGGTTGTCACGCCGGCCGGCGTGCCACCGGTTGTACCTGGTTCAACCTATACCGGTCATAAAACTGGCGTGACAACACCGGTATGACCGGCATGATCGATATACGAATCTCTAAGTAAAATAACCTTATTTAGTGACTTTAATTGTTAAAAATTATTTTATTTTTTATTTTATGAGTATAAATGTTAAATATTGATGTTATTTGTTGGATTCAAGTATAAATGTTTAGGTATTGACGTTAAATGTCATGTTTAAAATGAGTATTTATAATTTTATTAGTAATATTGACCGGCATGAACCGGCACAAACCGGTATGTGCCACCGATCGAACCATTCCACTTGCTAAACCGGCACACTGCATAAACCGGTTTGACAACCTTGGGAAGCACTCTTCCAGGCGGCAACAATTCGTGCCACATGTCTCTCGCTTCATTATCAGGAGCTAGACCAGCTTTCTCATCGACCCCGAAGTAAGTAGCATAGATACGATCCTCGGGAAGTCCATACACCTTGGTTAGGAGCTCCCAAGCCCATTCAATTGCCTCTTTCTTAAAATAATCGCCAAACGACCAATTCCCCAGCATCGCAAAGAATGTATGGTGGTATGTGTCCTTCCCGACATCGTCAAGATCGATATGCTTCCCACCCGCGCGGATACACTTCTGGGTATTGCAGGCGCGCTTTAGCTTCCCAAACTCGCCATTACCGTTACGGTTTCAGCTTTCTCCTGGATCATCAAGTTCTACATTCTCAAATCGCCATTCTTAAAGCAAACGGCAAGCCACCAGGACCAGGCGAGATTGCTTGCCTGTCACTGAACTTAAAATACCCACCAAAAACGTTTTTGGACATCCTCTTTCACCAGGAGCACTTCTACTATGCTATATAGCATTGGTGTTTTAATGTACAACTCAAAGTTGTACCATAACATTAAATGTATAAGTTTAGGTTGTACCATAAAGCAATTTGTACCATTATGTTATGGTACAACTTTACAACTTGAAGTTGTACCATCACATAAAGGTACAAGTTCAAGTTGTACCATAAAAGAATTTGTACAAAAAGTATAGGTACAATCTGAAGTTGTACCATAACGTAAATGTACGATTTTAAGTTGTACCATAAAGGCAAAAACCTATAGCACCAATACTATGTGTAAAATTTCTCCTTTGACCAGATCGCCACATGTTCTTGTTTCCGTGGTGGGTTCCTCGGTTGCCATTTTATCCCTGCATTGAACGAGGAGAATCATGCATTAATAAGTAGAAATCCCAGCAACGATGATCGCGAACGATCCAGCAAGCCAGCTGGCGACCCGGAGAGCGAAAGGGAGGCCTAGGATTCCGGTGCCGACGATGGAAACAATTATGTTCCCTATGGTTTGCAGAGTGGAAGCTGTTCCTGGCGGCGGAATTAGGGATTTGGGCGGCTAAAACTCGTCTCTTCCTTCGGGTTGAGATTTTTGGTTATATATATATTAATTAGTAATAATAATATAATAAATTATTATTACTAATTCACGGTTGCAACCCTTCGTACGTAACCGTTAACCCAACCGTTCCCGTATTTTGGTCGAACCTGAATCCAAAGTCGGGGTGTTACATTAAACTATCACTTATTTTAAGTTATGGTTTCTTTCACATCAAGCAAATAATGCTTGTAATGTTTGTGTAGAAAATTTAAAAAAAATAATGATCGTGAACAATATAAATTTTGTAACAAACTAACAATATCAACAAAATTATCACCCGGATCAAACGATCCCTTAATGAAATGTGTTAGTAGTGTGCTAGCACTCCATATGCTCCATCACCAACATCGGACGGATCCCATGAGTAAATAAAAAGTTCGATACAGTGTAGCACTCTATCTCCTCCATCACCAACATCGGGCATGTAACTAGGTTGGACAATTACTATCACACCCATAAAAATTTCAAAAAGAAGGAAATTTTTTGAAATGATGAAAATAGACAAAATCTACTCTATGTTGGAATTTTATTCGGCCAAAAATAATAATAACAAAATCAAAATCAAAAGAATCAAATCAAAAGAATAATTAATATTGAAGTTTTACATAATTTTCAGTATTCAAAATGGCATGCCCTCCTTTAAATTGAGGAAGGGTATTTTCAGTATTCAAAAGTCTATCTCACTTCCTTAATTCCCGTTTTTCCCGCTCAATGTATTTGCTAATAAGTTGCTCCTAGCCCGTTGAAAGACTTTGTACTCGGCCAACATCAAAGGCCGAAACTGCTGCTACTGATTCAGAATCCACATGGGTTTTGGGCCAGCCCTGTCAGCCCAACTATTACCCACAGGCACAACCACGCAAACTCTTTTCGATGTTTTCGCCTTCTCTCTTCACCAAATCTTTTTTTATGGGAATTCTCTTCTCCAAATCTTAACGGAATATCAAACAACTCATGACAACTAGGAATTTTTTTTACTTTAAAACTACTGCGTTTCTGTACAAATATGTTTATTATAGAGATTCGAGAGCGTGTAACTACTTTTTCCCTTTCTTTTTTTGTCTATTCGTTTCCCCCCCCTTATTCAGCTTTTAACTTAGCAACTAGCCCTAATAAAAAAGAATACCTAGCAATTATTACACATTCTCGGTTCACCAACCACCTTTTATCTTTATTTTCACTTCCTTTTCCTTTATGTTTTAAAATAAAATCCTTTTCATTTTTGGATAAATTTCTTTTCTTGGAAAAAAAGTTAGCAATTTTAATCTTCATTGATCTATACTCATTCCAAATGATTTCATGAAAATAACTGCATTTGAATCATATTTCATTTTGCGGCTTATAGATTTTTGGATGTTAGATATATTGTTTTGTTATCATTATTTAGGGAGTAGAGTTTGAGGTATTTTTCTATGACTAATATAATTAAAAACAATATGAGGTTGAGTTATGCACATGAGCGTGAGTCATGTAGGCTATGAATTAGTTACAGAAATAAGGAGCGATGATAAATAACGACGAATTTTATTTGATAAAAAAATTAAAAATAAGAATCCCTAATAAAATCTATATTTTAGGTAATTTACAAAATAAAAAACTTAAAAATTTCCGGACAGTTGGCCAGATCCAAGCTAGTAATAATAACAAGCATTATGTACCCCTTCATTATATTTCTCTATGTTCGAAGAATCCACTTGCGAAACAAAGGACCAATTCAAGCAAAGCATGCAACAATTAGAAAACAAATCGGTTCGAATTTTACCGGTCAGAACCACACCTTATAATTATCAAAGCAAGAAAAGAATAGACAAGTATGAAAGGAAGAAAAAGCAGTATGGTATTATAATATATGTCGAAAGTTCTCTTCAATGGCAACCGATCTTTCACTAAAATCACTTTTGTTGATCTGCTATTTCCCTCTTTGTCATTACCATTGTTATTCTTCAATAATAGATCGTTTGTCGTCAGATCATTTTTCTTCACTGTCACTAGCTGGAAGCTCCCCTCACGATCTCGCTGCCAATGAGTGACCATCCTAAACCCTATCACCTGATCTCCTGCCTCATGGTATCGATCATTTGAAGTCGCAATTTTTTTTGTTACCACCACCGCCACAACAAGCAGACTGTCCCATCGCGGGAGTTGGTCGGGAAGCAGAGACTTAGTTGCCGCCAACAACATTCTTGTATCATTCTTGTCGATACCGAAAATCAACATATCCCCCATTTCAAATAAACAAAAGAATCTATCATCTTCATAGCCCACGCCAATGCATGTTTGTCCTTTCTTCCCACCCAAGGAGAAATCATACGTTTTTTGCTCAAATTCATCATTTCTTCCACGACGAAACATGGTGAAATAGCAGTCTCCAAACACCACGAGGATCGTCGAGTTGAGAGCAGTGGGTAGTGATGAGAAAGCAAATTTGAGTTCTGTGCCCGGTCTATAATGGTTGTCGTAGTTAGAAAAACGCCAACTTGGATTTGGAAGGCTGATGTAGTTTGCGGGACTCTTGAGTAGAGGATTGTAACAGCTTAAGAAAGCGTCACGCACTATTATAAGCAACCACGCTCCAGCCATCCCAAGGATCCTTATGTCTACATCTGCAAGCTGATATGGGATTTGAGATTTACGACGTCGCTTGAGGACAAGCCGCTTACCCTCCCGCACTTGGATGACGTCCGAGCTGGACAATTTTGCATGGTCGATCAACACAGGCCGGGGGCTGGAAAGGGCAACTTGAGTGTGGACTTGGTGCCAGTTTTGGCATACACCGCCAAAATGAGTACCATCGACGTGGGATGGGAGTCTCCTGTAGATGGAATCCAATAGCTCTGAACATATATCAGCCCATGGTCGTTGATCATCCCCCATGTTCATTCTCTATCAACTTTATTTTCCGGATCCTTTTTGTTTACAATTCTTATTGAACTTTTTTGTCGTTTTAGAACTCTTTTTTTTTTGTGAACGTGACTCGACGTTGCATCCTCATTTTAAAAGGGTGTATATTACATGGTGGAGTTATAGTCAATGATATTTTTTTAGGTCTACAAATATGCACGCATAAAGTGAAACTGCAATATTATTTTTAGATTGTTGGTTATAATTTGACGGGATGGAAGGAAACTATTGCTTTAACGCCTTATGAAATGGTCAATAATATCATTTATTTTTACTAACCATCGTGGATGAATAGTCAGATTCAAAGAGAACTCCAAACTTTTTGCAAGATTTGATATTTGATAGATTTTTATTTTGTAGATTTGGATGCGAAATTTCAAAGTAACGATAATATTTTCTCGAACGAGAATGCCATCTTGTTTTTGTTGAATGATTTGGAGAGGTCGCTTTCAATTTGTTGGCTTTTAGATAGATTGTAATCCTAGTTCTATTACCGACGGATTAATATCACAATATACATACCAGTCTTCCTAGTTATTTTATTCAACTAATAACATACAAACCCATTTAGGTAACCAAGGTCCAGATAGAGATGCATAAACCATGGTTATTTCTCCTTCTCTATTAATTTTAGTAGGCTATATCATTTTCATCTTAAGTCGTAATTCATTTTTTCACACACAAATCAGATTAGTTGTGTTCTTAAAAATGACATCCTCTTTGATATATTTTGAACAAAAAACCTGATGATAATGCTTGAGAGTTCATATAATTATACCATAGTAGTATATAAGTGATTCATCGATCATTCTTTGTCAATGGGAATGATTTTTTTCCATCGTCAACTTGTGATCTTGCTGCTGTTTTCCACGATTCGAATGCTATGATGTTCGTGGGACTCCAATGGACCTTTCTCACGCAAAAAATTTGCTCAATCAAACACAGAACACGTCGCTGCATTTCTCCAATTTCCGACAGGCTCAAATTTTCCGGCGAGTGTTCCAAATTTGGGAATTTCATCTTGAAGCTTGCTCGTTCCAATCTACCACTCGTAATCGACTTTCCTGGATCCCAGGAATCAGTTCCAGCAACTCCCAGCCTCCTTCCAGCTTCAATTTGTCGCAATTCAGCCTTCCCAAATTTCTCGTCGTCGGGAAATTTCAAATTTCCATAATCCGGCAGCAATTTTACAAAATTCGGTGACCAATTGCACAATTAGGAGTTTTTGATTCCGGCTTCTCCAAGACAAATTGACTGTCCCTAATCCTTCCTTCGTAGGGAATAGATGGGGCCGACGAGGAGATACACGAAATCCAATCGAAGTTCCATCCATATCATCCTTCCTAGGGAAGGATTTCACAGGATATCGTTTAGTTCATTCACTTTGGTTTTCTTCATTTCTATGTTCAGCATGTCTACATATATAAAGCTCCCTCTGAATTCAAATATCCTGAACTTGCATTCTATTATATAGTAGACAATAACTTGATTGGTTACTGACTCGGACATCAAATGTGCTCTTATAATCCTGATTCGATAATTTATTTGCTTGTGAAACTAATACTCAATTGCTATGTTATGGTTAGCTATGGGAAGATCACTTTTCCATATGTGAAGTACATGACAAATACGTTCCACGCGATCAAATAATCGATGAGTTTGATGCATGTACAAATAAATGTGAATATGCGATGTTATTAGACGTTTCTCTAAACCGGATCTCGCTCGCTTAGGTCGAATAATGTGCCTGTATGATAAATTGGTAGATCTTGTGCTTACAATTAGTCTTTATACTTAATTACTTGTCATGTTTTCACAAATTTTCTGGTATCGTCCTAGAGGTTGTGATAGGTCAGAGTATCTTAAAGGCCTTGTGCATTATATAACACTTGTGCAAATTAAGCAAAGTTGATGTTTTTGTATTTATAATTGTCAAGATTTAACACTATTAGGGTTGAGAATCTCTCATCCAACACCATGCATGCATATGTTATCCAACTTATAAAAATGGAAAAAGGAAAGAAGTTTGAGCCAATGAATGACAAGTGAAGGGGTAGCAGGGTTGGCCTGCAAACCTAGCTTGCGCCTTGCAGTAAATTGTCCTCCAGTTCGTTCTTTTAGCAACAAACACAAATAGAAAAGAAGAAAATATCATAACATTTCCTATCCTTTCACAACTCTTAAATGTTAGGTTTAACTTGCCTTATTATGTCCATAAAATTAAGGGAATAACTTGACAATCAATTTTTGAATCCAAGGATTAAGATAAAACCAAAACTGAGAACTACTTCAGAAACAATAAATAGTACCATATTCAAGGAACATCTTTCCAAATTCATCTTCAATGGCAACTGTTCTTTCACTAAAATAAATCCCTTGTTGCTCCAATCCTCCAGAAATGCCTTTTCATAATCATTCTCAAATAATAGATCACGCATTGTCGTCATAACTTGTTCGTCCACTCCCACCAGCCGAAAGTTATCCTTCTCACTTGCCTCATAATCTCGCTCCCAATAAGTGATAAACATAAGCATTTCTCGTTCCTCATGATATCGATCATCTGCAGTCATGACTATTTTTTCAACCACCACCATAACACCCAAATCATTCCATCGAGAGAGTTTCTCAGGAAGGAGAGGCTTAATCGCTGCCAACAACATCCTCATCTCGTTCTTGTCGGCGCTGAAGATCAACATATCCCCCATTTCAAATAAGCAGAAGAATCTTCCATCTTTATAACCCACACCGAGGCAAATTTGTCCTTTTTTACCACGCAAAGAAAAATCTTATGTTTTTTGCTCAAATCCATTTTTCCCACGACGAAGCACGCTGAAATAGAGGTCTGCATACACCATGAGGATCATCGAGCCGGGAGCAGTGGGTAGTGCTGAAAAAGCAATTTTGATTTTTGTGTCTGGTGTGTGATGACAATTAGAGTTAGAAAAATGCCAACTCGGCTGGGGAAGTCTGATGTAGTCTGCAGGAGTTCGAAGTAGAGGATTGTAACAACCCAAGTAAATGTCATTCACTTTTATAAGAAACCACGCACCCGCCCTCCCGATGATCGTTATTTCTGCACCCGAAAGCCAATGCGGGATTAGAGATTCACGACGCCGTTTTAGCAAAAGTCGCCCACCCTCTTGCACCTGGATGACGTCTGAGCTGGTCAATTTTGCACGTTTGATGAACACCGGTAGTGGATTAGAAAGTGCGATGCGGGAGTGGACTCGATGCCAGTTCTTACAAACGTTGCCGAAGTGTGTACCATCGACGTGGGATGGAAGTCTCTTGTAGATGGAATCCAAGAGCTCTGGACATACGTTGGTCCATGGTCGCTGATCCTCTTCCATATTCGTATTTTGTCGACTTTCCTTTTTGGGATCTTTTCTGTCTTTATTTTTTTTTGTGGTTTCGATGAACTTTTTCATTTTGAATGTGATACGAGTTTGCATCCTCGTTTTAAAGTTTGTATATTCTATGATGGAGTTATAATCAACTAGATCGGTTAGGTCTACAATTATGCACACAAAAGGTGAAACTGTAATGTAATTGTTGGATTGTTTGTTACAATATGAGGAGAGGGAAGTGGCTGATTTAAAGGCCGGTGGAGTGGTCAATACTATGAATTTGCTCTTTTCCAAATTATGTTTTCACATTACCTTTTCACTATTCGTAATTTCATGTGATTCTTTGATCGTATGTGGTTTAATTTATTGATTCGTTAGTAACTAAGACAATTTTTAGTATTATAAACATGCAAAAAGAAAGTGTAAATTTCTTTGGTTGGTTATAAATGTGGTACACGGAAAATAAGTTACGCAATTCAATAATCAATGGTGTCAAATAAGTTTCTTAAATGAGATTTTACTTAGCTTGAATTCTGAATGCACCACCAGGTCATTGTCAGGTATTTAATTAGCCCTTACACTTATCATGTTATGACAAAGGTGTTATTTTGTTTTAATATATATATATATATATATTCCATGGTATCATCTCAGTCCCAATTTACAAAGTCCTTGTGGTTATGACACTTGTGCAAATCAAGTCTGACTCTCGTCGAGCTACCGTAGACATTCTCCAACGATACTAATTTGAATTGGAGCTGTCATCGAAGAAATGCTTCACCAATTTTAGGAAGACAAAGCGCAAGAGGAACAATGTACAAGTCCAGACGAGAATTACACATGTCACATGGAAATGGCTCCATCAAAGAGATAGCCACCATGAAAGCTTCATTGGTCGAGCAACGAGCAGGTGCTGGCCAATCTCTCATAGCTACCATATCAAATCTCATGATCATGAATGGCTTCTAGCCAGCTAAAATTAATCTCAGAGATTTTTAGTTATATGTGTTGAGCCATTATAAGCACTATCGAAAAAAGCCTTTACGCTTTATGTGTTATGAGAAGTGTAAAGATGCAGCCTAAAAATGACATTGTATAAAATAATAACTAACACTTTTTGCAAAAGAAAAAAAAGCGTTGCATATCTATACTAGTTACGCAACACAATTTTAAGCACCACATCAAAAAATAGATGCAACAAACTTTTTAATAAGTATAAGCAAAATATTTATACTTTATTCATGACAATGTATGAAGTAATAATTAATACTTTTTGCAAAAAAAAAATAAAAATTGTTGCATAGCTATATTAGTGACGCAGCACAATTTTAATCACCACATAAAAAAAATATGTGCAACAAACTTTTTAATAAGTATAAGCAAATTATTTATACTTTATTCACGAATGTATATCGGAATTGCTCTCCACTGAAAAACGGCTTTTCACTAAAATCATTCTTATTGAGTGAAATATCACTTTCAACATTAGGGTTTAATAGAAAGAAAGTAACACATATAAAAAGTCCGAATATAGTCCGAACAAAAAAAATTAGAAAGTTCAACGAAAAAGAGCCAAAAAATCTTCCTTTAACTACAATAATCTTATATAAAATATGAGATTTGACTACCAACACCCCCCCCCCCCCCCCCCCCCCCCCGAACAATACTTGTATTGTTTATGTATAAAATAAAAATAAAAACAAATCAAGGAATGTTGAACCGTACAAATATTGTTTGTGTATCCTAAATCCTAATTGAGTGTTTTCGAAATCAGCATTTAGCCCAATTCCCCAATTCATGAATTAAGAGATTCCAATAAGCGGCCCAATTTAAGCCCATCCAATAATTTTTTTTCTCTTCTCCTTTTCTTCCCCGACTAAACTGTCCCTTCATCATCATTCATCACCCTTCTCCCCATCTTTCCACCTCAGCCATCACCGCCACCACCAGTCCACCACCACTACCTCTTCCTCCACCCCCATCAATCCATCCAAATCCCGAATTCAAATCCCGAGAACAAAACCCTAATACCCAATTTCCACGATTCCTATCCTTACCATATGCGTTATCCATAATTCTCCCTCCCCCATCCTCCCACCATAGTCCGGCCCTAAACTCAATCAGGCGCCCTGACGGAGATATAAGGGGAGAGAGAGGGAGGAGAGGAGAAACGGGTATTCGTCATTTCTGTCTTTTGTTTGCGTTCTCCGCCGTTTTGGGTCGCTGGAAGAGCCGGGGGAAGAAATGACGAGCGTGGGTGAAGTTGTACAGTGTATTCCTCTTGAAGCACCGCTTGCAGTCTCGGATTCACAGCCGATCGATGCCGATTCCAAAAGCTATGGCGTCACGACCCGGCCTAACGAGTCGGTCACCGCCTCCAACCCTTCCTTCGTCGATGGCGTCGCCACCAAGGACATTCATATTGATCCCATTACTTCCCTCTCCATCCGGATCTTCCTCTCGGAGTTCGCCCTCAACCCTCCCGACCCAGATTCGAAGCTTCATTCCAAAGGCAAGCCCACTAACAGCAACAAGCCCGGTGCACCTCGACGATCCGATATCGACCAGCACGACAACAACATAAATGTCATGAATGGGAGGAGCAGCTGACAATGCTGGTCATTTGCTTGGAGCTTTGTGGTTCTAGGTAATTAGTTTGTGGAATTTGCAGTTCCTGGGCTCTGAATCATAGTCTGCAAGTTATTAGATGGTAGTACTTTACTACTTTATGTACAATGCCGGATACTAGGCTTAGGAAGCTTATGTCATATGGCATTTGATTGTTAAGCTCAACTTCCTGGGAGTTTTGGAACTTCTTACGTCTGTCCTAGGTTTTCCTCTTATATTTAGCTGCAGTAATGGGGAACAGAAGTCTTTTGCTGAAAGAAGCCTATCCTCCTGTTTGTGATGAGTGGCTAGAGACTGACGCCGGATAATCTATAATTGGTTATATCTTACTGGCTAATGAACAAGTTTCTTGTAAATATTCTAGAAAAATGTGGTCATTGGAGTGTTATACGTTATTCATGTTGCTTTGAGTTTTGACTCTTGTAGGTTACCATCTCCCTACAAGGGCTAGAAGCTACTCTTGTCAAATCTATCCTGCATATACGTGTTGCTTTGGATTCGTAGGTTACCATTTCCCCACAATGAATCAAAGCTACTCTTGAAAAATCTAGCTGTCTCTTTACCTGTGCTAGTGAATGATGTATATTTACTAAGCTATTTGAAGATTTGAGGAACAGAATCAGGAATATGAATTCCATAGAATTCAAACGTTTCTAGAGTCTTCAGGATCTGTTTCAGCGGGTTCTCCCTGTTTAGGCTTGTTAATTTCATGGTTCAGGAAACAAAAGTTAGCCTTTGACCACTTTTAAGGGAAACGTAAGACAAATGATTAAAAAATTAATTGTCGACTTGTCTGTTCATGATGGTGCTTTCAGTTGTTCAGGAAGCATTTCATGATATGTGGCTGCCCAATTTATGTTCACAATGATATAATGAATTTTGGTTACTTTGTTTGTTTCAGTTTTTCAATAGAACTAGATATGCATGTCATTTGTGCATATAAGTGAATGAGCAACCCTATATGTGAAACTTCAGCTGAATAGTGTTTGCTTCTCCACTCTAGTTTGGTAGCAGGTCATCCAATAGGGGGAGCAGCCCATCCTTAAGAAACAATGGTCTTTAGGTTTATTTGACTCGCCTTTGAGATCTTACCGCCTCTTTATGCCTTTTCCCCTTTTTATTTGGGCTTTCACAATCTGATACTTTTTTCCATCGTTTGTGATATTGGGTTGATGAGTAATTAATGCATTTTCTGTTTTTTTGGCTTTTGTTCTATTGATTGCAGGCCGCTTTTGGCTCTTCAGATCGTACCCAGATTTGTTTCCGTCTGATCCTCTTGTTTCCTTCCTGATCATGGTAATCAACCTTCATGCGAGGGGCCTTGCCAAGCTTCCAGGAAGTTCCAAATTCAGAGGAGTAGAATTTGAACATCAGAAAGGTGATCTTATGTTCGGTCATTTTTTATTTCACTGATCCCCCTCAGAACCTCAAGGAAAATGACATCAAGAGGCATACATGGCAGAGCTTGTGGACTATATTTCCTCTGCCAATGCAAAGTTTCCCGAGTCATGCAATAACTTGTCCGGATGGTCTCTCCAAATCTGTTTAGACCGCTACTTCTTCACCTCATGAGAACAAAGCATTGGAAGCATTCAATGTTGAACAGGAAGAGCCATCGATGGACCCCGCGTGAACCCACTTGCAAGTTGTGTATGACTGTTATTGAGGTTTGTGGCATCACCTGAAACCTATGCAAAACTAGCTAAACACTAAATAACTTTTTTATACTAAGGCTACTCGGTCTCTTTGATTCATAGGAACTGGGAGAGGGAGTATTTTTCTTATTTGCAAAGGGTCCTGCATCGAATCTATGGCAAATTGAAGGTGTCGGGTCCTTCATTAGGAAGACGATCAACAATATCTTTTACCGGTTCATATTTAAGACCGAGATACATGATGGGATTACTGTGCTGCTGGTGATTTTGGGGTGTATCATCAATGGCTTTGCGCTGCTACTGAAGGAAGAGCACAAGTTATTTCTAGTTCAAACTCTTGTTCTGTTGCATATATTGAAGTGCTTGATGATGTATCACCAGCAATTCTCGTACTGCATAACTCAGTTCACGGAGAAAGACTGCTAACTTTCTAATACTTTGTGATCAGGGGTTTGCTGAAGTATTGGCCAGTGTCGAACAGTTTTGAAGAGGTGATATTCTTTAGTGAGCTGGAGGAAGTTCTGGAAGCTATACAGCCTGCAAGATTTCAACGTTGCACATGGTTCCTTGTATGCCCAGATTTATTGGTGCCTGATCAGTTCTCATTTTCAGGTATCTTAGTAGGTAGCCCCTTGATAGTTGAACTGAATTTTATCGTTTTATAGTAATAACACTTGAAATGGACAAAGTTGGTTTCTTCGTTTCACTTCCTTTCGTGGATCATCAACTGCTCAAGATGGCGCAAATACGAATTTGGTTACATGTATCACATTGGGTCGCAAAAGTCGGGGTTGAGACTACTAAAGCACCCAACTTTGTCCTGATCAATCCGCATTTTCATTTTTTTGTCAGTTTTTTTTTGCAGTTATGTTGTAGGTAAGATGGGAAACAGAAATGTTCATGGGGACTGATCAGGGTGAGTTTGGTGCTTTGGTTGGCTCAATCCCGAGTTTAGTGCCCGATGTAATACATATTGGTGAATTCAATGACCAAATTTGTTCTAACCCGCCCAAGATCTCAGTTTGTGAACATACTGGTGTGTGGTGGGCTGGTGGCTTATTATTACCAGCTGGGGCAGGTGTTAGAGCTATTATGCTCTCAACTGTGAGAATTAGAATTCTGGAGAAAGTTTATATAATTATATCATACGTTTCTTTAAGGCTTGAACACTAGCCTTCCACTTTAGCTGCAGTTTTACAGGTTTCTGAACTCCTTTGTAACCCTCGAATTCAGCAGTATCTCTCTTAGAAAACTATCCTTGATTTGCAGGTCGCAGAGAGGACTTTGTTGTTATGGAACGACAATCACGTCTAGAATCCAATCAAGCTGGACCGACAGATAAAATTACCCATCAACTTCCCTCGGAGAGGAACGCCAGGCGCCATTGGATCCAGGCTGCGCAAAGCCTGACACTGAACGTTTGGAAGATATCTCCGACAATGATCTGGAGCTATTCGATGCATGCTTGTTCAATTTCCAGGAGCACGAATCTCAGGAAGGTGAGATCAAGTCGAGACGGGAAGCCACCTGGAAGAGATTGCCGACATGAAAGCTTCATCAAGCAACGAGCCAGTGTTGGCCTATCCTAGAAGCTCAGCAAAGCTCATGCCTTTACTAGGGACAACAAGAGGAGATCAGGTGGAAAGTTTATGTGTTGGTTCTCATGAGTCGAGATTTAGCATGATTTGGTTAGGAAGTTGGGATATCTTAGATGAATAAAGTAATTAGTCGTGTTGATGAACAAAATTTTGTAGCGATACTGATACTACACTATGATATGGAGAATGGACCTATCGGGGGGAAAAGGTATGGAGAATGGCCAACGGTATGGAACTATACATTCAGTTCCCCAACCATAATCCTCCATTGTTTTTGTTCCATTAGAAAGCTCGGAATATTTTATGCTCAACCTAAAGCACTCGGCAGTGGTGACCTGGCCTAGTCCATTAGTTTAGAAATTCACAACGATTTCTTGATGAAGATGCCGCATAACCTATAGCACTCGGTTCTATATGTCATGATCAGAGGTAGGAAAATGTTGAAATACTGCTGAATCACGATTTTAATACGAAATATTGTAAAGCGTTCGGTTCTAGATACCATGACCAGAGATAGTAAAATGTTGGAACTATGGTTGAACCACGATTTTAATACGAAGGTGGCTATTTCGGCGCACTCACTTTTTTAGGTGCACTCAGTGTACTCAACTCTAAAAGTGTCCATAATACATCAAATTTTGAATTTCAATTAGTACTCTCAATCTAATATGATGATATGACATAGAATCATAGCAAATCAATCTATTACCCTAACCCCTTAACCTTCAATTTTGAATCCCAACCCAAAATCCCAAATTGTAAACCTAAACCCTAACTCTAAATCCCTAAATCCTTCAAATTAAAGTAAATTTTGAATGATTTTTTTTCCAAATTCATATTCTTTTTGTTCATAATTCATAAGCAACAATTGATACCGTTTTGACATGAATCACATGCTCAGGATGATAATTATGAGGCGGGTGCACTGAGTGCACCAAAAAAAGTGGATGCACCGAATACGCCACCTTAATACGAAATATTGTACCATCGAAATTTTAGATATAACTTCCCATACGATTTCACAATCCTTATAATTTACATTACAAAGCATAAATGAGACTTACAATATAAGGTAGGCTAATTTACATAACAAATGATTATCTTTCTGCATTACAAATTAGGTTAAATACACTTGTATATCCAAAACTTTCACGGTTGTGCCAATAATATCCAAATTTCCCGAAATACCAATTATATCCAATTCCTTCACATTATTCAACGGTGTTTTTGGATATACATGTGTATTTAACCAAAAATATATTGGAAAATGGATAGAATTGGCAAAGAACAACTTTAAAACATGGATATAAGTGGTATTCCGGGAAATTTGGATATTTTTGGCACAACCGTGAAATTTTTGGATATACAAGTGCATAAAACCTACAAATTATGACTATTTAGATTACAAATGGATAAGAACTACGTTACAAATCTGACTGATTTACATTACAAACTACTAATCATACAAATGAATATAACTTACAATTCATGTTGTTTCTCCCTCTATCGAAAAATTTTCTCACTATATCTAAACTGCTTCTTTTTTTACCCAATTTCTTTACATGTAGAGAATGGAGAAGGAAATCTTTAAAAAAAAATTCTAATTGTATTGCAATTACTATTCTACCACTGAAATTAAACTGAACGGTTAGGATTTATTTTGTCAAATGATCCCTTATTATTCACCTGAACTTGTATCTTTCAACTAGCCCTCCTTTAATTACAACTATAATTCATCTATACAACAACTAATTTTTGTTTAAGGATGTATAACTGAAATTAATTAGAAATCTTGTCCAGATGTTGAGATTTATATGCAAATACCAATTAATAAAAATTGTTCCCTATGGCGGGATGATTGAGACGGTACCGTTTGAGCAATGGACGCAATTTGGCTTCGATGACATGCTGATGTGGCAAAATGTCGATTTGTATCCTGTTATTCATTTGGTAGGTAGAAAGTCAGCGAAGACTAGCAAAGACCATTATTTGACCAAGAAGGCTAGAACAACCGTCTTTTACACTATGTTTGGCAACAAGGGGGGTGCAAGTT
Organism: Linum trigynum; assembly: GCA_964030455.1. NCBI lineage: Eukaryota > Viridiplantae > Streptophyta > Magnoliopsida > Malpighiales > Linaceae > Linum > Linum trigynum. The sequence continues at coordinate 46,422,250 of OZ034813.1, read as the reverse complement.
CGAGGGGGGTACAAGTTGAGGGGTAAATTGTTGGGGGGTGCAACTTGGTGGAGGGTGTAAGTAGAGGGGTAAATTGTTGTTTGGATGAAAAAGTAGGGTGGTGCAAATAGAGTAAAAAGTAAGTAATTATATTATTATAAAATAGATTTATCAATTTATAAAATATTATCACAAAATAATAACATGAAAATTCAATATATAATAATAAAAATAATAAATAAAAATAATTTTAATAAAAATAATAATTATATAATAATGCTCAAATATAATTATTTATAACAACAATAATAATCATTGGTCGAGCAACCTCGAAACTCGAAATCCAACTCGTAACTGGTCATCCTAAGGGGGTTCTCGTGCCTAACTTTAAATTGAATATGGTCAAACTTAGTCAAACACGTTCGAATCTGTAAGTTTTAACTACTTATTAAAGTAAATCGAGTTAACTAAACTGTTCCTCTCTATCTTTTCAACAAATGCTTCTTATCTCTAATTTTCAATGCAAATTCGAGTCAACTAAGAGATATCGATTTGACGAGGCGAACATTGACAAACTTGCTCTCTTAGTCAAACGGTCAACCCCAAACAACTTCTACACTAATATAGATATAAGAAAAAATTAATAATATTAATTATTATGTAATTATAATCTAATTAAAAATTCATAATTCCCCTCCTCCTCCTTCCCCCTCCCTTCCTTCCTTTCCTTGCACCCCAATTTGGGGGGTAAGCCGAAACAGTGAATTTACGCTCACATTTTGCACCCCCCCTCTGTTACAAAATAACCAAACGGGGGTAAACACCTTGGAACTTGTGTTTACCCCTCCAAACTTGCACCCTTTCCATTTGCACCCCTTCCCAAACATAGTATTACAGCCTGCTGTTTTTACTGCAAGGGGTTTCTCAGACAGTAAATTTTCGTTTGTCCTTATCCCCGTTTCTTGTTCAGAAAGGAACGAGAAGGGTTTATCAGTCCCCAATTCTCCCAAACCCTCTCATCTCACCGCCATTCCCATTTCCTCTCCCCTCCCGTCCCCTCGTATTCCATCTAAGCAAATCAAGACTCGAGCGTTCAAGATCATGGAGCCGTGGCGTCGCAGAAGTGATTTGCCGTCGGCGTCGCTGGGAAAGGGATAGCTGAGCCTTCCTTCTTTACTCGTCCTTTTCTTTCTTGTGATTCTTGTTCCAGTTTCTTCAACGAACAGAAGAAAGGTGAGCAATGGCGGACGTGCGTGGAGACGGTTCATGTGGAGCTTGTGGACCTTGCGGGAGACTGTTGGAAAGATTCCGGGCGTGGCAGTATAGAATGTATGGCTTCTGGGCAGTTCTTGCGGCAATGGCGTGTGTTGGGATTGTGGCTTTAAGCCTGGCTGGAGAAGGTTACACTAGTGATTTGACTTTGGAGCAGAAGAAAGCAAAAGCGAGGGCTACTAGTCAATTGGCTTGGATCAGTCCTATTGCTTTAATCCATCTTCTGATCGTTTACTTTGTTGTTGGTTTGAGGGGCCGTTGGTGGCCTGAGCATCGGTTGATTTCGATGATGCCTGGGGATTCTGGGAAGTCTACTATACAGGCTGGAGGCATAGTGTTTGCTGTCTTGGTGAACACCCTGGTCATCAGAGCCAGGCTGAAGTCATGGCTGGTGGTGGTTTACTGTTTCTATGCATTCTCAATCTCCAGGTGGCTGCTCTCCCGGGTGAAGTTCGAGTACACCATGGTTTGGGTTTGGTGAGTCCCCTGCTCAAATCTTTTTAGGCCTTTGAATGGTTTTTATTTTTTATTTTGTGCTCTGTGACTACTTTCTAGCCTTCCCTGATCAGAATGAATGGTTTGAATGCATAGATAGAATGAATGTGCATAAAACTCTGTCTCTGAAATTGATTTCTAGGACCTGTTTGAATTGATTCAGTCGACTAGCCACTGTCCTAGGGCCTAGAAGTTCTCTTTTAGAGTGGGCGGCTCTGTTTTATTTCAATGGTTTGAAGTTTGGTGCATTGAATAGGGGTGAGCCTTTAGTCCTGCAATCACCATAAGATTGTCATAAGAAGCACTCCTTGAAGAGTAAACATGAGTGTTCCTCCTGGAAGAGTAAGCAACCTTTTGAGTGTGGGTTTATGTTTCAAAAATTAAGCATCTCTCATTATTTTAATAATAAGCACACGGGTGAAGTATAACGAAGGTCATAAGAAGACTTTTTTGGTCTTCCCTCACTAAAAGTATTCTTCCTTCAATTTTCCTCATCTCTTCGCCTTTTTTATCAATCCCCTCCCCCCTCTTTTCGTGTCTTGTTTATCAAACCCCCCTCATTTAGTTTAGTTCAGTTCATTTCATTTTCCTTCTCTTTGTCTCTTGTTCATTTTCTTATCTGCCAACTTTCTTGTCTATCTATTTTGGACAGCACCACTGCTACCCTCGTGTGGAGCAAAGACCTTGGTGTTGGTAGTAACAAACTGCAGGCAATCCTCTTTTCTCTGCTTATGGGAGTGTTCATATACTTGGGGAACTACCTCGACGACTACAAGCCACCTAACAAAGAGATAAGCGATAAGAGTAAACAAGGTTGGTTTGGTGGCTTCAGCTACCCCAAAGAAGCACATGGTTTTGGTGATACAGTGATGTGGCAACATGGTTCTTTTGGCGCGGCTGTGCAGGGAGACGGCTCGTGTGGAGCTTGCGGGAAATGGTTTGAAAGGTTTCGAGAGTGGCAGTATAGGAGATATGGCATTTGGGCTACTTTTGCTGGTTTGGCAGGTGTTGGGATTTTTGCTACAAGCCTGTCTGGATTAGGTACAACTCGTGGTTTGGATTGGATGTGCGCTTTGATTGGAATGCATCTATTTACAGTATTTTTTTTGGTTGGCTTGAATGGTCGTTGGTGGCCTGACAATGGCTTGGTTTCGAAGATAATTGGGAGAGTTGGGAAGTCCAATATACAGGCTGGGGGGATTGTATTTGCTGTTCTAGTGAGTACTCTCGTCACCAAAGCTAAGATGGAGTCGTGGCTCGTGGTGGTCTACTGTACCTATGCATTATCTGTGTCCAAGTGGTTACAGTTTCCTGTGAAGTTCGAATACACCATGGTTTGGGTCTGGTAAGCCTCCTGATCAAATTCTTTTAAGGATTTAAATGGTCTTATCGATTTTGTGCTCTATGACTAGTTTCATGTCTTCTCTAACCATAATGAATGAATTGAATGCATAGATAGAATGAATGGTTATATAACTTTGCCTGTCTCTTGTTCACTTATTTATCTAGCTAACATTTTTGCCATCTGTTTTGGACAGCACCACTGCCACCCAAGTATGGAGCCAAGATCTTGAAGTTGGTAGTAACACGCTACAGGCGATCCTTTTTTCTCTACTTATGGTAGTGTTCATATACTTGGGAAACTACCTCGACATCTATAGGCCACCCAACAAACAGATTCATGACGAGGGGAAAAAAGGGTGGTTTGGTAGCTACTAAGATCCTAGTAAACTAGCTGGTGGTACAGCCATGCAGCGATATGCTTCTCCTTCTGGAGGTGATGCAGATGATCTTGAAGAAGGAGAGGTGCAGCAGGATAGGCAGCCTGATGCTACTGGATTTGACATCTATCGTCCGGGATCTTGGCCACAGTACTTCGCAGGGTTGCGGTTCCGGACCTTTTCCTGGTACAACTACGGGCAACAACTATAAGCATCTGAAGAGTAAACCATGGCCTTAAATTTCTAGAGTGGACTGGATCTGTTGCAGTGCGTGCTCATTGGTTAGGATTCTTGGTTATTTGGTTTCTGGAACCATACTTGAGCAGTTGAGCCAGTAATTTTAGCTATAACAAACTAATTGCCTACTTGACAGCTCGTAATGGTCGTTTGGTCGTTTTGCTTTCGTTTCTTCATCAAGAACTTATGTACCGTTGTGTAGGTTTCTAGCCTGCAATGGTAACAGTCTGAGTCAGAGTAATGTTTTTTTGGTGAGTTTGATGATCCGAATTCCTACCAGCAATTATTGAAGAGTTGAGATTAGGAATGGAAAAAATGGGCTTTCGTTGTTGGGGAGGGAAGGAAATGGTGCAGCCCACTTCCTGACCCATGTACAATGCAATTGAAATGCCTTTGATATTTGAATGGGCCAGCTTCTGTTTTTTTTTTTTTTTTTTTTTTTTTTTTTAATTTGGCGACCTCATTTTATTAACAACTTCTGTTCTTTTAGCCCAACAGTTGTTGTCAAACTGTAACCCCTCATCTGTCATCTGCTACTTAACAATTCCAGAGTCTTTTATCAAACTAGCTTCCTGCCCGGCCTTTGGCCGGGATAACTGTTGTTCGGGGTTAGGGATGGCAATGGGTCGGGTTGGGTCGGGTTTTGCCAAACCCAAACCCATGGGTTTATCCGTTAAAAAAACTCGGGGTAAAACCCACTGGGTTTGAAAAACTCAAATCCAACCCAACCCGCTGGGTATTCGCGGGTTCATGGGTACCCACGGGTTTTTGTCGTAAAAAATTTACAATAACATGTTCCTATCAAAATTAAAGTCAAATATCAATCTCTTAATACAAATTATCCATATTTAAAACACCATTCTAGAAAATTCAAACAAATCACAAATTAACTATACAAATTGTTCAACACCAATCTAGAAAACTCAAGAAAATTGAAGTAAATCATAAATTATCCATATATAACATATTAATTGAAGGCTTCTTCCTTTCAATTAAGTTTCTTCATTCTCCACTCGATAACACAAACTTCATTCTACACAATTAGAAAGAAAAAATTAGACATGTCTCCACAAACATAAATAAGATTAGTTGTTTAAAATACTAAATATACCGAGAAAATTAATTATATGTGTGGGCGGGTACCCACGGGTCGGGTTTACCTAAACCCAAACCCAACCCAACCCGATGAATAGTGAACGGGTTTAAACCCAAACCCGACCCAAAACCCGTCAACACGGATTTTACCCGCGTTGACCGGGTTGGGTCGGGTGGGTACCCGTGGGTTCGGGTTTGGTTGCCATCCCTATTCGGGGTTGGTTGTGCCATCCACTTTCCCCTTTTTTGTCGTCTATGGGTATTTGATGGGTTGTTTATTATCCTTATCATTATAGTGATTATATGTGTCCCCATTTTTTGTTGTTGTTTTGAAATTACCATATATACTCTTGACAGACAAAAGTTTAGATGTAGATTATTTAAATTTACAATGGTTAACACATCATAACAGTCATTTGGACAAACGCTGTACTTCACAAACATGAGTACGATGAAAAACCTAAAGTTTCGTAATAGTATCGTTGGTGTGTGATGACTATCTGCATTAACTGAATGTGCCGAGTACTTGGGAGCTTTTCATTTGTTTGTTGTTACTTGAATTTGCAATGATGTGACGGTCCATAAGTTTCTCGTTGTTGTTCGAAGCGGGCATTAGTATCCTGGTTCGTTCTTGTAAGCATTGAGTGGGGGATGGTGTGCCTTCAACATCACTTTAAGACTCTGGTTTGAGGGGCTTTGTGGTTGTTGACATCTCTTGATAAAGCTTCATCAACCATACACTTTATCGAATTGTGGGCTGGTGGGCTTCAATCCAAGTAATCTGGAAAAACAAACCAAAGAATTATGAATAAAGATAACAACTTTATGAACAAAATCAGCAACCCATAAACTTTAATGCCAATGTCAATGATCAGAGTCCCCTCACCAGATCTTTCGGTACGCCACTGGTCACATATGTAATTGGGGCATGCAGGGCATCGACTCTGGTCATAGACACCAAAGCCAGTCATACAAAGCAATCTGAACTTTGCCATTCTGCACATAAGAAGTAGAAGAAGAATAAGCGAAATATGTACTCGTGGTTGTATCTTGGGTGTGTGAAATCTATAAGTGCTTACATTTTGTGGTAGCAGCGAATATCAAACAGTAGTGGAAGCCGAATAAGAAAAACAACAAAAACCAAAAGGAACACTGAATTTCTAGGCGATGAGACAAATAACACAAATTCTCAACCCTAGAATCAAAAAGTAATCGATTGAAACAATCATAAGCCATACGGAGTCCTGAAACATCATTCTTCCTCCGGATCATCAAAACAGAACCCATAATCCAAGATTAAACGCTAAACATCCCCAGGATAGGGAATATAAATCCCACAAGTTGCACAAATTCTTAATACTGGAATCAAACAATAGCGATTAGAATTATCAAATCAAAACCCAAACCCCAAAATTCAGTGGTGAAAAGCACATCCAGGAAAGGGAAATACTAACCGAAAAAACACTAATAATATTAGAATTACCTGCAGAATCACAAAGAAGTCGAAAGGGGGAATATTGTGATGTTGGTGGCATTCGAAAGACGGTTGCCTTCGGAGGAATCTGGGGTCTTCCATACGGTGGTCATGAGAAACGAAGAGGAACTATTAAGGGGGACGATATGAAGGGCATACCATCTCCGTGGCGGAAAAGGGAAATCAATTGACGGAGGAAAAGGGAAGAAGATAGAAAGTGAAAGAAAATTGGGAAGTTGTCACCGTTTGAGTTAGAAGAGTGGAAATCTGGGGAGTTATGGAAGGTCGATAGGAAGAAGAAGGCGGATATGGATGTGTGAAAAAATTTGGGTATGGACCTTTGTAGATTTAGCGAGAAGAAAACTGTTGGGGTTGGGAAGAGGGGGGGATAGGGAGGAAGGGCCTGATTTTTTCACGGGAGAGGAAGAAGGGAGCTTTTTAAGGGGCTGACGTGGGTAGTTGCCTTGAGGCAGGATTTGAGTTTGTCAATAAAAAAATTAAAAAAATTAATATGTACTCCGAAAGTTGCGGGGAGGCATTCGGTGAGAAAGCCTTTATAATATTTGATGGATTCATGCCTTGGTGTCTGGTGAAACGCCCGCCAAAGTGGTCAACGCTACCCATTGGCAAGTTAGCTGATCAATGGGAGGAAAAAATATCTTAGGCGTTTAGCTGTTTAGTTACTAGCTTTATACCCGTCCGTTGGGCGGCAAATTTTGATTGGTTATTATATTTTTTGTCCTAGTATTATAATTTTATTTATCATTTATTATGTTAAACTATTATACATTGAATTGTTAATCTCACTTACCAAATTTCATATATTGTTTCACATTTTTATATATTTCATTTATTTATGAAAATTTAATTTTATTAGATGAGCTCTCTCTAGTACTTTCTTTATTGATTTATAATTATGTATTGAATCCACCATTTAAGATATAAACTAAAGAGATTATTAATTTTTTAGCACACAAAGTGACAAAGAAGTTAAAATTTTCAAGGACACAAAAGAAGAAGTTAAAATTTGCAAAAATATTTCAATTAAAAAAAAAGTGAAGAGCTTTCTTTTTCTCACCCTTCTCGTACGTTGGTATATGCTAATAGAGAATATCACGATCTAGATCCCACAAATATCGTGCAATATCAGTTACTTGTGTAATTTTGGAAGAATGAGAAATCACATTGGCATCCACATCATCAATCTTCGGCTTCTTCGTTTAACCCCTTGCTACATTTTGTGGGGCTTGATCTAGTTTCTTTATTATCAATGTTGTGTTTGATTTTCAATGTTGTATGGGAAAATGAATAGGAACAAACAAGAATGTTGCATTCATTTTTATTAACTTAATTTACTTTTTATTGATAATGATGACAATTTAAAGAGTAAACAAAAAAGCACACCAATTAGACCTTGTCCAGCGTCGAAGGGTGAAATTAGTTTTAGATTCCAACAATATTAAGTAATGATTATATATGATTTCTTGGAATTTTTTTTATAAAATGTAATAACTCGTAGAAACATGGTGACATTTTACATACATTTGAATTCTTGAATGTATTGTAGACATATCTATTAATATCTAAGAATATGTATAACAATTTTATTTTAACTTTTAACCCTGATTAATACCTTTGAACTCGGCTCATCGACTGAAATATGAAAACAAAATTTTGTGGCCAGGATAACTCTATCTAACTACAAATTGCTTACTGTTACAAACCAAAAGATTTCCATTTTGATACTTCGATATTGAAAAAGTTTTTGTTATTGCCAAAATTTGGTATGGAGTTACAGACTCACAACCATATAGCTGGGGTTGTTTGCTTGATGAATTTGGAGCTATCGTGAACTTTGTCCGACCATTGCTTGCGTCATGTATTTAGAGGCAACAAATATGTGGGTCTCATGTATTTTAAGGTTCCAAATTTATGGGCCCCAAGGACTTGAAAATTTCACCTCTTTAGATGGAAATTGATCATGGACTTTGAAGTCTATTATTTATGACCAACCTATTCCTCATAATTCATTTCCCTTCTCATACCAATGAGGGTAATATATGTTATTTTCACTTCCAACATACAAATTCAATTAATCAAATGCATCATGAAATCTATGAAACAAAATATGGTATTTTCAAATCCATAATGAACCAAAACCCTCATATATCCATGCTTTTACAAAATCCAAGTTTTATTAAAACTTTCAGTTTTCAAATCCACGAAGCAAACGACCCCAATGTTTTATTACAATTGCCTTACTAACACACTTATGTTCATTTATTGCCTCAATCCTCGAATTTAGATTTGTCTACCAAGACATCAACTATTAAATAAAATTTTTCAACCCTTATTTGATCAATGCTAAGGCTAGTGGTTGATAAAACGTGATGTTTATCGTATATCCTCAACGAAGATTTTCTTAACCTTCACACCTGTTGTTTTTAAGTGATGTTGTGTCTCATCCTAGGTATGAAGTCAAAACTCGTCAAAAACCATAGTTAAGTCATTTTAAAAACTTTGATGTAATAATGTTCGACAATAACTCCAAATCTGAAAAGAAATTACTTAGCATTCGACTTATGACCTCAATAGAGATTGTTCAATTAATATGATCTAGTGTGAATATTTAATATTAACCCTAGGACAAATTATAAATTATTGCACACCTGATTACTCTTAATTTGAGAAACTGAATGTAGAACATGAATATATGTTTTCACTTAATCACGATGATTAAGAAGTTTTTTAAAGAAAGAACTATTATTGCTTAGTCAAGTTTATATTAAGAACTTTTGCTATATAAGACTTTTTTTTATTTGATAGAAATATTTATTAGAAATAATTCGACGAAAAAAATACATTAGAAATAAGAGATTTATTAATACAAAAAAATATAAATTCATATATATCATTTTCAAAGTCGATTGATAAAAATATTATTATATATGTGTGTACTTTCTTAATCATTTGTTTTCGATGTTTCTATTGTAATATTTTTTTAATTGATACAAATATTATTATTTAATATTTTGTTTAATTGATACAAATATTATTATATATGTGTACTTTTTAAGTTTTTGTCAAAATGTAACTTATTATTAAGTTTTGGTGAAAATGAGTAAGAAAATTTACTTGATAAGATTTAATCATATACTTTTTATTTAAACAAATTCGATATAGTCACTCTCTATTTCCATCTTTATATTTTTTTAATTGACAAAAATATTATAATTTTGTGTGTTTGTTTACATTTTCATAAAAAGGTCATTTATTATTAATTTTTAGTAAAAATGAGTAGAAATATTAAAAGAAGAGAGAGATAACTCCATAAATAGATCAATAATGAATTTTTTGTTTGCAAAAAAAGTTGTCCACCTTGGCAACTTGTGAATTCTCCAATTGCTTATGTGGCAAGAAGTTACTTTTGAATTGTCATAATATATAGTATAGTATAGATAGATATAGATATAGATATAGATAGATAGATAGATAGATAGATAGATATAGATATATATAGATATAGATATAGATAGATAGAAGATTTACTTTTGAAAATTATGCTTGTTTGAGTTAGTATTGTCAAATTTATTTCTAGAGGGGATACTATTTATCTCAAATTATGTCTTGATCATTAAAAATTTAATTAGTACTTGCACTTTCTTGTTTTGACAAAAGTGTCATGTATTCCGTGATTTGATGTTGTTTTGACAAATATATTTCATGTTATAATCTTACGGGTTGCGAGTTCGAGTTTTCAAAACCACTTGTATAAACTAAGTCTAATGCTAATTAAACGTCCGATTAATATTCTTCATGACCCTAATTCAGAGCTATCATCGAAAAATGCTTTACGAGTTCTAGAAAAACGAAGCACAATAGAATGAGATGCAAACCATGTGAAAAATAGCCGCTATAAAAGCTTTGGGGTCGTTTGGATGAGGAATTGTAACGTATAAATTTGACGCAATTGTCTCATTTTGAGACAATTGTACTAAATTGACTCGTTTGTCAGCAAAAAATTTGGATGGATCATTTTGCCTAAGGTATTTTGATTTTATCCGTTTTGAGTCAGTTTCAATTGTCTGGAGTGAGGGCAGGTAATTCGAATTGACTCGTTTTAATTACTTCGTTTATAAAATGAAACAATTAATCAAATTGTCTCATTTCTAGATTGATCCATCCAAACGACCTAACTTAGGTCTCCTCTATAAGGATGCGATGAGCCAATGCAAGTCTCCTCTATAACCTCAGCAAAGCTCATGCCTCGGGCCTTCTAGCTATAGCTAAAATAATCATTGAAGATCTTCCTTGTGTTTTGAGCCATTGTTATGGATAAGTAGAGATCAAGTGAGAAGTTTATTACATTGAATATGATGAATCATATGTCCATTTGCATAGTAGCATATGTGGAGAGGATTGAAAAGAAAAAATGGAACGCAATTCCAATATGCAAATTGGGGTTTTGTATATTGATTTTTGGTTTGAATGAGAAGCATGGAAATTGAGCTTGTTGAAGACAACCAATACTTGCTTATTTGAGCTTCAAGCTCTAAATCATGGTCTAATTTTGCCAATTTGAGTAATTACATTGACATAATTTCTTCTACACGCTCAAAATCGTAGAGGTTACATGAACAACAACAATATCTATTTGCATGACAAAGACAGGAATGACAACAAGTTATTATAACTTTCTTGTCAAACCATGCTATATTTTACGTAATGCAATGTCGGTATTAGTTCAAAACTTTACCCTAATACGAAATCTGCTTAAAGATTTAGTAAACAAAACTTTACCCGATCAGCACTTCGTATGCAGATTAGTTCAATCAAACCTAATTTTACCCCTTCTCTTGTCACATGCACATAATTTCGACGTGTATTGTTCTCTTATGAAAAACCGCATTCTCAACAATGTTTATCGCATATTTATTGTCACATAACACATAAATTGGCAACTGAACTTCCATGTTTAACCCTGTCAGCAAACCTTTTAATCATTGTACTTCACAAACAACTTCTATACTTTACCTCTAAAGGGGATCGAGACTGTGGTTTACTTCGTAGCCTTCAATGTGACCAAAGAGCTTAAAAGAAAGGTTCAATATCCAATAACTAATCTTCTGGAATGCATCCTAACAACTGCAATAAGGAATCACCTTTAAAGAAGATACATTGATTATGTGACCCTTTGATGTATCTCAATATCCTGCTGGTTGCTTTGAGTGTTCAGTGTGAGGATACTTTTGAAATGGACTTTGTTGTGTTAAGTAGTGTAGTCTCCATATTAGTCTTCTTGATCGGTTGCTTATGTGCGATCGAGCTTTAAATTTATAACTCGATGCACACTCTCTATTCAATCCTAACTAAGCCAAGTATAACCTAGTTAGAGTTGTAGTAAAGTGGCTCGGTCGTATTCCAAGAGAACCCTAAGTTTACTATTACTTCGCTCCGAACTACTATCTAATTGGGTCCGAAGTTTGGTGAGGGGTTTGAACTAATTTAACCTACTCCTAAGGTAAAATAAACAACCAACCAAGTGGTTGGGAGAACGCTAGAGATGAGACAGTTGCATAGGGTCGAATCCTCGTAGCTATGGTTGCCAAGTATAGGGTTATCGAATGTGGTGAGTGGGCTCTTTTCCGTGGGCTTTCATGGTTATTCACACGCCTCCGAGTACGCCTCCCCTAAGCCCATATATAGACACCTCAATCTAGGCTATCGTAACTGGAACATTAAGCTTATGGCTCATTTCAATGGACACTATACACCGTCCACACCGAGGTTTTATCCCGAGTTCTATCTAGGAAGGCTAACTTATGGCAGGGGTTTGGTCGCCTCGGCCACCCTAGGTCCCTATTCATACATCTGTCATGATTTGCTTGATGGTGCATACCCGTCTAACCCTAGAACTCCATACCCAGCATAGAAGCATAAAGTAGGCTAAAAGGGAAGATTAGGGTGCCCTACCCCAAACACAATTGATGATAGAATAGCAATAGAATCAACTAGATTAACACATTCATACATAACTCATTCATACACAACCTATAAACTAGGGTTCATCTTTCCTAAACAACCATTAGAGATTCAAGTTATTAGAGAAAAGAAGAAAACACAAACTAGAAGAGGGGAATGATGGAATCAAGCTTCTTCTCCTTGCTCCTCGGGGTGATTGGATCTTCAATGAAGCTCTCCCAAGGTGTTTCCCTCTCTAAAACACTAAAAAAAACCCTAACTTTCTCACTCTAAGGCGGCTCCCCCCTGAAAGATGCAGAAAAGAGAGTATTTTATATGCAACTGGTGTCGATCACGGCCTCGAGGGCGTGACGTGATGGTCACGGCCGTGACCTGCTGGAACTTCCCTGAATCACCCGAAATGACGTATTTTGACTCCGTCTTTAAACTCCGAGATCGCGGCCTCCTTCATAAGTTCGTGGCCGAGATCTTTTTCATTGTCAAAATACGCCATGTCCTGGGCGGAAACTTTCTGACTTCTTTTTGGTCTCCTTCTGCAATTCACGGCTACTGTTCACGGCCGCGATCTACAGCCCGCAAACATGGTCACAACCTAGTTGTCACGACCATGACCTATGGCGGTGACTAGTGCCTTTTCTTCCCTTCTTGCTCCCATGCTTCCCAATTATGCTCGGATGAACTCCAATCGATTCTCAATCAATCCCAAATGAATATAAGACCTGGAATTTCATCACAAACACTTGGGAAAGCATAACATACCATAAATTGGGCTCGGTTTCCCCTATGAAAACTTTCATATCATGAATACCTATGCCAAAATGCATGTTTTACAAATAGGAACGAATATGGGCATATATAACTTGATATGTTGCCTAGACACGTTGAATTAGCATGTAAATTCCTTGAGGATAGGGGCTAAATAACACATATTTTAGGTGTTATCCCTTTTGTATGACTCAAGGATCTTCAAGGGGGTTTACCTTGCTTGGCTCTCAAAGATTAATCATCTTATACCAAAATATGGTTTCATAAATTTTTATTGAGATCACATGTGGGACTCCAGATCACTTTGAAAAATTGATTTCAATGTTTGAGGCTGCAAATCATTTTTATAAGGTGTGCTACAATTAAAAAAAACTATTACTAATTTGCCTCGTCAACTCTAATTTTATTTAACATAAAAATCACGCGCACTACCCCATCATTATGCTGAGTTTAACCACAATTCAACTTGTGGATCAAAAGGCTGAGAATCCAAGCAACACCAAGCAAGAGAACTAGGGAAGGAAGAAAAAATAGTGCAAAAAGATAAAAGCTGTGGAAACTCCTCTTCAGTGGCAACCACTCTTTCACTACAATCAATCCCTTGTTGTTGTCTCCATCCTCTATCATTAACACTATCTCACAATCATCATCATCATTAGCCAGTAATAGATCTGTCGTCGTGATAACTTTTTCCACCACTGCCACCAATCTGAAGTTGTTCTTGTCACATGCCTCATGATCTCGCTCCCAATGAGTGACTATCATTAACTCCATAATCTTTTCTATCTCATGATTTTGATCACTTCCAGAAGTGGTCTTTTTGGTCACCACTGCCACAACACACAAACTGTCCCATTGCTTGAGTCGCTCGGGAAGCAAAGGTTTGGTGGCCGCTAGCACCATTCTCTTCTCATTCTTGTCAGTGCTGAAAATCACCATATCTCCCATTTCAAATAAGCAAAAGAATCTGCCCTTTCCGTAGCATACACCAAGGCAAGTTTGTCCCTTTTTCCTAGCCAATGAGAAATTGTATGTCTTCCACATCCAATCGTCACCACAATGGAGCACACTGAAATAACGATCGCCATATACCATGAGGATCATCGAGTCACGAGCTGTGGGTAGTGCGGAGAATGCGACCTTGACTGTGACCGGCGTCCAGTTACGACGGAAGTGAGAAAAATGAAAACTTGGTTCGGGAAGAGCGATATAGTTTGCTGGACTTCGGAGCAGAGGATTGTAACAGCCCAAGAAAATGCCACGCTCTTTTAGAAGCAGCCACGCGCCCGCCCTCCCAAGGATTTGTACGTTGACACCTACGAGCCTCTCGGGGATTTGAGTTTCACGACGTGGTTGGACGAAAAGCTTGTCATCTTCCCGCACTTCGATGACATCGAAGTCTGAGAATTTTGTATGGTTGATGTCCACGGGCAAGGGATTGGAAAGCACAACCTCAGAGTGGATTTGGTGCCAGTTTTTTCATACACAACCGAATTGAGTACCGTCGATGTGGGAGGGGAGTCTCCTGTAGATGGAATTCAGGAGATCTGGACATATATCAGCCCATGGATGCTGATCCTCTCCCATAACCATATTATATCAATTTTACTCTGAGAACCTTTTTTTTCAATTATTAAAAACCTTGGTGGTTTCGATTCAAGCATGCATGTATCTTCCTGTTTAGAACTGTATAGTGGAGTCATAAATAAGGAGATTTGTTAGATCAAAAAATTGCACACAAATGGCAAAGCGAAATTGTATGTTAATGTTGGTTATAAAATGACGGGGGAGGAAGTGTCTGATTTAACGGCGAATGAAGTGGTCAATATTTACTACGTCATTTTACAAGACGAGATCAAGTGTAAAAAGGGTCTCTCATATTTATAGCCTTGTTAAACTAGTAGGCCATTAGATAAAAAATGAAAAATCCTAAGAAAATCTGACGGGTAGTAATAATCAAGGTCTGGTTTGCAATAAGATAAGCATGTCACAGCGGACCTTACCTCCTTACTCTTATCTTGTTCAATTTTTGTCACAATGAGTGAAAGGATTGAAGACCATACCATACCGGTGGTTCGACCAGAACCTCCTACCGAAAGTGATGTCGGTAGGCGGTATTAAACTGTATGAACGGTTCAATTACGGTTCAATTATGATTTCAATATAAAATATCCTGCCGTTGAATTTTCCGGTACAATCTCCGTTATGATTTTTCAATCCTTGGATAAGTCACGTCAATGGTATTTAACCAATTGTGAATCTTGTATGATATTAGCGTTGGGCCTAGAACATTGGCAGGGGAATTATCGTATATAATAACATATAAGATAGATGGCCTTAAATGCATGTCATGAGTGTTTTGTATCTTCGTTATGCAAGTTAAATGTTCAAGAGTGATCCGACTATGCATAATGTGCTTACAATATAATAGTCGGGGAATTATCATAAAAGCAATAAATATTACTATTTGCCCAAAAATGGGGGAAATATAACTAATTATCCTTCATTACTAAAGTATACCATATAGTTGAATGTTTGAGGTGCTTTCCATAATGTTGACATAATCAAGCTTCAGGATGAAAGAAAATTATTGGTCTCTAATAGAGTTCAATTGTCCTAAAGTGTTTTCCCCAATATAGATCATCCTTGTTGATCACGTCACGCATAATGAATTTGAAGTTGCATGATTTGAAATATGTAGGGCATGATGCCAGTTGTTACTAATAATTAGTTGGACAATGTATTGTGTAAGGGTGAATGCCCTAATGACTCTTAGATCACACATATGTCCAACAATAATATAGTAATTTCCTAGGAACAAATATATATCATTTTTGAAAAATAAATCACAATAACGAGAATGTATGAAAATGTAAATAGCATTTTTGAAGAAATAAATCACAATAATGAGAATGTACGAAAATAAGATTACATTGAAGATAGGTCCATAAAAAATGAAGATTTGCAAACTTCTTACAATGGCTGAAGGTGATAATCGAAATGAAATGAGCTCTACAATTAAACAAATATTTGCACGTTGTTTGAAAACTTCATAAGAGTACTCATTAATAGTATTTTCCTTGTCCTTAGGTTGCATAAGCAATGAAATATAGCAAAATTAATTATGTGCAATCATGAGTATGTGTACATATATAGGACAAACCAAATAAGGTTAATTAGTAAGCAAATTGTTAGCCATTTACCAAAGTTGGTTCCAAAATTTTGCATCAAGAGTATAAAACAACAACAAACAAAAGGAAACTCATCAACAATATAAGGGCTAAAAAAAAAACTAAAGGACAAACCATTCTCAAAACTAGAGTGTCCTTTACACTATGTTTGGTAACACGTGGTGTAAATTGGAGTGGGTGCAAGTTGAAGGACAAATTGTAGGGTACAAATTGGTAGAGGGTGTAACTGAAGTGGTAAATTCATGTTTGAATGAAAAAGTAGGACGGTGCAAATACAATTAAAAATAAGGAAATTATATTATTATTATAAAATAGATGCATTAAATTTATAAAGATTATGTCAAAATAATAAAATAAAAACTATTAATATAACCGTGACTACTTTGGTGCACTCACAAAAATGAGTGCATTCATGCATCCAACTCAAAAACTAGTCTTAAGGTGTCGGATTTTGAATTTTAATTTTTAGAATTAGTGTATTATGATGATATAACATATGATAACAACTAATTAGCGGATTACCCTAAGCCCTAGACTTCCAATTTTGAGTTCTATCCCTAAACCGCAAATTGTAAACCCTAACCCTAACCCTAAATCTCTAAACAACAAATCCTTCAAATTAAAGTAAATCTTTAATGGGTTTGTGCAAATTCATGTGTGTTACGGTTCATAACATCATAAGTGATGATTGACATCATTTTGACATAAATCGCATGTTTAAAATGAGGGTTATGATGCGAGTGCACTGAATGCAAAAAAAAAAAGTGAGTGCACCGAAGACGCCACCTTAATATAATAATAATAAATATTAAAAAAATAAATATCAAGACAATAATACTTAGAAATAGAGACACAGGTTTTTCTCCGATTCTTGCGGAGGTGTTAATTTTTCTTTTTTGGCAAAAAAATTGAACCAAACACGACTAAATATGGCCCGCATATCCGGATATCAAAAGCGTAGAAAAGCGTTTAAAAGCTAGCTTCTAAAGCTTTTACTGGGCTTGAGAGCTTTTACTTAGACTTTTGATGCAAAAGGCTTTTTGAACAAAATCGTAAATTTTTGGGGGTTCCAAAGCATAAAAGCGTAAGCTATTAGTATTTTAAACTAGCTTTTGACTACATTGATGCAATTTAACTAGTACAATACGGTCTTACAACACTGATTTGTTTAATGTGTACGTGTATTTGTTTTTTGACAGTCTACTTGTATTCTTTTTTACTCTAAGATTGACAGATTGTCACACTTGTTTCGATTGTGATAAAATTGTGTCATTTAGTCTCTAACGAGGAATATAATCAATACTATAGGACTGCACATGTTAGTTTGAAAGTTCTGTATTATCACTTCAAAGTGGCCAAAATTTTGTTTTCAAAAGATTTATAATTACTATTCTAATATAATTCATACTTCGGTTTAGATCACATGATGAACTCTTCAATCTTCATACCAATCTCTGTTACAACTTACAAGGTGAAAGGAATTGAACAACACTGAACTACTAGGTGAGCTTTTCTTCCCCTGTTTTCGGGCCATTCCCATTATTAACCCATAGCATAAAGCCCAATAGTTTGGGTCCAATAATAGATAAGACCTGCAAGGCCCTATTCTCCTTCATCGTCATCATCGCCTTTCTCTCCAGGCATGATTCATCGCTGAACTCTCTGTTCGCGCTCTTCCTCACTTCGGATTCCAATTTCCGATCTCTCCTGCTCGCCGGAACCTCTACAGCTGCTCTCCGGCGCCGTTCTGGTCCGTTTCAACCGTCCACTGTCTCACTCCATCTCCATCACTCTCACTTCATCAAGCGGCATCCCTCCTCACTCTTCTACATTGCTATGAGAATTGCTTTGGTTCTCGATCGCCGACTCTCTGGTACCTAGGCTCAGATCTTCTGCTTCCACTACTTAGGAATATAGTTCCTGGAGCTTGATCCGGGAGAAATGCAAGGACTCAGGGCCAAATTTAGGGTGGCCGCAGTGGTTGCGTTAACTCTTTGGATTGCGCTGCTCGGTTTGTATTCACTTTTGAAGCCAATCTCCAATGGATGCGTCATGACTTACATGTATCCGACTTACATTCCCATCTCCGCCGCGGGTGATGCTGCTGCTGCTTCCGGTAAGTATGGTTTGTACCTTTACCATGAAGGCTGGAAGAAGATCGATTTCGACGAGCATTTGAAGCAGCTTAGTGGCATTCCCGTTCTTTTTATCCCTGGAAATGGTGGCAGCTTCAAACAGGCAATGTTTTCTACTCTTGTCGCCGATTCACTTGGCCATTGTAGAGTTGGTTACATCTAAGAAAGTTACGATATTCGTATGCATTTGATATCTCTCAGTTTATCTAGGCGGGCATTAGCTTCAACTGGCGTTAGCTGAGTAAGCATGGTCTTTGTATAAGTACTATAATGAACTAGGATTTCGATGTTTTGGCTCTTCTTTTCCACAATCTTTATTGCAGGAGATTCTTTTTGAACTTCATGCTGCATGCGTCTCAATATCACTGATTATTTCGTTGCAGGTAAGGTCTGTGGCTGCTGAATCAGATAGGGCATACCAAGGAGGTCCGCCAGAGAGCACATTTCATCATGAGGCTGGTTTGACTTCTGAGGAGGGGAGAGCGGACACGCATTTGGCTGGCTTTGAATTGCCCACCCAATACAAGAATAGGCTAGACTGGTTTGCTGTGGACCTTGAAGGTGAACATTCTGCAATGGATGGTCAGATACTTGAAGAACACACTGAATATGTTGTGTATGCCATCCACAGGGTATTGCAGCTTTTGTCACGTTGGTTTAATAATGTTGGGGAATGGGGAGTATGCCACACAAACTAAGACAGTAGTAATTTGGATGAAATGACATGAAGTTTTGATAAGGGAATGTGCAAATAATGGTTGCTAGCTAAAAGCTCAATTTATTTTGTCAATCCTTCATGGCTGAATGAGATGGGTTTCTCTCATCGAATAGCTTTATGTGCTGCAACATTTTCACCATCAGTGATTACCAAATTCTTTGATTCCAATCTAAGTATGAGATCCTTCATGAACGTGTTCACCAAATCTGCCAAAATTGGTTTCTCTACATGATTTTTTTACTTGTTATAATTTCAAATTTTCAGATTTTGGATCAGTATAAGCATTCCCATGATGTCAGAGAAAAGGAAGGTGCTGCCGCATCTAGTAGTTTGCCAAAGAGTGTGATATTGGTTGGTCATTCCATGGGCGGTTTTGTTGCTAGAGCTGCTATGATCCATCCCCGTCTGAGGAAGGCTGCTGTTGAGACTATTCTTACACTTTCAACCCCACATCAGTGAGTTTTGTGGCTCTTGTATTAGCTTGGCTTTCATGTCTGACAAAGTTGATTGACTAATAAAGAAAGTGACCACCTTATCCAGGTCACCTCCAGTGGCACTACAACCATCATTGGGCCACTATTTTGAGCATGTTAACCTTGAATGGAGGAAGGGGTATGAGGTCCAGAGTACTCATGCTGCATCATATGTTACCGATCTCTCCAATGTTATTGTTGTCTCAATCTCCGGTGGTTATAACGATTACCAGGTTCGTTTGAAAGGGCAACTCGATCTGAGTTAATGTCATCCCATTTTCATTACATTTTGGGTTATATATTGGAGCTGAAGTTTAGTCTTGTGATTGATATGTAGTAATTGATTACTATTTTGTTTCTGTTTTTGGTAATGCATGGGACAATGTATGTCCTTAACTCAACTCTGTTGGTGGTTTATGATTCATTCCATTGTTCTGTAGGAACTGTTATGCCTACTGGTCTCAATTGCGCTTTGTTATTTCAATTTCTTTATCATCCTTTTAAAGCTGTGGACTGTAATGGCCTGTAAAGATCCAAATTTTACTTAACTGGCATATCGTATGGATATTGTGGTGGAAATAAGTTATTTCTTCAGGTTCTTCTGAGAGCCTGAAAATGTGCGAGTTTCTTCCTTCTTTCCCAGCTCTGGTGTCTGTTTAAGTTCAAAGGGCATGTGTATTATGCCTATAAGGAAGTTTACTTCCTTCACCATCAATAGTAAATGGCTAGATGTATCTCTTGACATATTTTCTTCTATGCATTGATCTTTCTGCTCGTGTTTCAGGTGCAAACAAAGTTAGAAACCCTAGACGGGATTGTGCCTCCTACACACGGATTTTTTATTAGCAGTACCAGCATGAGAAATGTATGGCTATCCATGGAGCACCAGGCTATTTTGTGGTGCAATCAACTGGTTGTACAAGTGAGTAGAGTTGTTTCTAGACTTTAGAGTGTGGATACTCCACATTGCTGACCGTGCATTCCCTATTAGGTATCACAAACTCTCCTCAACTTGGCAGATACAAAAACAAGTGTTCCATTTCCTGAAAGACAAAAAAGACTTTCCGTATTCGCTAGGATGCTTCGTAGTGGGATACCTGATGCTTTCCAATGGACAAGTCAGCCGGATTCAAATGTTCATGGTAACTATATGGCTTGAAGATTATGCATTGCTTTTGACTATGTCTTGTGATGGTGTATAGACGCTTGAAAATTTGAAATGAAGTTCAAAATGCAATAACTTGTATGAGGCTCAACAAAGGACTGTAATGTTTCTGATTATTTAAGGGAGTTCCTTTGAGTAACTATAGTTTTCTGGAGTCTTAACTTGGATTGTGTATATAATATATGTCTATCTCTATGAGAAACGAAGTAGAAGCTGACCTCGTACAATAAAACTTTGGTTATCGTATGCGCAGCTTCTCAAGTTGGTGCCTTTTTCTTTTGTCTAGGTGGTCAAGTGGCTAGGTTACCTGGTTGCCCCAACAATCTTACATGGAAAGATGATGGGCTAGAGAGGGATCTGTATATCGAAACTAGTACAGTGACAGTCTTGGCAATGGATGGAAGAAGAAGGTGGCTGGACATACATAAATTGGTTAGCTTTGGGAACACTCGCTTCAGTACTCTTAAGGAGTTTGTCAACAATTTTTATGTGTATAGATAGCTGGCTTTGATGGATGAAATGGCATTTGAAAATATTTCCTTTGTTCTCCTTGTGAATATCAAGAGGCTAGAATTCAACGAAAAAAATCAACAGGCTAGATTTTGACTTATCTGCCTTGCTAAATGCTAATGTATCTTTGTCATCTAAATTTTTTTCGAGTTCCTGGCACTTACTAGTTGATTCTTAGCAGTTAAGAATTGATGGTTGACCAATGAGTATTCGGTGCAGTTATAGCATTTATGTCCATGCTTAGTTAAGACTTCACTTCACTTCTACTTTCTAGCTAAACATCCTAAACGTTCAAATTCCTTACAACTTTGTATGCAGGGATCAGACGGGAAGAGTCACTTTGTGTTTGTAACTAATCTTGCTCCATGTTCTGGGGCGAGACTTCACCTGTGGCCTGAAAAAGGCAAGTCAAATTCAGTCTCGCCTTCAGACAAAAGGGTTATCGAGATTACATCCAAGTTGGTGCAGATTCCATCAGGACCAGCTCCAGTACAGGTACCAATTGTCTTGAGTTCGAATTCTCACAGCCTTCCCACCCCCACCCAGCACCCCACTCACTATATGATTGTAACAATGTGTTTGAAGCTGCATGACATATATACTAAATCGTCTGTATGTGTCTCAGATGGAGCCCGGTAGTCAGACTGAACAAGCACCTCCATCTTCTGTACTTCGTCTAACTCCTGAAGATATGCAAGGCTTCAGATTCTTGACAATTTCAATTGCTCCTCGTCCGGTATTGTTGACTCTGTTATCTGTCTTTACTGCTAAACTTATGTGTAGTGTATTCAGGAGTTGGTTGCATTTGGTATTGATGGTTAGTTACCTCTTAGGTACAGTAACACAGTTTAAGTAGCAACTCTCGCTAATGAGCTCCCGTTCCGGGTATGTGGAACCATTGATTTTGTCTCTGAGGCTGCTGAGCAAATAGCAATCAACCAAGCCACCTTGTTGAAGTAGTATTATTGTCTGTCTAAGAGTTCCCTGGATTTGCTAAATAATTTGAAGCTGCTCCATATATCACACATTGGAGTATACTGTATACTTCTTCTTTCGGTACTTTCATTTTTAGATGTGCTGTCATCTTGTTGACTAATATAGTAAAGAGAATTGACATTTGTGATTGACATTTGATGAATTCCTGATGTTCAGATTGTTTCAGGCCGACCTCCACCAGGAGCTTCTATGGCAGTTGGCCAATTCTTTGATGCGAAGGATGGAGAAAGAGTGTTATCTGCTCCAGCACTTCTTCTATCTGCTTATTCTTCAAAGGTTAATATTGGAAATTCTACCCACTTTCTAAGCTTTGTGAAACTCCAGATCTGAAAAGCATTCAGTTTAGTTCATGAACTGGGCGACTGACTTGGTCTGGTTGATTGCATCATGTGTTTCTAGGATGTAGTGCTGGAAGAGGATCATCCTATTGCTCTTAATTTATCCTTTGATATCAACTTAGGGCTTTTGCCAACTTCACTCTCTCTGAAAGCTACTGGTTGCGGAATACAAAGGTCCGGGCTTCCTGATGAAGAGGCTGGAGACATGGATAACAGTAGTAAGGAAGCTAATTTGGTCACGGAAACACTTATTTCCCTTCACTTTCCCCATCCTGAACTGGCTTTACTCTTATTTCAGAGCTTTGCAAATTGCGTTGCTTTCCACCTGTTGCTTTGGCATGGGATTCAACATCCGGGCTTCATGTATTTCCAAATGCGTACAGTGAAACAGTTACAGTTGACTCATCACCAGCACTTCTGAGTTCCTCTCCAGGATCAGGAAAAACCTCCGTGCTGTTACTCGTAAGTGGTAAACATTTGCTGGATAAGTCCTTGTCCTGTTTGCTTTTGTTATTTGGAATGTAGTGTTTCTTTTATCATTGAAGGTTCCTTTTTTCTGCTTCTCTTTGCAGGTTGATCCTCATTGTTCTTATGAATTGACCTTTGCTGCTTCTCTAACATCAGCTGCTGGCAAATTTTTGCTTCTTTATAGTTCACAGGTAAAAAGTTTGATACCATTCCTATATTAGTTATTATTATCAGTTACAAGTTCTATAGAGCCTGAATATCCAAAATGCGTTGAACTCTTACACTGGGCTTTTTCTTCTTTTCAGATAGTGGGTTCCTTCTTTGCAGTGATATTTTTTGCTCTAATGCAGCAAGTGCGTGCATGGGATCTTGATTTGCCTATACCATCAGTACTTACAGCCATGGAGTCCAATTTGAAGATGCCTTTGCCGTTTGCGCCTTTAGGCTTCAGCCCCCTCCTACTTTCATTATTTGTTTGTGTGCTAAATTCACAGCCTCTTCCGCCGCTTGTAAGCTTCATTGCTGTCTCCATAATTTGCTATTTATTAGCAAATGGGGTTGGAGCCATACTGGTCTGGATGTCCCAATTCCTCTTTTATGCAGCCGCTCTCACGCATGTGTTCATCAAGTCAAGGTCGGTTTTATATGTTTCTTGCCAGCACTGTGTTAAGGATGATGTCTATCATAATTGTGATTGACGTTTAACTAAGAGAAAAGCTTTGGAAAGGATAATACTGTAGCCTGTTCAATTTACCAATGTTTATACCTTCATATTGTCTGATATTCACAAACTAGACTGACAAAGATTAATACTTCACAGGTGGCAACAATGGGAAACTAAATTTTGCTTTGCATATCTTCGTTGGTTTATTACTCTTTCATCTGGTTTCTTCTCACTGAAGGTCAGCTTCTTATCTGTCACTTAAACCTTGTGTAAATTAGTCAGCATTGTTGGTAGTTTGATGAGGCTTGTGCTGCTTATATACTTTAATGTGCAAAGCAGGCCATGAGGGTAATAAGAGGCAGCCCGTCAGTACTCACTGCGCTAATGGCAGTTACACTTGGGTCTTTCATCCACCCGGCATTGGGTTTACTCACCCTCCTGTTAGCTCATGCTATATGCTGTCATAATGCGTTATGCAGGTAGTTTCAGCTTCATATTCCGTAACTCCGCTTGCCTTTCTCTTGTTGAAATCCCAGATTAGATCTTAATTTTTTTTCTATTTTAATATATCCAGTTTTAGAGGTTACAATTTACTCGTACCTGGTAATTAATGTATTAGAACTTATGATATCCATAATGTGGGTACCTATTATCGTACATATTGACCCATTTGATAAAAATCGTTCATTTACTCTACATTTCGAACATGCTATATCACTATTGCTATTTTGTTACTGTGTGATTACTCAATATACATGGTTCGATCTGATGATCACGATTTCATTCTACTTTATGATTTTAATTTTTACGTAATCTCTTGATTTGTTAAATCATTGACTTCTTTTTTAACTACGATCTCTCTTTTTTTGTCCTCAAATATGAAGTATAAACTCTATTCTAAGAGCTCGTGTTCTGTAGCAGTTTTTTGACAGCTTCATTTCGCAGCCACACACGAAAGAAGGAATTCCTTGGTCACGAGGACAAAGATAAAGAAATATCTTGGCAGCAACCTTTGTCGAAGCATGAAGTTGCCGGAGTCAACCAGAGCGTCCTATTAGAAGAGAACAGCAGCTCTGACAGCCCAAACAGTTCGAAGAGCTTCAGCGACACACAATTGGAGATCTTTCATCACCGGCATGGTTTGCTGATACTACATCTCATGGCAGCCCTAATGTTTGCCCCTTCTTTCGTGGCTTGGTTGCAGGTACGAGTTTTACAACTATCTCACTAGTATATGGGGGGGATTGATAAGGCAGTCACTAACTTTGGGATCACTACCAAATTGGGCACTACAATTTGGAGTAACTAACAAGATAGTCAGCTTTTGTCCATTCCTGTCAAGTTCTTGGTCCAAATTATATGTCCAGATTAGTATGTCAAGTAAACCAAATTATTAACGGGAACACATAAAATTCATCCTCTAATTAGCTATCAGGTAGGGGAGGAATGGATTAGGGTGATATTAATTAGGAAATGTGATGCTAGAATAGGATCTCGAAAAATCGGTTTGGTTTAGATCGGGTAAGAGCCAAAAACGAGTCTCTTTAGCGAAGCTGTTCTGGTTTATGTGGCCTTTTTAATTCTTCCGGAGTAGGTGCACTAATCTTGGACAATACAGACTGGGAATCTGATGGAGATGGATGGAGTAACTATTATGTATATACTTATTCCAAACTTTAGTAACAGAACTGATAAAATTCAAAGTTCAGTTACTGATTTCTAGGTGACCCTTAGTTTGGTGATCAATTATGCAAATTGAATGTAGCAGTTGACCACTGTATGATTGGTAGCATGAAGTAGTTTTTAATTGTGGATGTGGTGTGGTTGTTGCAGAGAATAGGCATGGGTGGCCATAGCTTCCCGTGGTTCCTTGATTCGACATTATGCATCGGCGTCATTCTCCACGGCGTATTATGCTCGAATCCAGAGTTCAGCTCCTTGTTCTCCTTCCCCAGGATGATATGGAAGGAACTTCGATTGGATTTTGTGTATCTCATCGCCGGCATCTATTCGTATATGGCGGGGCTAGGGTCGGCCCCCTACAAAGTCTTCTACCCGATTGCATCCATAGGGTTCTTGGCATTCGCTCTGAAGATGTCGCAGCTAAGGAACAAGGATAATGGAGAGTCTCGTCTTGGCCGACGGAAAAAGCATTCCCATCGACACTGAACGATGCAGTCGTGAACTTGGTGGTGCACAAAGGAGCTTGAGAGTCCATTTTTCGTGTATACTACTAGCTAGCGTGGCTTGTTGTGTTGTTTGTATTTCGTAATATACTAAAGTAGAGACCCGTTTGGCTTTCTGGTCGATTGCTGCAGGGAGCAGCAGTGTTTAGTAGTGCGGAAGTTCCGCTGATCTTTGCTTTAGACCATGATTTGTAATACTGTACGGTAGGTGGTACCAAACATGTTAGCGGTATGACATTTTAGTGGTTCAATCAGTAACATATTTGTGTGATATCGTTGTTAAAATAAATTAAAATAATAAATATATTCAACTACTAATACACATGTGAAATATGATCAAAACTGAATGATATCATCGGAGATTGCCATTGTTATCGTATAAATTGCGAATAAAATCATCTGACTTAATGTTTTCATAATATCTATACCTTGTTAGCTTGGATAAATTATTCGGCTATGTAACTTACTTTGTATGTATCCTATAGTTGAAAAGTGATCTTCCGATATCTAGGTAGAATACACATAACTTCACAAGTATATAAACTAAAACATACCATCATACTATAAAATGCATTTGATGACCAATTTGTTATTTCAATAAAATGAATGTGTAGGGTTAAAATGTATGCCTAGTTATAGCATATATATATTCCTTCTATTTTTTCCATATTGAACACTGTATCTACACATATATAATCATTTTATTCATCCAAGTAGGACCTCATTGTTCTTCACATCGAATAAGATAACTTGGAAGATTCAGATTGTATATTGTGATATTAATCCATCAATAGTAGGAATAGAATTTATGATGAAGGCCAACGAATAATGAAAGCGGCAACCACAAATTATTGAGCAAAAAGAAAACTTCATTCTCGTTTGGAGAAAATATAATCGTTACTTTAATTTTTTTGTATCCAAACCTCCAAAAAATATCTATCTAATATAAACTCTTGAAAAAAAGGAATTATTTTTGAATATGATGATTTATCCACTAGGTTAGTAAAAATAAATAATAATATTGACCACTTCATGAGACGTTAAAGCAGCCACTTTCCTTTTTCCCATCACATTATAACCAACAATTCAATAATAATATTGCAGTTTCACCTTTTGTGTGCACATTTGTAGAACTAACAGGTCTCCTTAATTGTAAATCCACCATACAAAATAAAACTTTCTAAAATGAAGGTTCAAACTCGAATCATGTATAAAAATAAAAAGTTCATCGAAACCACAAAAACAAATCTATAATATTTGAAAACAAGTAAATCTTGAAAGTAAAGTTGATAGAATTATGAACATGGAAGAAGATCAACGACCATGGGATAATATATGTCCATATCTCTTGGATTCCATCTACAATAGACTCTCGTCTCATGTCGACGGTACTCACTTCGGCGACGTATGTAAGAACTGACACCAAGTTCACTCTCACATCACCCTTTCCAATCCCCGACCTGTGTTGATCAGCCCTGCAAAATTGTCCGGCTCTAATGTCATCCAAGTGCGAGAGGGTAATCGGCTTGTCCTCCAACAACGTCGTAAATCTCAAATTCCATATGAGCTTGCAGGTAAAGACATAACAATCCTCGGGATGGCAGGTGCGTGGTTTTTTTTATAAAAGTGCATGATGCTTTTTTGGACTGGTACAATCCTCCACTCCGAAGTCCTGCAAACTACATACGTCTTCCGAACCCGAGTTGGCGTTTTTCTTCCTACGACAACCATTACAGACCTGACACAATACTCAAATTTGCTTTCTCGGCGCTACCCACTGCTCAGGACTCAGCGGTCCTCGTGGTGCATGGTGACCGCTACCTCTGCATGTTTCGTCGTGAAAACAATGGCGAATTTGAGCAAAAAACATACGATTTCTCCTTGGGTGGGAAAAAAAGACAAATATGTCTTGGCGTGGGCTACAAAGACGGTAGATTCTTATGTTTATTTGAAATGGGGGATATGTTGATTTTCAGCATCAACAATAATGAGACCAGGATGTTGCTGGCGGCGACTAAGCCTCTGCTTCCCGAACAACTCCATCGATGGGACAATTTGCGTGTAGTGGGGGTGGTGGTGGCAAAAAAAGTCACGAATGCAAATGATCAATACCAGGAGGTAGAAGAGGTGTTAGGGTTTAGGCTGGTCACTCATTGGAAGCGAGATTGTGAGGGGAGCTTTCGGCTTGTAGTAGTGGAGGAAAATGTTATGATGGTCGCCGATCTGTTACTGGAGAATAAGGACAGTGATGACGTAGATGGCAACAGTAGAACAACAGGAGTGATTTTAGTGAAAGATCGGTTGTCATTGAAGAGGACTTTCGACATATATTACAGTTACATACTATTTGTTCTTTTTCACATACTTGTCTTTTTTTGTTTGGATAATCTCTTTGTTTAGAACTTAAAGTAATGGAGGGTACACATGATATAATCTGTGTTATTATTATTACTTATTATTATCTATCTATCAATCTATATCTTCTATCTATTTATCTACCTATCTATTTATATCTATCTATCTATAAATATATAAAAGGGTTTATAAAAATGCCCTCCTCCACGAGGTGAGACACCATCACTTCCCCCAAGGGGTTGTGAGTTTCACAACCAAGGGCAACTTGGATAGTAAAAAAAAATTAATTAATTACTTTCACTACCACTAGAGACTAACACAAAAAAAAAAAACAATATGTAATTCGAAAATCACATATCTGGAGAAAAAAAAAGGATGATGAAAAGAGGAGATTGTGATCTTGCGACGGAGACCTCATGGCGGTGGTGATGGGAGGCAGAGGAATGAGGGACGGAGGGCGCGACAGGGGGTGAAGTGACCTTCCGATATCTAAGTAGATATGCATTAACTTCACAAGTAAATAAACTAACACATACCATCATATTATAAAATGCATTTAATGACAAATTTTTTATTTTAATAAAATGAATGTGTAGGGTTAAAAGGTATGCCTAGTTATAGCATATATATTCCTTTTATTTTTCCGTATTGAACAAGTATTTACACATATATAATCTTTTTATTTTTCCGAGTAGGACCCCATTCTTCTCCACATCGAATAAGATAATTTAGACTGCTCGAGAATAAGATAATTTAGAAGATTCAGATTGTATATTGTGATATTAATCCATCAATAGTAGGAATATAATTTATGATGCAAGGCCAACGAATAATGAAAGCAGCCGCCACAAAATTATTGAGCAAAAACAAGACTTCATTCTCGTTTGGAGAGATTAAATTTTTTGTATCCAACCTCCAAAAAAAATCTATCTAATATAAAATCTTGCAAAAAAAATTGTTTTTGAATATGATGATTCATTTCCTAGGTTAGTAAGAATAAATAATAATATTGACCACTTCATGAGCCGTTAAAACATGCACTTTCCTTTCTTCCCGTCACATTATAACCAACAACTCAATAATAATATTGTAGTTCCACCTTTTGTGTGCATATTTGTAGAACTAACAAATCTCCTTGATTATAAATCCACCATACACCATACAACCTTTTAAAATGAAGGCTCAAACTCGAATCATGTACAAAAATGAAAATTTCATCGAAACCACACAAAAGAATCTATAATATTTGGAAACAAAAAATCCTGAAAGTAAAGTTGATAAAATTATGAACATGGAAGATGATCAACGACCATGGGCTGATTTATGCCCATATCTCTTGGATTCCATCTATAACAGACTCTCATCTCACATCGACGGTACTCACTTCGGCGACGTATGCAAGAACTGGCACCAAGTTCACTCTCACATCGCCCTTTCCAATCCTCGGCCTGTGTTGATCAGCCATGCGAAATTGTCCAGCTCGGACGTCATCCAAGTGCGGGAGGGGAAACGACTTGTCCTCAAACGACGTCGTGAATCTCAAATCCCATATGAGCTTACAGGTAAAGACATAACAATCCTCGGGATGGCGGGTGCGTGGTATTTTATAAAAGTGGGTGATGCTTCTTTGGGCTGGTACAATCCTCTACTCCGAAGTCCTGCAAACTACATCAGGCTTCCCAATCCGAGTAGGTGTTTTTCTACCTACGACGACCATTACAAACCTGACACAGTACTCAAATTTGCTTTCTCAGCGCTGCCCACTGCGCAGGACTCGACGATCTTCGTGGTGTATGGCGACAGCTATCTCTGCATGTTTCGTCGTGGAAACTATGATGGATTTGTGCAAAAAACATACGATTTCTCCTTGGGTGGCAAAAAAGGACAAACATGTCTTGGCGTGGGCTACAAAGACGGTAGATTCTTTTGTTTATTTGAAATGGGTGATATGTTGATTTTCAGCATCGACGAAAATGAGACCAGAATGTTGTTGGCGGCAACTAAACCTTTGCTTCCAGAACAACTCCAACGATGGGATAGTTTGAGTGTAGAGGCGTTGGTGTTGGCAAAAAAAGCCACATCTGTAAATGATCGATACCATGACCATGAGGTAGAAGAGGTGATGGGGTTTAGGCTGGTCACTCATTGGGAGCGAGATCGTGAGGAGAGCTTCCTACTTGTAGCAGTGGAGGAAAATGTTTTGATGGCCACCGATCTGTTACTGGAGAGTAATAACGGTGATGACATAAAGGGCAACAGTAGAACAACAAGAATGATTTTAGTGAAAGACCGGTTACCATTGAAAAGGATTGTCGACAAACATTATATTGATACACTGTTTTTTAATTTTTCCATATTAATCTGGTCTTTTTCTTTTCTTTATCTTTTTGATAAATTGGTCTTTTGCTTTTCGGATTATTTTTTGCACCAAACTTAGAGTAATGAAGGGTGCATATGATATAATACGTGTTGTTATTATTATTTTATTTTTTTGCTGATAAAATAAGAGCTAATGATGAGGTGGATGTTTTAATTTCTAAAAGTGGAAAAGATAGCAAATCCTTTGATATAATACGTGTATATGTTTTGTGCTTTTAATATATATATGTCTATATAACGTTGTCAAATTCTTTCATCTTCCCCTATATATGGCCTCGTACTAAAAATCATAGTTAGTAAATACTTTGTTTAATACACATATAAGTATCCATACGTATATTATATGTTTAAACCTTTCGTGCTCGTATTATTGTCAAGCCATTTTAATTTTTTTCGTTCATATGATGGTTCCCGTACTAAACACGTACAAAAACCATATAACATGTTTAATATCCGTATCTAATGAATTAAATTGCTAAATTTACTATTATTAATATTTTAATTTATTTTTAAAATAAATAATTTTGTATATATATGAATATTACCATACTATTAAACATAATATTAGCTTAGAAATAAAGTAAAATACTCGTATTTATTTTATAGCGTATCATATTTTACTAACTATGCTAAAAATATATACAAATCATACAACACATGTACTTAATAGGGGTGGGAAACGGTTTGGTCCGGTTAAAACCGGACCGGATTAACCCAGTTTTTTGAAACCGTATTGAGCAAAGCTACAACCGGAAATTGGATTGGATGGACACCCGGTTTCAACCGTGACCGGACTGGGTTGGATCCGGTCCGATCCGGTTTCAACCAAAAAACTGGATATTTTCACTTCCACCAAACGCCACCGTTCTAATTCTTCTTCTCTCACAAAACCAAAAAACACACGCATCTGCAACCAACAAATTGCCAAATCTCTCTCTCTCCTTCTCTGTCTCTGTTTCTTTCCCTCTCACATTGTAAGTGTCGCCGATAGAGAGTTCTCTCCCACCGACGCAACCATCGCCACCATTCCCGAGTCTTCCTCGTCGTCGCAGTCACCATCGTCACCATCCCCAAATCATCGTTGCCGTCGCCATCCCCTTTCACTTGTTCTTGCTTCATTGTTGTTGTTGCATGTTTCGATCTGGGCAAGATCGAGACGGAGGGTGCAGATCAAAGGTGGTCTCAAATCGGTTTGTGAGACTGAGAAGAGAGAGAGACCAGATTGGGTGCGATCTCACATCGTCGTCTCCATCGTTGTCGTTGTAGCCGTAACCATCGCCTAGAGCAGAGACCAGACCTCGACCGCTCTGCCAGAAGGGGGGATCGCGGTGCCGTCACGGAAGAAAGGGCGAGTCGGCGCGGCGGCTGCTTCGACGGTTGTGCGGCGATCGGCTGATCTGTTTCTTCTTCTAGAGCAGAGAGCAAAGAGAGAGATTGACAATGCGGCGGGGATGTGGAGACTACGATGGAGATGGCCACATTAGGGTTTTACGGATGGGTATTTGGGCTTCTGGGTTGAGAGGGGTTGGGCTTCAGTAAAGGGCTGGGCTGGGAAGGGCCCGGTTTTCCGGTTATTTCCGGTTTTAACCGGGTTAAAACTGGTACAGTTTTTTCTCATATATAGGCAACCGGAATCCGGACCAGACCGGGTTGTATCCGGTTTTCGGTTGTAACCGGGACAGTTTAAACTGGCCGGTTTCCGGTTTGACCGGGAAACTGGAACCGGATTCCCAGCCCTAGTACTTAATAACCTAAAC
This sequence comes from Linum trigynum, assembly GCA_964030455.1. Classification (NCBI taxonomy): domain Eukaryota; kingdom Viridiplantae; phylum Streptophyta; class Magnoliopsida; order Malpighiales; family Linaceae; genus Linum; species Linum trigynum. The sequence continues at coordinate 46,389,895 of OZ034813.1, read as the reverse complement.
AGAACATATAGACATTTATTATTTTGAAAATAATTAATTATATATATATATTTTACTAATGACGTACTATTAAATATATAAATATTTTAGAGATGTAAAGAGATAATTTATTTATTTAATTATTTATTTCTTCTATCTATTCAACCAAATCATGCCACATGGTACTCTTTCTTCAAGTCCCCTATTATCTTTGATTGGTTTATACATTTTTTCATTTGAATTTGCACAAAAACAAATAGATTCTTGGGATATACACAATGATGTTCGTTTTGATTTTAAATAATTCATTTTTTCATCAAGGAAATATGGGCACGATCGCGTATCACATCCATGTACAACACTGCTATACAATTATACTAACATAGTATATATTTTGTATCATCTCAATAACTAACTTGATATGATGATGGTATAATTATGAACCACCATAGTACGCGATGTAGTTCTCAATGAGTGAGAACATCATTAATGAACGTAAGGTATGTTTAGTTGCTAATGGGTCTAGTAAGTCACGACAAGATCAAACATTAATAGTGGAGACTTAGATTATCTCTTGATAATCATAGATCGAGGGAAAACATAATAATTTTGAATTATTAAATTGTGGAAAAACAAAGTTCACATGCTTAGAATTTACGTAACACAAGTATTGAAGATTAGAAAATTCGATAAGTAGGCTACATGTTTATATTTGTTTTTTAGTTGGGGGCTAAGCTGGCCTTAGCTTACCCTTTAGCCCATAACCTTTCTAACCAATCTTTACGGATTTGCCACTCTCGCCGCCACACCATGGCGACGCCAATCAAGCCTACTAGTCACACTCTACTCTGCTTCTGCTACTTCCTCCTCTTGTTCACAATTCCACCGCCGTCGGCGGCGGCCGGAGACTCCTCCTCACCCTCCCAAGTCATCTCCCGATTCCAGCAATACCTCCAGATCAACACCGCCCAGCCCACTCCCGACTACCACCTCGCCGCCGAGTTCCTCATCTCTCAAGCCGATTCCATCTCCCTCCCATCCCGCTCCATCGAATTCGTCCATGGCAAACCCTTGGTCCTCATCCACTGGCCGGGCTCCGATCCCGACCTCCCTTCCATCCTCCTCTACTCCCACACCGACGTCGTCCCCGCCGAACCCCACAAGTGGGACCACCCTCCTTTCTCCGCCCATCTCGATCCCTCCTCCGGCCGCATCTTCGCCAGAGGCTCCCAGGACATGAAGTGCGTCGGGATGCAGTACCTCGAGGCCGTCCGCCGCCTCAAGGCCTCTGGATTCCGACCCCGCCGATCCGTCTACCTCGCCTTCTCCCCCGATGAAGAAATCGGCGGCCACGATGGCGCCGAAAAGTTCGCCTATTCCGATGTCTTCGACGCCTTGAACGTCGGCGTCGTCCTCGACGAAGGTAAACTAACTAACTTACTTACCGATTGCTGGGGCGGATTGTTGTTATTTTTCTCGTTATGCTGATCGGAGAAGAAAAAACCAGGGCTGGCATCTCCCGGTGACAGTTACAGACCGTTCTACGCTGAAAGGAGCCCCTGGTGGCTGGTGATTAAGGCCGTCGGAGCTCCCGGCCATGGAGCTAAGCTTTATGACAACAGCGCCGTGGAGAATCTGTTCAAGAGCATCGAGTCAATCAGGAGGTTTAGGGTGTCTCAATTTGATTTGGTGAAAGCTGGATTGAGAGCTGAAGGGGAGGTCATTTCGATTAACATGGCCTTCCTTAAGGCTGGCACTCCTTCTCCAACTGTAACTCTCCTTTCCTTCCTTTCATTTTTTTCTCTTTTTCGTCAACTGTCACGATTCCTTTTTATTTCTCATCAAACGAATGGCATAGAGAGGATGTTTCTACAAATGGCTTTCTTCAACCATCCGCTGTTCTACTGTCTTCCCCAGGGGTTTGTCATGAACCTGCAACCATCCGAAGCAGAAGCAGGTTTCGATATTCGTATCCCGCCAACTGCTGATCCTGAATCGTTGGAGAGGCGGATCAACGAAGAGTGGGCGCCTGTTTCACGCAACATGACATTCCAGGTGCTAATATCTCCTTATTAGTTCCAATGAATGGTGATAGCTAACAGAGTCAAGAGAAGGGAACAGTGATAATGAATCATAGTATTTGGTTGAGTGCTTTCTGTTTGTGTTATTCTCTAATTTTGTTTTAGCTTGGACAGTTCAAGCAAAAGGCTTCTGTGTATGACAAGGAAGGGAAGCCCATGCTTACAAAAACAGGGAGCTCAAACCCGTGGTGGCTGCTGCTCGAGGAAGCTGTAGCGAAAGCCGATGGAAAACTTGGTAAGCCAGAAATCTTTCCTGCAGCAACAGACTCTCGCTACTTCCGAAGACGGGGTCTGCCAGCCATCGGCTTCTCCCCAATGGCCAATACACCTGTTCTTTTGCATGATCACAATGAGGTACTGTTTCTAGCTGCCAGCTCTTTCATTGATTTCCTGGTCCGTGAATGAATAAGTTTTCTTCAGTCCATCGACTAGGAAGTCTATTGAGATTGTTTCTCTGCTGTCATGACCATTGTCTTTGCCGATAGGAGAACCATGCTTGATTTGAGGTTTTTGGTTTTGATGCATACTCTTAGATTATAGAGTCTTTGAAGCTATTCGAGACTTGTTGAACGTTACCAACCAGCACTGCTATTGCTTTATGTTTCCCCAGCATTTGTAACGTGGCATTGTTAACTTGATGCAGTTCTTGAGCGAAGCTGAGTATCTGAAAGGCATTGAGGTGTACGAATCGATAATTAGAGCTTTCACATCTTCCGAGCACACCAGTGCCTCCAAGGACCACAAAGATGAGCTGTAGGTTGTTTTTATGCCGTTGTTGTAACATTGACCACTTTTTCATTTTAATAAATAAGTTGGAGTAGAAGAAGAATAACAAGCAGGAATAGCTTTTACCTTCTGCTAGTTGAACTTGGCATTGTGAATATATCCCTTCCTCTTAGCTTACAATCTCAATTTGTGATGAGTATCCCTTCGTATCTTGTTAATACAACCGCGTTGAGTGAATTCTGGTGTCGCAAGCAAATGGTGGCTCATCTGATATGCAGTAATGAACTGAAACACAAAGCAGGTGTCCTCTCTGGAGCTTAGCACAGGAACAATAGATCATTGAAATTCAATAGGAGCAGCATAATAAAGTACAGAGATTTTTAAACAAATACAGCAGGTTCTTCCTAACACTATGGTCATTCAGGAAAAAAGAGATCTCTAAACTATATATATCTTGAACATATAACCACCTAAGTTATATAACAGTTGGGTGGTAACTGATCCTATGAAAAGGAAGAGTATTTTGCTACTTGTATCAAAGATACTACCATAAGGCTATCAGTCTCTACTGAAGTTGTATAATCTTGGAACTGGCGACCCTTAAAAACCAAAAGATAGCATACAACCCACTAACATCAAGAGGGGCTTCTGAAACCAACAGGCAAATGGAGTAAAGATAGCATACAACCCCAATAACATCAAGAGGGGCTTATGAAACCAACAGGTAAATAAAGTAAAGATAACAGAGGTAAAGTGGAAGGAAAAACTCCCTTTTAAAGCACAACAATCAAATTGAAAGTACCTCAGACCGGTGCTTCAATCTGTAGACTGCTTGATAATCCCGTAATTTCACCTACATATCTAATTTGAGCTGCTTCAAGTTCATCTCTTGAACTCCTTCAAGCTTCCTTTTCTTCTTTGCTGCATCTGGGGATTCTCCAGGATTCAGAGCGAAACTCACTCTGTAAAGCTCCACTGTGATGCATTCACCCGGCTACCCATTAGCTGGTTTCTTTGTTTTTTCTTCTGTTCTCTTTCATATCAAAACCGACAATCAGAAGGGATGCAGGTGATTGCCTTGGATAGTCGGACTTTTTTCTGCAGTTATTATCGAGGAAGATGACAACACTTAAATGTTCTATTTCCAAAGTACGACAAATAACCCAAAATAAGGGCATAAGCTGAAAGCTATACTGATCATGTCAAGGGTTCTGATTCAACAATGTGCTTCTGCCTTTGGTCATTGCAAAACTTCAATCAAGAACTCTGTAGTTATGCAACCCACGGGCATACTCACCCTTTAATATGCACTAACTAATATCTAGAATCAAAGGACCAAATCAGCTTAGCATGAGTTGATCAGGGAAATGACAAAACAGGAACTCTGTATATATGGGTTAATGGAAAGGGGCTTGCAAAACTGCGGAATTCCAATTATTGTAAGATAGGACTGCAAAGTTGAGAACCGTGTGGAACATACCGAAATTGAGGATGGAAAATCATGAAGCTCTATATCTGTCTAGCTCTGGGTTTGAAAGGGTGTCCTTGATTCAGCTTTAAAAAAAAAGTGGGAGTCGAAAGTAATCTGTCAGTTCCGCTGATCAATCAGTTCAGTCTTGCTAATTATAGTTTTGAGATCGAACACAACAATGGAAAAGACTTACAATCGTCAGCGAGTTGCTTTAGCTCTTCTTTGACTCTCCAGCGACAGGCTATTCGATCGGTGGAAAAAATGAAGGGGCATTGCAGTCCATATATGCAGTTTGAGAGAGACATCTAAAGAGAACATGGACAACCACAGATCCTTCGATGAATGAAACTTGGCTTATGTTAAACCTTCTTCTTTCCTGTTATCACAGAATGAATATACAGATGATCATAAATACATGTTTCTGTATGTCTCATTGCAACTAACTATGACCCTGCATCAGCCTCTTAACAACCCCAACGATTCCCTGGACATATACACAGCTTTTTTTCAATACCCCACATGAACCAACGCAAGCAAGTACTGAGAAATGAGAACAAACAACACTGACATAACTGGTTACGTATAAGGGCAATTCAGCTGAATAGTCTACATCAATGAAGAACCTGAAATTTACTGGTTCCTTTGCCTTATCTGTCCCAAGACTTCGTTACCAGTAATCCCCACAAGAGCAAGCTCCATCATGGAAATGATGGTACCGTATGGGATCTCTAATCACAATCGTCCTCTTCTCCAACTTAGTCGCAAGTTTCACAAATAGGTGACAGTCACCGCATATCCTGAGGTTCTTCCTGATCCGGATAGTTTGTCCCTTGGGCAAATTCATTAAACCAAACACCACCGCCAGCTTTTCGCTGTGGTACCTCAGAGAATCTTCCCTTTGTTCCTCTCCTTCCAAATCCTTCAGGACAAAGTTCAAGTCAGGGACATAACCAGCTCTCACGAGTCGTTGAATCAGCGACTCCAGCTGGATCTTAATCTCATTGATCTGCGGATGGGACCCATCTCCAAGAACGAAAGTATGAATCTGTTTACCCACTTCAATCCAGCTGCATCCAGGTTGTTTCTTGATCCCTTTCTCATTCATCACCTTCCGAATTCCTGCCACATCATCCCACCTTCCAGCGTTTGCATAGATGTTCGACAGGAGTATGTAGCTTCCCGCATCTTGTGGGTTCAGCTTCAGAATTTGCTCAGCAGCATGCATCGCTAGATCCACATTCTTGTGAGCCCTGCAACCATCAAGCAAAGTTCTCCACATCGCTCCATCAGGTTCGAATCCCATCTCGTTAATGAGCTCAACTGCTTTGTTGAGCTTCCCTACTCTTGCTAGAAGATCGAGCATGCAAGCATAGTGTTCTCTGCCAGGTTCAATCCCGTAAAGCTTCTTCATTGATCGGAAATGGCACCAGCCATCTTCCACGAGCCCAGCATGGCTGCAGGCGAAAAGAACTCCAAGAAGTGTGATGTAGTTCGGTTGTGTTGATGAATCTTTCATGGAGTCGAACAACTTGAGTGCCTCTCTGCTGTAACCATTTTGGGCCAGCCCGGCAATCATGGTGCTCCAAGAGACGACGTCCTTGTCTGCCATCCGGGTGAAAATGGTGTTGGCATCTTCCACGCCGCCACACTTGCAGTACATATCGAGGAGGGCGTTGTTGAGGATCAAGTCCTGATGGTACTTGAATACGTGGACATGAGCTTGTCTCCCCAGCTCCAAGAGTGCTAAGCTAGTGCATGCACTGAGAACGCTGGTCAGTGAAGATTGCTCGGGGTCAAAACCAGCTCTCTTCATCCTTTTGAAAAGATGGAGCGCTTCGTGGCCATTGCTGTTTTGAGCAAAAGCAGCAATGACGGAATTCCAAACTACTAAATCACCGGTAGGCATTTCGTCGAACACGCGGAGTGCTTCTTGTGGGAGCCCCCATTTGGAATAAGCGTCGATAAGAGCACTCCTGACGAAGACATCGGATTCCAGTCCGTGTTTGTAAATGCTAGAATGGAGCTGGACGAGATGGGAGACGCAGCCGCAGGCTCTCAAGACGGAAGAGTAGGTGAACATGTTGGGCGTGACGCCGTGGCGGAGCATGGAGACGAGGAAGTGGAGAGCGTTGTGGGAGAGCTCGGGGACGTTAGCGTGAGCAGAGATTATGGTCGTCCAGGAGACTACATTTCTCTGAGGCATTTCGTCGAACAGGGAACGGGCCTGAGGCAAGAGACGGAGTTTGACATATATGCTGAGCAACATGTTGAGAAGGAAGGTATGAGGAGAGTGGGGAGAAGATAAGATGTGGGATTGGAGGCGGATGGCCAGAGGTGCGGCGCGGCGGGAGAGGCAAGCGTTGAGGAGGTCGGAATAGACGGCCGGGTCAGCCCGGAGTCCATGGGTTTCCAAATCGTCCAGAGCTTTCATCGCTCTGGGTAAGTCTTGCTGATGGCATAACTTGGTGAACTCCGATAGCAAAGAAGAGGATGAGACGTTGGCCGGCGGCTGAGGACGGGAACACGGCACCGAGACGGGCGGTAAAGGCCGGGGCTTTAGCCTGGCGGCGATCCGTTTCATAGTGTTTTACACTTTCACTCCTCGCAATAGCTCCGTCATGGCGTATTTAGTAGTGTTGAACTCACAGCAGAGGACAGTTCAATATCTTTGTATTGACATATTTGGCTGTCTTGGCTAGGAGCCTAGGACATGTATAAAACAAAGACGAAGGCTGAGCTTGTTCGAAATCTCTCATCTCAATGACTTTTATCAAATTTTCAACAAACAAATGTTGGTCTGATCAGAATTTATTAATAAGTTGAAATACAAAACATTAAGTACCAATGAAACCAACAACATTCACAATGTGTCACATAACAAAGGAATGATGTACACAATAAGATCGCATCCCAGCTCCACTTATTCTTCAACATATGATCATATCACAACGAAAAGAACAAATACAAGCGAGCTCAGTCAAACATAGAAAGGAAGAAAGCCAAGGTGGATGAACCAAATAATAATGTGGCATCCAGGGAGCAGCTGATTCCAACTGGAGAGGAAGAACCACCAGGCTGGCCAACCATATTCGGAGATGGGGCTGGTGAGTGCATATGGTCTCCTGGACCATCGTGTGCTGATGCCAGGGGCGGAGCTAGGATTTTGGGTTTGGGGGGGGCCAGAAATGTTTCGTATATTATCGTAATAAGAAAAAAATCAAAATAATTATATAACTATATAAATAAATTAATTGTGTGAATTATCAAAATGTACGAGATGTTTTGTCAAATAATTAGATTGACATTCTTGTTAAACTTATCGGGGAAATTTTTTCCATTAAAGCTATAAAATTGTAAAAAACTCCAACCAAAAAACTAACATAGGTGGGTATTGAACCCCTAACCTGTTTGATACAGAACCACTACAACTCCACTACGGTAATCATCTTCTTTTGATACTTTTTAACCCGCGGCCATTATTATAAATCTGTATTTACTTTGTAAATTTCAGAATACTCGTACATTCTTTCGTGATTTTTGAAATTCTCGGGGGGGCCGAGGCCCCCCTTAGGCCCTGTGTAGCTCCGCCCCTGGCTGATGCATATATCGCTAGCAATGCTACCACCGCGAAAGAAGTGGCCATCTTGAACAACTGGCCATGGCTGCTGGAAGATGATGATGTGCTTGCCATTGTGAAGAAAGGAAGAAGCTTCCTGGTTCTTTTGGCAAATAGAGGTGGTGGGTTCTTATACAAGAAGAATTTTACTAATTGCCCAGTTGATGAATGATGTCATGGCTATGTGCTGTGTGGAGCAGGTGGGTTTTGGCCTTTTGGGGTTGTTCTTCAATTTGTTTCTGCTGAAAAAGTCAGATCTTGGAAGCATTAATTAACTTGAGGGTTGAGAAATGCTGCATCATTGCAATGTTTTAGACAATTATTAGAGTCTAAGTGCAGAAAACCAGCATATATGTTTGTAAATGGAAACTAATAATTGGAAACTTTCTATACTTAAAAGAACTTAAAAAATGGAAATGAACATTAGAATTCTGAGACCTAGTAAAATGTACTTCTCTGTACAGGGGAGACTTAGTAGTCTGTACTGATAGAGTTGACTTCATAAGTTGTCCAAAAATTGCAGTACAAGTATTGCCTGCCTCACATGCCAAGCTGGGAAAGAAACCTTGTAACAGAAGCAAGAGACTGGCCAGTTAAAGACACAGATGAACCATGCTTGTTCATGCCCTATATTGCTTGCTTATCCTTTGCCATTGGAACCAGTTTGAAATTATCCTGAATCAGTACATTTTGGCCTTTTGGGAGAGATCCAATAACGAATCATATATCATTTCCTTACGCGTCCCTCAAATGGAAGTCAACCCTTGAACTTGAATTTGCACAGAAGACCTATCATACATATACTAATCAAGCGTTAACTTTGAGGTTTAGAGATTCAGACACATGTTGAGAGAGATACCAATTACGAATCATATATCATTTACTTACATGTCCCGCAAATGGGACTCAACTAGTGGACTTGAATTTGTACAGAAGACCTATCATTTACTAACCAGTGGACTTAAGCTCAAATTCGTCATCCCAAGCACAAGAAAATTATCAAATATGAGTTTATAGTTGTTACTGTTTTCGAGGAGGCTAAGACGTCATTTTAGCTTTAAACCTCATCTTTTACTTCCGGGTTGCGGTTAGCCTTACGAAAATCATATAAACATTCACATTAAAATAGGACATATTTGTTAAAACATAAACTTAATATTTCATGAACTAAACACATATCTAAACACATTGTTATTGGCAGTTTCACCAAATGCGGAATTTACACTTTCTTTTCGCATGTTCATAGTCCTAATAAATCTCCAAGAAACTAACCAATCAATGAATTAAACCACATAGGACAAAAGAATCACATGTATTACGAATAGTGAAAAAGTAATATGAAACCATAATTGAGAAAAGAGCAAATTCATAGGATTGACCACTTCAATGACATTTAAATAAGCAATTTCTCTCTCGTCACATGATAACCAACAGTTCAACAATTACATTACAGTTTCACCTTTTGTAGGCATAATTGTAGACCTAACAACTTTCCTCGATTTTAACTCCACCATACAACTTTTTAAAGTTGCAAACTCGAATCTCGTTTAGAAATAAAAAGTTCATCCAAAACCACAAAAAGTTCGATAATAATTGAAAACAAAAAGGATCCCAAAAATAAAGTTGATAGAATATGAACATACAAGAGGATCAACGACCATGGGCTGATGTATGTCCAGATCTCTTGAATTCCATCTACAACAGACTCTCGTCCCATGTTGACGGTACTCACTTTAGCGGCGTATGCAATAACTGGCACCAGGTTCACTCTCACATCGCTCTTTACAATCCCCGACCATTTTTTATTAAAAATGGACAGTTTTCCAGCTCGGACGTCTTCCAAGTGCGGGAGGGTAATCAACTAGTCCTCCAACGACGCCGTGAATCTCAAATCCCGTATTGCCTTGCAAATGTAGACATAAGAATCCTAGGGATGGCTGGTGCGTGGTTGCTTGTAAAAGTGCGTGACGCTGGTTTGGGCTGGTACAATCCTCTACTTCGAAGTCCAGCAAACTACATTAGTCTTCCCATCCCGAGTTGGCATTTTTCTACCTACGACTACCCTTACGGACCAGACACAGTGCTCAAATTTGCTTTCTCAGCGCTACCCACTGCTCAGGACTCAACGATCCTCGTGGTGTATGGTGACCGCTATCTATGCATGTTCCGTCGTGAAAACAATGGTAAATTTGAGCAAAAAACATATGATTTCTCCTTGGGTGGGAAAAAAGGACAAACATGCCTTGGCGTGGGCTACAAAGATGGTAGATTCTTCTGTTTATTTGAAATGGGGGATATGTTGATTTTCAGCATCGACGAGAATGAGGCCAGGATGTTGTTGGCAGCGACTAAGCCCCTACTCCCAGAACAAATCCAACAATGGGACTATTTGTGTGTTGTGGCAGTGGTGGTGGCGAAAAAGGCCACGACGGCAAATGATCGATACCATGAGGTAGAAGAGATGATAGGGTTTAGGCTAGTCACTCATTGGGAGCGAGATCGTGAAGGGAGTTTCATGCTAGTCACATTGGAGGAAGAGAATAACGATGGTAATGACATGGAGGCCAACAATGAAACAACAGGAGTGATTTTAGTGAAGGATCGGTTGCCATTGAAGAGGAATTTTGACATATATTATATGAAAATACTGTGTGCTCTTTTTTGCATGCTTTTAACTTCTTTTATTGTTGGGATTGTCTTGTTCTTCCGAACTTAGAGTAATGAAGTGTTGAATAAAATTAGTGTTGATGATAGGTGTATTGGCATTGTTTTAACTTTTAGGGCTAATTCTTCCAATGGAACACCGGAACGAACTATGACTAAAAGGCCACTTGTTAATATTTTACCCAGCCATTTTTTTCCTAGTGGCGGAGATCTCTTATTCCCCAGAAGCAGAGCCACATTCAAAAGCTCTCTTGTGTAAGTCAATTCTCCGTGCATGGCAAGTGTTGCTAACTTGCTGATAGTTGTCCATCGTTTGTCAAATTTGATCAGTATCTTACAATTTAATTAATACTTAAAAGTTTGATGAATTGAGATGATTTCAGATTTGGGGTCATGAAAAGCATTCCCATGATGTTAAAGAGAAAAGGAATTAGGTGCTACTATTTGTACGAAGTAGTTTAACTAGCTTGTTGTCCGACCCGTTGGTCGGAAAGTCATTTGAGTACAATGTATTTTTATGTGTATTTAAAATTTTATATTATTTTAAATGTTGAATTTCGTATGATATTAAGGTGACATCGAAATTATTTTTCCAATTTCAAAATTCTTATAACTTTTTATCAATGATAAACATTGGAATCTTAATGGTTATAATCAAAGTTGTGAAACCGGTTTAAGACGTTGAGTCGATCAAGCAAGTAGTTTGACTGAGATCCAACCTGTTTGAGCTGTTTTACACCTTTTCTAAATATATATATATATATATATATATATATATATAAGAGATAGAAATTTAGTGACTGAAATGGAAAATTCTAACTTGTATCTATTCAAAACTCAAATTTCATAAAAAAATACCTATCTCAAGAGTCAAGATCCACCTACCATCTCTTTGCCTCTCTATTCTTGTCCCTCTATAACAATCAGACCTTTGGTTTGTAGAGCCCGTTTTGGAGCACGACTTTGGTCGGACCTAGTACAACTAGCGGTCCGGTAGAGGTGTAAAAATCTTGATTATAACACTCGTGAATAATCACCCATAACTTGTTTGTTTAATGATGTAGTCACTTAGTTGCCTATGGTGGAAAAGAAAATTGACATAACAATAAAAGAGTTTGTCTGAAAAAGCGTAGCATAAATAGGAAACTCATGATCATAACCTTTAGTCAATATTTATTTCTTTTGTTTGAAAAACAATACATAAATAGCAATATCTAAACCTTAAAGTATTTTACACAATACAATAACAAAATTAGTAAGAAAATAACATTTTCCATCCATACTCTATGCAATGAAAAAAATATTTATCAACCAACATACTTTAAATTTAGTTGAAGGCCAAATTTATTCACTCAACAAAAAAATTAAACCTATCTTGTGGTACCGACCTTGTTAATGCACATAATCACATCAATGCGTCCATGAAAACTCCAGCCCGACTTTCAGGATTTGTCTTACACTGCGGTTATTTCATATTAAACTAAGTAACTATGAATGATGCATATAGTCAATTACCCTATAAGATAAAAGATTGAAATCATATAGAAAAATTGGTATTTAAGAAATTATGTTCTTTTAAACTCACCCGTTTGTTCAATCATGCCATATTATCAGATTTAGAATTTAACGGTTAATCAAACTAAAACTTTAAAAGAACTAGCCACTTACAGTTTGAATAACAATCGTTGTTTTTATAGTTCTAAAAATTAATACCAAGTTAAGAATAATACATCATTTCTACACATTCAATACTGCAATTCAATGTGCAATATTCCTATCAATGATATTTTTGTTGCAATTTTAAAAATTATCCTCCATTTATAAGATAGACATAAATTAAATTTATTATTAAACTCAAATTAAAATAATCAAATATGAAAATTCAAATATCAAATAACAAAGAAAATACTTACGAGAGAGTTAGTGGGCTAGCTAACAACAGTGAAAAAGTCATATGGTTTTTAGATTTTAGTATTTAAAAAGGGGTTAATTGCATGGTTAATCACTGAGATTGCAAAAAAAAAAAAAACGTTCAAGTTTGGTCACTCGAAATATTTAAATCTTTTGGTGGTACTTCAGTTTACTGAAACCGTTCACACTTGATCACTGTCCGTCTAACTCCGTTAGCTTTTTCTTACGTGGCGGTCAACTCTAAAAGTTTACCGTCAAATTTGTGACGTGGCAATTTAAAAGTAATAAAATTAATTTTTTCAAAATTGTCATATCATTTCCACCTCATTATCACTTTTATTTAAAATAAATAAAAAAACCCTAATTTCTTCTAATCCCCAATACCAATACCCCACCCTTTGGCCACCGCCTGATTGATGAACAACCTCGCGTAGGAGTGGATCCGGATCGTGTCGTGAAATCATCATTGTACATGTATTATATTATATGGATCGTGTCATTTCAGAGGCAATTCTGGCATTGCTGGATGGAATCACTTTCCGAAGGCAGCAGTGGCGGATCCAGGGGGTGGCCACCCCTGGCCCCGGCCGAGCCCTCCTCTAGATCCATAATTAGTATAGTCCTTATGAATTTTTCGATTTTAGGCATTCGGCTTAGTGTGATTTTATAATAAAATTGGGTATAACTAGAAAAATGATTCAGATGACCATATTCTAATCACTACTCTAAATTTAGCCTTTAAATTTTAGCCCCAAAGATTATGCATATAAAAAAAACAATGAAAACTAAAATTCTAAAAGTTTGAAACGTAAAACACTAAAAGAAATATGAGGTTTGTTCCCTTGAAAACTTACTAGAGCAGTTGGTGGATGCAGGGATTGACACACAATGCCAATTGATTAGTCGATTGATTTGTCTAGTGTTAATGCTGCTCGTTTCAATAGCTACTACGAAAAGAACATTTTCAACAATGAAATATGTGAGAACTGATTTGCTCAACAAAATGAGCGATGGATTTCTTGCCGATTGCTCAAGTATTTTATTTGAAACAGTGTATACTATTGGTATTGATGTAGGCTCCATTATTGAGGCATCACTAAATTAAAATACCGTCGTGTACAATTAACATTGGAAAAAATTATAATCATTATGTTTTTTTACTATTCAATTTTCTAATGAAACTCGGCCCAGTACTCTTTTGTGTTCTGGATCCGCCGCTGGAAGGCAGGAGGATATCACAGAGATTGTTTTGGGAGGAAGGCTGGTTCCTGGTTGTTCTTCGAATTTCGACAGTCAATGGGATGTACTGGTCGGATGTTGTCGTCAGAGTTGATAGAGATGCTATTATCAAGCAGAAAGCAGCGCTGAAGCAGTCACTTGTTCGTGTAATAGAAGCAAAGCTTCCTAATTATCCTCCTCCTACGCGAGCCGGATCCACTCTGACGATAGGGAGCCAACCTCCCCGAGTGGACGATTCGAAGCGGGAGCTCTTCAAGAAAGTGATCTCGTACATGACGATAGGGATCGACGTCTCGTCCCTCTTCGGCGAGATGGTGATGTGCTCCACAACTCCGTGACGCCGGATATCGTGCTGAAGAAAATGTGGTACCTCTACGTTGGCAATTACCTCCTCCTCCACCACGATCCCGATCCAGGGAAGTCGGTGAAGCTCGTGACGAGCCGGATCCACTCCTACACGAGGCTGTTCATCAATCAGGTGGTGGCTAAACAGTGGGATATTAGTATTGGAAATTAGAAGAAATTACGGTTTTTTTATTTATTTTAAATAAAAGTGATAATGAGGTGGAAACGATATGACAATTTTGAAAAAATTAATTTTATTATTTTTAAATTGTCACGTCACACATTTAACGGTCAAGTTTTAGAGTTGATCGCCACGTAAGCAAAAGCTAACGGAGTTGGACGGCAGAGTGACCAAACATGAATGATTTCAGTAAACTGAAGTACCACCAATGGATTTAAATATTTCGAGTGACCAAACTTGAACATTTTTTGTAATCTCAGTGAACAACCATGCAATTAACCCCTTTAAAAATATACCAAATATTTCTTTAGTACAATTGGTAATGAATGTTGTCTTTGTTTGGAAAGACCATGATTCAAATCCCGATATTGATGTATTTTATTTCTATGAATAAAAAATAATATTTCGTAAAGAGCGTGATATGGTTGGTCTGGGCATGCACATGCATTCCATTTCCAATCCATGGGTGGTTTTAATTTGTTGCTAGAGCTACGTACTGTACTGTCTTGAGAATTAGGCTGCTGCTGCTGCTGCATGTTGAGGCCATCCGATCCGTACGCTTTCAATAACCCCACATCAGTGAGTTTTATTTATGGCTCTGTCTTCTTAATTACCACCCTACCCTGGGACTCATGACTGACTAACCGCATGTATATATATTATCCCATGAAATTTTCATTGCAATTTTGGTTCTATATATATTGGAGCTGAAAATGTCAGCCGGCCCTGTGATATTTATATGCAGTGAGTAACTGGTTTGATTACTATTTTGTTGCTTGATTGGTTTTAGGCAATGTATTAAGATTGTGTGGACGATTTAATTTATGTTGTCAAGTGTCAACTTCACTCACACGCCTCTGAATGGAAGTTAACTTCGTGGAATCGGACTTTCATGGAAGACCTATCATACATATGCTAATCAAGTGTTAACTTTAGATGCGATGGAGATTCAGACACATGTCCTTTCCCCGAAAAGAAAATTATCAGTGTAGTTCAAGCTGTTGAAAGAAACCTTTTAATGTGTATCTTATGTAATTTTGTCAGATAAACTCAATTCAAGATCGAAAAATAATTGGGACTAGTTCAATCATTCTTTGCATGGACTCGCTCCTTTCAACTGCATCATGCCTTCCATGTTTATCAAATTAACAAACAAATGTTTGGAGTTACAAACATAAATCCTGCTTGATCAGGCTACATACCCCTCATTCAATCGAAGAATGTGGTACAAAGTTCAATCTCGTTAGAAATCATGAGAAAGATAACAGGTTATATAAAAATAAAAGAAAAATCATGAGAAAGATACTTCAAACAAACCATTATATCCCTCCTAAGGAAAAACCCTATTCTACATTCCACTGACAAGTCTTTTACAGGTACTGCCCTCCCCTGGATCGAACGCTGACAGCTCTAGACGCCATTGCTCTCAAGTTTGCTCTAGCAGATTGCAGACCACTTCTTCCTCCTTGTCTTCCTTCATCAGGTTCCCTAAATGCCTCCATGAGCTCTTGCCTCTGAAGCCTTAATGCTAAAGCAGCATCTCCATCTTGGCTTGGCACAACAGCAGTAGCTCCTCTTGTTATTGTTCTTCTCCCTCTACTTTCTGCCTCTCTTCTCAACAACCTTGCAAGCTCTTCTCCTCTTTCAACCCTTCTAGCCAGCGCTGATTCCTCTTCTTCATTCTGTCCTGCCCTTCTTCCCCGCCTCCCAACTCCATCATCATCAACATCCCGGCTTGATAACCACATGAACTCTCCTCTTTGCAATCTTTGAGAGGTTCCAGAATTCTGAATCTGGTTATGACCCAATGGCCTTCCTTGTCTGCTAGGATTGACACCTCTACTAGGCCTTCTCGTCTCATTGTTGACAACTGGTCTTTCTTGAGGGATTTCGCGATCAGTGGCTTCTCGGCTGTTCAATGCCCCAGCTGCCTTCCTTGCTTCCACATCTTGTGGGAATAGAAGCTGGATTGTGTTCCATAGAACTGTGTTCACTGTGCAAGATCTCCCATTGCTGTAATTTCCATTTCCACCCAACACAGAAAAAGAAAATTGTTCAAGATTAGAAGTCATATGAGAAACAGTACAAGTAAATCGTAGTCTGAAGCTTGTCGTTCACCTTATTAGCTGTCTACACTTGGGGCACTTCTTCCCACATTTATCAGCAGCAGATCGCAAACACTTCTTACAGAAACTAGAACATCAGATCAGAACAAAGAACACCCCACTCTTAGACCGTGCACATAATAAATGAGATCCTTAACAACAAAGCAATAGGAGTTGAAGTTGGGAGTTTTACCTGTGCCCACAAGATGTGGTACTAGGTTCATAGCATATCTCTAAGCAAATCTGCCAAATACCAAAAAACTACTTTAGCACATAGCCTTCCAAGTCTTATTCAGAGCAGACAACATCAATAAAATATCTGTTGAGCATCTTACTGCACAGGAAAGTTCGTCTCTAAGCTTATCCAAGCAAGGAAGAACAGAATTTGAGCATGAAGCCTCTGAATTTTCTTTATTCCCTTCTCCATCCTTCTTCTCGGATTTCTTCTTCTCTTCTTCCTTCACCGCCGCTTGTGACTCACTCTTCTTGTTATCATTCACTGCCATTGATTCCAGACCAACAACGAAAAAACAACCATAAGAACTCAACTTCCTCCATTTCCAATAGTTCACACAATAATCAACGAAATAATCAAGTACCTTCTTTTTTGGAGGGTTCTTCTTCATCAAGATTGAGAACAGTCGCAGGCAACGGACTCCTCCTCTGAACCCTACGCTTCCTAAAATACATCAGTCACACCAAACCCAAATCAAATTGCCTCTCAATTTCATTCAAAAACGGCAAAAGATGGAATCTTTATGAATTTGTTTCTCTATATACCTCCTGGAACTGATGGAAGGCGGAGTCTTGAAAAGGGGGTCGGATCTTTTCCTCTGCTTGAAATCTCGATCGGGCGTGTCTTCAACAACAAGGCTGGCGAGTAGAATGGACTCTTCGTCCCACCCAGCCAAGGCCGCCGCTGACTTGAACCTTGGGCTGAACAGACACTCCAAGTTCTGGCCGGCGGCAACCGTCCCGACTGGGTTCGGTTCCTTCCCCGCCATTTCTCGATCCGCGCTCGGGTCCCGACAGTGGAGAAGGAAAGAAAAGCAAAGAGAGAGTGAAGGAGCGTAGAGAAATCGGAAAAGTTTCGCTTGAGATCGAAGAGCCGACGAGGGTTTCTGAGAAGTGAAACGCAACGGTCGAATTTTATTTCGAAGTCAGAAAGCCTTATCGTATCCTGTACTCCTTGTCGTGTACCGCTAAGAATCAGGTGCTTCTGAGAGCAGTGGCATTGGGTGCACCCTCACAATCTCGTACCGTCCATCTTTTCTTTGTCACACCTGCAGTGTAATCCAATCGACACTAGAGCATCTAGAATTTTTATCAGAACCCGATCAACAACACATTTTATATAATGCAATCTCCAGTACATAATTTCCCCCCTCTGAATAGACCAATGAAATCAGGTTAGAATAAAATCTTGAATGTAGTAAATCAAAACTCAATAAAATTAACCAATTCAATCAGAGGTAAAATCTAATCGTCGATTGTGCTTTGTACATTCCTGAAAATTGGTTCAACCCAAAACCACCACTAATTCAGGATCATAATCAAATACCTCTATTCTAAATTAACCCACTGTACACGAGCCAAATCACCTGATTTCCCTCTCTCCCTCTGGTTGTTACATGTAAACACAGTATGCACCCTTCCTTCTATATCTACAAATAGAATGAACCACCAAACAAAGCTACAAACATCACCAAAACTCGCCATCCATCTTCACAAGCCCTGCCGCATAGTCTCGGCTTCATCCTCCCACGGCAGAGTACCCGTCAACGGATCCGAAAATCGTCTCACCACCTCATCCCTCAACCCGGTATCATTCACCTCGCAAAACCGGCTCGACCAATCATCCGGCTCAACCGCTCTGGTCCCCAACCCAGGTGTCCGATCCTTCGACCCGACGTTCAGCTCGTCCTGCCAATCCGCCACGTACGTCGCCACCCGCCTGTAGAACTTCTCCTTGAACACTTCCCAAACCTGGTACTTGTAGTGGTTGATCACCATCGTGGCTCGATCCGCGTCCACGAATCCGAACCCTTCCCCGAGATGGAAATGGTGGATTACATTCACCAGCGACGAGTTCAATGCCTCGGGCCTCACTATGCTCTTGTGCCTCTCGGGCGCGAATAAACGGCAGGTGTAGCCCGCAATCACGCCCTTGGTTGGGGGTTGGGTTAGACCGGATGGACCAAAGCTATGGCAGGCCACCCGAACTTCCCCAACTTGGAAAGGGAGTAGGAGTCGTCCGCTCGTTCCTTCGGTTAGATTGGTGAGGAATTCAGGCAGCGATTGGCCCGATGGGAGGTGGAGGAACTCGTCCACGTCGATGAACCCAACCCACTCGCAGGAAGGGCGAGCTCGTATCGCGCAGTGGGCGAACCCGGCTTCTTGAGTCTTCGCCCACGGCCAGACATGGCGGGAAATGTTGTAACCGGAACCGGTCAACAACGTGATCGCAGATTCGATCTCGTCTTCACTGTTGTTGTCGTAGATGAACCATCGAGAGATGTCGATCTCGTCGTGATACATCACCCATTCTCTGATGAACTTGGCTTGATTCCGGAGCATCGTGCAGATGCACAATTGGTGCGGTTTTGGCCCGAGTTTTGGTTCGGGGTTGGGTCGGGGCTGGGCGACGGAATTGAGGGTTACCCTGCCTTTGACCCGGACGGTGACTTTGATTGAGCTATTGAAGGGATTGGTCAGGAGGCTGAGGGGCGTTCTGCACCGTGCGATCTCTTGAGCGATCGAGATGACTTCTGACCGCAGGATGAACTTGGGCCTAGTGAAATCCCAGCCGTACACGCACTCGAATCGCGACACGTTGTAGAGCTTATCCGGCCGTAGATTGAGCCCTTTCACGAAGACCACCGTGGTGTTGTCGCGGTCGATCAGCGCCTCGTACGCCAGGGAATGCCACGCGCGAGCTGGACGCGCGTTTAGAAGAATTTCTCCGCCGGCGTTTGCGTCGGCCGATTTCACCGAGAGGGAAACGGCTGCGGAGCGGTCGAGCAGGGGGCACCGAACGATCTCCCCGTCGACTCGGTTGGGCGGCCGCGAGGCGTTCTTTTGCCTCGCCGTCGGGGAGGAGGAGAAGTTGTAGACGCAATCGAGATCGTCGCGAGTCAATAAACGTGGTGACGTGGCGGCGGAGGAGGGAGGGTAGTTTAGGAAAAGCAGAACCTGGTCAGGAAGGATAACCGTCTCCCGAATCCACACCTTCTTCTCCTTCCCGTCCAACTTCCGGGGAGAGTCGTGTCCGTGGCCGGCGGCGGTAGCCACGGCATCCATCCGCCATCGCGGTACTATCTCCGGCTGCAGCCTCTCTGCTGGCGGCGAGAAAAAAATCAATACAATAACCAATCAACCGAATTCGAAAGGGGAAATGAAAAGGGATCATTTCAATTCGAATAAGGGAAATTTCAAATCTTTTTCACTTACCAGGAGGAGGGAAGAAGAGGAAACGGAAGGAGGAGAAATTGAAGCCAGTGAAGAGGACGCAAGAGATGACGATGAAGATCGTGCACCAGAAGAACCTGCTCCATACGACGTCGTCACGATTCCGCCGGTGATCCTTCTTCATGGCAGCGGCGGGGCGGCGAGCAGCCGCCTGAGCATCTGCCGGAACCGGAGGGAAGGGCGGGAAAGAAGGGGAAAACAGAGACAGAAGAAGAAGAAGATTATTAGACGGGAAGGAACTGCTGCCGGAGCTGCCGTTTGGTTTTCCTCCTCCTCATTAATTATTCCCCCGTAATCCGGTTTACTATAAATGAAATATTAATTATTTATGGGGTATGAATTAATAGCAAATTTCCGTCTCTTCTTTCCCACAGAGGGATGGAAGAAAGCTCCAGGGGTTGTTTGGTCTCCGAGAGAATTAAAAGGAAAAGGGAAAGTAGACAGAGTGGCGGGGGAAGAGAAAAAGACGGCTTGTATTTTCTCTCTTTATAAAGAGATCCGGTGCATTATCTATCGACCTTTCATGTCGGTAATAGCGGTGGTGGCTTCTGGCCATTGGTGGTGGCGGCCGGGGTTTGGGTTTGGGATCTGGTGTAAGCAAGTTAGTTGTATTCAGTATTCACCAACGGTGGCCTGCCTGCCACTCCATTGATGAACCCACGTCACCCGCCATTGACTAAAGATGGATAAGACCAGGGATGGTACCATCCAAGGTTGTCAACCCGCGGGTCGACCCAATTTAACTCTGACCCGGTGAGAAAAACGGGCTGCACGCACCTGTCGAGTCGACCGCTACAAGGTACCGAGTTAGAGGTCAAATTGTGTCATTTTTTTCTTTGGTTTGCGAAATGCGCCTATTTATCGATTTTTCTTATCGCCTAACTCAATCTTTGGAATCCTAAGTTGAACATTTGAATATTGATGTTATATAAGTGTGTGTGAATTTCCACTATATGTTGGATTTAAGTACGATATGTTATTTTGGTGTAATATTATATGTTATAACTCATATGTTATATAAGATTTGATATAATTTATCAGGATAAATACAATATAATAACTCTTTTCATATTTCCGGGCCAAACGAGCTAAAATGGTTAACCCTTTAACCCTTAACCCACTAGCTTGACCGGGTCCGGGTCAGCCCGCAGGTTGACAACCTTGGTACCATCTCAGAAGCAAAATTGAGCAAAGAGTCTTATGAGATGGTACCGTATGAAACTTATGGGCCCTAACTTCAACTATGGGACCAGGAGGTAGGTTTTACAGGTCTCTAGTAAGCATCGTAGAGAGCCCTATATGTGTCGAAAGAGGCCCTATGACGCCACGCGAGATTTATTTTACTAAGAAAAAGTTGAAATGCATTGCATGTAAATGTGTCAGGGTTTGGTTTGTCTAGCAGATCCTCTCTATCAATAGTGTCACCTCTTTTTTTATATGAACATGTGTCTATGCACGCACGTGCCTACTAAGTTAATTGATTCATCTTTTAGTATGTTTCCTTGGCCACGGCAAAATCCCTAACATATGAAATCTAAAAGCTATCACTAAAAGCACATCTACAGATAAATGTATTAGATCTGACGTTTAATACGCTTTTAACGAAAATCTCTAAAACCCACGCATATGTAGATGAGCTTGCCTCGAAAGAGAGGTCCTACGAGGTCATCCATGGAGCATGCCCTAGGATCATTCCCTAACATCCATCTCAAACCCTGAGGTATTTCAACACATATAGACTACTTAATTACTTGTGGTTAATTATGTGGAGATCTTTATCCGACATTCCCAACTATTCCATTTCCATGAACTTTGTACAATAATCAAAGGCACATTATGAAAGTGGAGCACTTCTACTATGCTATATAGTATTGGTGCTTTAATGTACAACTTAAAGTTGTACCATAACATTAAATGTATAAGTTTAGGTTGTACCATAAAGCAATTTGTACCATTATGTTATGGTACAACTTTACAACTTGAAGTTGTACCGTCACATAAAGGTACAAGTTCAAGTTGTACCATAAAAGAATTTGTACACAAAGTATAGGTACAATCTGAAGTTGTACCATAACGTAAATGTACAATTTTAAGTTGTACCATAAAGACAAAACCCTATAGCACCAATACTATATAGCATTGTAAAATTTCTCATGAAAGTGTGACTAGAATAGTAGTAGTAACTTGCGTGTGTTTACATACACAATGAAGCTGCCAAAGACCCTCAAGGGGCTTTTTTTTAATTACAATGAACGACAGTCGAAAATTGAGACCAGTAGATCGCTTTCGACAGGCCTGAACTATGTATCGATCAATCCGGCTACAATTTTAACACCCATTTGAAGTTAAAGATGTTCAAGATCGTACTTTTACGGATGTAAATTTATTTTTTTAAAGTTAAAAGTACATCTCAAATCATATTAAAATTCTCTAACGCCAATGAAAGCCTAATTCTATATACAGTGTGTTAAAAAAATTACTAAAAGCAAGATAGTCTCGTCTTATTATAAGTGATAGATATATTAATCACTTTATCGCTATTATTTAATTTAGGTGCAAAATATAATGGGCATGTATCAATTTCAATTTGAAATATACAATTGAAGAATGTAGGAGATCAAATCATCATGAACACTTGTGGAATATAGCAAAATTATGTTTTGTACATTACATTTTTCACTAACATGTTCATCTACCTACTCCACTAAAAGTAGACATATATTTTGGACTAGGTTATGGGTGGATTTAGTCTTCCACATATTCAATTAAACACACGACCTCTTAGGTGCACTTAAAAGATGGTAGGTACAACAGTTTGCTATGAATCCATAACCATACCCATAGGTTCATATCCATTAATTAGGTTTTGTGTAATAACTGCAGTTTATATTCTTTAGAGACACTGGACGAGCGTGTCTAGCATGTCAAAGGATAAGCGCGTTAGTATAGTTTGAGAATGACATAATGTAATTTGTAAAGTATGAAATATTTTAGTTACTAAAGCATATGTTTACATTATTATTTATCAAAATGCCATCATATACACCCAATAGTTGAAATCACAAAACAATAAGATTGAGTTTCATATGATCCGGCAAAGTCAACACGCTGAAGCATATCAATCTAGTTGTTCACTAGATGATGTGGGATCAAATTGTCATACCTCATGTACAGAGCTTCTTGTCTTGTCTTTGTCACAAAGGAGCCGAATGCCCGAATCTAATACCTTTCGTGGCCAATCAGTTAGGTCATTGGAGGAAACATCTTTCTTTCCCCAAACAAAGATAAGCTTGATTAATGCAGTAATGCTTACTGATTGTACTCTGGGTTAGGCCTTTCTGCAGAAGCATGATCCACCGTCGGGCCCATTTCCGCAGTTCAGTTTTCTCCTATGCCCTCCACATCGTAGGCAGGTCCGGCCGTCCGGGACGGGTATCTCGATATCCATACCCGCTCTGTGTCAAGGCGGGTCCACTTCGGGTAATTTATCATGGGGCGCGGGTCAGGGCAGGTCAACCCAATATATATGTAATTTATGTGACAAAATAAGAAATATTCGTTATTTTCATTAAAAGGTCATAAAAGAAACCATAATATGATAAATTATAGTTAAATTATTGGAGAAAATGATATTTTCACCTATTTAAAACTTTATTATAGCTGAAATATGAGGTAATAAGAGGAAAATCCTAAGTAATAT
The DNA here is from genome assembly GCA_964030455.1 of Linum trigynum. Taxonomy (NCBI): domain Eukaryota; kingdom Viridiplantae; phylum Streptophyta; class Magnoliopsida; order Malpighiales; family Linaceae; genus Linum; species Linum trigynum. The sequence continues at coordinate 46,366,409 of OZ034813.1, read as the reverse complement.
GATTAATATTATATGTATTTTAGGCAAGAACAGATCGAGAATGAGGTGGGTCCGGTCAGGGCAGGTCGACGAGAAGGACCCATGTCCACCCCATCTCAAAACAGGTCGGGTAAAATGGGCCGCATCAAAATTGTCATATCTAATTGGATGGGAGGATCCAAACAGGCAACGGCGAAATGAGCAGAGGGTTAGCATGCAGAGAGGAGGTAGAATACAAGGGCTTCACGGCACGAGTGTTGAGGCTGTAAACACCCATATCATGACCTCCTAGCTTGTGCCTTTGGTGCCAGTCGATAAAGTCATCAGTGAAATAAATGGAATTTGAAATCAGTCCCGAATGGTCTCTGGTGGAAACGGAGAAGGCAGAGTTGAACCCAACGAAAATGGCGAAATCCCCGATGCTTGCAACCTCATCCCATCCCTTCCTATCCTCATCATCCAGCTTGTAAACATTGAACTTCACTGTCCGGTAACCTCTTGGAGAAGCAGCTACTAATTGCATGTATCTAGTCACCATCATCAGTCGATCACCACCTTCATCTGGGCTCGGGATCAAGTATGGATGTTCGGAGTTGACGAAATCCCTAGGGGCCAAGTTAAGATGGAATGAGAGCTTGGGGCGGTGCAGGAGGGAAAGATCAGCCACCACAACCCTGCCGCAGCAGTCGACTGCATAAAATTTACCCTTCCAGAACACCACATCCATGAACGGGATCTTCTCTTCTTCTTCTGGATTAGGAACCAAGCTCCATTCGTCGCCCCCGGGCCTGCAGAAAGCCAGGCGATAGTTGTTATTGAACCGAATGGCCATCACAACGCAATCCTCTGCAGTGGGCTCCGCGGAGACAGCAGTCTTCCGGAAGAAGCGCTCTTGGAAGAAGGTCCTGCCCTGTACAACGAGCCTCTGTTCACCATCCAATCGGTGAACGAACTCAAAGTTTCGTCTTTGGGGGTTGTAGTCCAACACATCGGGGAAAGACGTGATGGGCGGCAGCGGGATTTGAGATCCGGTGAGAGGGTTGAGTAGGAAGATGGAAGGGATTTGGTGGACCATGAACAACCATCCAAACGCAGACCCCCGGCATACAACAACACTAGGGTTGCCGCCGCCGCCGCCGCCGTGGATGTGGTGAAATCGGCGATTTGCCACATCGTAAAAGCAACAATACCTATCACTACCACTATCGCAATTACCACTAATCATTCTCGTGCTGCTGCAATGCGGCAACATGAGCAACGGCGTCGATTCCCCAAGCCTTCCCTGCTGCTCCGATTCCGGATCAGCAGCACCCATGTCGCTCTAGCTGCTGGAGAATGGCGTCTTTTGGCTGATAGGATGGAATGGAAGGCTGGCTGGCTAGTAGCTTGTAGCCGTATTTATAGAATCAGAGATTCAGATTCCAACTCGGACTCGGAATAGATGACCAAGAAGAAGAGGGTCGATCGAGCGAGCGAGACTGATGCAATTCCGTCTCCGCGGTGGTAAGGGAAGGGTCAGGGGAGGGAGGTTCTTCTCTCTTCTCTTCTTTGCCTTGGTTTTGGTCTTTTGGATCTGTCGCCTTCTCTCATTTTTTTTTTTTTTTTGGTCAAACGTCTTCGTCGACTGAAACGCAGAGTTGTTAATTAGCCCAGCCCAAGTGTAGGTTGGGCCCAGGAGCTTTTCAATTGAGCCTCTGATGCTTTGAAGAGCTTTTCCTTATCCTGGATCTTAGCCTTCACATTGTGTAATGTTATAAATGCTACGGATCGGGAAATCGCAGGAATCGACAAAGCAAGAATACGAGAGCGAGAATCGAAAACAAGACACACGATTTACGTGTGTTAGCTACGTCCACGGGCGAGAAAGAGCCAATTTCACTATATCGAGTAGATTACAGATTACAGAGGAGTATGAGAAGTATTTATAGTACTTCTCCATGTGGGTCTAAACCTAATCCAATATGGCAAAGGAAACGGTTACAGACCAGGCCCAGAACCCGAACCCAAATAACATTGAGCCCATACACCGTGGGCCGGGGGGCGTTGCCCCTGGACCCTACTCGCTGACCGGGCAGCGAGACCCCCAATTACCAGTCGTAGCGGCTGATAGTCCGATTCAAGTCACATCAACATGTAAAGACCCAAAAATTTTATCTTATACGATTCTGTTATATATCAAATGATTTGAATGAGCTCTGGAAAGCCGGCCGTGATGATGCATGCATGCTTGTTTAGTTTGTAGGTATAGTTTAGGGGTGGCTGCATACAAAACCAAACCTTGAAATTTTGTAGCTCACCTCCCAGACAAAAGCTTCCAAATAAATTTAGTGCAAAATCTGCACCAAATCGGGGGGAATATTCGCTTCCCTACTTGCAATTTATAAATGGCTACACAAGAAGTTCAAAGAACAACAACATAATTATTATCAGGAGACCTTCTCATTTTCTCAATCCATTAGATAATTGGTCATCTGAATTAAGAATATGACTTGATTAAAGATGTTGGAGGCCAGCTGACTTTGTTCTCCAACAAAGTTCAATTAATGCTCTCTGGAAGCTAGCTCCAAGTTCATTCATATGTAGACATACATTTTGATTGATTCTAATTAAGAAATTGAACCAAAAAGTTTGGCACCAAACTAATCAACATACTGCACCCTCACTTTCCGTTCTTCGAAATGGGTTCTTTTTAATTTTGTTGGATGTGTTCTTTAGAATCTAATTTGGTGAACTAATCAACAACCTAGTTAATCGATCATTATACGCGAGTATGCATGAGAAGAAAATGGAAGTTTTGATACCTACACATATATATGTTTTATATGTGAAGAAAATGTTGATTTGACTTTAAAAATAAGTACGTAGAGCGTATATTTTATTTCAATATACATCTGACACTATTAGAATTGTTCAAAGAAGTACAAAAGTAAAAATTGTATATAATTTCTTTATCCACCACTTAAACACAAAACCTTGACCACTTGGTATAAAATTTACCACTAACCCATCATACGTGCATTGTTCTTAAGTCAAACAAGACCAATATATGTCATAAATTTGTAAGACAAGCATGTATAACCAGAAAATACCTATATATGGTGAACTATAATGTTCTTAAAGGTCAAAATAACTATTCTTGTACATTGGGTAAAAGTATTACTAATTTATAGGACTTGCTATTTGGTCCGGACTTTTTGGTTTTATCCGAGATCGGACCGGGACCGGATAGGCTAGCAAACAATCCAATCCCCTATTTGGGTTTAAATTTGAGGTAAAAAAATCATTCGGGACCGGAACGAAACCGGATAAAAGAACCCAACACAAAAAACTTAACCAACTCCTCACCCTTTCAGGCCTCAGGCCACTAAAATCTCCACAAGCTTAATCTAAAATCAAGACCGAATTGAAACCGGACCGGGTCAAGACCAGACCGGATCGAGACCGAACTATATCCAATCCAATCTTTGATCCTTATATTCCTGAAAAGATCGGACTGTGACAGGATCAATTCAGACCAATTTAACTGGACCGAACCGGACCGTATAGCCACCCCACTAATTTATTATTTGTATGAATTGCATATGTGAGATAGAGCACAATTGATACAACGATAATCTCCCGTGTGAAGGGATTGATTGTGATGTTTTGTTTACATAAGCTTTATTATTAACACTAATTAACGATACCAATCCCCAAGTTGGTCTTTGTTTAGTGTTTATAGTGACACGGTTTTAACGAATTAGAGGGAGAAGGGAAAGAGGACAGAGGAGAATTTGTTAAGAGTTCAACTCCAACGACAAAAAAACTGGCCAGCTTTGAAGGGGCCAAGGAATCTTACCAGACATAATAATTTCTTATCTTTTCCAATATTTTCATGTTGTATTTTTTTGTATTATTTATCCTCGAAGAACAAATACTTTTATGAGGTACCCCTAATAATTTGTCAACGAAGATGACCCACGTCGGTTTTTCCACAATTTAAAAAAAAAATCGTCTCTTTTCATTCTATGCAATAAGTATAAAAATGGTGGCCATTTCGTTTTAAAAGTATCAAGTAGATTACTAAATTAAATAAGAGTGTTTTAACTATATGAATGTAAATTATTGTACATGGTAGATTAGAGAAGCTCTATAACAACATAAACTAATCTGTCAGGGTTGCAAAGAGTTCTAAACAATCAATTAATCTGAAGCATAAATTCAAAGCTAGATATATAATACAAATATAAGGAAAGATTGTTCTTCACATATATATCTAGTGGTAATCTATACTTACTGCATTAGTTCTAAACGTGTGAGAGTTTGACCTACTAATATCTGCAAATAATTTATCAAAGTTGTTGATTATCACTCTGATCCATTCTATATGAAATAGCTAAACCGTGCATTAGAGATCTAACTACAAATGGACTCATCAATAACACCTCTCAACTCAATTAGGTCATAACTCGAAGTTTTCTTATGAACAAGCATTGTAAATTTTAACTCAAAATTTGAACAATCTATGTAAATAGAACAATCATCATTCATTCAATTCAACCAAACCAGTTGTAATTACTAAATGATCAATACAATTTGAGTCCAATTCTCCTTCAATCATGACAAACTACCTTAACCCTTTTACTTATACCCACGAAATCATCAAGATCGAGTGCTTTCATTAAATTATTCCAATAATTAACATCATCTTGACAACTAAGAAGAATAGAAAAGAGGAAACACATTGTTGATGGTAGTGATGATGAGCAATTGAGCATAGCTCAATGCCTATTGGTTATGCACACCTTTTCCTTTCCTTCCCCCAAACCCAATTGTTTTAATATATAGTTCCCAATCATTTGTCTTCCCCTCCCAGAACAGCAATATCCTTCCATTATATCAGTTTATTTTGTCTTTGGGGATAATGAACATGAACTGGCACCAAGCAAGCATCTTTGCTTGGATTATAAGTAACCTTCCCAGCTATAAAGCATCCCTTCTCCTTCTACTTTTGATTCTCCATTTCTCTCTCTCTCCCCCTATCTCTCTCAGTTCTTGAACTAGTCATCCTCTTGGGGGCAAAAGGAAGAATCAAAAACAACATGGGAAGGCAGCCTTGTTGTGACAAAGTTGGATTGAAAAGAGGGCCATGGACCATCGAGGAAGACCACAAGCTCATGAACTTCATCATCAACAATGGCATCCATTGCTGGAGAATGGTCCCTAAGCTTGCAGGTAAATTTCAGCTCTCTCTCTCTCTCTCTCTCTCTCTCACTCAGACTTCATCATCAATCGCTATCACACTTCAACATGAAACAGGTTTTTGCGACCAAAGAATGGTGGCTAAAAGAAACACAATGGTTGCTTTTGTTGGTGTCTTCTTTGGTCGCAAAAGGCTCGTTTTCTTGTAGCTAGGGTTCATTATATTCCCTTAATGCAACACTGTACTACTACTGTAATTGAGTTCTCAGCCCTCTTCTTTAAACAAATGCATGTGTACAGGTTTGCTTAGGTGTGGGAAGAGTTGTAGGTTGAGATGGATCAATTACCTTAGGCCTGATCTCAAGAGAGGCGCTTTCACTGAGGCAGAGGAAAATCAACTCATCCAACTCCATTCGCGGCTTGGGAACAGGTAAGTGCTTGATTAACTAAGTTGCTTGGCGTTTCATTGTAAATTGTGAGATTACTAATGAATGGTTAATGATCATGAAATTGGATATTTTCATGTATAGGTGGTCAAAAATTGCCTCACATTTTCCTGGGAGGACAGACAACGAGATAAAAAACCATTGGAACACGAGGATCAAGAAGAAGCTCAAGATGGCTGGAGTAGACCCTGCCACCCACCAACAAATTGATCTTGATCAAGAAAATGGAGTTCATAAGGATGGTGATAACAAGATTGGCACAACCTTAATGGAGGAACATGATAACCAACAAGTGGAAGAGAATGAGCACGAGTTTCCGACAAAATTAAATGAAACGACTACAATTGACGATCACAATCTTTTGAAGAACTATGAAGTGTTGATGACTGGAGGAGGAAACTTGGAGTTGGAAGGAGCATGGAGCACTAGTAATAATCAAAGCAACACAACTAGTACTAACTCTGATCAAGGCACCTCATCATCGTCGATCGAGGAATCGAATGGTAGTTACCACTACAACCACATGAATCCTTCCAGGAATTATGACTTGAATGATCATCATCAATCAGCAGGTTCAAAGGCTCAATTAGGTGAGGATGGTGATGATTATGGGTCATTGAAGCAATGGGTTGATAGTATGGACTCAATGTTCTCATGGGATGGTTTCATGAACACCACCACTACTACTTCTACTACTCTAGATGATGAGTTCTTCTTCCAGCTGGAAAATGGACTCTACTATAATAAAAACACCAAATGATGATGATGATGATGATTTCACTTGGATCAGTTATTAAATTTCTTCATGATCAAATCCCCACAAATTTTTTTTATAAATCGAGAGATAAGCACATCATTAATTATATATATAAGTGTGATTATTCAGTTATCTGAGGCTATTTTTATGTACACTACTACTTCTTTGTTTGTGTTCGAATTCCTTTCTTGTAATGTTTTGTTCTTAATTTCACCATCATCTGCTAGCTAGGCTTGACCATAATAGTGTACATGTCAATTTTCAGGGTCACTAATTAAATAGTGAATTTATGTGTTATTATTTCTTAACTGTGAGTGTCATTGCTTTCATGCTTTCATCACCATAAATCAACCTTACTTTGTTGTCCTGAAAATGATTCAGAATCTTTCTTTAAGGTTTTTTCTTTTTGGTCGAAGAGACTAAATATGATCAAATTCAACTAGTGTTACTACTTTTGTTTATGTCAACTAGGTGCAACAGTGTTACTGTTAATTACAACATAAGAGTAGTATTTCATTTAGTCAATCACTCATCTTCTCTATGTATAATTTATGATATTTAGAGAGAAAGATTAAAGGAGGGTAATGAGGCAGGATAGACCTACGAGAACATATATAGTAATAGGAGTTGGGCAAAAATTGAGAGAATTAGAGGGCTTCTATAGAGGATTCTAACGAGACTTAGAATTCTTGTCATTTGATAATCTTCGCAAATAATTACCAAAATACGATATAAACTTCAACATAAATATTCCTCAATCGATGCAACATATATAGGAAAAATATCAGTTGATAAGGTGCCAAATTTTTACTAAGTGGAAAGTTAATGTTACAATATTTCCATCATTAGACTAGTCACATACTCATATATGATTTCAATTAAGATTATGTGTATATCATGTAGATGTAGTTAAACACCATACAAACTATTATTCCAGCTTAATCAACTCGACGTATTGCAGGAAGGTAACTCTAGAAATCGTCATCAGCTTAAAGGTTAACAATATGTGTATTATATAAAAGGTTAACAATAATTAATAACTCAAGATGTTATGTAGAAAAGTTCAAACGGAACGGGTGTCAATTGAGCTGGAGGGGATGGAAGTCGTTCACCGGACAAAGTCTAGCTAGATTGCTGGAGGAATCCAGCTTATAGTAGTGGCAAACCTCTCATATTCCCATGAACATTGTCTCGAGCCTGCAGGCAAAGAGTAATTAGTGCTCGGTCGTAGCTAGGTTAATTACTTTGATTAATTCTTCTCCTCTTTGTGCTTTTTGGATCGACAAATTTGATTAAGTGAACAAAGCACATTTATTAAACAGTAGTTATAATTAGTACGTCGTGCAATCCACAGCAGTATATATATGCATAGGGCTGATCCGTACTGGCACATGCATGCATCTATATCTCTATATAGGGCGCCGTTTAATTACTAGTCAAGGGAATCCAACACGTAGCCCCTCTAAATCATCAGGTTGTATACATGGCTAAATCGTTTCTTAATCATGATCATATCATCCTCAACATTTTGTTGATTGTTCTGCGAGTTATTCGCTACATTAGAAATATTGAATGATAATCCCGAATTTTATCGAAGAGGATCTCAACGTGAAGTGAAGGCTGTTCGTATATGTGAATATCTAGCACATTCAAGTAAAATTACAGGTTGATTATATTCTTTTCATTTAGGTCAGTATGCATCAATTAGCTTCTTTTCATTTGGTTGTGTCTTTGTATGTTTTGTTTGTGATCGGTTACTTCTGTTGAGTAACAAACTTTTTTTCATAGATATTTGATAGCTATTTAGTTGGACCGTGAACTGAATCTTAGATGGTTTTAAGTGTTTGTCGCCAAATTCTAATATTTCTCAAATCAAAACCAATCCGACAATCCATTTAATGATGTATACTATATTTAGCGTTGATAATATGACCAACGTCGTCGCACCTATAGCAGTTAAAATCGAGATTCAACGCAAACTCGAAAAGGGGGATAAAATCGAAATCGTAAAATCATAGGATTTTAAGGCCCATATAAAAATGAAGACGAAACAATATTAATAAGGAAACTTATGAATAGCACAATAACACATAACAATTACAATGATAATTTCTCAAGGTTAATGTTCCGATTTATCAAGGATAATTTTGGAAAGTGGTGAATTAATGATGATTAATACGTTGATGTGAATTGATGGTGGTCAATGGTGGTTAGTGTGCTAGAACTAGATGATGTTGGTTGAGGAGAAGAAAAATAGGCATATTTTTCCAAATTATGGGGAAAAAGGTAAAATTGGCCCTAAGATTTGAATCGTAAAATCTTAAAATTTTAAGGATTTAAATCGTAAATAGTGTAGAATTTTAAGATCCATAATTTTTATAGTGAAATCAAAATCGAAACAGATAAATAAAATCGTAAGATCTTAGGATTTTAGAATTTAAATAGGGATTTTGACGGTTTTGGTCGCACCAACACAACATATTTATATCAAGAGAAAATGAACTAACGCATAAATTTTAGCAACCTTTCTCTGTCCGTCGCTAAAAGATCATAAATTCATTCCTAGAATCCTAGCGTTTTTTTTTTAATTTGACAGAAAATTCATTCATAGTGGAATTGTTTTTTTTTAATGAATGGGTAAAATCTTATTTCATCAAATACGATCTTTACACAGTTGCACGAGGAACAAACTCACAACATCCGCTTCACACCAGACAGAAAAACGAGGAAAAGAAAACTCAAAAACTCAAAACTGGCACAACTATAAACTACAAAGAACATGCCTCAGGAGTAAGGGCTGTTCCTTATACCACAAAAATCTAACCATAGCCAGCTCAGCAAAGCTAGGGTCTCCTAATTCCTTTGCTTCCATTACTCCCTGCAATTTCCTAACCAGGTCTCCCACTCTAATTAAAATTTCAACCCTACCCAAAAGTGTTATGATTGTTATTCGTTGACAGATTCTCGATTTATTCGATCTCAATATTATTTTAATAATCATGACTTCTTATTTACATCACTTATTATACTTTATTAAAATAAGAGGAACCGTATAATTATATATTTGATGGGTTGCTACTTTCAATTAAATTAATTTAATACCAGACTACAATGATTAGAGGAAGACTTGATTGGTAATGTCAAGTACGTAAATATGACACTTTTAATTAACAGGGTGTTCGCACTGTTTGATTGAGGGGAGCCAGTTAATGGAAGGCTAATTTCCAATGTTTCATCGAAGTCAAGTCAACTGATAATAATACATACATAGAATTCATTTTCAGATTATAGTCCAGAGAAATTTTACAATGCTATATAGTATTGGTGCTATAAGTTTTTTCCTTTATGGTACAACTTAAAATTGTACATTTATTGTTATGGTACAACTTCAGATTGTACCTATACCTTTTGTACAAATTCTTTTATGGTACAACTTGAACTTGTACTTTTCTGTTATGGTACAACTTTACAACTTGAAGTTGTACCATAACATAAGTGTACAAATTGCTTTATGGTACAACCTAAATTTATACATTTAATGTTATGGTACAACTTTAAGTTGTACATTAAAGCACCAATACTATATAGCATAGTAGAAGTGCTCTATAGTCCATGGTAACTTTACCAAGGAAAATATCTAGGGATGGTAATGACCACACAGTTATCTTAATAGTTAATATTCATATTATTCTTGTATATATTCTATTTTCGAGTGTTGTATATAGATTTGACATAAGTTAGGTTGGATAAATTGGTATGAACAGTAAATGGTAATAGGTTGATTCATTTTAATATGTGGGGATGCAAAACTTCGAGTCTTAAGAAAAAACACCATCAAGTTTTAAACTGACAAGGAGGATGGCTAGACTAAAACGACTCAAATCCTAAGAATCATTATGTCAAAATTAAAATAATTTAGTTAAGACATACAATCTCCATTGTGAAGATAAAAAAACATAATAGAGACTGTGATGAAACAAGCTGGAAAAAAATACTAATATTTCATCTCAAATAACTCTCGATTGAAATAATACGTATCGTAAAAATAAGTCGTGACAAAGATAAATCAGATACCCTTCATTAGTCTCGTGAAAAAGGAAAACCTCAATTTTACAATCATAAAGGAAACAACCAGAAGTCCCCACCAGGCCACCACCCCACCCAATAGGCAATAAGTATAATCACTTGCTAGCCAAAGTCATCAAGCTAGACTGCTAGAATACGATTATATTTAATATGCTATTATATATTTGTTGTTGAAGTTTCATATAATTAGTGGCAAAGTTTGCCTGCCTCGTTGGAATTTGGAAGGACAAATATTAAAGCTCAAATAATTCTCCCCAAATTTTTTTTCTTCTAAATGGTTGGTATAACTAATATGAAAGAAAAGCTTGATCACCTAGCTAGCTAGCTAGCTGTATATTTGATACTAGGTTGATTGTCTTATCTAAGGCAGGAGAAGAATATCCTCAGCCCCAAACCACAATGGAAGAAAACAAGGATACAATAGGTTTTAGAAGTTTAGTGTGCTAATTAATGGTCATATATATTAAATATAATTGGAAAGGGACAGCTTGGGATTGTTAATTAATTAGTTAATTGGCGCATGATTAAGGAAGCTCAAGTTGTTATTAAGATTGCCAAATCAAACATCAAGTAGGTGAAGGGAAATATGGGTGCTTATACTTAAACTTAATTGCTCCCTAATGAGATTGATCTAATTGGTGGATAAGCATGTGGGCTTTTGTCATCAATCTAACATCTCATTATCGTCACCATCAACATCATCAATTGGCTATTAAAGAGGGTTTGTTGGGAGGGAGATTCAATCTAATTCGACAATGAAAGTTTCAAGTCGAAAGCTAATAATGATACAGTTAGATCAAATCGTCGTTCATCAATCAGAATAAACTAAGGTAAATGGATTCTTTCTGTTATATCACTCGTCATATATTTTGTATCAATGCTGACAAGTGTTCTCTCCCCCTCCATCATATTAACTTATTTACTTAAATTTGTTTTATTTTTTATTATGTCATATTGTAAAGGTACTAACCCAACCAAAGCATATTTGTTGAAAGAACAATATCACAGACACGATGATGATTAGGGTGATTTAATATGCTTTTTTTAATAATGTAAACAACTTTGTATGTACAATTAATTGATTAATCTATCTTTTATTATAAAAAGAGGATTATGTGACAAAAGTTGGCCTAGATTCAATGCTTAGTTCACAAAGCCAAAGATGCTCCATTGTCTAATCCTACCTTAACCTCCTGCTTCTGCACAATGTAAGGGCATCACAAATCATAACTTTTTTTTTTGCGATAATTTTGATTTGATATAGTTTTTTTTTTAATAAAATCGACTTGCTTAAAAGAGTACAAGTTGAATATATACACAATGACAATGTGAGAATAATGTACAATTTTTTCTTGCACGAACTAGTATGGTATTTAATCTGTTTTCCTCACATTTCTACCACAAAATAAAAGTCAATTCCCACTTTCACTAATTTGAGTGTATTTGTCACTATCATTTTCCTTTCTTTATGCAAAACTTGAGTTGTTTTGTGTTTTTATTTATTTATTTTCGAACTATGAATCTATATATAAATATATAATCAGATCATATTTACATTGTTTATAGTTTATACCATACGAGGTAATATTGAGGTGTCCGTTTCTGTATTTTTAGTGTATTATTACTCATTACTCATTAGAAGTGTGGCAGCAAGTAATTGGGCCATTAATCTTCTTTGTAAAAAAAAGTATTTGGGCCACACTTAGCCCAAATGTATCGGTCGGCACGAGGCCATGAAAGCCCAATCAAAGACCTTCCCTAGTTCCCTTCGAAGAGTATGAGGAGTGAGGATCCTGAATTCCTGATCTGGTCTCTGGGTCTCTAACTCGGTGACCGTCCTCCCCCTGACTCGCCGGAGCTTCCACAGTTTTGCCGGAAGTGATGCTGACTATACAGAGAACAATCAGGGAGATCCACACAAACGTCGTCGCCCCAAGGCTTACGAGATTCACTCTTCGAGCGCCCAAGAGGGTAAGCTCGCAATCCTTTTTTATGCTCATCGGGCCCGGTTTCGGTTCAATTCAACCCAACATCGACAATGTCGACATTTTGTGTTCGATTTGAAATTCAGTGATGAAGCTAGGATCTTTCGATCCAGATAAGTGTCCAGATGGCTTTATTCGCTTGAAATCCTCCTGGGTTCTTTGAAGTTCCCTGAATTCTGTTTCTTTTTCTGGTTGGGATCATGAGAACGGTCGATTGGCTGATTGCTGGATGGAACATTCACCGTAGCTGGAAATGTAGCTAATGCCTAACTTAGAGATGAAATTACCGTTCGCCTGAGTTTAAACCCGATTCCAGGTAGAGGTGGAGTATGGCAATGGTGACAAGTTCAGCCTGTCAGCTGAGTTCCTAAGAATACACAGCCCAGCTGTGGACGGGAAACTTAGGTCCATTGGTGGTGAGAAGGTAATAAGACTAATGATCAAAATTTATTGGCAATCTCCATTTCCATTGATTAAGTACTCTTCTGATGGTTGTTTGTCATTTCAACAGGTGATTTCAGGCCGGCGTCACGTAGGGATCATGTCTGCAGAACCTGTGGGAAACTATGGGGTAAGGTACTCCTGCAAACTGAGACTAAACAAATCCTCACATGACTGTGATTTTACCCTTCCAGTAGACAATTTAACTGATGCTTTGGAACACTATGATTCTCAGAATAGTGTTTGATGATCTGCACAAGACTGGAATCTATACATGGGACTATTTCTTTTACATTGGGAGCAATAAGTTCTCTCTCAGCAAAGACTACATCAGGTCATTGAAGAGGCATGGACTCAGTCGCGATCCGGGAAGGAGAAGCTTTTGCTAGCTGTTCATCATGAGCACCATCATCCTAAGCTGACTTTTTGATTCTTTTGAATATGGAAGGCAACTCTCTCAAAGCTTGGTCCATGGACTGAAAGTTGTCGACTTTTGAAGGTCTTCTCACTTATCAGCACCAACTTGACATCAGTGCTTGAAACTTTCAAACACACCAATTGGTTCCGTTTCAAATGTTTCTGTAAAGGGCAATTGTATCAGAAAGCAGAATGGCTTATTTCATGCGTTGTTGTCCTCTCAGTTAGTCAAACATGTATGTGGCATGTACAATTTACGATGATAAAATCTAATCCAATTGTGATGCATTTTTTTCGATGATACGTATAGTCTATTATGTAGTGAAAGATATTAGCGTGTACATTTTTCTTTCTTTCTATGCTTTGACTAATGATATAGCTACTCGTATGACGCTATAAATAAGTACTTGTGCAACAAATTATATCATTGGAAAGTAAGCATCAATCCCTAATCACATGATCGATTGACGAGACGGAGCACCATTTCCCCCTGTCCCTGTTCTTTGATGAAATTCAAGCGGGACTCTTGAAGGTTCGACCCGTTTTTGGACAAATATGGCCCGTCGAGGGAAGATGCAGCAGCACAGCAGTCGTGAGAGAAGTCTAGAAAGGGCAGGACAGCGAGATATCAGATAAGTCTAGAAAGGGCCATTTGCCAGGCCAGCCACCCAAGTTCGAGAAATGTCTCGTTGATCCTTACTATTTTCCCTATATATACAACCATCTCTTTGAGGCCCTGTAGAACAACACCTTAGACTTCAACTGAAGACACCACTGCATAATCAAAAGCTTCCATCTTTACACAATGGCTTCACAACTGCACATCTACACACCATTCCCCACCTTTTCTCCTGAGAGAATCAACAAACTCTTCTTCCCCAGACTTCCATGGCCAGGCAACAACAATGGCAGAGGAGCTGCTCGCAATGCGGTCAAAGTTAAGGCTGAGAAAAGAGACAACCTTGACAGTTTGCAAAGAGTTGGCAATCAACAACAGTCCCAACCAAAGAAAATGCAGCAGGTTGCAGCGCCAACTGGTAAGCTAACTAGCTCACTTGACAGCTTGTATAACTTCAAAAGCACTTAGCCTTTTCCCTAACTCCAGTTTTCAGTATGCTGAACTGAAGTTCTTTTCCTGCAGGGCTGTGGGATGGGTTTCCAGCAGCAAGGACAATGCAGCAGATGATAGACACAATGAACAGGATCATGGACGATCCCTTTTCCTACAGCAGTGGCTTGTGGCCTACTGCGATTTCTCCAGTTCAGGGAGATGGGTATGGAAGGGGAAGGACGCCTTGGGCGATACAGGAAGGTGAAAACGAGTATGGATTGAGGTTCGACATGCCTGGCATGACGAAGAACGATGTCAAGCTGTGGGTTGAAGACAATATGCTGGTTTTGAAAGGTGAAAAGGAACTGGACAAGGATGGAAATGGTGAAGCTGCTGCGAGTGGTGAAGATTGGCCGAGTAAGAGCTATGGCAAGTACAGTTTCAGAATATCTTTACCAGACAACATCGAGTTCGAGAAAATTAAGGCGGAAGTAAAAGATGGAGTGTTGTATGTCACTATTCCTAAAGCCAGTACCAGCCGCAAAGTCATCAACATTGATATAGAGTGAGAGAGTTCAATGGCTGACAGATCCAAGTTTGTCTTTGTAAAAATTTATAATCAGAACCTCACATGCATGTATGTAGACATCCACTACAGAAGATATAGAGAATGAACATTCTCTATCTTTGAACTATGCCAATGAGTATCACTTTAGAAGGTAAATGAGAAAGCCAGCAATAAAACACCTGCAACAGTTAATCAACTCTGTTTCTTCTGTCCACTTTTGGTAATCCGCTTCAGCCCTTGGCCGCCTCTCTTCATGCCCCTGCACCATCAACAATGGCACGGTATCAAGCCACTTGCCGACATTGGAATCAAGATCATTAATGGAAGTTGGAAAATGACTATACCTTTCATACAAGTACAAGAAGAGGTAGAAGAGAAATAGCAGAAACAAAACCAGGACTGAAGCAACTATATAGAGCACATTCCTCTTCTTCTGCAAGTTTCGAGAAACGAGATGAACAATCTAGGTGAGCTAAACAAGGAACAAACTATAGTCTATCAGGGAAATGAAAGCTGAAAACTAACTCATGAACCCAATAAGGTAAAATTACCTTGCCTCCTCTTGAGAAGGGCTTCCGGCCTCCCTTGCAAGTGTGGGCATCACAAAATTGCCGTAAGAACAGATCTGTCCAGCCATAAAGCATCATAACATAGTACATCATTACCTTTAAGGAATATGATTACATGAAACAGATTCTGAGGTTGCATTGAAATATCACCATTGAGACGACGAGCTGAGTGGCCGTCCTGGACTGGAAAGCAGCGATCAGCCAGACTCTGCACATAATATGATATTGATGAGATGAACAGCTCAACAAGCAGCGAAGTTGTTGTACAAATGGTTACGGTCATGTTACCAACAAAGAAGCCCACCTCACAAGCATGCTTATTCCTTGCTGCAGCTGCTGGATTGCACTTTGTCTTGCGTGGTGAATCCATCACGAGGTCACAATGTAATGCACCACATGAATCTGCCAAGCACCTGCCGGGACTCTGGGTTCAGTACAAGTATGACATCTGTCATTCAGAAGCCATGTTTGAAACGAAAGGTCCGGGCAGATGAATGTTTGATTCAGTAAATGAACAAAGACAGACAGATAGGAAGATTTCTTAAAGATTACAGTGAAAACTCCCTCCTAGAACAAGCTGTTTATATATGACTGAGGAAAAATTCTTTTCTGCGATATTATGGATTCAGTTGGCAGGACCTAACAGCTATCTCAATCTAAGTGGCCAGGGAAGAACCTCCTCCGGTGACTACTTTTATTATTGACTGGATAAACCAACTCACAAAATCAAAGAAATGAACTTCATGTTAACATACCGTATCTAAGGTGTCAAAGTGCCATTCATCAAGATGCTTGTCGAGATTTTTCTCTTCATAGAATGTCTTTTTGCAGTACCCACATCGCCATAGGTTGATATCTTCACGGGCTTTGCTCTGTTCTTGGAGACGGTAGAGATCATTCTCAGGGTGAAGTGGGCATTTCTTTGGAATGTGGTGCTTTTCCTTCTCAACAAAGGGGATCAAGTACTGAAAACAAACCAACCATCACAAAGATCAAAACATCTGGTGGAAGTTCATAGAAATAACAGGCATTCTATCGGATTACCTGCTCGATAATTTTCCGCGCCGCCCTGCTCCGCTCTCTCGAACAATGCACCTCATGAGCATGCGCTTTCTCTTCCTCAAGGGTTCTGAGCATCAACTTTGTGTAAGAACACATTGCCAAAAGAACTAAAGGTACAAGCTTTCATGGTCATTCCAGCTAACAGAGTGGTCTTGGATACCAAAGAAGATTGTTCATCCATTACCAAAATGAAGGCGAATTCCAGCAATCTACGTAAACTTTACCTTACAACAGCAGATTCTTCATGACCCTGGGGGAAATCAGCAAATTACCAAACAATTCAGGACAGGTTTTGGGGCAACGATCAAGAGCAAGAAACGCAGAAAAAATGACAACATTTCGATTCCTTAGCACCTGAAGCGGGGCAGTGGAAGAACAGGTGCTTCTGGATTGCGAAGAGATTGAGATGAAGAAGAAGAAGAGTACAATGGCGGATCTTAGCGAGAAATTCGTCATATCTCTATCTGGGCATGTTTTGACTCCTGGAGGGAAGAACCCACCGCTTTCAAATATTTAAAGATCGAAACTTTATCACTCACTGATGGGATAATCGATTGGCTTCGAACTTCGGGAGGAAGAACGAAAGAAAGAAGAAGAAAGGACTAGACTCCTGTTCTTGCCTAGCCGGCGAATCAAAGCGCTATAATAATTATTGAATTGGTCACTAGAGTTTTGGCAGCAAACAAATTGGTACTCAAAAGTTAGTTTAGTGATTAAATCATGCAAACTAGTAAGCTTAACTTGCTTAAGGGTCAAAAGTTAGGTAATCAGAGAAAATCAGGGTGGTAAAAGTAATAATTGCAATTAGACTTTGATGGTCCAATGTTAGAGAAAATCATACTCATATATTATAGCTCATTGGTTATTGATAAGCATGATGAATCATCACTAAGATGCCCGACTACATTGTTGCTATTGACTTTTAAGCAAGTGACAAACGTCGCCGTTTCTGGTTCTCCCTCCATGCTCTGCTGCCTTCCACTACAGTCTACAGGTGCTGGTGTTTCTCTTTCAGACAGGCAGCTAACTAGCTAAGGGAAGAGAACAAAAAATTATCAGATTCGGTTCTGAATATTTATATCGCTTCTTAAATCTCCAACAAGTCTAAACCCCAAATCCTTTCGAAAACTCAACAGCTCGAAGGAAAGTAATCATTGCTGGTGAAAGCACCCGAGGGAGGAAGAGATTATTTTTATGCCACTTCCTCGCCACTGTCCAACCATTTCCCTTTTCCACTACCGCTTGCTCTCAAAAATAACAATTCTCAAATGTTTCTCTTTGACTTACTCCAACCTTTCTCCCTAGTCAATGAAATTTAGATCACATCCACTTCGATTAAGGGCTTGAATTCGAGCTTCAATGGCTAAAGTCGCCGCCTTGATCTCGTTTGCCCTGATGGGTTTATTGTTCGTTGTCGCCGTCGTCGAAGGCGGGTCGCCGGTGGGGAAACCGGGGTACAGGATCCACACTTTGTTCTCCGTCGAGTGCCAGAACTATTTTGATTGGCAGACGGTGGGGCTAATGCACAGTTTCAGAAAGGCCCGGCAACCGGGACCCATAACGCGACTCCTGAGCTGCACTGACGAGGAGAAGAAGAGTTACAGAGGGATGCATTTGGCGCCCACTTTCCAAGTCCCTTCTATGAGTCGACACCCCAAAACTGGTGACTGGTGAGCGAAAAAGTTCACACTTAGTGAAGAATCTGTCCTTAGTGAATCAATTTGCTTGCCATAAAGATGTAAACTTTTACTGGGAAATCAGTAATGTGAAGTTTGCCTTGCTAGGAAATTAGTAATGATTAGTTTTTGTGTCATTTGTTTGTACTTGTGGTATATAGGTACCCAGCAATTAACAAACCTGCTGGAGTTGTACATTGGCTTAACCACAGCGAGGAAGCTAAGCATGTGGATTGGGTGGTGATTTTAGATGCAGACATGATCATTCGAGGGCCGATTATACCCACAGAGCTCGGTGCTGAGAGAGGAAGGCCAGTGTCTGCATATTATGGGTACTTTCACACTTAACCTTGAACAAGTTTAAGAAGATTTTGGTTTAGGAAGTACTAGTTTGGGTACTGCTTGATGATGATGATGATGATGATGATGATGATGATGACGAGTGCAATCTATCTGGCTGCAATGGAACACTTCATTGACTTGAAAGGCTTGCTTGATCGATAATTTTCGTGTATGGATGGTAACGTGGTAATAGTAATGGCGAAACAAGAATGGTGTTCTTCTGTCTTCAGCATATGCATTATATTCTTTTGTTCAAGTTCAGAGTTATATGGTCTGAGGCACTACCTTTGCCAGCAATTCTAGTTGCAAGATCAATCAGGTCTTTCCTTTATCATCCTTTTGGCATCAGGTTGAATAGAGGTCTTACAATAAACTTTACTATTCCAGATACTTGGTTGGATGTGACAATATACTGGCCAAAATCCACACAAAGCATCCAGAACTCTGCGACAAGGTTGGTGGGCTTTTAGCTATGCACATAGATGATCTTCGTGCATTAGCACCAAAGTGGCTTGCTAAGACAGAAGAAGTGCGTGAAGATAAGGCTCACTGGAGCACGAATATTACCGGTGACATCTATGGGAAAGGATGGATAAGTGAGATGTATGGCTACTCATTTGGTGCTGCTGAAGTAAGTTGGATGAGTTGCTGTCTTATTTTCCTTTTGCATCGGGCCTTCAATTCTTATGTCGTATCATTTTGTTTTCCCCCCCTGCGTTTATAGGTTGGACTTCGGCATAAGATCAATGATGACTTGATGATCTATCCTGGATATATTCCACGCCCCGGTGTCGATCCAATCCTGTTTCACTATGGCTTGCCATTTACTGTGGGGAATTGGTCATTTAGTAAACTGCAGCATCATGAAGATGATATCGTTTATAGATGCGGCGAGCTCTTTCCTGAACCTCCATATCCCAGAGAGGTACATGAACAGAGTAATGACAAGGTTTTGAACTATTTGGCCTTGTTCTACATATAGGCTTCCTGCTGAACCCTGTATGATCTTGGCATTTCACAGGTCTATACTATGGAATCTGAGCCGAATAAGCGACGGGCATTGCTTCTGAGCGTAGAGTGCATGAACACTTTGAATGAAGGGCTTGTATTAAGGCATGCTGCAGATGGATGCCCGAAGCCAAAATGGTCAAAGTACTTGAGCTTCTTAAAGAGTAAAACTTTTGCTAATCTTAGTCGTCCCAAAATTTTCACTCCTGGTGTACAGCAAACTATGGAAGCCGGTGAAGATCAGCAGCCACTCTTTGGTGAAACTATGAAACCACATCCAAAGATCCACACAGTTTTTTCGACAGAATGTTCACCCTACTTTGACTGGCAAACTGTAGGTCTTATTCACAGTTTCCATCTTAGTGGCCAGCCTGGAAACATAACACGACTTCTCAGCTGTACTGATGAAGACCTTAAGCAATATAAAGGTCATGATTTGGCTCCTACTCACTATGTTCCTTCCATGAGCCGGCATCCACTAACCGGTGACTGGTAAGCTAAATATTGTGGCTGCACCTTTCAAAAGATAGCAGTTTGCTGTTTGGTTCCCTTGTGTAACGATAATGCAGAAAACCAGCAGAAGAAGCTCTCAAGTGCTAACTGCTGATGATTTTGTGTTGCATGACAGGTATCCCGCAATCAACAAACCTGCTGGTGTCCTTCATTGGCTTAATCACGTGGGTGACATTGATGCTGAGTACATAGTTATTCTTGATGCTGACATGATTTTGAGAGGTCCAATCACACCGTGGGAATTCAATGCATCTCGTGGCCACCCAGTTTCAACTCCTTATGAGTAAGACTCAGACTCATGGCTCATTGCCACCATACCACTTCTGAAAGAACTTTTGACACGTCCTTAACATATACTTGGAAACTTGTTCTTCAAGGTACTTGATTGGCTGCGACAATGAGCTTGCGGAAATGCATACGAGCCATCCTGAATACTGTGACAAGGTTGGGGGTGTAATCATCATGCATATTGATGACCTCAGGAAGTTCGCTATGTACTGGCTACTTAAGACGGAGGAGGTTCGTTTCGATAAAGAGCATTATGCCACAAATCTTACTGGAGATATATACTCATCTGGCTGGATCAGTGAGATGTATGGCTACTCCTTTGGTGCAGCAGAGGTAATTGATTACTTTCCACGAAGTTCTTTGTCCATATGATATGATGAATCTCATCTTGCATATATTCACCATATGTTGAGAACCAGTCTCTGAACTAGATTCGCTCTTTGTATGTGCAGCTAAAACTACGCCATGTAGTGAGCCGGGAGATACTGATATACCCAGGATATGTCCCCGAGCAAGGTGTGAAGTACAGAGTGTTCCATTACGGTCTAGAATTCAGTGTCGGAAACTGGAGCTTCGACAAGGCCAACTGGAGAGACAAAGACATCGTGAACACTTGCTGGGCCCAGTTTCCAGACCCACCCGATCCATCGACTCTTGATCGAACCGACGAGAACATTTTACAGAAAAACTTACTCAGCATAGAATGTGGGAAGAAGTTGAACGAAGCCTTGATGCTGCATCATAGGAAGAGAAACTGCCCTGATCCCAGCAGTCCCATCTTAACTTCGCCCAAGCTTGAAACCAGAACTTCAAAGAAATTTGGCAAGATCGAGGAAAAACCGAAAACCAGCACGGTTCCAGCAAGGCACACCCAGGAGTTGTCTCAAGCCGATCAGAACGATGGCCATTTCCGGTCTTTGAAGGTCTGGGTGGTTGCTCTATGGGCATTTTCTGGTTTGGGATTTGTGGTAGTCATGACCATGGTGTTTTCAGGTCGTAAAAGTAAGGGAACGAAAGGTAAAAGCAGTAGAAGTAGGAAGAGACATTCGAGTCAAGATAGTTGGACATGAGTTAGCAGAGTTCAAAGAGGGTTTTTTTCCCTTTCACTACTACTATACATATTTCGACGAGAGAGAGCATGACACTGAATGTGGAGGATATTCTGGCAAAATGCACAAAGGTTTTGGTCATTTATACCACACTGATGAGGATGATGACAGGGAAGAAACAGCATACAGCTTAGCTTATGTATAATTCGTACTTGCATTTGTTGTATTGCCTGTCCGAAAGTTCGGAGCTTTGTGCAGAAGAGTTCTGATGGAACCTCTGTACTGCTCTTATAAAACTGGAGGGATGACAAGAGAACTTGGAAGGAAGAAACTGAAGAAAAGATTGCGCTGATGGGGGATTCTGTTCGTCTTCACTATTTCTCCAACATATAACCAACAAGTTGTGAATTCTGGTCTTCTTTACCATATTCTGTATTGATTGATCCATTATTAGTAATGCATATGCCCGAAATTTTGTACTACTAGTTGAATTTCAAACAACTACCAATGATTGATTTTGGAGAGAATTAATGTAGATAAGCTTTAGTGTTCTTAGGCCACTTAAAAAGAGTTAATTTCTAGGCAAAATTGTTTAGTGCACAAAATCAGAAGAATAGTTCAAACTTCTAACTTCACCAAAATTGTGCCTTGTAGGCTTCCAAAGTGACCAAACAACACACTACTTGATCAAAAAGCAAAAAGTCGGTCACTTTGAACTTTTTTTTTTTTTTAAGGAAACGTCAAACAAAGACATTACTTTTCGTCCAGCAACCACCCTCTCCAAATTCCAATCCCAGCTATCTCTCGTCTTCTTCCTTCCTCAAGCGGACTTCCAACTCCAATTCAGTAGGAAGACGCGATGCCGAACTGGGAACTGCAGAACTGCTGTCAGAAGGACCAGGTCACCTTCTTGGTCACCATCGGCGTCTTTTCCCTTGTTATCCTCGCGGTAATGCTTCTTCCTAATCTTAATTCATAAGTTTCAAGTCAGATTAAGTCAACTTCGTTCATGATTCCCGCCACTGCCATTTAGTCTGTTCGCTTAGAAAATGTGTTTATCAGAGTTTGTTTCCGCTGGATTTCCAACCGATCCACTCTTTCTATCACTGAGTTTGAGAGTTTTGTGGGAATTTGATTTGTCACAGCTATGGCGGACAGTACTGCTAACGCCTTTCAAGCTCATAACCGTGTTTATGCACGAAGCTAGTCATGCCATTGCTTGTATCCTCACTTGTGGGAAGGTTAGAAATTCTTTCCCACCCCGTCCTCCGGTGTATCCTTTTTGTCATGATGATGATGTTCATCAAGCTGGCGAGTAGTTTATAAGTTTCTTGGATCAAGCATTTGGACTGCCTCTCTGTTTATCGATTACGCATTGCTCCAAAGACATAATCTTTCAAGGCAGTTTAACAGAACTAGACTATTTTCGTGTTAGATGTCGTCCCGGTTAAGAATCAACCATGATAATGATTTTGTAATTTACTTATGTCGTACATTTATGCTGATCTAATCTTATGTTCATGGGCTCCAAAGCTAGAACAGCGAAATTTGTCTCTAAGAACACCCAAGCTGTTTGTATCACTTAATCATTTCTTTGTTTACTGGTTAGACCATTGTTGAGCAAAGGGATTCAACTGCTTATTGATCTCCAGGTGGAAGGGATTCAGGTTCACGCCAATGAAGGAGGTGTGACTCAAACACGTGGTGGCATATATTGGCTGATCTTACCTGCAGGATGTAATTCACTTTTCCTTTAAATCATTGTTATTTTACTATTGCTAGACATGGTTGACAAGGAAGATATATTGAAAATGTCATGCTTAATTTACGCTAATGTAACAAAAGCGGCAACTAATGCATTCGTCACTTTAGGGCGCAGTATTCACATCTATGCAAGTATGCATACATGTGTTTGTTAGAAAATCTTGGTGAAGGTAGAGAGATGGGAACGAGGAAGGAGGGGGTGGAGTTCGGAAAATAGAGATGAGCTAACTGCAGATAGCAGTTCACACCCTGGATATTAGATAAAACTAGGTGATACATACTAAAATAAATATCTTTTGATATGTGACCATTAGATACAGAAGGGAAGTTAGACTTCTCTCAAGTTCTATATTCATTTAGGTTGAGGAGATAAAACTTAGTAACTTACATGAGCAGATCATGAAGAAAGATGTATAATGTGGATGTGCCATGGGTCATTGCTTGCACATGGAATAATTGGATCACAAGTCAGCATATTTGGCTAAAGGTTGGTGTTTTGCTAACTGAAGGGAAGAATTGAGTTTGAGGTGATTTGATGGACATGTTTGCTGGATAGCAATTTCTGCTTCTCTAAAGAAGGTAACACAAGAAGCACTTCCGTTTCAGTTGGCAAAAGGGCCCTATTCCACAATAGTAGAAACTTCCAATAGGACTTTGAGTTCAATGAGTAAAGCATGCAAAAGCTGCTCCTGGATCCTGGTACTATTTGTTCTTTGCTTCTTGTTATTTTATTCGTTCTCCTCTTTCCTCTTATGAAACTAAATGGTGATGCTTGAACAGCAAGCTGTAGGACACATTGCTGAGGATCAGCTCAAGCTTCTCTACTTCAGTGAAATGTTTTCTCAAGTCTGTGGTTCATTAGAGCAAGGTGTAGGTGTTAGTGCCCCAAGTTTTCGGGTATTAAGATTCCTATGGTGCATGCATGGTCACAAGTATTTTGTTGCATGATAATTTCTTGATATAGTTTACCGAGAAGCCGGACTTGTCCGTATTTGGAAAAGAGGACAGGATGGTATTCCAAATGTTGATTATTATTATTTTTTCGGTACTTTGCCCGCAGATCTTGGATCTTCATTTTGGGGGATGCTTTTGATACTTGCATCAACCAATCTTCTTACTGCAAGAATTGCTGCTGGTTGTTTGGGTCTTGCGCTACTCATAGTGCTGTTTATTGCCAAGAATGTAAGTGAACAAATCTATCATCATTCCACTTAGCCCCTTGCCCTTTGGTGGCTTTTGTTCGTTTGTAAATATTTAATTGATAGATCGTATCCTTTAAAGTTTCGCATTCTCACTTTTCTGCATAATTTTCCATACAGTGGACGCTTCGAGGACTTTGCATTGGTGAGGGCTCTATCAGTTTTTGTACAAAATATCCTATCTGCACGAGTTATGAACATTCTTTGCTTTTCTGAGATGTTTACTCTAACAAGTTTAAATGTTCAGGATTCATTGCGTTTCTTGCTATCATTTGGGTATTACAAGAATACACCAAAGTACGGATCCTTCGATATGTTATTCTCTTCATTGGTATAAGCATCCATATCAAGTTTTCCTTTTTCCCCCTCTTTTTCAATTAAGTAGCTTCTACTTGGCCCTTCCATCATCAAAGTTAGTTAGCTGATTCTACCACCTTATTCCCTCTGCAGGTGTCATGAACAGTTTGTTTTCAGTTTATGGTACGCATCCCATGGTTCTTGTATTACCCTTTTTCCATGACTTATTGAGCATTCATTAAGGTTTTCTAGTCCTCAATGCAAAAATTGGTTGGTCTGCAGACATATATGACGACCTAATATCTAGAAGAGTCAACTCTAGCGATGCTGAGAAGTTTGCAGAACTCTGTCCTTGCCCATGCACAGGTGTTGGATGGGGAATGATCTGGTGAGTCCTGTCTCTTTGACGAACTAAAGTAAACCATTAGTGTTACTTGTATGATCCTAAGTCGGCAAGAATTCTTATGATTCCTTAGTTGCCTGTATGATGAACCATTGACTGCTTCACCTTCCTGACTAATTGCAGGGGAATGATATCATTCTTGTTTCTCTGTGCATCTATATACCTAGGGCTCGTCATCTTATCTTAAGGTACAGTTTTTCGTCACCATAATGATTTCTGAAAGGTGGCAGCTGCTCAACTAAGCATTTCTTCCCTTTTCTCTATCAGGTTCAAATCAAGGATAACTGGCTTACTTCGGCATTTGTTCACTGTGGAGAGCATTCTGTAGAGTTGTATTGTGTCCATGCCCAGGGCTTCATTCTTTCGACCCTTTGTGTTTCTGGGGGGTCGACATTTGAATACTCTGATATGATTGGTGTGTATAGGGTGGTGTCCAATGTGCTGAACTTTTTCCTGGTTGACCTCAACAGAGTCTAGGCTACTCACTTCACGGTCAGCACAGGAATCATACTCATTCTTAGGCTTGTCTAATGGACTTGAGCACTTCTTCATCTTCTTGGTCACTGACCCTTTTTCGCTTCAAATGGTATTTGCTTACGTTGTGAACATGATTAGCTAGGCAAACCATCTTACTTATTTTCATTCAGACAGACGATACTGCACAAGTATCTCTTCATTCTTGAGTTGCACCACAAGCAATCCCGGCTACACCTTAGCCAAATTGTCAAAGGAATTGTTATGACAACTTTCAAGCATGAGTGGGGTTATGATTCAAATTTGATCAGGTGCAATATGAGTCTAACATCCCAACTGGATAGAGTATTGTTGAGAGGGTAATACGAGGAATAGGGTTGTGTTTTGGGGTTCGAGAAGCATGATTAATGCAAAAGAGAATCTTTAAAAGCTTTGGGACTAATATACCTAGAGCCGTTAGCATAGATTTGTCTCCCTAGATTTAAACACAAACTTAACAATCCGGACGTTGAAAGGATTCCTTGTGTCTTTTTTGGCCGTAAGCATAGATTTGTCTCTCTAGATTTAAACACAAACTTAACAGTCCGGACGTTGAAAGGATTCCTTGTGTCTTCTTTGATGTCTTTCCCATTCTTATGTCAACAATGGTGGGCCACATGTGGTGGCTAAGCTTTAGTAAAAATGAGTAATTAATCATCAAGGTTAACCACATAAAGTTTTGTCAACTAATATAGTATAGTCATCAAATTCGACGTAAGTGTTTTAGAGATCGTAGAATGAACGAATTGAGTTAAAGGGTTTGCTTTACCCTTTAATTTTTAAAAATAAGATTGATTATATGCTGTATACTCGTGCTATGAAAAGATCATTCAACACAACAATCATAACTACATATAAACAGATATTTCATCAATGAGATTTAAAAGAAAAAACATTATATTGCCTTTAAGTGTTTAGTACAAAACTCGTGAACAATAACTCAAATTGTATTGCCTTTAAGTAATCAAAATTAAAGGTACTAATCAACAGCAAAATGGACCCTTGTTTGAATAAAAAGAAAACTGAAAAAGCTTTGCTTCCATCATGGTTGTCACGCCGGCCGGCGTGCCACTAGTTGAACCTGTACCGGTCATAAAACCGACATGACACCACCGGTATGACCGGCATGATCGATATACGAATCTCCAAATAAAATGATCTTATCTTAGTGAATTTAATTGATAAAATGTAATTTATTATTTATTTTATGTGTTAAAAAGTTAAATGTTAATGTTATTTGTTGGATTCAAGTACAAATATTTAGGTATTGACGTTAAATGTCGTGTTTAAATATGAGTATTTGTAAATTATTTATAATATTAACCGGCATGAACCAACACAAACCGATATGTACCACCAGTTAAACCATTCCACTTACTAAACCGGCACACTGACATAAACCGGTTTGACAACCTTGCTTCCATATCATCATCACATCCACCTGGCCCAGGCCCAGGCTCAGGCTCAGGCTCCTTTTCTATCTTGTGTGGTGCCCTTTTTGTTATTAACCACAGCAAAATGGACCCCTCACTCCTCTTGTTGCCCCAACCCAATGCAACCTTTTTCTGCACTTCCCCTCGTTTTGAAATTCAAAATTTTTAAACGGCTAACCACCATTCCCTTGAGAACATCTCATCGTACCACAAAAACGACACAATAAAAAACCATTAATGAGTTTCAAGCCCAACATTGGCCAACTTTGAGGTTTCCCAAATTTACTCATCACCCACAAAGCTCCAAACCCCACAGCTCTCATGGGGGAAACAGTTACCTGTCTCATGCAGCAGCAGCCATTCTCTTACACTGCAGGCATCTCCAATGAAGCCAAAGAGGTATGTTTCCTCTGACACACTTCACTTCTTCTTCTTCTGCTTCTTCTTCTTCTTCTTCTTCCTTTTCTGTCTGCTAGGTTCCTCATGGAATCAATCTTGGTAAGGGAAAAAGAAATTATAAGGCTTTGACCTTTTATAATGCAGGGGAACTTGATCAGCTCACTGGGGCAATCTGTCTCCTTTGGGAGGTTCACTTCAGAGTCTTTGTCATGGGAGAAATGGTCGACTTTCTCTAGCAACAAGTATGTCGAAGAAGCTGAGAAATTCTCCCGCCCTGGCTCGGTGGCTGAGAAGAAAGCCTTCTTCGAGGCTCATTACCGCAATCTCGCTGCTCGAAAGGCCGCCGCAGAAGCTGCCGCTGCTGCAGAAGCAGCTGCAGCGTTGCTTGAGCAGGGGAATGGTGGGGAAATGGAGGAATCAGAACCAAATGAGGTTAATGAACCAAACCCTAGTTTTGGGGTAAAGGTTGCAGCTTTGGTTGATGTTGAATCTGTTGAGAGCAAGGAGAAAGGTAATAGAGATGGTGGTGTTGATGGTGCAGAGCAAATGGAGAAGCCGTTGTTGAAGGTCACGAGAACAAAGTCAAAAGGTTCTGCACGGAAGTCCAATGAATCTGAACCAGTTAAGGCCGATGAAGGTAGAGAGCAGATGGAGAGGCCATTGTTGAAGGCAATGAGAACAAAGTCAAAAGGTTCCGCACGGATTTCGAATGAATCTGAACCAGTTAAGGGCAGTGATGGTAGAAAGCAAATGGAGGAGCCATTGTTGAAGGTAACGAGAACAAAGTCAAAAGGTTCTGCACGGAGCTCCAGTAAATGTGAACCAAACAAGGCCAATGAACCCAACCCACCACCCGAAAACGAAGCTGTCGAGAGTTTTTGCACAAAGGTAGAAGCTTTGACCGAAGTTGAAGCTATTGAGAGCAAAGGGGAAAGTACAAACCAAATGGAGAAGCCATTGTTGAAGGTAAGTAGAACAAAGATAGAACAGTTTGTACTTTTAGCTCAAGTGGGGATCTTTAGCTTGAGCTTATGTCCAATTTTTTTAGCAGGATTTCATCTCTAATGCAAGTGATTCTGACTCGTTCACCAAGAAGAAGCCTGCAGTTTCTTTCTCAAGCAACTTGGTTGTAAGAAGAAAAGTTCCAGCAGCCAGAAATGAAAGCTTGACTGCTATTACTACTCCAGTCAACAAGAGATCGTCGACACCAAAATCAAGTCAGAATAAGGCCATCGACTTCACTCCTGTGAGAGAGATCAATAGAATAACTTCCACCATCATCAGGAAGATTGATTGTTCTAGAGCCGGTTCGAGTAAGCCTGCGATGGCTAAAGATTATAGCTCATTAGTTTCAACTCCATTCAGAACTCCATCTAGAGAAGAATCTAAGAATCACCCAGAAACAACCCCACAGTCAGAATTCTGGGCAAGAACACCTCTTCATCCATCAGCAGCAGCATCAGCCTCTGGAAGCAAGGCAGTTAGGCCAAGATGGCATTTCCTACCTACAGAGTAATAGTCATCCAGCTAGAATGAAGCCCCATTTTTATTGAATGAATAACCAAAGATTTACAAATGAAATATGTTTCTTTTATGGCAGTTGCTCGAAGTTTATGAGTGGCAGCAGAAACAAATCCCAGCAGTCACCATGCTTTCCTACGCCTTTCAGCTTGAGAACAGAAGAAAGAGCTGCAAGACGAAAAGGGGTGAGCTTTAGAGCAAGTTCAGTATGAAAGATTTGAGTTTCCAGGTGGCTTTGATTGAAATTTTCCATCTCTTTGTACCCTTTTGGATGCTTTGTTACAGAAGCTGGAAGAGAAGTTCAATGCTAATCAAGCTCAAAAGGTTCAGTCACAAGCAACAGTCAAGGTATGGCTATACCGCCTTCTATAGTCTTCAATATTTCGCTATAGGTCTACTTTCATTCAACGGTTGTGCAATTGTAGGAGAAGGCAGAAACAGAAATGAAAAAGCTGAGGAAGAGCCTTTGCTTCAAGGCCAGGCCATTGCCAGGGTTCTATAAGCAAAGAGTAACACCAAAGAACCAGATGGACAAGGTTATAACCGAAAGTTTCCATCTTTCTGCTTAGTAGCTTCACATTTCCCGTTCTGGGGCTAATCTGATTCTGCATGCAGGCTCCACTGACACATCCTTCTCCATCACAAGAACCAGAGACTTCAACTGCAAAAATGGTGAAGAATACTAGTACTATTCCACAGATTGTTCAGAGAAGTTCAAGCAAGAACAGTGGCAGAAATGTGAAGAAGAACGACGACAGCTGCAACAATCCGCGGTGCCTACGTGCGAGACTGAGAGCAACTGCTGCGGAGAATAGTTGTCCAAATATCCAGCAACAAGCAACCTGAAGATTGCTAGATTCAAGTTCTTTCGTGGGGGGTGAGATCTTGTGAAGCAGGCTTCACAGTATAGAACAGTACCACTGTCCACAGAGAGGGCCAAGCTGACCTTGTTCTGTCATTAACCATTGACCCATTTTCTTTGATCTTCCTTTCTTTTCTTCATAGAATGAGCTGATTAGTTCTTGTATGTTTTGAACCATGTCATGGTTGAGCTTCTGAAATCTGAATGACTAATGTTTGATCCATTGGAATGAGCTCGAGTGTTCAGTTGCTTCAACTTCCTCATTATAACATACCAATCCATAGCATAGCTGTTAGCTACCTTAATAACCAAATGAGAAAGTACAATACATGGGTCTGGTTGCAACAAGCTTGTGAAAAGATCAAACAACAATCTTTGCCACATTTTCATTGCAATATCATCATCCACAAAAAAATTCCTTGGTGGGTTACAACAATGAAGATATTGGCTTTGGTTAGGTGCTTCTTAGTACGAATAATATCAGAGTAACCAAGTTCGATCTAAGGGTTCTCACAATCATGATCATTATCCTGACAACCGTCATCATCACGATCTGCATCAATGGCCAACTTCTCTAACAACCCGGCAACCGAAACCCCACCGTAACAATAGCCGGAGTGGAACCGGCTGCCTTCCTCTGCCCAACGAGCTGCTACGCCGTGATTGGACACTGCGTCATGCCACCTCAACTTATGGCTCCCCTTGATGTTGTTCTTTGACTTACCGTTGTGACGCGTCCCGCATCTTCCGATGTACTTGGAGTGGTTGGTGGTGGGCTTGGGCGGGACCGGAGTGAATGTTCCGACGATCAGAGGGGAGCTCGAGCTCTTGATGAGCCGGGCCAAATTTGGTTGGTTTGGGCAGACCGGGTAGGTTCTAACAATTCCATGTTGCCTCCCTTCCCTCTTCATAATTTTTGGATGGAGTTTTGGCCTTGTAAATAGAAGCAACCAACAACTACTGCTTTAACAAAAGAAAAGGAGGGTAAAGATAAACAGAGGAGGAGGATAAACAGGGAGTCTGTGAGGACTCGACCCTGATAATATATGAGTTAGGTGGGTTAGATTATAGTCTATATACTCTACAGGACTATGAGCCCTTTGGTAATGGTGGATGATTTTGCAGAAATGGATCTATGGCTTTGGTATTTATAATAGCAAGAAAGGGAAAGAGAGAGGAAAGGAGAGACCTTGGGGAGCAAGGATTGCCTTACTAAGGTGGGCGGTGTTTGAAATGAATGGTCTAAAACATAGCTTGGTTCCCAAGGTCAACTTCTTTGCAACCCATGTAGAATGTAGACAACCACACCCACCAAAGTTGGCTTAGCTCCTTTCCTATCTGTTCCCCCCCCCCCCCCCCCCCCCCCCCCCCCCCCCCCTTTTTGTCATAGATAGTTCGTGATAGATAGAAAGTTACAATGCACAGGAAAATAAATAGCGGTAGTCAACCAAAGGGGTCGCTACCGATGCAATGGTCTTTTGTACCACACAATGGGCAGCCCTGTTAGTACTACGGGGAGCATAGACAAACTAAACAAATGTAAAAGAGGTCTTTAGCAGCCACACTTCCTCTAGCACCGCTCCACCCCGATCATGCTTTGTATCATTCTCCAAAGCTCGGTGTATGACCAGTTGCGAGTCACCACAAAAACACACAGAAGAGTAACCATTACGTAATTTAAAAGCAACTCTAAGAGTATCTATTTTGAGATAATCTGATAATTTCTTCTGCTAATAAGTCAATGTATGTTTTTAATAGTTTTGGCAATCTTTAAATTTATGACATTTTAAAAATTCTTTGTAGGATAAAGGTGGAGTCAAGTTTTAGAGTGACTTGTGTTAGTTACAATGACATAATCGACACACAAATGCTAGTCAGATCAAGATTTGATGAGTAGCGATTTTATAACGTGAGATTGTGCTATATGTAAACTTCAATTAAAATTTGGGAGGTTATCAGCCAACCACCTTCACGAAAACTACTAAAAACAAAGCTGAAACAAGTTGGATTTCATATTATTTCCCAATGCATTACTTACAAGAATCGACACCCCTTTACTTAAGAACTTAGAAGTCCAAGACTCAAACATTTGAAGCTTGTGGCTGATGATCATGAGAAGAATCGATAAGTGGATCGTTGTTCCCTTTGTCCGTCGCCTTCCCATTGATACCACTCGTTTTCTTCGGTCGATAAAGAATGTAATGTTGGACCATAAACAAAATGTCGAAGAAAATTGAAACCTGCAATGAAAAATTCAAGCAGAAATGACACCTTACGAGGAAAGCCTTCAACATGATTAACTTCAAAGATGTGTTGTGTATTCTACCCAAAAAAAAGAAGATATGTTGTGTAAGTTTACATACCAAAGAGAGCAATGTCTTCCCTATGTTGCCATAAAAGTTCACCCAAGAATCTGGAACAAGCAAAGGAAGGTGGTTCAATCAGCTCAACCTCAGTAAGCCTAAATTGCGAAACGGTTGGTTATATTATGATGGAGGAAGGAATGAACAACATACTTTGGTCGATCGATTGTGTAGCCATTTGTCCGTAATTGGCAACACCACCGGTGAAATCAAGCAGAATGTTGCCGATGCTGAACCCCTCAGTGCTTTTCCTCATGAAGTTCATTACTGCCTGTGGGATATACTTGATCACCGTCATGGAGACTTGAATGAAGCTGACAGCCAAATGACAGTGAAACTAAGCATTAATGGCCATAGGCTATGAAGATGCTATGACATGAAAGAGGTTAAGGAGCAAACTTACTTAAAGATGGAGATGAGCCATAGCCAAGAATGGCTAGGTAAAGCAACGAAGACACAGACTGCAGCGAATAGCCATACTACACTGACTATTCCTATCGAGATCTTGGAGATTGTCTGAGTTCCTCGCTGTTCCGAGCAGAAAGAACAAGTTTGGATTAGGCCTGGCCAAAGATGTAGAAGTTTTGAAACAATCCACTGAATGAGAGAATTCAACACCACCTACTTCATAGATGAAGACTTGGAACAGCGTGATTGCAGTCAATACAACGGCGTGTATGGAGAAAGCAACATCATTCGCAGCAACTGGTATCATCTGTAAGAACAATATGTTTTATCTTCATCACAGACTTTGGGGAGAAATAGAAGAGCTAGCTAGCAACAGCATCCAAAACGTTCCAACTTATATTAAACTATCAGAGCCCATTCTATTGAAGAATTCCAAAATTCAGTCTCCCTAATCATCACAATCGTGTAAATATGTTCTGAATCTCTGTAATCTTAAATTCAATCTCTATATAATCATTCATTCCAAAACCTAACCCTAAACCTAGATGAAGTTTGAGCTAAAGACTGCAACTTTGAACAAGTGCATCCCAAACCCACTACAGAAAACATCAATTAGCAGAGAAAACACAGTGGAAATCTACAAGTTCAGAGTGAAGAGAGTGTGACCTGTTCATGGCCATACTTCTCGAAGTACTGCTGCTGGGCAGCAGGGCTGAAGTAGAGCACAGTGTTGTATATCAAATACGAAGAGTGCTTGGTCAAATTCAACAGCAGGAAATCCAAGCTCAGCCCCACCACACTACCAGGTCAATACAAACGCAAATCAAAATTCATAGTGAGAGAGAGATGAAAGATTAGAGAGAACAAGGAGCTGATAATTTGCTCTGTTTCTTTGTTACCTCTTGCGGCGGAAATTCAAGATGACCTGTGGGTAGAAACTGATGGACCATGAGACGAAAGCGAGCCAGCCCAGTGTTTGGTAAGTGATTTCCAGGGGAAATGAATTCCACGACGCCATCAATTTTATCATTGTCCTATCCTGTGTTGCTCAGTTCCTCAGTGTTCCTGGTTTGGCAGAGAAATCGGCTTTTATATATAGATCTTTTCCGTCGGAATGGCGTGAGGGCTCTCTCTCTATTTGTCATCTCATTTCATTTCCTTCCAGGGCCGCCAACCGGTGACAAGAAAGCATGTGGACGGTTATACGGACGTATTCAACTATCAAGAGTTCTTAGATTGGGGACTAGCAAGCAACGGCCGTTTGTTTGAGGGGCCGGTTATAGAAACCGCCACTGAACTTTGGGACTAATTGACAAATTGGTCACTGAACTTCGATTCTTTACCAATGTCTATTGCCACACTACAACTACAACTACAACTCTACAAGGATTTTTGTCAAAATTGTTAAAGACCTGTGGATCGACTAATAGAAAATATCGGCACAATTGCAAACAAGAGTGATTATTGGGAGAATTGACGAAACATTGAGCTCCAAATCAGTTAATGAGTGCTAAAGAAGTGAATTGTGAGTTTGATTAATACTAGATTTGGAGAAGCATTGAGGATTTGCATTGACAAGCAACTATGATAAATTAATAAGCATAATGGATGGTGAGTTTGGAAAAATATGCCATAGACATAAGTAAAGTCCAAACTCGAACCAGTGGAAAAAGATACAATAGACACGACACATTAACAATGTTAAACGTCGAACATCCGACTAAGGGAATTTGACATCAAAATAAAATAAGTTCGAGCTTTTGTAAACTTTGGATGAGAAATAGGGCAATTGGAACCACAAGCCGAACAATAGGGGTTAACTATCCTCAAATGTCACAAGCCAAAGCACCAATCTTTCTAGTACTACTGCCAAGGAGGTGCAAGGTCAAGCTAACTTCACAGAACATAGGCATCCCCAGTAAAACCTGTATTATTCTGAAGAGAAGAGGGACAAAAGTCCCAAATGACAACACTTAAATACAAAGAGGATCGATTGAGCGAAATACAATTGTTTGTACAAATTATTTAAAACTACCACAAAGCAAGTTTATATCCGAAATAATGAACTGGTCAATGCAAATCCTCAATGCTTCTCCTCCAAATCTAGTATTAATCAAACTCAAGCAGCAGGACCGCTCATTTGAAGACCCTTGATATTCTGGATCTGCTTCCCAGGGTTCAACCCCTTTGGGCAGGCACGAGCGCAATTCAAGATAGTATGGCACCTGTAGAGCTTGAACTCGTCGTTCACGGCATCCAGCCGCTCCTTGGTGTACTCATCTCGGCTGTCGCTGATCCATCTGCATTTGTTTCAGAAGAGTTTCAAATAGGGTCAAGTTAACGACATACAGCAAGTATTGCGATTTATAATCAATGCAGGTTAACCATAAAACTCAAGTCACAATCCTCAAAGAAATAAAATAATAACAAACTAACTGCTCTTGTCGCCAAGTTCTGCAATATTATATCATGACCGGTTTCCCATCTCCTTTACTCTATAACACCCTATAGAGGTACGCAATGGATTGCCCACAACAGCAGAACACATCTTGATCACGGTTACAGACCCTCTAGATTAGTGCTTTAAACTTGAACCAATCAGATCAATATGAGTCTTAACAGGGGTTAGAACATATGTTTATATGACCAAACAAAGAGGACAATTGCTTCCAAATCTCAAAGAACAATTATCAAACATAACAACTTGACAGTAGTAATCAACACCAAGGTACAATCAAATGAGCACCACGATGCATCCCAATTCACACCATTCAGTGCCAACTCCCGGATAGTCTCACAAGCAAATTGCATAGAAAGGACAAACACCGCATATCATTCAATAAAATCAACAGCCTAGCACCAAAACCATCCTAGCAATGAAGAGCGCAAAGAAATGTCCAATCCGAGACAAAAACTGGCTCTTAAATGAAAGGCATAATACTATTCATATGATCCCCAAATGTTCCGTACCATATTCAACACATAGAAACATGCACATTAAGCTTCTTTAGCAGAGATGAATATCTATCACCAGCCTAGCTAATTTGCTAAGCCTGTGCATTTGTATGAGCAACTTCTCTAGACACCTAAAATAGAGCAAACCAGTCCTAGGTCTCACAGCTCTAACACCATGGAATTCGCTAAGCACATGCATTTTCCTACTGAATTCTCTACACAATCTAATCATTGAGCAATGCAATCCCAGTTCAGGCATATCTAATCCACTTCCTCCATGTCCACCAACTAGAACCATCTAACAGTCACTATAACCAAGAGAATCAGAATTTTACCTGTTAGCATGAAGCAGAGCCGCAGGTCCCAAGTACGACTCTGGGTTCCACCAATAGCTCGGGCACGAAGTGCTACAGCAAGCACACAATATGCACTCATACATCCCATCCAGCTTCGCCCTATCCTTCTTACTCTGCAGAATCTCCTTCCCTGGATTCTCCGGCGGGCTCTTCCTCTTCAGCCACGGCTCAATACTCTTGTACTGATTGTAAAAATTCGTCATGTCCACCACGAGATCCTTAATCACGAACATGTGTGGCAGCGGCGTGATCATCGTCGGCCCAGCGGACGATTCAGGAATCTTGGTCAAGCAAGCCAACCCATTGCACCCGTCGATGTTCATCGCGCAGGATCCGCAGATCCCTTCCCGGCAGGAACGTCGGAAGGTCAGGGACGGATCCATCTCGTTCTTGATCTTGATAAGGGCGTCGAGCACCATGGGCCCGCACTCCTTGAGGTCGATTTGGAAGTCCTGAAGCTGCGGCTTCGACGGGTTGTCCGGATTCCATCGGTAGATTTGGAAGGTCTTGACGTCGGTGGTTGGGCGGGCCTTCGGCTCCACCTTCTGTGCCTCCGCCTCGGAGGCGTGAGGGCGGGCCGCCACCAGCCTCGCCGCTGTCGATGGTGACGCCACCGCCGTTCTGGCCAGAGATACGCCGCGTCTCAGTAAGCTGGACGCCATTTTGGGCTGGTTCGTTCTTTTTGATGGATTTCGCCTTTGGGGGATTGGACTCAGAGAGAAAGGAAGAATGAAAGGGAAGAAGACGACGAAGCGATGCGGGGAGAATGAAAGCAGAGGGGTAATAAGGTAAAATGAGGCGGTGGGAATTGTGGCGTGTAGTGTGGTTACGTAAGGGAGATTGAATTGGTGCCGTGGATTGGTCCGACTTTTCGTGTTAGGGTGACGTGTCAGAATATAGATCGTAGGTTTTGTGGCCGAATTGGGAGGGTATTTCTCCTACTGTATGGATGGCGCTGAACTATTGCCGGTAATTGGATTGGGAAGAGTGAAGAGAGCGTGTGGCGGCCAGACTGCCGCGTTGGGCCCAATCATAAGATAAGCTTGGTATCTTCGGGCCCAACTGATTCTTCTTGCTGAAAGCCCACTGACGCAGCCCAGAAGGAATAAGAGCATTACGCACCAAAAGTAGGGCTAGGAAAATAGACCAGACTGTTTGAAAAACCATGGACCAAACCAGACCGCACAGTTTGGTCCGGATCGTAGATCGTGAAGAATGGTCTGGTACATTGTCTGTATTATATGAAGTTTTGATCTCTTGGTCTGGTCTGGTTTAGACCGTGATTTATCGGACCAAATCGTGGATCTAGCCGACTTCACAATACATGTTAGAATCCCACTCGACCACTCTCCCAACTCCCCCAACGAGACTCAACACTCAAGTCTCAACCTTAATTTTGAAAATCTCGTCCCCTCCTTCACTGACAACCACATTTCACTAGAGAATAGAGACGATCGTGTCTCCATATGACATTACGTTAATGTTCGTGACGTTATGGTGCGAGTTGGGATTCTTTGATTTTGTATCTTTGTTATTTACTAAGATTTAGGTAGTCAAAATTATTCATGCATGTTGGATTTTATGTTTTAATGCAAAAAAAAAAACATTTTTTCCCCTCAGTTATTTGTTCAATTTTCAGTGTGGTTGACTTAACAAAATGTTCATTTTTTATTCAATATGGTCTGTCTGGATCAGACTGCATAGACGTGGTCTGATCTCGACAGTATAGTATGTGTTCTGATATCTGATCTATACTTTAGTCTCTCGGTCTGGACCGTAGACCGTCTATATGATCTGGTTTAGACCAGACCCACCATTTTCCAGCCCTAACCAAAAAGAATACTTGAAAATACTCTAAATACATGATATTTTGACAAAAATACACAAAAGCGTATAAAAGTAGACGAGAAAAATGTGTAAGGACCAACATGATTAGATTATTGTCAGCCAAATGGTAACCTAAACTGATTATCTCTACTTTGTTACAAGAATTATTACCAATTTTCCATAAAAAATTATCATAATATAATAACAGATTTGTAGTTCAATGATATCATGTATAATTCAGTGACGATGTATTCTTTACTATTTTCATGTTAAAAGTGAGATATAAATTAACATTAAAATTTTGAGAAACTTGAATCGATACCTCTAAATTATCAATCATCCAATTGATTCTACTATAACTTTTCAAGTAACTTAATTACATTCAAATCTATTATTAAA
The DNA here is from genome assembly GCA_964030455.1 of Linum trigynum. Lineage (NCBI taxonomy): Eukaryota > Viridiplantae > Streptophyta > Magnoliopsida > Malpighiales > Linaceae > Linum > Linum trigynum. The sequence goes on along the minus strand of OZ034813.1, from coordinate 46,328,292 downwards.
CCTAATACATATCTCCAAATCTTATGGGTAATTGTGAATTCTGACAATTTGTTTCCCCTCCTCCACCTAATCCTCTTTTCTCAATGGTGCTAAATTTTTAGTGGGGCGATTTCAATTTGCAAGGATTTATGCTCTTCTCCATATTTGTCCTTCCTTCCAAATAACAATCCTTGTTCCATCAAGCTCTCTCCATTGCTGGACAAGATTGTTCTAGTCTTTGGCCTTTACTCTGGCTTTGTTGGAGTTTCATCTCATTTCACAATCACCCCCAATTCCCATAATTCTAATCTATCTCTCCCACTGTTGTTCGTTTCCTTCCCCTCCATTTGGTTATTCCATTTTCTGTCTTTTCTTCTTCTCCCAACTCTTCAATTTTGATTCTACATATCTTCACACATTAATTATTAGCCCATTCACCATTTCTCCCATTCCTCTCCTATCTCCATTCACAAAGCAAAAAAACCTCTATTTCTTGAAGCCCCCCCTCTTATGGCTCAGGTAATCAACCACACTAACCCTTTCTTCCTCTTATTCTCCCCCATTTCATGCAAAGATGCAAGAAAATCCACCTCGAAACCTAAGATAATGCACAAATCTATTGAAGCGTGGGTGGAATAGATTGGTTGGCATGTTAAATCGCCTCTCCTAGCTCTCTTGTAATCAAGCTCCGATCATTTTTTTATAATTGTTTCTTTTTCTTTCTTTTTTGTTGTATACATATGTGTTAATCTTATCCGATTATATGGCAAAATTGCATGTCTTTTCATAATATTAAAGCAAGATATAATGCAATGAATTTTAAATAATAGTTACAACTTTGTGGTACACTTTGAATTCATCCTTTACTTTTTAATCGATAAAGAAGAGAAATCTGCTAGAACAATTATAAACTAAACATAGAAAAGTTTGAATCTTTAGTGGGAATGTGTTGATGGGTAGAATGGATCTTCTAATGGGTGTAATTGAATCTCAGAAAAGACTTGAACTTTACCAAAGTTCTGAAGTGAATCATCAACAATTTACTATATTTTCCTCTAACTTTTTCTTGGTTTTGGTGGGAGATCCAAAATTTAGCAGCAAGAGCCAAGACCATTGCCAAAATTTGGGGAGTGGGATGTGAACAACCCAGCATCAGCAGAAGGGTTTACAGTGATATTCAGCAAAGCCAGAGATGAGAAAAAGACTGGAGGCACAACTGGAGCTTCTGGAGCCGCATCGCAAAGGAATAAAACTCCTTCTAAAAAAGATGATCAATATCAAGACTCCTCAACCGTATGAAGAAAAAGAATAACTCTGTAACTTTTTCAAATTTGATGATTATTAATTCTGATCTGTTCGTGGTTTGGTGTGTTTTTGGTGTTTGTTGTTTTGGTTTCTATGCAGAAGAAATGGTTTTGTTGTTTCTAGGAACGAAAAAGGGTTTGATTTTGATCTTTGGTGTGTGATGGGTGGATGGAGATGCAAAGATGGGAGAAGATGGAGGATTGAAATTGGATAACATTTCATTTTGTGGTACTAGAAAAGAAAAGATTGCTGCTGTTTTGGAAAGTTTGCAGTGCCTTTAATCAGGGAGATGGAGAAGAAGAGCCATTGTCCAATTTTCAACTCCCACTTGATTTTTGGTATTCAATGTTAATCCCCCAAAATGTCCTTATATCTCTCATACTCTGGTTCTTTATGTGTAAAATACCATCACAAGCTTTTCTTTTAGGAGTAACAATTATTGAAGGATTTTGAACACATATTTGCCTACTCAACCTTTCATTTTTCTATGAATGCATGTTCATGGTCTAATCTGGTTTGAATTGATGCAAATTATTAACCTTTAAATTCTTTATAGGTGTATGCATGATGTTTGGATCAAATACAAACTAAAAGAAAAGAGCGTACGAAAAAGAATTATATTAAAGCTACATTTCAATCGAATTCGGTTAAACTTAATTACTTTTTTTTTCATTTATCAAAGGTATTGATAAAGTGGAAATAAAAATATTCTTATACTCAAGAATAGAAACTAAGGATTAGATGCTGCATTGGTTTGATCACATTGGATCTCAATGTGTGTTCCTTTTCTGTTATGGCTGCTAATTCTGTGCAGTTTTGAAGCCCGATTAACCAATTAACTAGAAATCAAGCAATTTGGAAAAGGAAATGTATCAACATACCATAAAATTCAAATGACCATAATAAACAGAAACCTGAAATCCAAAGGGGTTCAATTACAAAGAACAGATTCCCTCTTAGAAACCCAAATGTGACAATGAGTCCACTAGAGACTCTTGTCCTACAACCTAAAAACAACTTCAAACTAATCATCAGAACATAACAAAACAAAACAAAACAACCAGAACCCCTCTAAAACTAACTAGAACATGGAAGCAGCAGCAAGGCCAGCCAGACCAACTGCCACAATGGATGAAGAAACTCCACCAAGAGGCAGAGTTACAGCAGATGCAGACTTGTGATGACCATCCGCGTCTCCACCACCTTCACCGCCACTAGAAGCAGGGGCAGTGCCATTGCCATTGCCTTTGCCAGCATCTTGATCAGTAGTGAGCACCTTGATGATCATCCTCTGCCCTTTGCCACAGTGGCCAGAGACACCGCTGATGAAGTAGTAAGGCCCCGAGTGGTCGAGCTCATACACCGTGTCGCCCGTGTTGGAGAAGTAACTAGGATGGCTCGAATTGCAGTTCTTGTAGTCCTCCATGCTCACCTCCATCACCGAGTCCTTCTTGTACCTAAACCCTAAAAAAGAAAAAAAAGAAAAAAAAATGGATCAAAATGGAGAGCATCAATGAACATGGCAGGAGAAACGTGGGGGTGGGGTCAACTACTTACTGACAGTGTCGCCAATGAGGAATCTGTTCTCAGAAGCCCAGTCGTTGTAGATTCTGGTGTCGTTGGAAGGTGGCACCACCCAGCCTTTGGCCCCGCCAACTTGGTACTCGAATGATGTGACTGTGGTGGTGATGGTGAGAAAGGTACAGAGAAGGCAAAGCAGCAGGCTCTTCTTTGTGGTGTTCATGGCAATGGCAGCCATTGTTGTTGTTTATTCTTCTTGGGATGACAGTAAATTCTCTCGATCTTTGCTAAAGGTGGAGTCTTTGTTCGTTTTCTGAAATGGGTTTCCTAGATTTGGCGTTGTGGGTTTTATAGGGATGAAGTGGGGAGAGGGGAGTTGAGATGAAGGGAGGTGTGGCTTTGTTGCTGACTTTGCTGTTGGTTAGTTACTTGGGAGGGAAGACTGGGAAAATGGAAGTAGTGGGAGAGACGGTTTACAAAAACAAATTGACTTGGTCAGAACACAGAAGGTTGTAATTAGTTAAACCTTAAAAATTAAATTCCGCAAATAAAAATGAAAATAAAAAATTGATGGTAACTTAAATTATTTCCTCAAACAATCTCTTCAATTTTAATTTCTTTTATGCAATGAGCTTATTTTAGTCATGATTCGATCACTTTCATCAAAGTTAACAAAATTTGTGATAAAATGTAGGCTCATGAGCCTAGCCAGCAACTCCAACCATTGACACTCAAAGTAAGCTTCAGGTTCATCTCACCAAACCCTTCATTAAACTGGCTTAAGGGTGATTTGTACTTTCTTGATACCGAGTTATTAATCGAACTGGGACAACATCTTCACATAAACTAAGCTAAATTTTACAAAAATAAATACGGATTTTGGAAAAGCCCCCAACTTTGTGGGCAAATTGAGTGGAAAGCAAAGTTCAAGGGCTCATTAGAGAAAGTATCGAGTTCAAGGAGCCAAAATTAGCATTAATCCCAAGTAAAATCAATAATGATGAGAAAAGGTGGTAAAACTTAGCAGCCAAAGCTGGAACATGGTAATGAACTTTTGCATTGTCTGTCCTCAAATCTGTTTCAAATAGTTTGCCTTTTACTACATAGGATTTTGTTACATTCAGAAAACAGTAGAGAGAGGGGGGGGGGGGGGGGGGGGGGGGGGGGGGGGGGAAGGGTAAACTAATCTATCTACAATATCTGCATTTATGTTGTCTTTCCTAATCTAAACCGCAAGGGTTAGTAGCTTGGCTGGAACCATAATGAAACAAGTCCGAATAAAATTTTCTAAAACACCCATGAAGAAATATACAGTTAACAGGTTGACTAATTATGTATGGTTATTTATCAGTTAACCCCATCATGGTCATCCATTATACAACATCTACCTCCCTAGAAGCAGAAACCTGTTGAGAATCCGAATCAGAACTGTGACTGAAGCTTGGCTTCCCATTGACAACAGATCTCTGGCTGAAGATCCTGGCGAATGCACTCTTCGATCGAGCAAATTTCTTTCGACCATTGCCATTCTTCCTTGCAAGATGCTCTGATAGGTTATTGACAAGGTTCTGGAAGTTCCTCCTAGCGGTTGGGAACCTTGAGATCGATTTCACAATACCTTGTAGCCTAGGTAATGGAGTCGAAAATGGAAGTAAAGTCAAGTTCTGAAAAACTAAGAATGTGTTGGAGAAGAGAGAGTTTGTTCACCCACCTTCTAGCTAGTGCATCGAGTTCAGCTCGCTTTCTCTCGGTCTCAGGTGGTTGCCCGATATATGAAGTTTTCAACTTGACAGGATCACCATACAACAGCACTAACTTGCAGAGGTAATCCTCTTCTGACTCGGACAGGTTCTGGGCTTTAAGCTGGTCTTTGATGACCAAGAATGGGTTAAGAAACCAGTCGAAGAAAGCATCTCTCGGCCTATTTGTGCTTGTTATCTCAGTCACATTATCACCTGCATCAAGGATTGCATGTGAGCTATGCAAATCCAAAGGAAAGCATCAAAGCAATTCTACATTGATGGAAACTCACTTCACTTACTCAACAAAATGCCTGCACAGTTGGCCTTGGCAGATCTCAACAAAGCTTGCAGAAGGCAGAAAGTTGGCAACCCAGTGCTAATTGCTCGGCTTCCTTTACCAGACTTGGCATCTTCGACATCTTCCTGAGTAATAAGTCCTTCAGATAAAAATTTCTCACCATGGACCTGGCAATTCTGAAACCAGCTCTCGAGGAGCTGCCTCACAAAGAGGGTTTTCATTTTAGTACTTTTGCACATGAATATAAACTTGCATATCAAGCCAGTGAAACAGAAGCATGCAATACCTCAAATGGCTTCACATCAACCAGAGGGCCAGTGATAGAAATGGTGCGTGAGAAAGATTTCTTGAACGATGAAGCAGGCCTCGTAAATGAGGCTGAGCGTGAAGTGCCCTCGGATTTCTTTCTGTACTGCGGCCTATTAAGATAAAAGAAAAAGGAAGACACATTATGATGTGAAGGCCCAAGGTTGTTTCTCGTGAGTTCCCTAAATGTTTGAGATCAGAATGCAACCTGGGAAAGCAAGATCCTTCCGGCAAGTCAAGAATGTCATTACTGTACTCATCATAGATGGCCAATGATGCTGCAACATATCGAAGTCCATAGCAAAAGGACTCCTGCAAACTCCCATGATACAGAATCAGAAATACAATGTAATTACATGAAGCTCATACATTACAGAATGAACTCAAAACCAGATCATATGAAAAATGAACATCGACCTGATAAACAATCACAGCAGCATAAGCACCGAGAAAGATGCTCGACACCATGGATCCCAAGACAGCCCCAGCAACAGCCAGCGGCCAGAGTAAAATAGCAAGACCTGCAAATGGAACACATATTGTTTCCAAGAAAGGGCCTTCTCTACCAACGAGGTCATGAAACAGACGATGCCATCCCTTAAACAACATATACGGGCTCTTGCATAAGGCTATGAAAGAGACCATGGGGAAGTCGAGCAAGACACCGAGCACACCAACAATTAGAGCACCAGGAAGCTGAAGCAGTCTGTAGGAATAGCAGAGGAAACGAATCATTCAGCTAATGGGCTCACTCCTCTTACTACATAAGTAACGTGAGTCTTGCAAACTATGGTTTGTGTTATTAGAAGGACGACTGAGCTTGGATTAGAACACACATATAATAGTAAAGGCATTAGAAACCTGATCTCATAGTACTTTCCATCTTCAGGCCCTTTCTTTTGAAGATCATCCATGAGTGAGGAATAAGAATGGTAGCACACATCACCAAAGTCTCTTATAATAGTGAAACAGCCACTCACGGTGTCTATAGTTCCATCCTGAAAAAATGAAAACATCAATTAAGATTAACATCAATCCCATGATTAAGAGTGGATAACTGAATCATCAAAATGATTTAGTTTGAGACACGTACAACGAAACAATGATATAACTTATCACTCTTCCCTTCTCCAATAGCATCAAAAGTGGCAAATATTGGTGAGAGTAAGCCATATAATGCTCCACCGACAATGCTTCCAGCAAAGCAGAACACCGGCAATAGAATTAAGACAGTCGGTAAGCAAATGCAAAGAAGAAGCTTCACGAATGGTCCCAGTTGTCTAGATCTGTCAGTTATGCAGACAACCAAGAGGATTTAGAGAGTGTCCAGCATGGGAACAATAACAAAAAAGAACAATAAGGTCCCAGGAAAGCACCTCAAAATGGAATAGTATGTCCAGTAGAAATGAAAGGGCCAGAGACTCAATATGATACCAAAGTTTCCAATCAGCATGAAAATGAGGATCACTGGGCACAAAATGACACCTGGAAAAGCAAACAAAGGGTTCACATTAGATTGTTGATCTCTCCAGAGATAGAAGACTAATAAAATGACTCTCAAGTGGTCCCAAGAAAAGTATGAATTGCAAAGCAGAAACAAGATGCTGCTGTTAATCATTACACAGCAGTTCAGTCTGCAAACTTCTACATTTAGAAACATCAAATGGAAATCATTTCAAATCCATTGCATATAATATCACCAATACGATAATCACATATGATTGATTAGATGATGAAGAGTGAGGAAGAGGAAAGGGGGCGATACATCAATAACCCACTCCGTACGTTTAGAACTGAAATGATTGGCAAAAGATGAAAGAAGCAAAAAGGAACCAGTTCAATCCACTTTAGAGCAAGGAACCTGAAACAAAGGGGGGCAAAAACTTACCCTTGATGATACCCAGAATGAGCAGCCCAATGAAGATAGGGAGAAAGATTACGAATGACCAGAGTGTAGAGAAGAAACCTTTGGGACGCTCCATTATCTATCTATTCCTGCACCGAACAATCCAAAGCACAAATGAACTTCTTTCAGATCTCCACAACTCAGCCAAAACCAACTTTAAGCAAAACCCCAAGTACCAAAACCGCAACCACAAGCAAACCCAGAAAGCAAAAGAGTGAAAAGAAACATTTTTTGACAGTAGGGGGAAGAAAAGGAAAACTTACCAGAAAGGAGCTATGGTAGATCTATCTGCTTGCCAAAAGAACCCAAAAAACTATACTACACTCTACTCTCTGCTTAGGGAACCCAGAAAAGGGAAAGGGAAAAGCGTGAGGCCACCCTTTGCCCCTGGGGATTACTCAAACGTAGCAAAACAAAACCCTTTTGTCCTTTGTATCCTTGCGAATCGCAACCAGAGGGTAAGGGCAGCAAACACGAACTCTGGAGGGAAACGATATTGCTTTTTTCACATGGAAACTGAACTAGGCAGTTAATTAACTACCTTTTATCACAAAATTTGATCAAAGAAATACTAAGCAGCTCAGTGTGCCAACTGCCAAGTTTGATTTTTTCTCCTCTCACGCTTACAGTCTTTTTCTTTTTCTTTTCTTGGTGTTATATTTCAGGGTTGATTGATAAGAAAATGGCAAGAGTGTTTTGTGTGCTTGAATTATAAGCGAAGCAAAAGTGTTTGAGCTTTGGTATCTCATTAGTTACAAGTCTGGGGATTTTCTGCTCAACAGGAGGGGAAATTAGAAGATTCTGAAAAAACTTCCCACGGTTTCTCTTTTTATATTCCCTTCTTAAAAAAATCATATTAACTCATACATGGTCTCGCTCCATTGCAACCCACATGTTGCACACTACTGAAATCCTATATCTGAGCTTTTGTGCAACTTGGTTGAGTTGATCAAATGAGCTTAATGAGAAACTAATTACCTGAAGAAGAAAAAAAATCCCAAGTAGCACTTTCTGCCTCACCTATTATTGTTGGAAAAAGTAGGAGTCTTCAGGTTTATTGTGTCATTTTGAGTTAATATGCTAAGTTATTGTTTGATCATCATCTTGTGATGTTTTAGATTGAGTCACTTTTAATTAGCAGTGGTTATGAGCATTTTATACTATTACTCTGATCATTCAACTGATTAAATCACATGACAATGTGGACAACTAAACTAGATGGAGATGAACAGAAGACCAAAGTACTATTACTTCAACTAAATTAAAATTACATGTCGAAAAAACTAAGTTAGCTAACCGATTTATTAACCGATCCAAAACTTTGGTGAGAGTTTCTGTAATTGGCCCGTCACAAATGTTATATCTCCATTATTAGAACAACTAAATTTGTAATTTCAGTGAGAGTCACTCAGTCTGAAAAGCATACACTTGTCGCGTCGGTATAGCATAGTTGCTTACATTTTGTAATTCTCACTGCATTTGTGCCCATTTTTCAATTCGGCTAAGCAGGCAGACATGTTAAACAAGTTGGTCGATGAAGCAAAATTGATTATTTGACATCTCATTGCATATTCATTTGTGTTCACGTACTTGATCGAATATAGATAAAGTGTTTTCTAACTTATTATATTGAATTCCTCGAATCTCAAACTGCTTTTGGAATTTATAACTTATAAGTGACGAGCTCTCTTATAAATGAAGTAGAAGATCTGACCCCTTAAGAAGAAGTCTTGATTATGTCAAAGGCAATGACCCTAAAATTAATATTCGTAGTCATATCACAAGGACCAACAATATTGAGGACTATACGTTCATCTTTTTCTTTCTAGATAAGATGGATGAATGAATTGTTTCTCTCACTATGGATGTACATAAATATTTTTCCTCTGAACACCCTGATTTATTTTTTAAGCAACAACAAAGTGACACAAACTAGTTTATTTCCCTATTAATTGCTCTAGAGTATAATATGACTCTAAATCTGTGATGATGGTCTCAATGTTTGGCCTCTTTCTAGAATTCATTCCATCACACAAGACTCAAATTTTAGCTATTTGCACACATTCTTGCATTGGATTTACTCATACCTCCTTTTTTTATTCCAAGAATAGTGTGTAGCTAGAAAAGAAGGGACAACAGACAAATCGAATATATTGTATATGTTCTTTGATTCTTCTGTTGTTTGTCTGAACAAACCATAACCTAATTACCAATGCTTTCCCGTCCTTTGTACTTTAGCCACTTCATTATAATTGAATCTCTTATCTTGATATATAATAATGCTCCATTACAAATTTAAAAGACTTGAAAAAGCCTGGAAAGGCACAACCAGTGAGGATGTTCAAAAGAAAATGCTTTAAAACTAGACTTATCTTATCATATTAAAAGTCATATTAGTGCGCCAAGATACCAAAAAAAAGAAAAAGGTTGTTGAGACACAATTCACCTAAAGAAGGTCTCAAGTTCGAATTCGATGTCTTCCTATCAAATGCTTCTGCAAAGATCCTTTGAGCCGGTAGCACCAGATGCCTTTATTTACATGCTCTAATCAATTTGCCTATGGCGCCGCAGCTCCAGAAGGTTGAAGCTTTACTTGCATACTGAGATTTTTCTAGTAGCTCTAGCTTAGTGCACCAGCTTCAATGGTAGAAACTGACAAAGTAGGCTAATAAAGTTAACAACTTCCATTACATCTTATGGAAGGAATAGTAGTAGTAAACCAAGATTTAATTTGGTCAGTGACAGTTTCTAGTAAGAACCCAAATATACAAAATGACACAAAAGAATAAAGCACAGCAGTCTTACATATTCATCATGCATTAGCTTTCCCTTCCTTGTCTATAGTAGATTTCCCTCTTGTCAAACGGTTGGCTTCTCCTGGGAACATCAGCAAACCTCGTAAACTCGGTCAGCGTCTTCCTAATCCTCATTCCACCTCCTCCTCTCCTTCTCTCCGGTGGCCGATCTCCCAGCAAGCTCACATCAATGGTGGCACCTGAAGCCCGAGAAGCATCCACAACAGCATCATAGGCCTTCGACGAAAGCACAAGGCCATCATTTTGAGCACGCAAGTACGCCTCGTAGGCAAGCCTCGGCTTCCCATCTCTCACCAGAGCTTCAATCAGCATCTGGTAACTGATCTCGTTCGGCTCCACGTCCTGCTGCTTCTCCATGCGATGAAACCACTCGTACGCTGCACTGCTCAACCCAAGACGCGCACACCCACTGATGATGGCGTTGTACGTGACAACTGTGGGTGGAATACCGACATCAACCATCTCTTTGATTATGGAGTCGACGAGCCTGAACTTGCCTTGCCCGGTTAGCACAGAGGCCATGATGGTGTATGCATACAAGTTGGGTTGGACTTCCATTTTCAGCATGTGATTCCATACGCGAAAGGCCTCCTCGTAGAGTCCGGCCTTCTCGAGTGCACTGAGAAGTGCACCGTAGGAGATAATTGTTGGTTTCTCGCCTTGCTCGACCATTCTCCTGAATATCTCCACAGCAGCAGAAGTTTCAGCAGCTTTTGAGCAAGCCACGAGAACTGCATTCCACTGCCTACTCTCGGGTTTAAGTCCTTTATCCTGCATCTTGTTAAGTAATCTAACTCCCCACCTCCAAATCCCTCGTTTGCTAGCAGCGGCCAGTAAGACATTGAAATGAGAGATGATTAGCTCGGACGATAAGTTATTAGGGCTTGGTCCCTTGTCTAGCAAGTCTTCATAAATTTCTAAAGCTGCCCACCATTTCTTCGCCTTTCCCATCAACCAAATCAAATGGTTGCAGACAGACAAGCTTATTTCAGGATATCTTTCTCTGACTCGTGTGTACAACTCTTTGGCCACACGATAATGATCCTCGCGCGTGCAAGCCCAGATGAGTCGTTCATATTCTGCTCGACTCGTTTGAAGACCTGCATTATCCATACTGGTTAAAAGCTTGAACACTTCTGTGCTCATGTCTTGAAGCCTCGCGAGCCATCTCCTCATCACCTGATAGCAAATCCTGATCGTGAAGTCCTCGAGTTTAGCAAACTCCTTTTCCCAATCCTCATCGTCACCATTATCTCTCCCTATCTCCCCTTTTATATACTTCTCCTTGAACTCTACAAAGAACTTCAACGCTCCATCTCCATCTTCCATCCTTCGGTAAGCCATCAAGGCAATCGAATAGGAAGCAGCAGATGGTGTAAAGCTCTTCTGACAAATCTGTTCGAAGATATCGAGAGCCTTGGAGGGTTGTTCCTGCTCGACATGGATCATCATCAAGATGTTGTAAGTCACGACGTTGGGATGGATCCCTTCATGAGCCATGTCATTCACTACTTTCTCAGCTTCTTGATACTGTTCGCAATCTTTTACAACTGTCAACAGGCTGTTGTAGACAAAGAGGTTGGGACCAATAAAAGCACCACCAGTTTCTACCTTCTTTCTCCTGAGCCAATCCACTACTGCCAATGCTGGCTTCATCTTCTTGTCCCAACCAAAACCCCTGATCAACGATGAATACACTTTAATTGGGAATATCCCCATATCTTTAAGAACCTCCTCTACATCATCTGCTGTTTCAACAGCATGTAAGCTCTTGGCCAGCTCTCGAACATCGATCTTCCCATCCGGATTACTGATCCCATTAGTGGCACCTACCCTATCACATTCATGAGATTCTCCATCGATGTTCTCATTCTCTGTGTTGGATTGAGTACTACTACGAACAAGAATCTGTGTCTCTTCTTCATCCAATTCCCATGCTGATGCAACAGATGAACAAACACAATCTTTCTTTTTCTCAGCAAAAATATGAAGTCCTAGCTTAGGGTATCTACACGTAAACACATTACTGCTTCTACCATACCTTGAACCAGCAGAAACTAGGAAATGACCATAATAAACTGAATTATGAAACAAAGAAACAGCAAAAATGCCAACTTTCTTCCTTCTACAGCTGTAAAGGCACGAAGCCAAGTCCGATTCGACTTGGGGAAGCGTCCATAAGCTAGATTTTGACGGCCAGACACTCAAAGCTTGCATCTTTCCAGCAAATTCACAAGTTCATAGCAAAACCCACAACCCAAAATTCCAGCACGAGAGCAATAAAGCATGCTAAGGTTTCCTTTCCGCAGCACTTGAAGTAAGAAGCAAGAATGTCAGGAAGCTATGGCTTTGGATACCTGAAGAAATGGCAGAAGGCAGTTTGCATGTTCATCTGGAACGGATAGATTTCTGGTTTTCTGGATTTCTTCAGTTTGGGGACTTTGGGTGCCCGGTGGCGCTCTGGCGTCCGCATGAGCTTGGCGCAATGAAAATGACGTAGTTTCACGCTTACGGATCGAAGTTGGGCTCACTACCAGGCCTCTAAGGCAAACTGGGTTCTTTGAGCCCAATTGAGCAATTCACTGATCAAGACAGAAATTCCCTTCTCATTTCTCAAATAGTAGTCAATGATGATTTTGAATTAATAAATTACTACTAGAATAGGATGTTAAGTTTCTTGTAATTTGGTTCTAGTTAATTTTCCATTTGGGGTTATTATGAGTAAAAAATAAATCAGTGACAATGAATTACTTTCGATTTAGAATTGGATCGATATACTATAATAACGAGTCATCGAACAAAAAGAAAAGAATGATTTTGAAATTTGAACTTAATTGAACTATGCATCTATTTGGTTTGACACTACTTGAAAGATAATATATAATTTTCAAATTCAGTGAGACCATAATTTGTCAACATTCTTCGTTTCATTACACACAGTAATGAATCTCATACTATTTACTATTTAGACACATGCTAATATTATTTCTTGAAAGTCAAAATCCAGTAATCCACCCATATTTCAAAACAAAATTAAGACACGAAAAAATTAAAACTACTACCACAATCTCAGTTCTAAAACTACTTCTCTAACACCTGCATACATATATTATTGGAGCAATGGCCAAACAATCACACAACTTTCAGCAACAACAAAATATAACATTAACAACGACAGCACACAAGATCAACAACCACAATCAAATCCAAAAATATGTTTAAAGACCCACGGAATCCCTCACGATTACACTAATAACGAACTGATCATCTCCTCCCCACACTCAATAATGAATAAACCAATAATCAAATTCAAATCCCCATCTTAATCATCATTCAATAATCGTCCAAATCAGTCCATCAAGAAAGGATTACCACCCCCAGAACGAATTACCATTGCTGTTATTATAACCACCATTACCCCCACCGCCGCCGCTCGAACTCTCCCCAAAATGCACCCCGCCACCGCCCCCAGCCGCCGCCGACGGCGCCATCATCATCAGACCCTCCCCCACAAACCCCATCTGCCACTCCGCCGCCGTCACCGGGATCGGCCCCGGCGGTGGAGCCGGGTTCATCATCTCCATAAACCACTGCTGCCTCTGCATGCTCTCAATACTCTCCGCATACTCCTCCTTGGGCCCACTGTTCCCAACCACTTCCGGCCCAACGGCCTGAATCGAATCCGGCCCATTCAACCCACCACCGCTTTCACCCCGGCCCATCTGAGCCACGTTCCCAGGCCCACGGCCCAGATCCGCGATGTGGCGGTCGACATCCTTCAGCTGCCCGTCGATGTACCGGGAGATGACGTCAAGATCAGTCAACGTCAGGCTGTGGAGCGCCATCTTCCCTTCGAGGCACTGGCTGACGGCCTGAGCCACCTCTTTGTCTCGATTCTCGCGCTCCTGCTTCCTGAGCTGCTCCGCCGCCTTCTTGATCCGCTCGCCGAGGAACTTCTCCTGGTCCATCATCTTCTTGCTCTGCTCCATCTGCGGCACCTTCCTGAACCGGGACAGCACGGCGTGGACGCCGGCGGCGGTCGGCGGCCAGGTCTCCGGGTGGGAGTCGTAAGGGGAGTAGATGATGGCGCAGGCCTGGATGTCGCAGAGGGTGCTGAGCTCGCTCACCTTCTTCATCAGGCCCTTCTTACGCTTCTTGAACGTGGCCTTGCGGGCCGAGTCGTTGGCGATGTAGGCCAGCTTCACCTTCTTCCTCGTCATGAATCGACGACAGGCGGATCTAGGGCAACGAGCGAACGAGAGCTGAATCGCTTTTTTTGAAGGTGGTGCGGAAATGTTGTGTGACAAGTGAGGTTTATATAGGATTGTTAGAATGTGGATAAGTTAGTGAGCTGTGAATTAGTTGTCTTGGGGAGGGGGAGGGGGTGGATGGAAGTAATAGTGAATATACCATAAGAAGAAAATCTTGGGGAATCATGGGGTTTAAAAGTGTTGATTGACATTCTATATATACGATTTGGCGGAACTAGAAAATATAATTTTTGTATGCATGACGATTAAGGATAAGTTTTAGTTTTTAATAAGGATATATTTTTAATGCCATGGAGTGAGATTAATATATCGGTGATGTTTGACGGTAAGGTTTGTCAAGATGAGAAAGGGCGATCACAAATGTATTCTTTTTTTAATTTTAATTTTGATTTGCTTTTTATTACATGATGGTGTTTGTTTTGCGAAAAAGTTTCGTTGACCTTCTTAGTGACATCGATCTAGCATAAACATTTTTCGTATGACTATTAGAGCAATTTTATTATGAATATGACGATAATTTCGTTTCGGTGTTTGAAGACTCTCATTTCCTTTTTACTCAAACATAAGACTTAGTGAATATAAGGTATATCATACAATTATAATCCAGAAATTCGAGTTAAATCTTCTTTTCATTCGTTAGACTCAAAGAATAAATAAATATATATATAACACGCATATGATCAGGTCTTTCTAGATGTAAAAACTAGATTTTTTTCAATAATCTTTATTGAACCACATCAGTGTCAGGAAATGAACGTAAAAAAACACGACCACCACAAATTAACCCTTACAAGACAAAGATGGTCCAATCGTATGAATGGATGTGCATGAGGTTGTTAATTACTTACTATAATTGATTTAATTAATGATAACCATGCATTAAAGACATAGATTTGGTCTGGGATATGACAGTTAATGTGAAATCACAAAGTTGTTGTAAGCAAGGTTGTCAAACCGGTTTAAGTCATTGAGCCGGTCAAGCAAGGGGTTTGAGGTTTAATGGTCTGATCGGGATCCGGCCGGTTTGAGCCGTTTTAGACGTTTTCTAAATATATATACAAATAAAGTAGTAATTAAAAATTTAATGAGTGAAATAAAATTTATCTTACATATATCTATTAAAAACTTATTTTCAACAAAATAAATCTACATAACCTCCATGATCCACCTACCATTTCCCTTCCTTCGTTCCTTTTCCTCTCTTCTGCCTCTCTTCTTCTCCCTGTTTAGGGGTCAGACCGGGGGGGTTTTCTGGAGGCCGTTTTGAAGCTCGACTCGGGTTGAACCGGGTCCAACCGGGGGGTTCGATAGGGGTTTAACAACCTTGGTTGTAAGAAAAATAGATTGGATGGTGATGAGTTGGACAGGCAGGAGTTGGAGTTCGATTCCAATTTTGTTTTGATATTTAATGCATGGTAGTATTACTTATGGCAATAGATTGTCGCCTCAAGTTCTGCTTAGTAAAATGAAAGCAGATTTTGATTAAAAAAAGGGCTATAGAATGTCACGGAATCTGATATATGATTTTCCATATTAATTGTGTAGCTAGCCAGCTTTACATTAATCTGTAGAAATCTTTTCTGAAACGGTGTGATAATAATACAACAAATATGCAACTAGTTATGTGGTATATATATTTTTAACAATAGTTTTTTGACAAGATTATGTGTTATATATTCATGAACGGGTATTGATATAAATGATTTTAACCATATTGGATTATGTAAGATATTCATAATCATTACTCGTCAATTATTTCGATGTTCACAATAAGAAAAAAGTGATTATGAGGATTTTGTTTGGAATATGACATACATAAAAGATATCCTAACTACGATAATTATATATGGTCGTTGATAGCAACAAAAACAACGTACATGAATTTTGTAAGGCCTTCATAATCATATTACTAAATAATTAGTTTGATATTCATGATAAGAAACAGAAAATGAGTGATTATGTAATGTTTTCTTTTAGAATTATGGACGTAGAAAACATTCTAACTCTTACAATTAAAGAGAACTCAATAGCACCCAAAACAAGATAACTTATGTATTGTATGTAAGGACTGTAATAAAGTATTTATGATATCCCAATTTGTTATAGCATGATTGTTCTCAAATTTGTTATAACATGATTGTTCTTTTTCAATTACGAGTGATCTTGTGGAATCTGAATGCTACTTTATTATTGTTGAAGTAACTATTTCAAATGCATAACTATATGATAGCTCATTATTTTTATGTATCAAAAGACATGAACGTATATGTGCCTCTAGCCAGCTATCAACTAGGATTAAATTTTTTATATCTAGATTGACATAACTTAGTTAAGAAGGGTTGGTATAAGTTTTGACTTTTGATCCTCATTTTTTCTAGTCGTTTGAACTCACTATCTACAGATTTTCGAGATCAAATTCAAACTATCGAAACTTATAGTACTTAGGTCATATGTCATTGGTCTGAATAGAATAATGGTAGAGATCAAAGCATCAATCCATTGTCGTCCAGCGGTTAGGATATCTGGCTTTCACCCAGGAGACCCGGGTTCGATTCCCGGCAATGGAATCTTTTGAGTTTTTGCCTTTTTTAGGGCTCTTGGCTGAGTTTTATATTTTTATTTTTATTTTTTGTCGAATGCTGATTGCTGAATGGTAGTTTAAATGTTGAGAAAGTGTAAATTCATTGGGGGTTATAAATTATCTTGGATTGTAGTTGGATTCCGCTTCAGAAGTCAGGAGTAATAAATTTTTCTACATAATCATATTAATTGAGCAATAATAATATTCATATTCGTGTGTGGATAACTCAGCCAAACATATTATGATGATTTCGCATACCATCTTATGGAGTATATGGTTGGAATGCAAAGCGCGGATCTTTCGGAACGAAGTTCATAGCAGCTTTTAGATTCAATCTCGAATGGTTTTCCTTCTCAGAGAATAAATAGCTATTGAGGACCTAAAGGGAAGCGATACGGGAAGGTTTCTCAAACTACTCCATGACAACACTTCTACTTTTCCATTTAGCTAGACGGCATAACTAAACTCGAATTATGTTTCTTTTCTATAGTTGAGTATCTTTCCTTTGTTCCTCATGTCACTTTTTTATACTGTAAATTCCGCTTGTATTGGCCCTAAAAAGGGCATTCAAATCAATGATATACACCCACTTATTAAAAGAAAATCAAATTAGTGTACATAATTTTGTTTCACACTAAATAATCTAGTATGTCTAAAACAACATTTATAAAAATAGGTATATATATAATTGAGATCCAATTTCATGGTACTGAGGTGTCAAAGATTTTTTGAAAAACCTGTCAAAGAATGATGTGTTATAACCACAACTATATTAATGATTTATTTTATCGATGTTCTGAATATAAGAAAGAAATTAAGATCAATTACCTAAATGATACTTCATTCTTTTTTAAAAATGAAAACTTATGATTTAATCGGTAAATATATTCTACCGACGGTCTAGGTTGTCAAGCGTACAAGTCAAATTATCAAATTACACAGGTTGACCAATTAGCCCCAATAGTAACAAGGTAACAACACAAAGTTAGGTTCAAGTTCTCACGACTCCTACACGTCATTTCCTCCCTTTTATTATACACGTAATCGTAGAACGCGAGCTATATGTGGTTCCTATCTATTGGACGAAAAGCAAGGAGATACATAAATTATTGAAGTTAAATAATAATCAAGTCATAACTACTCATAACTAGTGGTGTATAAGAATATGCCTCTTCATGATTATTAAGTGTCAAAATCGAGGACCCTTCCTAGGATTAACATTCATTCAATAGCTTAGAGACACTATAATTGAGAATGATTATCGAATCATGATCACACTCCCATCCATACATATAGAGCTCACTTCCTTGGAGAAAGGGCATAAAATCTTCAAGAGTGAATCTTGTCTACTTGGAATACATATGGGCCAATGTGTAAGCTAGCAGCATGCATGCAAACTGGCAAAAATCTTCATGGGAGATGGTGATTCTGTATATATCAATCTCGTGCTTGCTTCCAAACCCATTCTTAAAAAAAAAAAAAAACAAAATCTAAACATTATATAGTGATATTATATATGATTATTATTATTATATATTAATGAATAATGCATGTATACAGTTAATTATTTAGGTACCCTCTAGTTGTCTTTACATGGGTTTTGTTTTTGTTTTGTTTCTACTACTAGTCGTCATATATAATGAGTTTCTTCTGGACAGCTTCATGTGTGTGTATTGAATTTTTTTTTTTTATAATTGTTCCTTGTACTGTGAATATATATGGTAAGATAGTGGCAATGTTCAATTAATACTTCCATGTTGATATTTTTGAACATTATTTCCTATATTTGTTTTATTTTGTAACAAAATTTAGCCAGCAAGAGATAATATAATATATCTTTAATGGTTATAAAAATGAAAAATTGTACTTAAAAAAAAATATCGTCAAAAGCGACAATGCAATAATAAAAAATTTGTTGATGATTACTTTTCGAGATGTCATCGCATATAAACGTTTCTTTACTTCTTTGAGTGTCACAGATCAAAGAAATGTAACTACACGCATAACCAATCATAACTTTGTTCATAAATATGTGTTATATTATGATGAAAATAATGGAAGATGTGTCGGGGTTGGTCTTATGCTTACAAAGAATCGGACAGTGTGGCACACCTTCTTGTCCACCCTGTTCAGATTGATGTTTGTGAAACTGTCTTGTAACGTGAGTTGTATCCCTATTTATATATAGTTGATGTAACAACCATAGAGAGTAGCTAGTTATGATTAAGTATTATGTAACCTTCACAAGTTATTCCTAAAAAAATATGTATTTCCGTTGTAATATTAAGACAAACTAATTGATCATAGGAAATAAAGTAGATCAATGGATCAAACAAATTGTGCATGATGTCCACAATAACTATACATAGAGACTATATAAATCATAAGCCAAATAATCGATGGTTTATGTATTTGCAACACATGAAGAATATATGTCTCTTCCCAACATGAGAAACTAAACTAAAATAGTTTTTTTAAAGGTTTTTTGGGCAATAATCATCGGTTGGGAAAATGGTTCCATTTAATGATGATCCTCTGCACTTCTTCACATATATTGTCTAATTGATGTCTTCAAACTCTCCGCAGCACATGTGGATTGTGGCGGGGACTCTCATGTCTCTATGTCTAAAATTATATCACACAATTTCCCATATGAATAATTGATTGATCTCCATGCTCTCTTGTTTGCTTCCTCATACCAATCCGAAAAATGAGCTTAAAAAACTATACATATTATTAAGTGATATTAATAATTATTAGCGAGTATATATAATAACCATATTCCCTGCATTTTGTTCTAACTCAACTACCTTGTTGCTTGTTATGCATACAATGAATACCATTGCAACACGATCTACTCAGTGATCGATTCATTAATTATGACATTGTCGAGAATTTAAATAAATTGCATCAACCGTTTGAATTGTTGACAGCGAATTCCAGTAACGTGCATTTTACCATTTTCCGATACATTACCTCAAATGAAAATCAGTCAGACTTGAAATTTGAACAGACTACGGCCCACATTTTATACCTGAAATCAACTATTAATATATATTGAGGCCTTGAGGACTCGCATACGAGTGATGATCTCTCGAGCAGAGACACAAATGTCATAATCTGGTTAGCAGTTTTATCGATCTCAATAGGTTGAATCTTTGATAAAGGGCAAAGAACGAATCTTAGACTATCCCCTCTAATGCATAAGCAATGTTGTTGAAATGTACTTAATTCATGAAACAACTTGAACAATTAAGAACATTGGAATAAGAGATAATCCTCAAGTACTCGGTTACAACATATTAAGTTTATGTGACCAGTTATAAATTCTTTTTTCTTCCTTTCATGATAACCATATCTAAGATAATTAACCACTCATAACATGGATTTATTGTTAGGCACAATAACGATGAATTGGCCTAAGAGATTGGGGGTACTCTAATGAATTCCAATGGAATCTCTCTTCTTCTCTATCGCAATTACTTCATAAAAGAAATTGGAGTGAACAAAAAGTCCTCCACAACTTAATTGGAATGGAAGTTTTATAACCTACCAACGGACACCGACGGATACATTTATCCTTATTCCCATAAAAAAAATTTGTAGTAAACGATTTTGTTAATCAATTGGATCTCCTCAATTAATGGAATCAATTGCCTTAGAATCAATCATATATTCAATACATCCCTTTCTTTTGTCCTCTTCTGATGAGAGTTAGTTCCAAGAAAGAAATCGGTAGTTTGAAATGATGAAATTATATTCTATAAACTGTCTCTCAAGTCTCTCCAACCCCACATGGTTTGATGCCCTATTGGCCGGCTACCCAACTGCCCTTAAGTTAAAAGGCCAACCCCCAAAAATTAAGGGTCCTCTCCTCTTAACGCCAACCCTATACCTAACTATAACCGACTCCCTTCCTCCCTCCCTCTCCATTGCTTAATCATTTTATAATTTAACCCCAGAAAGTTGCATGTGTGGGTTGGGACTAAAGACAAAAGAGCTTATGCTTGGTTTCCAATTTATTATTATTAGGTAATCAAAGGGCCAAAGTTGATAAACATTCATTCTAATATCCCATCCTTCAGTTTACAAACTGAATTAAGAACCCAAATTTCCCGCCTTTCACGTAATTACATATTAAATTATGGTCTTGCTTTGTATAATAATCAAGGTGCAATAAGAATTAATATGTTAGGTCCAGCCTAGCACCTAGCTCGGCTAGACATTGGAAACAAAAATGAAGTTTTAATAAAAGTAACAATTTTACATCAATTATGCACTTAGATTCATATGAATAAGTTAGTTAGCATTGAACGAGTAAAATATCTCACAACTTGCTAGAATAACAAGTTCATATAAAATAGAATAACAAGTTATTAGAAACACTTAATAACAAGCACTTACCAATAAGTTCGTCCATAATTTATCATCCAAATAAGTCCGTATGCCTACTATATCATCTTCACTCACTACAAGAAAAAAGGCTTTTTGCAACGAACATATTTGGTCGCTAAAAATATAAAATTGGTTATTAAAACATTTTCACAACCAAAAAGTTTTGGTAGCAGAAGTGGTCGCTATAGCCGCGTTACGAATTCCTACCGCAACCAAAATTATGATTGGTTGCGAAAAATAAAGCTATCGCAACCAATTTTGTCAATGGTAAAAAATCTTGATTTTTTTGCGACCATCTTAATTTGGTTGTCATTGTTCACAATATTGGTTGAGGAATGTCAATGATTGGTCGCCATAAATACTAATGACAACCAATTTATTTGACTATTAGTAACCAACAATATCATTATAACGACCAATATTTTTGGTTGTGAAAGTTTAACACAACCATAAAATTTGGTTGTGAAAAACACATATGCCAACCAATTATATCATTTTATACTATTAATTATTTTTGTCATAGAATTGTTAGACAACAATAAAATTTGGTTGTAAATAATTCCTATGCCAACCAATAGTATTATTTTAGGTGACTAATTTTTGTGGTGATGAAAGTTTAACACAACCATATAATTTGGTTGCGAACAAGGCAAGAGCCTAACAAATAAATAATTTCATATAAATAGTTTTGTCCGTGAAAGATTCTCAATCATGTCACATGTGATCCATTTAATCAGAAAAATTAAATTGAATTATAATAAAATACCATATTTTATATATAACAAAGTTGGTACATAATGTTATAAGCCACAAATTACAAATATATTGGGACTGAAACCTTTAAAGCCTCTCAGTTCCATACAATGCACATTATCTCAAGGATAAAGGGATGAGCTAATCTCCAAGATCTCCAACACTTGAAATTTAAACCATACTGTCTGAGCATAAAAGGATGAGCTAAGATGAACCAAAAAAGAAAACAGATGCAAGCATCAAGACTAAACACTCATACGAGAGACAGGAGATCGTAATCTAGCAAGCGATAGCCACCTGAGTTTCTGACTGTCTTCTGGAAATAGGTTGACATTTTTAGTCAACTGCACGAAGAAAACAACATAAGTTATAGCACATCAAAAGGCCTGTCATCCATTTTAGTACCTCAACTTCCATAAACACATACTGTCTGAAATTTATGCATTCTGGTATCCTTCTTATAGCTACCTAGACTTCCATCAACACATACTGTCTGAAATTTCTACATTATGGTATCCCCGTTTTATCTATTAAGAAACTAATCGGCATTATTTTACAATTTGATAACAAAAAAAAACACATCTAAACCAGATCTGAATTTGACATAGCTCATAGAAAATTAAAAATAGGAAACAGACGGATTCGACTTAGCTCATCTTATAGAGAATCAGAAATCGAATCCTACCTAAAGTTACCTTCTGAGAATCGACGAGGAAGAATGATTGAACGAAGTGACCAAACTTTTTCCTTGCTCCAGAACCACTTCCTCTGGAAACTGGAGCAGCCGGATCGGGATTGGTAGCTGAGTGTGGTTGAACAAAGCAATCGGGGGAATTGAGATGCTATCAGAAACAGTAATGCGTCTAAATTCTAAGATGCAAATGAAAATGTGACTAGGGCCCTTGAAAAGCAAGGAAATGAGGTCGAGAATCTTCAAAAACACATTATTGAACCCGATTAAGACTAAACCGAATCCTGAATCCTATCTGGTAACTGCAAGGCTCTACCAAACAATTTGCTAAGAAGACACACCATTTCTAGAATTATTAGCATTCATGGGATTACAAAGTACAGTTCGCTGCAACCAAGAAAGTTCTTTCACGATGCTAACAAACGTCTTTTTGCATTCATTTTCACCCTCAACATAATGTTTTTACCACACTGTACCATTTTGGGACCAGCGCATATTAATTTACCTCATTAGATGAAGCTTATTCTAAACCATAGAAAGAACATTTAAATTGAATATTATCTATTTTCATATTTTCAACATTTTGGTAAAGATAAAGGATTGAATAGTTTAAGTATATAACTAACCTGGCCTAAAGTTGGAATTGATATGATGCTCAACATACCATCTTGCAAGTCCTTTGGAAACTTGTCTTGTACCAAAGAAGAGTCTGCCAAAAGAGCAGGGTTTTAAAGTAAGCCTCGAAGGGTTCGTATACTGAGTTTAAACTTAGATTGTTGGTTGTGTATGAGTCAGTACTTTACGAACACAAAAATCCAAGTGACCTGAGGTCTTCAGATGTAAATCAACAGCTTCCCTCTTACAATATGATGAACAAATAAAAAAAATGCTCCAAACTCAATCTAATTACGCACCAAACAATAATGGATGGGTAACTTCAAGAATGAGAATCCCTTTAAAGCACATCAACTTCAAGAGAAGCAAAGACAAGAAAGAAACTTACTCTTAAAATTTGTCAGTATCATGGGATTGAGTCACCAGCACCAAGCCACCAACCACTACTTTATTTCCTTGCACTACCCTGTTTGTGGAATGTAATGATCAGTAGAAAAAGGTGATCTCGTTACCATAGATAAGACATTAAACCATAGGAGGAACATTCCCCCCGAGATTATCAATGACCAAGTTGACATAAACATTCAAACTAATACTAATACTCTCATCATTAAGCGCAATTTGGTTAAATAGGTTTAGAAAGGAGCAGTCCTGAACAAATTTGAAATATCTGAAAGTAACAATATGATTCACTTTAAATGCATCATAAAAATCCATAATAAATGAATACCTTAATCTTGTGAACCTCTTGTAGCATTTTTCATTTCTCTATTACTCTCAGTCCTTCTTGCTTAAGTGATTACATCTGTGAGATTCTGACAACAATATTATGCAAGTACTCTACAATAACATTTTCTTACATTTATGTCTATAATCATCTCATATCCCAATCCAAAATCAGTAGCTTTCTCAAGCAAAGATGTTATTGTAGGATGTATTATTACCTCGGGAGAAGAGCATCATAATCAAACAAACCTAGAAATGCGGCAGCCATTATAAGTCCTTACAGTAACTCAATGCTAAGTGAAGTTTGTCAGGCTACAATATTTTCTGGTACTTATACATTAACACTTGCCAGGAGAGCTTACGGGAGCTGACTTCTGGCCTTGGTTTACAGCTCATTCACAGTCTCCACTTCTAACCATCTAGGCTGCTCCTACAAGGGAAACAAAAGTGATGGCGTTCAGATTATACAGAATTTAAGCATTGTCAATTTAGGTTCCCAGTTATGACAACATTTGACGCTCTAGATCGATTGATTACCCAAAAGTGAAAATGCCAAATACATATGACCAATCTGCCATTGTCTCCTAGTGACATCTCTGAAGGGGTGAGATTGATAATAAAGAGCTCATAGAGATCCATCCCAGAAAATAATATTACCATCCCCAAGAGATACACATCTGGTTACCATCATACAAAATAAAAAATGCAAATATATACCCAGCAACACAGCATACTGAATGTGCTAACTCCTTTTCTCCAACAACCTATGTAAACCAACCAGGAAAGGCGTCAACATTTCATTTTCTTGCTTATCTTTTCCCGTTTTGCCTGCAAGAATGCCAAAACAGTGGACCTTCATTCAGTATAGAATTCCCATGTTCATAGCTTAATTGCTATGAACCATAAAAGTGGAATGCACGTTGTGGTTCTATATAGAGACCAATATTATTAGCAAATTAAAGAAGAAGAAACTAACCAACATCCATCAGTTTGTTTTTTGGGGGTTTGTCAAAGATCAACGACTAATAAGTTCCATAACAATCTTCCCAAAGAACTGTCTTTAAACAGTCCAGCCACAGGTAACATACTCTCTGCTAGCCATCATCACCTGCCATAGAACCCCAACTCACTTATTCTTGACCAAATAAGGGAATATGAGCACATCTCCTTCCATGAACCCCTCTCCCTAATGTTTACCCAAACAGTTGTCGAGCAAAGATTGAAATTAGAAACTAAGAAAGTTGAAAAACGAACAAAAGAAGAATCAATTCAAAGCTGGTAGAACTGATCGGTACCTTGACGTGATTTCGTCTAAGGCAACCTCTGGATATATCCAGCAGCAGCTCGTCAGTAGGTTCTCCGTCGACATACTTCATCTGGCATCCTATAAAACTTCAATGCAAAACTCACTGCCAGCGCCTCTTCTCGCTCGCAACCTAGCGACTCCCGGCTTAGTCGACGAGTTTGAAGCCTGTTGCCGTGACACTGAACTTTAGTCGGAGATGCTCTTCACTTCCCCTCTGCTATCGTCCGACACTGCCGTGATCTTCACCAACTCCCGTTCAAGCGTTCGGCCACCGCGTAGAGGAGATTTACCAACAACCTCCAATTTTGACTGAAATTCCAAAAACCTAGCTCAGTGAAGAGAGAAATAGAGAGGAGAACATAGAGGAGAATAGTTGGGATTACTTGGATGAATCGAAATCTGAAAGGAGTCCGAATCTTACACACGAATACGAGTAGAATAGTTGGGATTACTTGTCGAACCAAGAGGAGAACATAGAGGAGAAGATGAAATCCGGCCTATTGCGGCGATAGAACTCGAGATCAAAATCTGATCTGGCGAGGGATTGACTCCATGGCTAGGGATTGGAGCCGAGGTGCAAGTTCCGAGTTAGGAAGAGCTTCAGCAAATCAAAGCTAGATTGCTTCCAGATCGACAAGGAGGAAGATCGCCGCCACTGCTGGAGGCGGTGAGTCCATCGATGATTTTTTCGAAGGACTCAAGACGCGACAGATCGTTTGATAAATGGAGAATTCGATGGAAAGTGAGGAGCTGAAATTTATTTGGGGAATCGATTTTACTTAGTATCTATGAATTCAAAGTAGCACAGAGGGAATCCAGGGAATTGAGGAGACGAAGAAAAGGACGAGTAGAAGTTAGGCTCTCGGTAGAAAGGGATGGAGGGGAGAGAGAGAGAGAGGAAAATAGAGTACAGTTGGAGCGCAGAGCGTGTTATTCATTTGAGCAATTAAACACGGCAGGTTCCAAATTTTAAGGGTAGATAAATATAGTACCTTAATTTTTATTTAACATCAATACAGTCACAACCAAATTAATTAGTTGCAGGAAACTTTTTATTGCATTTGCAACCAAATTATTTTGTTGGAAAAAGTAAAGATGATTTTGCTACCAAATTTTTTGGTTGGAAATAGTAAAATTCTTTTAGCTACCAAATTATTTGGTTTCCTCAAGTTTTATTTGGTTATCAATACTTTGATTTTAATAGACGACTAATTTATTAATATTTTAGTTACCAAAATATAATTGGTGGTATATAGTTGCCTTTTCGCAACCAATTTTAATTTGGTTGTAAGGGTTTTGGTTGCAAAAACTAGTTTTTGTTGTAGTGACTATCCTCAAAAGCAATCTCCATCGATCATCTTCCTCCTATTCTCAAATTCTTTATCATGAAGCTCTCTCGCTCTTGCCCTCCTGCGAAATTCAAATTGTTCACTAAGTTCTCATTACAGTTACAATAGCTCTATGATGCAACTAAGAACAAACGTCGATAAAGCTAGCAGGAATTCGATCAATCGTTATCAATGCCAGAACCCTCGAAATTATAAATAATGAAAAAGTATAAAGACTTCCCAATCTCGATATCCTCCATCCTCATTCAAATAGGTTTCAAGTATATGTCTTATTGTTGTTTCTAACCTAGCTTATTCGTCATATAATCGAGAAAGGTGGTGTTGGGTTAGGACTAAAGACAAAACACTTTTGTTTGGTTTCCAATTAACTAGTCAAAGCACCAAAAAGTTGATAAACATTCATTCTAATATTCCATCCTTCGGTTTACAAAAATGAATTAAGAACCCAATTTTCCCGCCTTTTCACGCAATTAATAAATTATACAGTCTTGCTTTGTAGACTAACTATGGTCAATGGAACAAAAGGGGGAGCTAAGTAACGCTTATTATATGGTGGACTCAACAAACAAGGGCCACCTAGCAACTATGTGTTAGTATTTTTAGAGGGGAAGATGCCCCTAAAGAGCCTACAAAATTGCGGGTTTCCTTTCAGTTGAATGCCACTAAGTACAAAATCGAATAGGCAAGGCTGTCATAGAATACGCACGTATTGTGATTAAGGATATCATAAAATAGATTACGCCTCAATTTATGTTTTGTGTGGTTGGGCGAGTCTCAACGATGAGTTTTAAATCTTGCTCATTGAGTTTGAAGTTGCGAAATACATTAATGTATTGCATGTGAATCTAGCTCGTTTGGATAGACCATTAATATTATCGAGATGCACTAGAATGATTTATTTGTATCATGTCAGAAAGAAGTTCGTCGAATATAAAACTCAAAACTATTAAAGAGGGCCAAGAATGAATTATAAATCAATAATTTGTTAAAAATAGAGTTAATCAACAAATGCATTCATGTATGCATGTATCATCAAACAACTGATTTATGCTAATAACTCGAAATGTTATGAGAATCTTTCAAACAAAGCATCCTCTTTTACTTATTAATTTATACGAAGTTCGAACCATCATATCTTAATTGATAATTTCATAAACTAGTTCGAACCCAAGACCAATCCATGAAGAAAAAGACTCACAATAGCACTTTTAACGAATCAAACTATTCTCGCAACCCGAGTTGTTATAACTACTTATCTACATTCTTATTATTATACTACTAGTAAGGAGAAAAGAGACTCTCGCATGCAATGTAGAAAAGGGAAAGTTAGGATCGGGGAATATCAATTTTAACTACTAAAGATTCATAAAAGTAGAGATGATAGAGTAGGCAAATTTTCAAGCCTGCCCATCAATCAAAATGCCAGCCTTTTTTTTTATAAATGAGTTGCTTGCTGGATTTTGCCCTTTTGCTCGATTTGAGGCATCAAAGAAAAAGACCCTCCCATTGCCAAAGGACACCATATTTTCGAAACCAAACCAACCGACCACATGATCGCCATAACAGAAACATGCAAACTAGTATGTATATCTATGTGGCCATAACTAATGATCACATATATATATGAACATTATATGCACATAGTTCCTCTAATTATCGACTTTGGTTCATAAACACTTATTGAGGAGACTATTATAGGAGATGTGTTATACATAAGTCCAAAAATGTTTGGCTTGGCCCGTTAATCAAGCAAAGCGTGTTAGCATTAAAAAAGGAACTAATTTAAGCTAGCTAATCAGTTAGTAGAGTTAGAGTAGTACTAACCTCCACCATCTTCCCATGTGCATTTCCTCTCCCATCAAATGTGCACAAGACACTATAGTCCCATGCTTCCTCCCATGTGTCCCTATCTCATTTGTTCCCTCCCCTCTCTCTCCTCTTCTTCACCCTCACACTAGAGTTGAGGACAATTGGATGTCGCTCGATCGATCTCTAAAACGTCACCGTCTTTCTTGATGATGATAGACACATGTGGTCACAATATCGTCCAATGATATGATTACGATCAGACTAGTCTTTCTCTATGACCCAATTGACTCGTGGTCGAACCGATAATTAACGATGCATTACTTATGTATAGTTTAGTTTAGAATTAGATAAGATTGTTGCGGCTCAAAATGATCAGACTCGTCTCGCTCTTTGATCATTTGTTTGATTAATTAGCTTCTGATAGAATAAATCAAAAGTGAATTTGATTCTTATAACCTATCATACGAAGAGAATTTTTTAATGATCACTAACACGTTGTGTGTGAGTATGTGCTAGCTTTTCTATCATGTATAAAGAACATGATAGAATAAGCTAAATTTATGCGTTACTCATCGTAAAAAAAAAATAGGAAAATAGAAAGCAACCATCTGAACTCTAAACAACAATTTTATCTCCACGCCGAATGGACGGCTTGCAAATGAAAAGTGTGTGTTAAACTTTTCTTTATATATATCCATTTCCTGTTTCCTTGCTGCCATTATATAACCAACCTTCCCTCCAACACTTTCCCCTACCCTTCCTCTTCCTCTGCCTCCTCAATCCACACCTTACAGAGAGATAGAGAGAAAGAAGAGAAGCCTAATCTGAGAAAAAGAGAGAGATGGGGGAAATTTCAATGAAGATGCTGAAGATGAAGTCCAAGAAGTTCTGCAAAGGGATCAGCTTCAAGCTAATTGGTGGGAGCAAGAGAAACAACAGTATTGATGACCAAAAGAGCCCATCATCGTCATCACTATCATCTTCTTCCTCCACTTCTTCTTCATTTTCTTGTTCATCATCATCAAGCTCTTACATTGGTGAGATCAAATGGGAGGTTAGGCCTGGAGGGATGCTGGTCCAAAAGAGGCAAAATGGTGATGACCATAGCACCATTGGGGAG
Source organism: Linum trigynum (assembly GCA_964030455.1). Lineage (NCBI taxonomy): Eukaryota > Viridiplantae > Streptophyta > Magnoliopsida > Malpighiales > Linaceae > Linum > Linum trigynum. Next base: position 46,298,803 of record OZ034813.1, on the reverse strand, counting down.
CTAATCACACTCAGAGTCTCGACAGTCTCTCAATGGCATGACATCTCCATTGAAGCCACTTCTACCTTTGGTAAGTAGTGCTTGCTCAAGCATCCTTTGTTATAGAGACTATAGTCATCTCCAGATCACTGGTTTGGTTTGTAACTATTTTGTTCTTTCAGACATCTGATGTTGTCGTGTCTCTGATCGATTCGGTGAATTTGTTGTTTTTTCAGGGGAATTGAAGATGGTGTTGGCAATGGTGACAAACTTGGAGCCAAAGGAGCAGAGGGTGTTGTTCAAAGGGAAAGAGAGGGAGGATTGTGAGTTCCTCCACATGGTTGGGGTTAGAGACAAAGACAAAGTGTTGCTTTTGGAAGATCCAGCCATCAAGGAGATGAAGCTCATGAGGCGCCTCCATGGCTTGTCTTCTTCTTCTTCTTCACCATTACCATCTTGTACTCGTACCATTAGTGTATAATTAATTAACTGATCAAGAAAAGTGAAAACACAAACATGGATTAATTACCACTACTAAGTACCTACTAACCAACCACTCCCCAATGAGAACCCATAAACATTTTGAAGATGGGTTTATATCTCCTTTTTCAATATTTCTCTCCCTTTCTCTTTTACTAGATTAATTCGTATTATCATCGTGTAGTACGATTGATCATCTATGAGAAAGGATTAGTCTTTACTCTTGATGATGCATACTTTGATAATAAACCAAAAAGTTTGATCTAATTATGTGTACTTAGTTAACTAGTTTATTTTGTCTATGTAATTGGGTTTTGCCAGCTTGACAAAGTTATTATTATGAGTAAAGCTGATGCTGATCCAAGTCATGTAGTTTGGATCTTTCTCTACACTTTCCAAAAATATTATATGAGTTATATATGTGAGGGTTTTACTTTACATTATACTAAAATATGGTTTGATTCTGGCTGTCTGCCTCAACATCATTATCATCATCCTATATATAAAATTTGTTCGGTTAGTAAGAAAATTGATCAATTGTTTTCATTTCAAAGGCTATAGTAATTCCACGGGTACACATCGACATAATTAACTATGATAATGACTTGAAAAGGATAATTGGGTCACATAAGAGCTGGCTTCTTGGACTAAACTTTTTGGCAATAATAATGATATATACATATTTTTGCACAATCTCTTTTGAGTATTATTAGGAGACTATTGCACCTAGGTAAATAAGAAACGAGATGAATACAGAGGTTAAACGAGCATCCCACACCCAAAAGGTACCCCGTATAGGTTTTCCCGAACCCCTCAGTAACTAAGGTAAACAACGTAAAAAAAAAAGCACACATTTCAATACCGATTCCGGAAGAGCGAAGAAAAAGGAGATGTTTTGTTAATAGAAAAAAGAGAGTGTTTATAGCCGTCGGCAGAGATTAGGGGACTCATTTTGAGTGCTTTACATGAACTCAGTTGGGGGCAATTTGGTTCAACAACCCAACCATCCCACGAGCCACGCTTAAATATGTGTGACAATTGTACCTATAATTACATATTTAATATTTTTAGCCCGTGCCAAACCATTGACGACATAGAAAAAGGTTATACGATGGAAAAGGAAAAATTTATAGAAATAAGTCATGAACAGTGTTTATATGTTCTTGTCCCATCATGTACCATGTACTCATATATGTCATAAATTTAATTTTTATATAATTTTCATTGTTATCTTCCACAAAAATCTTGAAGGAGTACCATTCTGAAAAATTCAACATCCATGGGAAGCCTTTGGACAGAAATGGGCTTCTTCGCCCCCTCAGCCCGTTGGACAATGGGAAGCCTTTTGCTGTGGGTAGAGCTTGGGCTTGACAATCACTGGGCTGCAATCAAGCCATCCTAATTAGGCAACAATACATGTGTAAATAACCTGCTTAGTTTACCTATCTATCTATTTTTCATATAAAGAATGAATCGTGAGACTTAACATGAGATTTTCTTATTTCAAAATTATTTTTCGTTTATTTTCATGTATAATTTGTACAAAACTTTGAAAACATCTAACATTCTTTGTATCACGATATTCAAATTCGAAAATGACGTTTCATCTTTTTAGAAGAGCAAAAACTTCATCCTACTAAAGTATAATAATATAAATCATTATCATATTTTTTTCACAACATCCATCTCACATATTTCAGAAATTGTGTCACTAAAAGGTACGGTCTTTTGCCACTAGCTTGTATATTTGCCATCCTCATGATGGATTGATGGTCCTTCAAACGAAGAATTAGTAGTTGGGAACTTGGGATCACATTTATTGGCCCATTTAGAGCCATTACGTATTTGATAACAACTGCAACAGTGCTTGGTGTATTTTTAACACTTTGAAAGTCACATTCCACCCAGATACAATAAATAAATGTTGAGAATATATTAGTTTCCTGCTAAAGTAAACAGACTACAGAACCCTTTTTGGTCCAAAATTAGAGTGAGTTAAATTCACCATACAAGGTAGGTAGCCTGGAATGATAGCAATGTAAATAGGATGTGCCTACTAAACCATCAATAAATAAGCCCATATTTGTCGAATTTTGTGACAGAGAGAAATCAATTTCATTAGCTTTGATGGCCTTAAAACTAGATGTGCATCTAGTTCTACATACCAACTCATCCATCTATTGTTTGAACATATGATAAGATGACCGATCATGCATATTTGAGTTTCATAAGTATTGAAACGATACATATTTTCATTGATATTATTTAAATGTCTACTAATGATGTTTATTAGCGAGTGATCATTTTGCTGATCAAAACTAGTTTTCTAATCTTGGGGCGATCCATATGCAATGTTTATCTTTATCTTTTTTTTTTTTTTGAAAAGAGTGGTTCATTAAGAATGCAATGGGCTGGGCCCAAAGGAAAAGATACACACAACAAACAGACAAGGGCTAAAAATCTGAAAAGAAACAAGGCCCATCAAAAACCCGGAACCACGATAGGGCCCAAAGTCATGGACCAAAACCAATCTCCCAGCTTCCAACCCTAGCCGCCATTGCCCCCCTCTGGATCCCCACCGCCGTGATCGAAAACTGCCGCCGCCACACAGCCGACTCCATGCGCCGCCGTCACTCGCCGAGGACATCGCCACCGTCCGTCAGACCGAGGAAGGGGTTTCCACCAACCCGGATGGCAGGAAGATGAAGACAAGTCTTCAAACAACACCACCCCGAGCCAATCGGCCGTCTGCCTCCCGCCGCTCGAAACCATGGGACCTCAGACACACGATCGGTCGGCCGACTGAGGAAACAAAGGGGAGACGATCTTCTGTCTTCAATCTCTCCATATCCGCATCCGTCGCCCAAGGCTGCAACTCCGAACCACCAAGATCTGCAAGGTGAGAGCAAGGAGGTAGACTATGGAATGGAAAGGAGAAGGCAAGCCATATCTGAATAAGATCTAGCCTCCTTGCATCTTAGAAAGATCAACATCTCCAGATCTGAATCATCAGAACAGAGGGACAAAAATCAACCCAATACAGGGGAAGGAACACAATCCACAAAGGGGGAGAGACACATGCATGAAAGCAAAGCCACAATGGCTGGAAATAGCAGAAGAAGAAAGAAAAAGCAGGAAAAAAGCCGGGAAAATGGAACTGGGGGCGGAGAGCTGCTGCCGGTCGCCGGAGAGGCGTCGACAGCAGCCCACTCAGCTGCGAACCTTTAGAGAGAGGTCAGAGAAAGAAAAAAAAAGGGGAGAGAGAGTTGGGGGATTTGGCTATGGATAAGTCCCGGTGAAAACTGTTTATCTTTATCTTATTCGGTCATATGAATACACGCTTTTATGTCAATTTCAAATATGAGGAAAAAGTTATATAACAGTTCCCCAGCAATGATTTATGGGTACCAAACCATTTTACTGAGTTAAAAATGAGAAATGATAAGTTTAAACTATATAAATTTCAGTGGTAATTAAACTTTAAGTACCAACCAAGTACCAACTCCTTTCTTTTTAGTGACCAGCTGGCTAATGCAAGATTCTAATGAGTTCATCAACCCACTTGTGTCAAACTAACAAATATAGTTAATGGACAGGGAAAAGAAGGAAAGGAGAGGCAGAGGCTCTCTGTTCTTTTTAGCTCTCTCATAATAATTTCTTTTCTCCCCATCCCTTTCAGTACCCTCACCCAAGTTTTCCCCTCAAAGACACTTTCTTCCTTACCACTAGTCATGGCTACCTTTCCTTTGCTCCATTCACGACACTACCCCTTTTCCAAGCTCTCCTTCACCAAGTTCATACTGAAGCAGAGAGAGATGGAGTTTTATTTGTCCAGAGATCAATCAAGCCAGAGAGGCTACCTCCTTTTTCTTCTTGCTTTCTTTTACATGTTTATGGTGGTGATGATGGTGATCACATGGTGCTGCTAGTGGTGGTTAACACTTGATGTTAACGTTAATACCATGTATTGACAGAAGATAGAGAGCACAACTGAGCATACCCAGGGAAATGGCCTGTGTTTGTGCAGCTTCTTGTGCTCTCTTTTCTTCTGCCGATACAACAATATATATGGTTACCCACTAAGCTCTCACCAAGTGTGCATCATCATCATCATCATTTCTCTGGTTTGATCTCCATTCCATGTAGAGTTGGTTTTAGTTTCCCATAAGATTGAATTCCACTTGCTATGTTCATCTTACTTTCTTACTGTTCTGTTTAACTACAAGACATATCGTTTGGCATGTACTAGTTATGAGTGTGTATTCTTGATAGTAATATTAGAGGGAAGGGAATGCAGGAGTTTATTATGTTTGTTGCCATTGCCATGTTCATATTCATATCCTATAAGTTGTGTCCTTGCTAGGAACATTCGCCTACCAAGGAATATAGTACTAGTACTACTCATCTCTTGTTTATTCTCCTGCTTGAGAGACTGAATTCAGTAATATAAAAACTTTGGACTTTATATCTTCGGCCATGTGGCCTACTTCTCATAAGCTTCAGTTTCTTCTTTCCCTGTAGTTCTTGACAGATCAAGCTAGCTTTCTGTTTCCATATTCCCATCCTATGCTCTTGTCATTCCTGGTGGTACTTATTTTGATGAAAGTCAGCTCTGGCTTGTGACTATGATTAAGACCCTCTTTTTTACTTTTCTCTCTTTTGGTCGAGTAACAAAATGAAATACATGGTTTCAAGGTTATATTTGTTTTGTTTTTTTCCTGTCCAAAAAAACTGTAAACTACATTTCACCATCATGAGTGAGACCACAATCTCACAATCACAAGAGTGTTTCATAGTTAAATATTTACGGTCATGGTCATTCAATTCAATAGATGAATTACGAGCGCGGAACTAGCACAATAATTCGGATACCAATAGATGGCACTTGAGCTCGACTCCATGTGACATGACATCTCCAAGGGATCAAGAAGGCCAAAGGTGTGTATTCTTTTAGGTCTTTTAGAGAGCAACTTTTTACTAAATGGCAACAATGATCAGTTATCTATAATTTGATTTATGCATTATTTTGTATGATGTGTTTGACATGTCCTGACTTGAAAGCGAGGAGATGGCTGGATTATACCACACAGGCATACACATTACACAGCCATCATTTTACCCACTGGAGAGTTCATGTTCTCCATTTAAGATCTTTTTGGCGGCCACAACTTGGAAAAGCTTCAATCTTTTCACCAATCTTCCCCACCTCCTTTGCTGTTTCAGGCCTTTGGCTTTGGGATTCTCCAGAGATTAATTTCGCCAGGTAAAGCTCAAGATTTGAAGTTCTTTATTGACAAGGAAAGCCAACCAATCCAGCCATCTACTGAGGTAAATGAAAAGGAAGGGTGAGCACAAGTACCCAAATTCTTGTTACAGAAAAGCTGTAGCTTCTTCTTGGAATTGGGGAAATAAGAAATGTCAAACATCAAACCAACTACCAATCAACGTGACGTTTCCTGAAAATAGGTTTTTGGTTTTGCTTCTTGGGTTTGGACACATTGATTACAGTTCACCCATTTCCCCAATTGGAAAAGAAGCCCACAGATTACTGGTTTGCTTACCAGAAGACACAGCAAGAGGGATTGTGGTACTAATTGCTGGGATGGGACTACAGCAAGTCATCTTAAGATTGTACCTTCCCTTTCAAAATCTCAGAAATGAGCCTAACATAGTTCTTCACATGGGTATTTTGCTATTTCTTTTTAATTGTTCATACATTCTGAAGCATGTTTAGTGTTTACTGTTCGTACGTACTGCAGAGCTTGTTTTGTGCTTCTAGAGGGTATTCAAGGACTCACAAAGATTCGGGTTCCTCGATCAATATTAATATTAGACATTAGAAGCATAAGGAGTTCTGCATACAGACCATACACATTGGATTGAAAATTCCATGTGCTGCTGATATACAAACAAGACTCATCCTGCTGCCAAGATAAAAACCAAAGACTCATCAACTGCCCCTTTGCTAACTCCAGCAGGGTTCAGTTAAAAAAGAAAAAAGCCTCAGCAACTGAAACAGACCGATTTACAGTTTGATGGCTAAACTCTGAAACACTCTGGCCATGGTGTTCTTTATTCTACAAACTGCATTTTTCTGCAGAACACTGTTAGCTGGCTCAGGAGCTTTCTTCTACATAACCTATGTAGTAATCTTTCATTTCTGCATACCAAATTTGTGGCATTGCTAGAACAAAAACTGTACAAAGGATATGTCTACCAGGTGCTCTTCTTCATCATCACACATTCTGAAATATGCCCAAGAGTAGTTTGAGTTGATCGATGCTACTCCTATCACTCGCCAATTCGCTTCACAAATCGACCCTGAAAATTTTTCGTAACGGATGAGATATTCAGACTCCACAACCATTGTTCTTAAAATGAACGGTGCTATCTTTTGCAGAAAGTTCTCCTCCTGCTTTTAAGTTTTAAGTTATTCTGACTTCTACCTAATACAAGTGTGTTATGCATTAAGGATTTTATGGTCCATTAGCTAAAAGTATGATTTATTACGACGAAATTGTAACTCATTCCCCTTGCACTTAAAGTTTCAGCTTCTGCTATTAGCAATGTGAAACAAACACCATTGACCTCAATCATAACCAATCGATCATAGAAGGGTAAATTATCAAAATTCAAACACAATGGACTATGATCATACATATAAAGTCAGCAAGCAAGCACAATGATGGAGTGATGAGGAAGTAACTAGTTACCTTCAATCGGGGCCGTTTCTCAGCATTGAGCTTCCTAACCTCATACCGAATCCGCTTAGAGAAGAGCCTGTTCTGCCTCTTCTCCTTGTACCTCAAAACACTAGCTTCTCTCTGCCCAAGCTTCCATTCTTTTTCACCTCCATTCTCCTCCATTTCCATGCTCCCCATGTCAGGCACTCTCCATAGGTTGCCCACATTCCCACCACACTCCACAGAGCCCTGCCAATTGACCAAAAAGTGTCACTAACTTGTTCAAGTAGTAATCACCATAGCAAAAAGGCCAAAACTTCAGAAACCACATGGGAATGAATCCCTTTGATCCTTCTCCAATGATTGAAGAACTCCAATTCTAAACCTTATAAAAAATCACTTTGCACATAAAAATGAAACCAATCAATTCATCTTGCAAGGAGGAGCCATGGCCCCATTACCCCAGCTGGCTAATAGCTCCATCTTGGGTCAGCAAAAAGGCCAAAATTTTTAATAGCACACAATGGACCTAACCATTCTATTCTATGCATTAAGTAAATTGATAATAAAATATCAACCCCACATTAAACAATTAGGAAAAGGAGTAGGCATATGATCTGTTCTAATTTAGTCCCGAATCGAACTAAATTGGTATGCAAACGCTTCGAAATTATACTTAATTTCGTTATGTAAACCCAGAAAAACCTTGAATCTGAGAATTAAGATGGAGATATTCTATCCAAAAACCTTGGTCTAACATGATCACATGCCCAGCCAAACCAAAACACCAACCATATTTAGATAAAAGCCAGGACAGTCAATCAATTAAAGATATAAAAAAAATCAGTTCATAAAAAAGGCATTAGTAAATTTAGTAAAGATTGGATTTTTTCTCACGTACGCTGGAAGGAGGCGAAGTATCATGCAAATCAGGGACGGTCTGCGGCGGCGGTTCGCCGCCGTCTATGTAGAGAGACCCTTTATCGGACCAAGCATCCAAGATCTCCTGATAATCAAGCTTCAATCCCACCACCGCCGACAACCCATTACTCTCCCTCTGCTGCTCCATCAGCACCACTCCCAACGGATCAAAATCTGCTGCGTCGGCGGAAATAAATCCAGACGGAACCAAGAAATCGCCACCGGCACCGCTATTAACCTCATCTTGCTCGAATCTCTTCCTCTTTGTCGCTTTCTTCTTCTTCTTCGGCTGACTCTCCTCCACCACTTCACAGTAGCTCACCCACCGCTCCTCGCTCGCGTCCCTCTCCCTGGACCGCATCGCCGCCCGTACCAGCCACTGATCAAACGGCGCCGCTTCGCCGAACCCCTTAACCGCTCCGGGGAAAATGGAGTAATTTGGAGAAATTGGGTCTTCCTCCGACGTCGTCGTAGTAGTAGTAGTGCTGTCGAGGAGGCCGTGGAGGGACGTTGAAGTGTCGGCGGCGTCTGTTTCCAACAGAATCGCCACGTGATCATCCGCCTGATGAATTTCCTCCCGAATGCGCCGCTGCTGATCTTCCTCGCCGCCGCTGACATTGGGGTTTTCAGCTTCTGGGTAAAGAGGGAAGAGGTTCAGCTGATGATGTGTTTCTTCCACAGGCGAACCCATTTTCGTTTTCTTCTTCTTCTGGGTAGCGTGGTTGGATTCCAAAGCTAGCTCCTTTAGGGTCGGGTTTTGGTTCAGCTGGAGCTTTAGCGACAGGTACTTGGGCTTCTTGCTTCTCGGCTTCTCCGACGAAGCAGCTGCTGCAATTGCTTTTGCTGAAGGAAATCTCCTTCTGCTGCTCATCTCTTCACCCCTCCTTCGATCTTCCTCAATGTTCTTCAGTATCTAGTGAGGCCAGGCAGAGTAGGGGAGGCAAAAACAGAGCAAATGGGGGTGGGTCAGGGAGAAAGGTGGGAACTTTTTGGTGGGAGGAGGGGAAAAAGGGGATTTTGACATGAGGAGCAATGAATGGTACTATTTCCCTTTCTGTGTTTTGTTTTATTGGTGGGAGGGAATATGATAAAACGATAAATCAAGGAGTAATGATGATGAGGAACTGAGGATGGAGGGAATGGGGACGTGGAGGAAGGGGATTGGAGGGAGCGATGGATTGTGTTGTTATCTTGGATTGTGGTGGGAAGATGGAGTTTGGGGATTTTGGGGAATTGGGTGGGCAATGGGGTGTAAATCTGTCATTTGAGGGGGTTCTTGGATTTTGGATAATGGCAATGGGGGAGATGAGAAAGGGACGCCAACAATTGGTCATGTGATCAAAGGGGGAATAATGAAGCCTCTTGTTGTACCAAATGTGATAAGGAGCTTGAATCCTCTTCAAGCTCCTTCTTTTTCTTTTTGGGTAGAAACTTCAAATCGAACATCTGTTTTTTTTTTTATGCGTCATTGAGTTTTTTTTTATCAGTTTAATAATTAAGTTGTTTCGCACATAATCTGTCTTCCCGTTTTCATACTATTGCTCCAACCATCTTTATACTGTGTAACATTTCTTACCTCTACACACAAGGAACAAAATAAGTAAAGGAGTCACAGAACTAGAGCAATGTGGCACACATGATCATCAAGTAGCATATATGATGACCAAAGTTCTGAAGCTGGAAACATTTCAGTTGCTAAGAAGCAAGCTTGTGTGATGTTTAAGAAATTGAAAGCTAAAGAAGTGAACTGAAGCTTGGGTTGATGTTTCCAACTTCAGAAATTTGGGGTAAGTTTGTCTGACTTCTTATCTAATACAAAGATACTTGTATTTATGCACATGTTTTCCAATAGAAAAAAACATTAAAATTTCAGCTTATGAAAAACGAAAATTTGTTACGTTTTCATAGTAGATGATTGGGTTATAGGTATAATATGCCTCTCTATTATGTCGTTTTATCAAACATGCCCATGTACTATTTTTTACATCAAACATGCCCATGTACTTTAGAAAAATGATCAAACATGCCCTTCTGTTAATATTTTCATCCAAAAACAGTCAACCACGGTCGTACCTTAGTTTGGGCGACACAAATGTCTAAAATATCCCTGGTAATTTCACTTTAGAATTTTTGGGTTCTTTTGTAGAGCCAAATACCTCTAATAATTTCACTTTAACGAGACCTAGAAAAATAAAATGGGGGACAAAACTGACATTTTCCCTCTCATTTACCAATGTCGGGTCGTCTACATCTCGGTTCAACCATGATTGACGATTTTTTTAATGGAAATTTCAACAGAAGGGCATGTTTAATCATTTTTTCCAAAGTACAAGGGCATATTTGATGTAAAAAATAGTAAATGGGCATGTTTGATAAAACTACATAGTAGAGGGGCATATTATACCTATAACCCTAGATGATTATAAGGTGAAGATGTGGAACTAATTGTGACTTTTTTACTTAGTATTTAGTTTAGGCACATGTCGGATTTAGTAATTTGGAAGAGATTCCATTATATTAATAATAAGTTAATAACTTTGCCTGTGTCCCCTGATAGATATTCTATAAAAATTAATGAACAAAAGTTACGATGGGATAATGAATATGAATTTAGTTGGGAGATAGAGTTTTCCATACGTTTTTAGCTATCTAACTTGTTTGTAAGTTGTTAGAGTCGGAGGGTTAAAGATCACCTCGATGCAGCCCATCGGGATGAGTATATATATATATATATATATATGTCCTTCATCGTGTGAATCCGGCCACTAGAATCTGATGATGATCAGAGAGAAGGACAAATCTAGTACAGGTTCCATTCCATCATGTTTTTGACAATGGAAGAAGACAAGAGTGCATAATGCTTACCATCTAATTAATTAAGCTAGATAGATAGATGGTTGCCCTAATTAATCCGTTGAAGTCTTGGAATTAGTTGGTGACAACATCAAAGTTTTGCGTTACATGAATGGACTTTGACAAAATTGCCTTTCCCAATGGTAACTACATAGATACTAGATAAAGCTAAAGAATCGGCCATTTACTGCAAGTCACGGGAACGACCAACGAGAGGTGGTATTGTTTTTTGGTTGAATTGAGCAGAGCAGATTCAACCGTGACGGTAAATTCCCCCCCTTCACAGTTATAAGGAAGGAGCGGACGATGACGGCGTCGTCGTGCCTCCGGTGACTTGGCCACGAGCACATGCAGACATTCGTCAGAAGGCCCCATTCTTTGATGCGCTTTTTGGGCCCAGGCTCCACTTGACTTGAGGGTGTGTCCTCTTCTCTTTTGGGCCTTTTCTATAATTGCACTTTCTCATTAGATTACCATAGGTTGTGCAAATGGAAATCGTTACATGCATAGACATCAACCCAATTAAGTTGCTTACACATCGTTATAGTGGACCAACGTAACGTAACTCCCATTACCATAGCTTGAGTCTCCCCCCTAGCATTCTGCCCATATATGCTTATTATGTTTAGTAATAGATAAGTAATCAATACTCATGAGTACGAGGAAGGTATCATCGAAAAGAGAGACCGAGGAAGATGGAGAGTGAGAGACGAGGGTTAAGATTAGAGATAAATTTTTCTGTATTTGCTTATTGATTTATGCTTCACAAATCACATAATACATAGAAGACCGAATTATATTAATGTATATGATATTTCATCAAACCCCATAGCAGGAGTAAGAAATGGTTCACTAAACATTCATTTAATCGAATTTTGAGACATGATACTGTACCCTAACTGTTAATAAGTAACATATATAGGCTCTAATACTCTAAATCATAAATCCGAAGATGGTGCATGTAGTTTGTTGGATGTATTTCAACAAATTATATGTTGATTATTGTTTATAAATAAATTGATTTTAGTTTATGAGTTTTAGAGAATTAGATCCTAGATTTTAATTATTAATAGTCAAGGTATAGTGTCATCAGTGGCGGATGCAGGGCCTTTTGGCCTTGTCCCAGGACAGGGGTAAATTTCGGTGGAACAAAAGTATGCCATATTTATTTATGTTGGTGACGGAACACAACACGTATAGGTAGTATTAGAGTACTTTGTCACTACAACACAACTCATTACTTGTCCAAAATTGACATAAAATTAATTTATTATATAATAAACGAAATTCCAATTGCAATAAAGAACTAATCGGGTCTCTTTTCACCTTTTGTCTATTCGATCTTTCCCCAACAACCCTGAAATTGTCTAGCGACAACGGCAATCCCACTAGTTTTGATCCACCAATTACAACTGCAAGTGTAAAAAGAGCATTTTCAGCTTTGAGTTATATTAAGAACAAGTTTCCAAGTCGATTTGGCGACCAGTTTGCTAATACTTGTTTAGTAAGATACATTGAAAGAGACTTATATAATAGTGTAGACAACAAATGTTTTTGCGCTTCTTTCACTATATGAAATTCCTTCGTAGTTGTTTCTGAAAAGTATGATAGTATAATTGATTATTTTTAATTTATGAATGAATTATTTTGATATAATTATTTTTTATTAAATAATTCTTTTATTAGATACTTATATATTTAAGTTATGAAAAGAGGACAGGGGTGATTTGAAATGCTACCTCCGCCACTGAGTGTCATATGGCAAAGTCCACTTAATTCAAAGTCTAAATAGCATTTTCTTACCAAAGCGATGCATTACACTCAAATTTACAATGGGTATGATAGAACACACACTCTCCCTCTCTCTATCTCTCTCTATTTATATATATAATTTGATGAATGATATCATACTCTAACCTGTAATGAATGAATCTCGGTTTATAATTATCTAAATCCAAACCATAAGATATATTTATAAAAAATAAGACCGACTGTTCTGATATGTCAAAGTATATAAAGTACATCTAACATGTGTGAATTCATACAAATGTTATACGTCAGGCGTACGCTATCCTAACATGTTATTCGTCAAAGAGCAAAACATATATGTGACTTTTTCGGTGCCCTCACAAAAATAAATACATACAATGCATTAACTCTAAAAGTACCGCGACTGAGCCGATTACTCGAGACCATGAATTAATCGAGTTTAAGTTATGATATTATACCCTATCCTCTAATGGCTAAACTCCACGCCCAGATTCTCTAACCCAAACCTGAAGTACAATTTAATAGAAATCAATAATTGATTCATGAGATTGGTCGGAGCTCAACGAAATACGTCGCAAAATCAACTGGAGTATACAAGTATTTACTATATATATGAAGGAATCGATAAGATGGGGTGAAGGAGGAAGAATCGGTTGGAGGCAGTGCATATGTTGGCGGGAGAAAAAAAATTAAATTGTATTATTATATTTTGATGGAAGACATTTTGAAAAAAATCTGTATTACTAAAGGGAGTGGAAAAGTAAAATTAATTACGGGGTCGTTTGGAAGTTGTGATTGTTATAGTTGTGTTTGTTGAATACATGTATTATGCACAATACAATGTTTGGAAGTGCCAAAGTGTTAAACAATGCATGCATTGTTTTAGGTAGGTCCCACCAACAATCACAAAAAATGATGCATTATACAATCTCAACTAAAAGTTGAGATTGTTTGATTGTTGGTTTTAGATTTGTGTCAACCTTTTCTTTCCATTTATATCCCCAATAGTTTTTGTCTTATTCTAAAAGTTGAGGGTAAATGTGACATTTCCCCATAAAAGTAATTTTATGTAAATCAATGCATAAAATAGAATCTCAACAACCAAACAATGTATTGTTAAAATGCATCCATTGTATCAATACATACATTTATATCATGGTGATTCATTACAATGCAACGATTTAACATTCGCAACTTCCAAACGACCCTACATTTTTTTATTTGATTGACATATCACTAATTTAATGGTGAAACGCGAGAAATGATACCATATAAGATACAGATAATGGAGTTGTACGGAAAGTGACTAGTAATGTAATAAAGTTGTAAATTTTTTGGATGTCTATAAGGTGTGTGCTGGGGGAGATCCAGTCACAGTCGAAAATATGAAATTAGTGACTACTAATACAATTAAAATTTTTAGTGACAAACGTGAAACGAAATGGTGAACTCAATGACCAAGCTTGTCATTTAGCCACTCCTTAAAACTATTAAAAAGTGGCAAGTGTTATTAAAAAGTGATAAAATACAGGGTTAATATCAGTGGTTGCGAAACTGTGTCGTATTAAGAGTCTGATCTAAATATCACATATAGTGCTCAAACCAGTAGGCGATTTTTCTTGTATGAACTTTTGAATCACAATTCAAATACAATATACCGAATCGGTGACTTTTTTTTATAACATAGTTAGTAAAATACGCTTCGGGAAAGTTACGCATAAAATACGTACGGGTATTTTACTTCATCTCTTAGGTAATGTGTTTTTTTTTTATAATGATGAAACTTTTATTATAAAAAACCAACAAAGGAACAAACAAAAAAACAAACAAAACCAAAGAAGTCAGCTGCACAAGAAGTGCGTGCTTCAGAAAAGCAAACAGAGACGAAAACCTGGAAAAAATGAAACAAAAGAACCTAGGAGCTGGACCCACCGAGAGACTCCTGCTCCCACCAACAACAAACAAATTAGAACCCGAGTCCAAGCCAAAACAGAAGCCAACATAGAACACTCCAAGACGGACTCGGACTCGAAACGAAAACATAGACACCGCCAACAGGGCGACATCCAGCTGGAATCAAAAGCAACGGGGCGCCAACGCGCAGTACACAGCAGCAGAAACGCAATCCACACCCTGAACAAGAAGGCAACAACGACATTCGAAGAGGAGCCACCTCGAGGAACACATCAGCAGCAGCGCATTCGACACTCTGAACAATAGTCATAAATATATAAAATTAATTATTTTAAAATAAACAAATATCTACATAATACTAAACTTAACAGTTTCATTCATTAAATACGGATATTAAACATGTTATACGGGTTTTATACGTGTTTAATACGGGAGCCATCAAATGAACGGAAAAAAATGAAACGGCTTAATAATAATATGGATACGAAAGTTTTAAACAGATAAAATACATATGGGTACATATACATGTATTAAATCAAGTATTTACTAACTATCTTTGATAATATTAGTTTAAGAATTTAGCTGTGAAAATTATAAAATACAATTGGGATTTTTAAAAAGTTGGAGCTTTCTAATAATTATATTATCCTAAAAGAAATAGGTCTTTCTAGTTTTACGAGCCTAAATGCCTAAAATTATTACAACGACTTTTTGTGTCATTTTATCATTTTGATTGTTTTATGCCTGGTGTAGTGGCGTGTCTAAAAGGATAGCCACTTGTCTAACGGTTGGAAAAGAAAAGAAAAGAAAAAAGGAAAAATAGCTTACTCGCTATGACACAACTCCTAACAATGGTCAAGTGTAATCAATGAAAAGGACTGCAGTGTAGTGGATTAAGTAATAAATATCGAATCCACGGGTCTCTAGAGTTACTATTACTCAGCTTCAGTTTATTATCTAGCAAACCAGATTAAGATGAAAGAACTAAAACTACTCTAACAAACTACTGTTAAAGTTAATCTAATTACAGGTTGGGAATTCACATAGGTATGATTCCCCCTAGCCACTAGCCAGATTAATGATTGATGATTTCTAACTTGTTTGACTTTCATTCACAATGCGGAGAATCCTTGACTAGACCTTGAATATCGACTAAAGGATCAAGGCCCTCTTGAGTCGATTGCCTAGAGGGACGTATCCTACTCTAGAACAACCGATCAAGGCTTTCTGAACTAGATTCCCTCTAGTGAATCGACCCTCGACTAAAGCAATCGATCCAATACTATCAATCTATGGTGCTCTATTGACCTAATCAGGTATTCGCTCTCATAGGATCAAAGCAGAATCAATAATCTCGACTAAAGCAGAATTGAATCATGAAAACATGCATAGATTGAATATGAACTCAAGATTATCAAGTAGGAGTACTCATACAATCATCCAATCAAACAAACATAGCTAGGGTTCCTCAAAACCTAAGTGAAGGGAATTTACTCCTTAGAGAAGAGAGAGACTGCAGTAAGAATATTCAGATGATCAGTCTTCAAGTCCGGGCTTGTTCCTCGAACTTCCAAGGCGAAGAAATCCTCCAATTCCACTCCAAGAATGCCCTCAAATCGCCCTCTCTCTCTTTGGTTCGGCCCTTGGGTGTTTGGGATCCAAAACCCAGCTCTCCCTTGCAAAAACGCACAAAACAGGCTTTTAACAGCCTGCGTTCGCGATCCCCGGTCATAATCCCCGGTCGGGTATTTTAGGTGGCGACCGGAGGTTGTTGAAATGCACCATCGAGGACAAGGGGATTAATCCCCGATCGTGGTCAAGAATACCCGATCGGTGATTTATGCTCAATGCCCGGGCCCCCTTCTGCTTCTCAAACGTCCAAAAGAGATTTTTCCCGGTCTGCTCAAATTAATACCCGACCGGGTATTTTTGCTCATGGCTGGGTATTTTGCTCCTCCAGCACACTTCAACTCAAATGTGCTCCTTTCGACCCGAAACTCGTTTCTTCACCTCAATGTCAATGCCAAGCCCTGAAATATGGAATAAACACACAACCTAGCGTGAAATCGGCTTAAAACACGAGAATCAATATCTCAAACGGCTCAAGAATAGGGGTAAAAACATGTGCAATCAATGGTTTATCACTAGCGAGGAAAATGAGAGACGAAAACTCAAGGCAGGGTGGGACGGGTCCATATCATGTCAGTAACCATCAGGTGAGTAACCCCTTGCATAACTTAATAAGAATCCGCCACATCAGCGCCTCCTTCTCTCTCATTGAAAACCTTTAATTTTCCTTCCCTTAATCTTTAAAGGACAATTTCTCACTCATTTTAACGAGAGGTATGAAAATTTTTTTCTCAAAAAATATTGAAAATGGATATAATTTTGTAGAGCACAACGAACTCGTTCCATCCGTGCAAAAAAATTGAAATCCGAGTTAGAATGAAGAAGATATGATCCAATCAAAAAAACTAGGGAAAATAAATTCTTTTAATTCTCCACCCTTAGATCTGCAGCCACTTAAAAGAAGGGTCCAGATTTGGTTACTCATAGTTACTCACCCTATCTTGAGCCGGGTCGGACGACTTAGGATAGGGTCAGTAACCATTGGCTACTGACCTATGAGTAACTAAATCTGAACCTTTAGATCTAAGTGGGCCCAGAAAATATAGATCTAAGGGTTGTCGATTAAAGGCATTTTATTTTCCCTAGTTTTCATAATCGGCTCTTACCTTCTTCGTTCTAACTTGGATTTCAAATTTTTTTGCACACATGGAACGAGTTCGTTGTGCTCTACAAAATGAGATCAATTTTCAATATATTTCGAGATTTTTTTTACCAACTACATACCATATGATAACTTCTTCGTTTTTAAGTCGTTTTTTTAAAACGTTTGCTCAGAAGGAACGAGTCCATCATGATCTATTGGATGTACAAATTTCTGGGTGAAACAATACTGGACCAAAAGTTACCATACTTTACCACTATGGTATGTGGGTGGTAACTTGTGGTAAACAATTCTGAAAGTCGTAAATGACAGTTAGTATACTCCTACTATCATGTATTCAACCTTCTTACCATAATGGTATGTTCATACCATCATGGTACGCTTTGTTACCATATGGTATTAAATATCAGCATACCATATGGTAATGACTGGTAAAAAATTATTTAATTTTTTTGTACTAAAAATATATCAAAGTAGATATAATTTTAAAGAGCACATTTAATCTGATTTATCTGTGCAAAAATATTTAAATTTTGACTTAAAACGAGAGAGAAATCGTCCGTTAAAGATTAAAGTGGAAAAGATAAAAGACTTTCCAGGAGAGAGATGTTGATGTCATGCTAATGTGGACGACCTACTCATGATTACTGACCATAAGGTTACTAACCTAATCCGTTCTCGGGTGGGACTACACTCACTAGTCACTACACACTCTAGTGGTGTACATTGGTCCGGTGATAGTCATTTTAACCATCCGATCCATACAGTACAATTTTGAAAATGTTAAATTCAACCCAATCCAAAAAATTAAAATCTTATGGTTTGTTTATAATTGGGCTGGACCAGGTTGGAGATACTTTTAATTAAATATCGAACCGAACACAAAAAGGCAACTATTATACATTACGAAAATATTATATAGCTAATTAAGATTTTAAACAAATAAATGGAGCCAAAAAGTTTCAATATGCATAAATATTGTTTGGATTTTAATGAAATGCAATTTACTTCAACATATGTCTAGTTTTTTTCATAATATTTATCGAAGTAAACTAAAGTAGTTATAAGCTAACATATTCATAATATATTCTTCTTCTAAAATTGCATACACAAGAAAATAGATTACGTGAATCATAGCTTATATTAAATATACGTCTCAATATTAAGTTGAAGAATGTATTAGACTAGAGAAACCACAAGAGAAAAATATGAAAATACAATAGTTCAACACAGGTTTGGTCGGGTTCAATGGGTTGCGTTACCCAAAATCCTGACCCACCCCAATAGAGGCGGATTGTACAAAAGAAAACCCTCACACAACCTTAACTTGAATTTTGACAATAAATACGGATGGGTTAGATCGGGTTGGACGGGTGGGTCGGTTTGCGGTTTGTTTTGTTCACCCCTAACACACTTTAGTATACACCCTCTTATATTCGCCCGGAGAAATTATTCTCTCCCTTCACCGTTCGATCGTTGCGGAATAGGTTAGCTTGCCTTCCCACTTTACGTTCTTCCTTCTGTGCTTCTTTCCATCTATGATTTTCGTACGTCCGTCCTCCAATTCGTCCATGTTTCGATTTTTTCTTTGATTTTGCTTGGCCATGGGCATTGTGAAGCATGCTTTCAGACTGAGGCGTGTGCAATACACCCACTACCGTGCGATGAGCGTTGTTGCCCTCGTTTTTGTTGGTTTTATTGCCGAAGAAATCATTAGGCTCTCTCATAGACGCTTTGACAGCAAGAAGCTAGTAACCTGGATACCATTTGCATTCGTTGTTTTGGTGGTTGTCTCATGTCGAGTTCTGGGTTTCATTGGCTGCAAGTGGAAGCGGCGGCTCAAGTTTGCTCGGGAGTGTTTGTAGACTTTCATCCTAGTTTGTGACATGATTTTCTCGGTGTTTCTCAAAGATATTGCACGAAGTAGGGTTTGGTGCTCTAGTTATGGTCCTGTTCTACGGGTTTGCCTTCTACTATTCACAATTCCTCCGATTGGGGGTGAGATTGGAGTTCACCTCCATCTTGCTGGGCTATACTCCTCCTCTTTCTCTCTCTTTTATTTGTTAATTAGTTTAATTTGTATGATTGTGTTGGTTTGAATGATTGTTTTGTAATCCGGGTTCTCATTTTGGGTTCAACACCACCTTGATTGTGGTGTCAAGCAAGAAACCAATTGAAGGTCTTCACTCATATTTGCAACATTCATGTCTTGTCTTTAAACTTTTTTCATATATGTCTTCATGGCTCCTTTCTAATCGGTTGGTAAATATAATTTTTTAATATTTGTTGTTTTTTTTGCTCATGAGGTCAACTATCTCATTATTACTTTTATATATTATACCAAACTTTTTTACATATTTCTTAAACAAAAACTTAATTTTTTCATCATACTTCCAATCATCAATAACTCATTTTAAACAAAAACTTACTTTTTTAAATCATATTTCCAACTATCGATAACTCATCCAGAGATGGGGGAAATACAGAGTGAGAGAAGGGCATCTTGTAATCCTGTTGAAGTTAGGTCTATGAATTCATATCATATTAGATTGAAGAACCTAAGAATTTAGTGTTCACATCTTTCATCATCATCCAACATAGACAAAAATTCTTAAGATCATGTCTAAGGTCGTAACCATTTTGAAAAACATATTGTCTTTCAATAGAAAATATTAAAAACATATAAGATTAAGTAGATAAACGCTCTTATATGTTTTTAGGAAAAATATGTTGTGCCTTTCAACTAAAATATTTCAATAATATGATCAGTAAATATCAATTAATCATTCAATACATGTTCATAATTTTTAACACAATATTGAATTACTTTTGTTATGATAATTATTTTAATAAAACACATGAAATACATACAATAAGTGCATCTAGCCTAAGATATTGGTGAGACTATAAAGAATAACCAAGTAAAATTAGACAATAATAATGACCATGCTTATCTTAAATGGTAATCCTTGTTTTATGGATTTTTGCTATAAAAAAACACGACAAAGTTGTGTCTTGAAAATTGCTTATATTAGGATCATTTTCTACTTTTCATTTTGTGCATGTAAGTTAAATTAATTCTTTTCTTAAAGGTACGGTAGTTGTTACAGATATTTGTCCCGGTACTGGGTTTGATTTTTATCTCAACAGCCATGCTGCTGATAAGGTGTATATATATAAACTTGAACTCCATTTCCTTTCTTTGATAACTTTCAGATTTGAAATTCTGGTTTATTTGCTCCTGTAGGGTACTTGTAGGCCTGCTCATTACCACGTTCTTGTTGATATGAATAACTTCACGCCTAATGGTATCCAATATCAGACAAACGCTTTATGTTACACGTAAGCATACTTTGTTTGCCTTATCACCTTGTTGTGCTTGTAATTGCCTATCTGTTGATTGTATATAACTAAACACTATCCATTTTGTTTCATATTTTCTAAATTCGAAAGTGCTTTATCTATTGATAAGTGTGTATTAAAACTGCTTGGTGGATTTTTGCCATAAAAAACACGACAAAGTTGTGTCCTGAAAATTTATTAGAGTCGAGATAGACCAAACAACAACAGAGACAACTATGGCTGATTGAGTTTTGTGTTATTAAGGAACGACTTCTTGCTCCATACAATAACATAGAGGTCGTTTGTTTGTAAGATTTAAAAAATGAAGGATTTAGGTAAAACCTTGGATTTTATGGATTAAGGATTATGTGGAATTTTGTCACTTTGGATTTGTGTTGGATTTTAAAAAGTGCATGTTTCCTTGTTGGATTCATATTCGATTTGTGTCCATGGGTTTTATCAATTATGTGTCGAATTTACATTTGTATCCTTAGGGGTCGTTTGGATGTGGAAATTCTAAAACGTTGAAATTTGTCTGAATTTCCATGTTGTACAAAACCAAGAAATTGACTTGTGGAAATTGAAAAAAATTCACGTTTGGATATTGTTTAGTTTTGTGGAACGTCTTCCGCTACTGCTGTGGCCACTGTTGGAACGTCTTCCTCCTCCGTCGGAGCTTGACCTGCCGTTCATGGCTAGCTTAGCTTCTGTAACTTGATCTCTCTCTCTCTCTCTCTCTCTCTCTCTCTCTCTCTCTCTCTCTCTTTTCTTTTGTTTGCCTTTAACTGTAGCTTAGGTTCGGCTAGTTCAACCACCGTACTTATAGAACTAGAAGAAGATATCTTTTGCGTGTTCGTAGAGAATAAAAAATCCTTACATATTTGTCAGTCATGGAATATAATACGGCCGCGCGGTACCTTGCTAGCTTTTTAATTACATGTTACCCACTAAAACGCGGTAATGTCAAATTACTAGGGGGAGGTGTAGTATTCTCAATTACCATGAATGTGGTAATTGAAGCCAATTTCCATGGTCCAATTACTGCATTATATGGTAATTGGGTTCAATTACTGCATTACATTTCCACATCCAAACGACCCCTTAATGATTTGTGTCCTTAATGTTTAATATAGGAAATATTGAAAAGAGATGAGGATAAACTCGTCATTTACCATCATGGATTTTAGCCTCCCACAAAATTCCAACTAAATATGTGAGATTTTATAATCCGTGAACCCCACTGATTTTGACATCAAAATAATCCCACATACATGGACCCACACACCATAATCCAACATCACTTTAACATCAAACATGGACTTTGTGCGTTCTTAAGGAACGACACGATCATGTTTTGTATTTAAACTTATTTTAGTATGTCTTCATCGTTCTGTTCCAATTGGTTGGTAACTATAACTTTTTTAGTATTTGTTGTTTTTTTTTATAAATCAAAATAAGGTCAACTATATCTCAATATAACTTCTATTTATTATATCAAAACTTTTTTGTATATATTTTATACAAAACTTACTTTTTTCATCATACTTCCAATCATACTCATTTTTAGGCAAAACTTACTTTTTTTATTATATATCCAACCATCGATAACTCATTCAGAGATAAGGCAACGCAGAGTGAGAGAAGGGCATCTTGTAATATTGTTGAATTTAGATCTATGAATCCATATCGTATTAGATTAAAGAACTCAACAATTTAATGTTCACATCTTCGATCATCATCCAACATAGGTCAAAATTCTTAAGATCATGTGTAAGATCATAACTATCTTGAAAAACATATTGTCTTTAATTAGATTTTTTTTAATATTGGATTAAGTAGATAAAATCTCTTATATGTTTTTAGGAAAAATATGATGATCATTCTAATTTAAGGGTTGTGAATTAAAAATATTTTATTTTCCCTATTTTTTAATCGGATCATATCTTCTTCATTCAAATTCGGATTTCAATTTTTTTTGCGCAGATAGAATGAGTTTGTTGTGCTCTACAAAATGATATCCATTTTCAATATTTCTTTTAGAAAAAAATTTCATACTTCTTGTTTTAAGTCAACATTTCAGCGCCCCTTCTCTCTCTTGGAAAGACTTTAAATTCCCCCCCCCCCCCTTAATTTTTAACGGAATTTCTCACTCGTTTTAAGTCAAAAAAAAATTTTCACGGTTAGATCAGATTAATTGTGCTCTTCAAAATGATATCCACTTTCATATATTTTTTGAACAAAAAAATTGTGTCATTTTTTACCAGTACATACCATATGGTATTGACTGGTATTCAATAAAAGCATATCATATGGTATGAAAAAGCTTACCATGGTGGTATGAACATACCAAGACATTGAATACATGATTGTAGGAGTATACTAACTGTCACTTACGACTTTCAACATTGTGTACCACAAGATACCACCCCATACCAGGGTGGTATTGTGTGGTATTTTTTGGTCTTGTATTTTGTATTTTTGTTCATCCAGAAATTTGTAGATCCAATAGATTATGATGAGCTCGTTTCTTCTTTGCAAAAAATTTCAAAAACGACGTAAAAACGAAAAAGTTACCATATGGTATGCAGTTGGTAACGACATGCAAGAATTTTTTTCTTAAAAACATATTGAAAATGGATCTCATTTTGTAGAGCACAACGAACTCGTTCCATTTGTGCAAAAAAATACCTCTCAAACTAGTACCTCAGACAGTATAGGACAAGGGCACAAGGTACGAAGACGTAACCCACCAGCCAGTTACGAGCCCCAAGCACCCTCGAGGCGGCTAATCCAAGAGCAGTGTTTTGGATGTTGAGGTCGTACTTGCATCAGAGAAGACGGAAAAGGGCAAACGCGTAGAGGGCAGCGAAACCAGCATACATAGCGACCGACACTGACTTCTCGCTGAGATAGTCATTTGTGACTAGCGAGATCACGAGGGAGAGGAGCGCACCGCTGAACTTCACCATGAAGGGGCTCCCTCACCAACCAACCACCGCATCTTTCGGTGCTCTGTCACCAAGAGGACGAGACCCAAGTTCGCTGCCGCCATGAGCACTGCCGCGCCACCATAGCTCATGAAGGACCCGGCGACGGTCTCCGCTGTTGGAGTGGCAGCAACGACAACATTGAATTACTTTTGTTATGATAATTATTTTAATAAAACACATGAAGTCCATACAATATGTGCATCTAGCCTAAGATATTGGTGATACTACAAAGAATAACCAAGTAAAATTGTCCAGAAATTTCAAAATTCGTTCATAATTGTCTTTATTAATTTTTTTTTTCAAAATTGTGTATTACGCCAACTTCAAACCAAAATAGGATAGTATCCCAAAATCAAGAGATAAGGGTTACAAAGTAGGACAACAACCGCACCTCCACAACAACCGCACCTCCGCATATGCAAAATAAGAATCTGCAGGGTCTAGTGGTATTTTGAATCTTGAGAATTCGAATATTATTTAATAGCTAACCACATAAAAACAAATCTATATTATCCTTATAAAAATAACTGCAGCATTATATATTTTCCAATTTCTACTATCTAATTGCTTCATCCAAAAGAACATGTATTAAGTTTATTTTGGTAAAGATTAAGATTACGTTGTTTCTATTGCCTTGTCGAGGCTCATATGTACAATCTCAATTAGTTTTGGGCCCTTAACTTGGTCAATGAAGATGATAGAGGGAAATTGAGCCCTAGACATGAACTTTGCAACTTCGTCAACCAGAATCAATGGGCTTGAGCCTAAATATATACAATGAGGTTCTATTCGACTCAACTCAAATAACATCGATCATCGTCACCGTTAAAGAACACAACCACGTACGGAATATGAACAAGGTTTAGTACTGCTTGTCCTATTCTAGATCTACATGTCAAGAATTAATGAGCCAACCCATTTGGCTCCGCAGTTAGTGGAAGTGAGAAATGGCGGTAACTTGGGAAGCCATGCACTCGTGGGCATGGCTCGTCTCAGAATTTTGTCGAGGGTGGGTCCATTTAGAAAAAAATTACATACGATAAAATAGATTTGTTAGCTTTTTAAATAGTTCATGATATAGTTTTATATTTACAAAATCTTGATAGATTAAATATATGTCAAAGTATCACTCTATATGTATCAAATAATTATTCACGATTTTGTTAGACATTTGCTTTTGAATAGTGTTATTTGTCAAGACCGTTTGTATATCAATAACTCGAGTTGTTGGGACAGATTTAATAATGGACCTTGTACTATGTAGTGTTTACTATGCTTCCCCACTAACGAAAACCAACTTATATGTGATTAAAGTTTTTGCAAATCTGAATATAATGTACTTAACAATTGTGGTCACCAAAATTCGAATACATGATCTCTTGGTCAACCATTCTCAATTAGAAGTATCCTAAATTTCATTCTCAATTAGGGTGGTTGCGGTAACAGACTTTCTTGTATTCTTTGGTGGAGGACTTTCCTTTTGTGTCCCATCAGCATGGCTCGATAACTAAAGGAAAACAACGAAGTCAAAGAATGTTCTGTTATGTGCAATGTTGTCAGAACCGAACCAGAGCATGACCCGGTAATAAGAACAGCTCGCACTTTAGCGGTCCAACCAGCATTAGACCGTTTAAAAATCGTTAGAGAACCGGTATCTAATAAATGTTATCAGTATAAATAGTGGACATTTCTTAATCAGAGCTCATCTCTTTCCTTCGAAATTGTGAAGTGGAAATAAGGATTCAATTTAAGAGCCCGACGTTTTTGGTTTATTTCAATTTTCAAATTTCTACAATTTTTTTAATTAAATTTAGTGGCTGAATGGCAAAAACCGGACGAGCGGCTCGATCGGCTCGAACGGTTAACCGCCTCGGCCGCTCGCCAACCGCTACATAAAACCGGAGCGGCTTTTAGACTGTTCCGAGCCGGTTTTGTGACCGGGTGGCGGTTTTACCTGTCGGGCCGAGCGGCTCGGCTCGGCTTTAATAACACTGGTTATGTGGATAGCTCTTTCATTAGAAAATAGAGATCACGCTTGGGTTGGGACCAACATATCAATACATAAAAGCATTTCTATATTTGCTTGCATTGATTGAGGTAACACAATTTGTAAATTAAATGTAAACACAGTTCTCTATAGTATGAGAGTTGAAAGAAGAAATATCGAACTATGTTCACATTCTTATTTATTGTCCCTAAGTTGGTAGCATATCTCATGCTCAACCTCATGGATGTAAATAAGGAATTTTACAATACTATATAGTATTGGTGCTATAGGTTGTACATTAAACTTGAACTTATACATTAAATGTTATGGTACAATTTCAAGTTGTACATTAAAGCATCAATACTTTATAACATAGTAAAAGGGCTCGGATGTAAATATGTAATGCAGATATATCATGAAGGCAGAGCATTGTTATTAGAGGTGGATAGATATGACGAATCATTTCATAAATAAATTAAGTTATACTGAGTTGTGTGATCAATAAATACAGAACTGAATATAAAAAACCCTAAATAAATGTCGAGGACGCTATATATGTGGTTCACTTTATATAACTTTATCTTGTTATCATATTTTTTGCCTTCTATCTTCTAACACTTTATGCATATAAAATTGTCCGTCGATCACATAACCAAAAGAAAGAACGTTTACAAACGCCAAAGTCACCACTCATCAACCATAACCGACAAGAAAGGGAGAGACATTTGAGTTGTGTACTAAAGTCGCTAATTACTCATTCCCAAAAGGATCATCTCATTCCTTTCTTTTTTTCTACCCCTTCATCCATATAGTCAACAAGCTCAACTTCCTCTTGAGTGATTAACGGCCCCTTAAACTACCTCATCAAACGAACAAACTATGTTTCCACTATGACCTGAAATTACGTAGCCGCAAATAACACGAGAATGGACCCATCATTTCCCTCCTCCGGTCCATTTAATTTGGTTGTACTAATCACCGCCACCACTCCCGGCTTTTACCTCACTTTATAAACCCCACTCATCCACCACTTACCACAAATACTACTACTCGCTAGCTAGCTTAACTAGAGCAAAGCACTTGATCAACATATAAGGAAAAGGAAGAAGAAGAGAAACCAAAAATGGCTTCTTTCACATTCCTTCTTCCTCTTCTCCTCCTCTTCATCTCTCTTCTCCACCCACATTTGGTCTCCTCCTCCGTCCAAGACCCCGACCTCGTCGTCCAAGACTTCCACAGGTACGTACGTACATTCCATACTTCATAATGCACTTACGTAACTTAAGGTAACGAGTTCAACTCTTCACCACATTCTTTGGTTATAGGGCAATGAACGAGTCAAGAAGGAAGCTGTCCTACTTATCTTGCGGGACAGGGAACCCCATCGACGACTGCTGGCGGTGCGACCCAAACTGGTCAAAAAACCGCCAGCGCCTCGCCGACTGCGCCATAGGGTTCGGCAAGAACGCCATCGGTGGCCGAAACGGCAGGATCTACGTGGTCACCGACTCCAGCGACAACGACGCCGTGAACCCAAAGCCCGGCACCCTCCGTTACGCCGTTATCCAGGACGAGCCGCTGTGGATCACGTTCCAGCGCGACATGGTGATCACGCTGAAGCAGGAGCTGGTGATGAACTCCTTCAAGACCATCGACGGCCGTGGGGCCAGCGTCCACGTGTCCGGCGGCCCGTGCATCACCATTCACTACGCCACCAACATTATAATCCACGGGATCAACATCCACGACTGCAAGCAAGGAGGCAACGCCAACATACGCGACTCCCCTCATCACTCCGGGTGGTGGACCCCGTCGGACGGCGACGGGATCTCCGTCTTCGCCAGCAAGCACGTCTGGATCGATCATTGCACCATGTCCAACTGCAGGGACGGGCTCATCGACGTCATCCACGGTTCGACCGCCGTCACGATTTCGAACAACCACTTCACCCATCACGATAAGGTCATGCTGCTGGGGCACAAGGACTCGTACGTTCAGGACAGGAACATGCAGGTACGTAATGCGCGGATTAACTGGTTCTTGACATGATATCGGAGACTTGACCACTTTTTGTTACGTACACATAGGTGACGGTGGCGTTCAACCATTTCGGGGAAGGGCTGGTGCAGAGGATGCCGAGGTGCAGGAACGGCTACTTCCACGTGGCGAACAACGACTACACGCACTGGGAGATGTACGCGATTGGGGGGAGCGCGTCGCCTACCATCAACAGCCAGGGGAACAGGTTCCTGGCCCCTGACGACCATTCGAAGAAGGAGGTGACGAAGCACGAGGACGCGCCGGAGGGCGAGTGGAGGAGGTGGAACTGGAGATCCGAGGGCGACTTGCTGCTGAACGGGGCCTTCTTCCGCCAGTCCGGAGCCGGGGCCGGTACTTTTGCCAGAGCTTCTAGCCTGAGCGCTCGGCCGGCTTCTTTCGTCGCCGCCATGACTAGCACCGCCGGTGCGCTCACGTGCAGGAAGGGTAACCATTGCTGACTATACCGACCATGAAGTCAACGGTGTCAAGTCGCATCCATATCATTATGATCAAGGCCTTGAACTTGATGACGATAATATATAATAATATTACAGAATTGATGAACGAGGGCTAAGCTATGTACCAATCGCGGCGTCAATCAAGGCCGGGAATTTTAAAGGAAAAGAGTTTTTGTTTTTGAAATTAAAAAATGTATCCATCATGTCAAAGTACGACCTCTGTAATATAATGTCTTGGTTGGGGAAGAATGATGTAGCATAGCATGGGGAATATTGGACTATACCAAAACTAATGTGCCAATTAGCTAGCCCTATGGTTACTACACTAAAAACGAACCAAGAGCAGAAGTGTTGACCTGCTTGCTAGTAATTTTGAGTTTAATCAAGGTGTCAATCTTGCATACTATCTACTTATTATTTATCCTTTACCATGTAGTTTAATGTAGATCCTACTAAAATAAATAAATAAAAACATTTTTTTTATTTCTTGGAGGATGAAGATATATAATGTCACTTTTTTTTATAGAGGCACTACGGGAAAAGTGGCTTTACACAACACTCAGCATGCAACACTTTCAAAAAGTGTCACATAAAATAAATATAGACAACACTTTCATTTTGTGTAACCTAATATATATCTTATGCAACACAAATTAGGAGCACAATAATTTTTGTTATATATTTGTATAATATGTGACACTTGTTCAATAAAATAATTTGTGTTACATATTCTTATATTTTAGACAACACTTAATAAAAAATGTTACATACGGTATCGATTTGATACTTATTATTAACTAATATTTTGATATCAATCTCGTATATCAATTTCAAACAAACTAGAACTCTCATTACAACATTTTATAATGCAAACGAAAAAAATAATAATTAAAGATAGCTTGCTCAAACTAATTCACGGAGGCGGGACAAATAAAAAAAGTTAAAAGTTTTGAGTTTTCGGAAATTTTTTCTCCGTCAATTAAAACTTAAAAGGTAGGGTATGGGTTATTTTCTATTGAGAACGAAAAGGCTTAGGGTTTATTTTTGTGTTAGCGCTTAAACCTCCGCCCCCTTTGCCAATCGCATAACGAGAGCGGCGATGTGAAGAGACGACGACAAGTTAGTCAATTTCGATTCCATGTCTTTCGTCATCATCGTCAGACCCTCTTATGTTTCTTCTTTTGCTATTCTCTATGTACTCTCTTTTAATTGTATTTGGTCTGTATTTTTGGTGAACCCAGGTGTATATAGAGATGAGAAATCATAACAGCGTGTAATTGAAGTTTAGGGATGAAAATGGAGTTGTTTTCTGGATGAACCTTGAAAAGATTTACTGGGTGCCCCAAGATCCGAGGAGGTAAAATTTTATTTGTTCTACTTATCTAATTATGTTTGACATGTCTCGTTGGTTCTAATTAGTGTTTTCCTTCTATCCATCATTGTTAATAATTGGCAGTCCCAAACTCCCAGTTTTCAATTCCATACATCTATTCTCCACCAGGTTGCTACTTGGAATATGGTAAAGATGGAAGAAACCTCTTTAGATGTAAACTTTAATCTATTTGGAAGAGGTTAATTGAGTATGGTTAATAATTAGTGGCTCATACGTTCTACATGCTTTGTTTTCCATAGGCAATTACTTGTCCTTAATTTTATGAAATTAGTTTATAGTATTTATCAGAAGTGTTAATTAGACATTGTTATAAATCAATCAATTTCAGGGATTTATACAAGGGATTGCATCTGCTCTTCTTTTATGGCTGATGGCTTTGGAAGTCAGGGTCAATGACAACATACTTGCGAGCAGGAGGTCACCCTTGCTAGACTCTATTGATCACGAATGAGTTTGTATGAAGCTCACCTTGAATCCGACACAAGAAATGGCATCAGATGAGAGACAAGATGAAGGTTAGCTGGTGCTAATTCTACCCCACACCACATTGTGTCCCTTCCAACTCAAAAGCATGATTTCTTATGGATGAAGATATCATAAGCAGGGCATGGTCTTCATCAAATCTGTGATTGATTATGAATCACAACTATAGGAAAAGTTAATCTACGTAAGGTTAATCTTGGCATATTCATTGTGTATTTTGTTTTTGTTTTCTTGTATTGGTTTTGCAAAGTAAATAGGGGAGGAATGGAAATATGAAGTATATGATGTGTATGTTTTTTTAGTGTAGTTCTTGGTCAATGGTCCGAGCGGTATATATGACAATATTGTGGTCACAAATAATAGTAACTATTTGTGATAACTCAAATCCTCTTTATTGTAATAAATATACTATATTCAAAAGCATAATATTTGTGTAAAAAAAGAGTTCATCATTAATGTTGTTGCAATAGTAACAATATCTTTGTCACAGAAACATGATATTGTGACTACAATACCATCACAAAACCCTATTTTGTGACAAAATACAGTATGAAAATGGCACATTTGTGACAATTTAAAGTGGTAGCCGTTGAAATACATCGATGTCCACATGAAGTCATCACAAATGTATAATATTTGTTACAAAAGTATATTGTCACCATTGGGTACATCTTATATGACGATCAAACTCGTCACTAATAAAGTATATACATGTGTCGGTTATACTCGTAAAAATGTGTTGCGTAATTTATTTTAAGTGTTGTCTAAAATAGTGTTGTATAAGCGGTATATATATACAACACTTATTTTTTTGTTACCAAAAGTAAGAAAAATGTTACCTATTACTTTATACAACACCACCTATAGAGGACACTAGTAAAAGTGTTGCATATTACATATGCAACACTTTGAGCACTTTTTACAACACATTTGAAGTGTTGCCAAAAGCCATTTTTCCCGTAGTGAGGATAAATAAGGTCATTTTTTATGTCGATGGCTTTGCTTTGCCTTTTTCCTGACCAATTTATGCATAATCTAGAGTCTAACATGTCATGAAATGCTTAGATACCTAAACGAACATCTTCTTAAACTCTGTTATATATATGCTATGAAAAGCGAACCAAATGAACAAATCGCTCTCATGCATGCCTTGTACCAATTCGGCATCATTCGCCCCGCCATGCCTGCTTTTGCTTAATTAGCATTACAAACCAGATAAAGAACTTATTGTATGTGTGAACATGGGCAAAGGGAATTCACTAATTCAGGGTTTAGATCATATATGAACCTTATCGATCGATGAGAGAACCTATTTTTCTTCCTCTTTTCATGCATTCACACCGCATAACCCGATCATACGTTTGAGGAAGAAAGAGTTTGAATCGAGGCGGTCGGCCAGATGGAGTATATATTATTGATGCGGCAATCACGGAGCAGGAAGAGTCTCTGTTCATGCAGTGATCCTAATTCCTAATTAATAATTATAAAGTGGTTGGCTGCTTAATTTCAGGTCGCACGGGACGAAAAAAGTTGGCTATAGCCTGCCATGCAATGCACGATCTTCACAGACAAATCAATTATAAACTCAATTACTCGTCGCCTACTTCTAGTTGGATACTTATTATAGCATAACGGTGGTTATAACATGATCATTACCGCAACCTTTTAGCGGGAAACAAGAAGCTAGGGTCATAGCTAACTAAGTAAAATATATATTGGATCACAAACCAAGTGTAGGTGCCGATCGATCAAATGAAATTTGTTTAAGTAGGGGCTAAAGAGTTGGCGAATTGTGTTTGGTAGTCTTAGGATGATTCTTCTTCCGGCCGACCGGCCGGCGAGCTCCTTCAAGTAGTAGTTCCGGCGATGGTGAAGGAATAGAGCTCATACCTCACTCGACAAATCCCAGTGGTTTCGTTTACTTGGGCTCCTTTGCGGTTAGGGCAATTGTTCTTGAGAACAGCCTCAGCTAGGGAGACATAATCAGTAATATCCGCGTCTCTTCTTGTCACATCGACCCACACGTAACCGTAGACACCCGAGTCCGGGCCGGCGCATTCCTGCTTTCCGGGCATCCCACCCTCGATTCTATAAAGAGACAGAATTTCTAAGAGACTGTAGGCGCACGGCAGCCGGAGGTCGCCGTCGTCGAACTTCTCCTTGTTGCAAATGTACATGAACGTCAATTGTTGGGTGGTATGAGTAATCATGTGGAGGATGATGATGAGTGGCACCGTGAGAGTTATATTGTAGCTGCTTCTCAACCTCATCCATCTTTCCATGATGATGATGAAATTTGGGGAACTGCTTCTGTTTGCATGAAGAATGCATGACTCCATCTGTTACAGCTAGCTAGCTACCATGGAGTTTGATCGATCGGCTCAGTGACAAGACGGCCGGCAGAGGGGTATCTTAATTATCTTTGCTACTTCCCCTACTTCAAACCAAAATAATTCCTCTCTAGTCTCTAGCTGTTAGCTTGCTTGCTGCCAGAAATTCTGTTCTGTGAGAAAGTCAAGCCAAGAAAAGACACTTTTGATATTTTAACAAATGATGAATAGGGAGATTTTAAAACTCTGCATTAGCGTCACAAATTCTAATATCCTAATATCCCAATTTCTGTTCGGTTGCACACTGACATGATACTACAATCATATTCTAATATCATCTACCAAATTAGTGGTAATTAGACTTACTAACAATATGTATGTGTAGTTACATGATAACTACTCATTTTTGTTGCAAGTACATGTTTCCTTGTGCATTTTGGTTCTTTTTATTCCGTGTCGTAGTCAGGATTTTGCCGAGGGCGGGTCCGTTTAGAAAAAAATACACATACGATAAAATAGTTTTTGTTAGCTTTTTAATTTATTTATGATGTAATTTTATATTTACAAAAACTTGATAAAATAAATATATGTCAAAACTATCAAGAATATTACTCTACATGTATAAAACAATTATTCATGATTTAGTTATACATTTGCTTTTGAATGGTGTTCTTTGTCAAGACCGTTTAGTATCAATAAGTTGAGTTGTTGGGAAAGATTTAATAATGGATCTTATACTATTTAGTATTTACCAACACTTCCCCACTAACGAAAATCAACTTATACGTTCTTAAAGTTTTCACAAATTCGAATATCATATGCTTAACAAATTAAATGGAGTCGCCAAGATTCGAACACATGATCTCTCGGCCAACCATTATCAATTAGAAGTTCCCTAAATTTCATTATCAATCAATTATTTCACTAATTTACTTATTTTCGTCACTAAGAGTCATCCATTATACTCTCCCTAACCCTGATTGAAATTTTTTTTTTTTACAAATTAGCTATGACTTAGTGAAAATTTGTTGTAGATATTGAATAAGTATATCTTAGTTTTAGGCAAATCATATGCACCATGGTCGTTTGTACATAGCTTGTTATAAAAACATTGAATATGCCAATACACAACTTATAAAACATACACCAAATATTTAAAAGATCAATCATTCTCATGTAAGTATGTATTATTTTTCATACCCCACTAACTACTATACCTAATTTACCATTTTTCCTCTTGATTGAGGGTGGATCTAACCTTCTCTCTCCGCCACTGCTTTTATTGTTGGATCGAACTCCTATGATAAGGACATATCACCTCAATTTTCATGTATTATCTGATTTTAATATAGAATTGTTCATATATTTGGCACGTCATAATGGAGATATATGTTTGTTATCATTATTAAAGTATTACTTGAGAAATTCAAATATAGAACTTCAAAATTCAATACTAATGATAATACCACTAGACCAAGTCCTAAGTCGCTCATTCATACTTTAAACTATTTGTGTAAATGTACAATGGGTTGATTCCGAAAATTTGAGCATGGTAACATCAATCTAAAAATTCCAAACTAGCATTTTGACTCTAAGAAGAATTATATAAATACTGTCACTTGACGAGTCAAAATAGTTGTCTTGGGATAACGAAATCACATGGAAAGTTCTTCAAATTCGTAAATGTCATTGATTCGTAGATTAATATGTGGATGAGATATATAACTCTATGCACAAAATTTATTAAGGCTGCCCAATATTTTATATTCTTCACATGTACGTGAAGAGTAAGTTGAGATTTTAACTTATTGTTCGAGTTGGGGATCAAATTTTTAATTTTTTCT
Source organism: Linum trigynum (assembly GCA_964030455.1). Taxonomy (NCBI): domain Eukaryota; kingdom Viridiplantae; phylum Streptophyta; class Magnoliopsida; order Malpighiales; family Linaceae; genus Linum; species Linum trigynum. The sequence goes on along the minus strand of OZ034813.1, from coordinate 46,264,605 downwards.
ATAATAATTTGATAAAATAGATTAATACTTTCGAGATTGGGTGGATAGGGCAAAATTTGTTGATCAATAGAGTTGCATGCAGCTGGTTCATGATGAACAAATGGATAACCCAATTGTGAGAGAGTTCGACAGCAGATATGAATTGGTATGACTTTCATATTTTTCATTGTTCTTTCTATGTTTTTCAAGATAAACCATGGAATCGAAACGACATAAAATAATTTTAATTTGGAAACAAAATGGAATTATACTCAATATTTTACGATTTGGCCTAAATATAATTGAGTATTATTTGACCCGTATAGGCAAAATCACTGCCACCATAATGAGCAAACACCCACGAATGAACAAATTTACACTTGTCCAACTAAACTAGCTAGTTGACGTTCAATTTACTCTCAATATAAATATATATATGCTGTGCAATAAAAACGACTATGAAATTGAGAACAACACAATACCTAATATCCCAGCAGAAAAAGTAGGTAAATAATTAAAGCAAACCAAATGTATATTAGCTAGGGATACCAGAAGCCTGGCCACGCCTCTTGTATCCAATAATATATTAATTTCATTAATTAAGGAAAAAAACATATATTAAACATAAGTTGAGTACATACAGATGAATTAATTCCATATTTAACAGCTCTCTCATCCGTAGTCTTCAACCCAAATTAAAAAAGAACAAACAAATAAAACCGCATCGCGAACTCAAATTTAGAAGAAGAGCCCAGCGACGACGACGGAGGCGAAGCCAGCGACGTACGAGAACTTCAAGCCATCGACACCGCTAGCAGGGGCGGGTGCGTCGGCCGCAGCCACGTCAGCAGCGGGGGCCTCGGTGGTGGGGGCAGGTGGGGAAGACACGTCGGCTTCCGGAGAACCGGCGGAGGAGTCGGAGGACGGAGCGTCGGAGGATTCATCGCCGGACGGGGAAGAGGCGGAGTCGTCGGAGGATGAGTCGTCGCCGTTGGGGGACTCGGCGGGAGATTCTCCGGCGGAGGACTTGGGAGACTTGGCCGGAGAGGAGGAAGCCTTTGGGGAGGAGGCCTTGGGAGACTTGGCCGGCGAGGAGGAGGAGGAGGAGTCGTCCTTGTCGCCGGACTTGGGCGGGGAGGCGGAGGGGGCCTTGGAGCTCTTCGGCGACGGGGAGCTCTTGGGGGAGTCCGCGGCGAGGGCGCCGACGACGGCGACGAGGATGAGGGCAATGACGAGAAGTTGTCGCGCCATTTTTTTTCTTTCCTTTTTTGTTTTTGTTTTAGGGGTATATAAGGTCTAATAATTAGGAGGTGAGATTCTATAGGAGGTGCAGTGTCGTTGGTTCTCTAGATCAAGTAGAGAAGACACTGCAGAAGCTATAGAATCATTTTCAAATTGTGGAGGTGAGGGAGCAATTTATGGGGGATTTTTTTTTTTTTTTTGCATGGCTTGCATGGAAGGGAAAGAGAAATGGTTGGTTGAGATTGGAAGAAGCTATTTTTGGGAAATTACTACACCTTTGGGGTTGTTTTTAGGTTTTGACCGAGTTTGTGCTAAATTTTAGAGTTTTTCATATTTGTGTGGTTAAGGAATGTGTATTTACATGTCTTGTTGTTGATTAGCTTTTAACCCTCCAATGAAGAGAAAAAACCGCATATATTTTTGGAAAACCGCATATATAGACATGTACAATATTATGCATATATTTAGCTTTTCAATTAATTAGGTAAGCAAACGGTTTCTTAAGGACATATATGAATTTGGTTAATTATGCGGTCTATAAATGAGATGATATATACTCTCAAATCAATATAACTATGTAATTGATTCATGACAAAAGATGGTAAATGTGTGCAATATTGAGATAATTCACGATTAGAATAACTCGAAACTCGTAACTACGAACCCAAAATTACACTTCATCATGACTTATGGCACTATGGTCATCCACATGTAGCTTTACTTCGTTGTGACGATGATATTAATGTTGATAACCCAATACGTTATGAGAGGCCGATCAAACACATCAAATTAGATTATAAAATCATTTCGGAAAAGGTTTTGGACAAAATATGTTATTTGAACATCTTGTGTTCCCTCTTCTTTAACAATTGACTAATATCTTCATCATACCCTTGGATCCTTTTCAATTTGAAAGTGGAGTCGACAAAAAGCTTATCATCATCCTTAACTTCAATGATTCATTTGATATAAATTCATAGTTTGATGATCAGTTTGTCAATGAACTTTCCCGTGATGGTTTATGTAATTAACCCATGAATTCTGACTCCGACGTGGCTGTCATCATCTCTCTCTCCCCCCCTCTGATTTTACTTCTCGTCAAAATCCAAAAAACCTCTCCAAGCCGCCGTAAAACCGCTGCTTCAGCCGTGAAGCTTAATTGGGTTGCTCCGTCGCTGACCGATCGAACGCAGCAATGGCCGATGAACCCACCTCGATTCCTGGCTCCGCCGGCCGAACCGTCCAAGAATGCGAAGACATGATTCGGAAGAGCCTCCGGAGTAACTATTCCTCTCTTTCTCTCTTACATTTCAATTGAGCTCTTAGGGTTCTAGACTTCTTTTACTCACTCTAATTTCAGTTGCCTTTGAATTCTTGGAAAATAATGAATTGTGCACCTTCAGTTTACTCTGAACAAACGGAAAGTTCGTGTCTTGACAATTAACTGTTTTTTCCCCTCTTCGACTTCATTTCAGTTCCAATGGTGAAATTTTTGAGGGAGAATTTGGAGAAAGCTGGGTGTGGAATTGGTGACAAATTCATCAAGGCCGTTCACTGTGATGGCAGTTATAGCGGGGGCTTCACTCCCGGTAAAGGGGTAGCATTTTATTAGCTCTTCTCTCTTTTCTGTATATCCTTTGTTCAATTTTTCAGTCTTTCACAATGCAAGGTTCAAGTATCGTTTCTGTTGAATTTGGGTGGTGGCACAAGTTGTTTAATTCCGGTCTGCTTGGGGTTTCCAGATACAGGTGTGCAGCAATCAAATGAACATTCAAGATGAGGTCAATCAAGTGGTCATCCATGAACTTATCCATGCTTTTGACGAATGCCGTTCTGCAAACTTGGACTGGACTAATTGTGCTCACCATGCTTGTAGTGAGGTCTCTAGTCAATTTAATGCTTGCTGCTTAGCTATAATTGAACCTTCTCGAGTTGACACTTAATGTTGATGATTCTTTGTTGGTTTGTCTTCTGATATTAGATTCGGGCTGGCCATTTAAGCGGGGACTGTAACTACAAGCGGGAGTTGCTCCGTGGCTTCATGAAAATTAGAGGTCATGAACAAGTGAGTTTCACCAAATTCTTATATATATTGACATCTGACTGATAGCATTCATAGTTTTGTGTTCTGAATTTCTGATACTTGGGCTATATAGTATTGAATTTTGATACATGCCAGAACACGATCCATGTCCCAATCCCGCTGATTGTCTAATATGTTGGCCTTTATTAGCAGAAAGATAAAAATAAATGTTATAGGCCACTGGTTTGTGCCATAGTTCTTCATCTCTGAATTCTGATCTGATACTTCATGTGGAACCACAGAATCTAACATAACTTTTCCATTTGAACTCTGAAGGAATGCGTACGAAGAAGGGTCATGAAATCTATGAAGGGCAACCCATACTGCTCAGAGGCTGCTGCAAAGGATGCCATGGAAGCCGTCTGGGATGTCTGCTATAATGATACACAACCTTTCGATAGAGCACCTTGAGAACACATACATTCATGGCCACCAGCCTATGGTCAAAACATATGGATGCTCAATTATACCTTCTTGCTTGATTGACAACAGAGAACACACTGTTCCGTTGGAAGGGCCATAGGTTCAAACCGGAAACATAGCTTATATTGTGTCTCGTTTACCATGTAGTTCAACTGGATGATCTTTCCCTACTTTGACCTTCAAAGGGAAAGCAACCCCGAGCTTGTCTTGGTTTCGACATGTTCCTTACTGGAATGGCAACCGGGCAATTATTTTGATTCAGATAAGTTTGATCATGTGTTGTAAACTTTTGCAATATTTTGGTGGGCTCTCGCAGTTTTATGTTGGTACAAACAAGTGGCCGTTGCATTCATTTTCATGAATGAGAATGACAGCCTCGGAGCTCCTGCAGATGTTTCTTGTGTACTGTACTACTTTCCTTTGCTTGCACCTAGAAGATTTTCGTCTGGTTTTGTTAATAGATGTCAAAGTAGGGTCGGCTTCAATCTGATCTCTGGTCCTAGAACTGCACTGTTCTCTACAGTACAAAGTAGGGATTGGAGGGCAAATGAACCACGTGATGGCCATCGGCCAAGCAGCACTTTACCCTTTTTTTTATAGAAACTAAGCAACTTTGGAAGCTTAGAAAGAACAAAAAGAAATCCCAAGCATGTTCCCATATGCACACACAACTAACAATCTTCCCTTTTTCCACTCCTAAATCGAACATGCCTGGCTATTCTAAGATTCACCTATGTTTTGATCCAAATTCTTCTGTAGTGTTAATCCACTTGGTATCTTTAAATGTAGATAAAGGGCTGCAGCAAGACTGCAAACTTTCTGTAAACTGAGAGCAGTTTCTGTAATTTCCAGGTGAGCAGCAGCATCAGCTGAAAGGAGCTGCTGGTGACAGAGCTGATGTGGCAGCTCCATGGTGGTCATCCGAGGATTACTCTTCGCCTCACAAGCGAAGGCATGTTAACAATGGCTTCGAGGAACCTTAAACAATGGTTGATGACTCGATGATGCCTCCTTCCATGACTAGTGATTGTAAATGTATGGTGTTATTTTATATTCTCTTTCAAAGTAGCAAACTTTCTGGTGCAGAATGCTGTTCTGGTCTTGTCTGAACAAGGGATTGTTTGGATTCTGTGAATCTTCCATTCTGCTCTAGCCTGCCGATCCCCTTGCCTGGAATCCTGCAATCTGTCAAATCACAAAGTTACCATAGAAATTCTGAAATTCTGAGAAAACATTTCAGGTTCCTGGATCTTTTTCATCATCACTAATTGTAGTCTACTTTTGGTGGCCGGAAAAGCTAAATCCCTAGTGTTCCATGTTCCAACATAAGTTATGTCAGCGTCCCAATTTCAGCTTGTTCAACTGCCTTCCTACTTCAAATGGTTTCCTACTTCTAATTAAGTTTTAAATTTCTTAAGTTTGAAATCGATCATTTAAGTCTAGAACTATCATAAATAATCTGAAAGAGATATCATACTCTAATTCTATGTTTAATAGATCATTTTTTCTTACTTTTACATAGAGTAAGCATTAATCGAGATTTATGCTCAAACTTTCACCAGATATCTTATGAAGAACTAAGAAGCAAATAGAAAGACGAATTTTAATAATCATAATGTAAGTTATATTAGTTTACGGCGATATACAAGTTAAAATAATAGTTCTTGCAGATTACTTCATTCCATTATATAGGTACTAGATAATTGGTCCCCACTTCGTAGCGGTAATAATGATGAATTGTGTAATTCACACCAAATTAGATTGATTGAATCAAACTTCTTTTCGAACTCGAACAAACCAAATATGATTCTCTCTAAAACGAAAGAAAGAGCATACCAAATCTTAATTGACTTGACCAAATTGGACTAAATAGTTTTTCAATTTGATTATGGTATTGATATATTGCAAATGGTGGTACCACTATAGCATCTATAAATTCACGCTAAACATGAACCGATACTCTGCCTTTATCGAGGACGGGAAACTCTCGTGATTATAGTAGTGTTTGTACACAAATAATAACCAAACTGAATACATCAGCCCATGATAATAATCAGTTCACTATAATCTAGGAAGAAAGTCCAAATACGGTACATTACGTAGCGTATGAAGCAATGAACAATAATCAAATGTGGTCTAGGGGTAGTAATCATGAACGGGTTAACAACCTAAACAACAATATGCAATGTCTAGCCGAGTTGCAATCAAGTAAATCAGACTTCAATCTATAAAAGATCACCATGATAATTACTCAACTATATGTTCAACAATATATGTGTTTTTCTTTATAGATTTTTTGGATTTGTTGTGCTATTTGGTTTTGTAAATGAACTTTTATCTTGTGGTATAAATAATTTAAACATGTACAATATGTATTGAGTTTTGTTGATACATTTGAGTGCAATTATATAAAATATCAAATACTTAAAGATAAGAAGTATTAGAATCACTCCATAAAATAGATTCGCAACTGTGTTTTCCACTTAATATTTGGATGACATCTACCATTTTACCAATATTTGTGTAAGAGTAAACACAACAATATTGTTTTTTTCTTAATCCTCGATTTTTTCTCTCTAATGGCTTAAGTTCCCTTCCCTTCCATTATTCATCAAGACCACTCACTTCACTCTACACGTGGTAAGAGATGAATAACTTGTGGCAACAAATGTCACTTAATGGAGCTCTGTTAGCTTCCTTCATTTCCCTTGTCTTTCTTACCATCGTTCTCATTGTGCTGCTTTTTTTATACTCTAATCTAAAATTGCCTACTATTCCTTCATCGGCATGTAGTTCTCTTTTAATCACTTGTTGCTTCCCCTACCATAAGAAAACTTTGCAGTCTCCCCTCTATCTCTTTTATTGCGATCGAATTCCAAATAATTGCCTGCTGCCAAAAAATTAAATATCATCTTCATCTCCGACCACCCTCACTCTCTCAACTGCTACCTGGTTGGCTTTTTGAATCTGGCTAGCATCGAGAATTCGACATGAACTAAAAGAGCGTCGATCAATTGCATGCAATTTGATTGATTGTCCTTGTTCATCTTCATGTCGAACTCTTCTGCCAATTGTGGTGGCTTCTTCCAATCATCCTCTTTTTCTAATTGCTTGCCATGTTTTTACGATTACCCAATTAGATTGAAAATAAAACAGGGTGCCTAGAGTTCGTTACTTATCCTCGACGGTTCTGGATTTTGAGAAGCGAAATCGGCGGGGACGGTGCAAGGAATTGGCGACTACTGGCTTGCATAAATTATCCTCGACGATCTGAATTTTGTGACTACAGGTTTGGGAAACGACAACAGCAGCGATGCTGCATATCGCCAACCCGAGGTGGAGCCTAATCGTTGACTTTGCTTGGCTAGCCACCAGCCTATTTGCCGACCGGGAAAGACGGCGAGAGGGTGAAGAGACGCATAGACGCGGGGAGAAGGTGAGAGGAGGTGAGAGTCTTGAATTAACGGCTGAGATGGAATCTTAGAGTGTGATGGACGACGATCCATATGGTCTGCAGGATACTTATTGTAGACCCGTCCACTTTCCACTGGACCCCTTAAGCAATTAGGCGCTATTTATATTCTAATAATTTGAGAAATAATCTAGTGAAATAACATTTCAGGTAGCCTTTGTATTTTGTAAACAAATTTAAAAGTAGGAAAAATAGGATTTTGATGATGAATCCTTCATCGGTCTTTTTAAAGATCATAACATTCACAAGTCTGTCAGTTAGGAACACCTCCTATCTCATGATTAGCTGGCAAATATTATGGAAAGCCATGCACGATGGCCATGACATGGTGTTGGACTGTTGGTGCAAAAATGGAGTGGTGCTATAGTAAGGAATAAGAGCTATACGGTCGGTCGAATCACGGTGGAGTGAGTGCAACACAACAAGAAAGCTAGGCTAGAGAGCGGGACAAAAACAGAGAGCAACAAATATCCTCCTAGCATAGAGCAAATCGCCCGTTGTCGATTGGAACATTGCTGTTGCTGTACATGTAAAACGCGATCAATTACACCCAAAAATCCAACGAACCATCATCGTTCCCCACGAAACCTGTCCCCGCCTTCTCCGCCCGCCTACCTTTGCCTCTCATTCAATTCACCTTCTTCTATGCGATTAAATCACCGCCACCATCATCTCATTTCCCTTCTCCTCTATTCTGCTCCTGCTCCTTTTTCCTCTACTCTGTTCCCAGTTCCGAAACGACCGGCGGCAATCGTCTCTGCAGTCGCTTCTTTCTTCTCAACGACAATGGCGCCCTCTGCCCCGGAAGACGCTTCCCACAATGCCGCATTGCTCTCTTCCTCCGGTGTCGGCGGCGCCGTTTCCTCTGTTGCCCAGAAATCAAGGGTCACCATTATCGGAAGTGGTAACTGGGGGAGTGTGGCTTCCAAGCTCATCGCTTCCAACACAATCAAGCTCGCTTCTTTCCACGGTATAACTTCGCTAAGGTTTTGTGGGTTGTGATTCTTTTTTGGTATTTGATTGCGGCATTGGGTGGAATTTGTTTCCTTTCAGTAAAGTAGCTTGCTTTGGTTGGTTAGTATCAAATAGAACGAGAATTAGGATAACTAGTGAAGCTTTTTCTTGCATGCATTGTCCATGGCGTAGCAAATAGGATGACTGGAGCTGAACTGTGGGCTGTTTTTGGTTATGTAAGGGTTGGATTCTAGGTACTGGAAGAATGTCCTGAATGACGAGAGATATAAGCACACTTAAATTCATGATTCTTCCACTGTTAAGTGATTGTTCTGTATTTGGATTAGTTTTATAAGCCCTTCATCCATAAATTCGTTTGCTAAGTGGAGATTTTTCCATTTGAGGATCAATTTTCATGTAATTTGACCATTAACTGCTGGAATCCAGATGAAGTAAGGATGTGGGTATTCGAGGAGAAATTGCCTAGCGGTGAGAAGCTGACAGAAGTTATTAACCGAACTAATGTAAGCTCCAAGCCACCATCATCCTGCCTCAATTTAATTCCTTTCTTTGTACTGATCACTATCTCTCTTGTTTCCTTGGGATTAGGAAAATGTTAAGTATCTCCCTGGCATAAAGCTTGGCAAGAATGTCGTTGCAGACCCCGACCTCGAGAATGCAGGTTATTATCGTTCTTACTTCGCCCATTTTTCCTATGTTAGATCGAAATCTTTCGTTGGTTTGATGAATGAATTTACACAGTGAGGGACGCAAACATGTTGGTCTTTGTGACCCCTCACCAATTCATGGAGGGAATATGCAAGAGACTTGTAGGGAAAGTGAAGGAAGGTTCTCAGGCTATTTCACTCATCAAAGGAATGGAGGTTAAAATGGAAGGCCCATGCATGATCTCCAGTCTAATCTCTGAGCAGCTCGGTGTGAACTGTTGCGTGTTAATGGGAGCAAATATTGCAAACGAGGTGTGTAAGACGGTTTTCTAATCGTCTTTTGTCAAATCCGTGTTCAGTGATTCGATATCAAATGTGGGGAAATGATGTGGCTTTCTTGATGCAGATTGCTGTTGAGAAGTTCAGTGAGGCGACAGTTGGATACAGAGAAAACAGAGAGATTGCAGAGAAGTGGGTGCAGTTGTTTAACACCCCTTATTTCATGGTCACAGCTGTGAGTAAAATACATCCCAACAGTCACCATATTGTTTTGTGGCCAACTGAAGGGTATACTCAGAGATCATGTTTAATTTTTCCATGTTTTGATGAATGAGCAAAAAGGTCCAAGATGTGGAGGGAGTTGAGCTATGTGGGACCTTGAAGAATGTGGTAGCACTGGCAGCAGGTTTCGTGGATGGTCTGGAAATGGGAAATAACACCAAGGTAAATGTGGAACATTTGCAATAAGGTATCTGTTTTTCCATTCAAACCTCACCTCACCTGTTTGTTTGGAGAAAATAATAGGCAGCAATAATGAGAATTGGACTAAGGGAGATGAGAGCCTTCTCCAAGATACTGTTTCCAACTGTTAAGGACAACACCTTCTTCGAGAGCTGTGGGGTGGCAGATCTCATCACAACATGCTGTAAGCATCCTTATCAGTCTTTGGTTTATATTAAAACTTAAAAGCATGGATGATGTATGCTGAATCAGTCCACATGAAATGTGCAGTGGGAGGAAGAAACAGAAGAGTTGCAGAAGCATTTGCAAAGAGTGGAGGGAAAAGGTTGGACCTTTAACACCATTTCTGGACTAGACTTCCATTCAAAGATAGGAGAAGCGCAGAAATCAATGTTGAACCTTTTTTATGCAGGTCCTTCGATGAGCTAGAGGCAGAAATGTTGCAGGGTCAGAAGTTGCAGGTAAAAGCATCTGTCAGAAGCCTGCTGATTTTGCATTTTACCTTCTCTATCTGTGCTGCTGGCTAATCTTTATGTTAATACGAAAAGGGAGTTTCAACGGCAAGAGAGGTATATGAAGTTCTATCCAACCGCGGGTGGCTGGAGCTGTTCCCACTCTTTGCAGCAGTGCACGAGATCAGCAGTGGACGCCTCCCACCTTCTGCTATTGTTGAGTATGGCGAGCACAAGCCAAACTTCTCTGCGGTAGAAGGCGCTGCTCAATACTTCTCTTCGTGAGTGATGCTGCTATTATGCTTGCAAAGACGTTCAAGGTATGTTGCAAGAATCTACTGCCCATCTAATGCAAATATTATCACTGAAAGCTACATATCAGGAAGTACCAATGCTTGAGTTTGAAACAACTTACCGCAACAGATTTCTGTGTTCTTTTCTTACATGTTCTGCACCAGAAAGGCAGAAGTTTATGCGTTTGTTTAGTGAAACAATGATGCAACAGCATTTTGTTTTAGTGATTAATGATGTAATAGCATAATAGCCCTGCAGAAAATAGTAATTATTGTACCATACTTCATTTACACAATAAGAATGAAGCTTCTTTTTGCTCTGAATCCACAGAAAACATAGATGACATTCATGGTTGGATTTCAAGATTATCCTTGTTTAACGTTTATTACTTGGCAATAAAGATAAAGACTGATTGAGATCGAGTCAAAACATGTGCAATGTGCCAATACTAAACTTCCCCACCTTTCTCATTTCATGCTCTTATATTGTACATAGAGACAAAGACATCCCAGCTACACAACCATAGAAGGAAGCACAAAAAAACCACACTCGAAAGCACAATAACCCCCACAAATAACAATAACCAAATTGACCACAAGCTCTACAAAAGTCAACCAGTCCGTATTCTGTCCACACTCTTCCTCCCTCTCTCCAACTGGTGGTCGACGCTCTTCCTCGACTTCTCAAGGCAGCAGTCGACGCTCCTCCTCGACCTCTCTACCTGATCAAATGAAACCCTCAGCTTCTCCGCATAGTTTGATTGGTTCTTTAGCTTCTCCAGCTTCTCGCTGAGGTTGTTGCTGTTGCTCTTCAGCAGCAGCTTGTTGACATCAGTAGGGGGCAGTGCCTTGTCAGTGCTGTGTCTAGGCTTCTCCCTTCTGTCAGTACTCTTCCTCGAAGCTTCAAACACAATATCAGTGCTCTTTCGAGGAGGAAGCAGCTGCTGGTCCGTGCTCCTTCTCCTCGAACCGGTGTACCTTTGAGAAGGCGGTTTCTCCACGGTCGACACAAACTTCTTGAGGTGCCTGATGTACTCTGGATGGTGCTCCAAGTCACAGTGGTTACCTCCTTTGAGCCACAGTGGTTCATACTTCTCTTTGCTTAGTTCCCAAAGTTGCTTGCCATGGGAGCAATCTACTACTTCGTCTGCAGTTCCCTACATACCATTAATCAAACACTGAAGATCAAAATGTAGACCAGGACAGAAGCATGCCACTTCAGCTAGTACTTGAAGTAGGTGGTCAACTTGGGGGTTTTCAGGAGTGAGCTTGTATACTATATTTTGTCTTTAACAGCTGACATAATTTAGTTTTGGCTGCTTTCTATATTTTGAAAACTGGTCTACCAGCAAGTGACCAACATGACAGCAGTCATTTTGTATGCATTCGAGGGTTTTTGGCATAGCTTGTTATAAAGAAATATAGGGTACAGTATACTGTCATGTATTTCTGGAAGACTTTGGATCATATATTAATATGATACTCAGAGGAAAGAACGAAAAAAAAAAAAAGAATAATAGAAGATGGATAATGATAGGTAGAAGGTATTTGATAAGCAGATTCTAGAAACATGAATTCTGCCGTTTTGGCCCAATTCAACTTTATAATCTATAGCCATAATCAAATACATCAAACCAACACATTCAAACAAAATCGAATCGAACAAGGAAACATGGAAAATGGATCCAATGAGTAAACAAGGAGCTGCACAAATTGTGGAGGTAATTATGTTATCCCTTCTTTTAAGGGAACAATGGTCTAGCATAGTTCTGTGGTTCTGCTACGCTCTGTCATATATAGAAATACAGCAAACTACAAACATACTTACATGGATCACAAGAACAGGACAATCAACCAATTGAATCTTGTCGATATTCTGCCACAAGGAACAAAACCAAATCATTTTAAGACCCCTTGCCTGCATTAAAAAGGTAAGGATAGTGATAGATAGATTATGGATGGTTATAAACTTGCAGTAGTACCTTGTAAATGTCAAACCAGTAAGATTTCTTAACTGGGTACATGACCCTCAGCCCTGAAAGTATGGGACTGTGAAGGACAACTGCCCTTAGATGAGGCAGTCGGGCAGCTAGATCTAGTGTAGGCCCGCTGCCAACAGACTGCCCATAAAGGATGATGTCTTCTTGCTTTGCACCATAGCCTTCTTCCAGACACTTGTAGACTGCTTCAATGTCTGCATATGTGTGTTGTTCACTAGGCTGCAACATCCAAACAAATGAATGAATGTCCTTTTGTCTTTCACACCCCCAATACAATGTAATATCCTAATAAGTCAAGTCTTGGAAAGCCACGATCTTTTGATGATTCAGGACTCCTTATATCATGTCAAGAATTGATTTCGTTGCAATAACTACCATAGTTGTTGATAGAAGTTCTAAACTGTATCTCATGTTCTTACTTTACAATTCTCTTGTATGCCCTTTTAAAATTCAAAATTTGTAGCATTATAGTACTTTCATGTTTAGGTTAACTATCACTGTAAGTGGTTATTTGAATTCATACTCTGAATGTTCATAACAACATTTCAGATAGTTAAAAGTTCATAAAGAGTCTAACATTGGCATCATACCAATACATGTACACCACACATAGTAAATGAGGTAATGAATCAACATTACCTTTCCAGATGATTGTCCATATCCAGAGTAGTCATACCTGCATCAAGTTCAAGTTCAGGATTGAGCTGGATAAACAACACAAAGCCTTGAACTTTTTCCGATAAAGAGTAATCTTCATTGCATTTAACAGTATTCAGATAACACTCTGAGTTTTGTATCAATAACTTGAATCATTGAGGGAAGGCTTTTGAAGCTTATGAAAATCAATCCACGGGCTTTTAAGTGTGCCCACACTCATTGTCAACTTGTTGAATCAATATTTAACATTGTAACGGTCAGAATTCAAACATAAGACCTTTCAACTATCAAGTTGTACCAGTTGTCAGTTGACCCTCTCGCCTATGGCTTATTTGGCACAAAATTGACCATGTAAGAAAGGAAAAGCAGAAAAAAGACAGAGTATGTTATTCTGGTGAAAGGATTTAAGTCTTACTTACCCCATGAGATTGACCCGCAAGTGGATGCTCAACTCGACGAAGAGCTCATACATCTGGCCCAGATCGGCGGCGTTGCCATGGGAGTAAAGCAGAGTGGAAGTAGACATGGGGTGTCTTATGTACATCGCAACTACCTCCGTCCCCTTTCTCGTCGGCAGCTTCAGGATTTCCACGTTTTCCCGATGCGGGAAAGTGCTCAGCAGCAGCAGGCCCGTCATTTCGTCTGCCACCAGCTTGTACGATGGTGGGTTCGGCGGAAAGAAGGCCAATTTCGCCGCCATCGATGAAGTAACCCCTCCCATCTCCCTCTATTTACACTCTGTTCCCTTCCCTCCCCTGTTTCTACCCAACTGAACTTGCTCTGTTTTCCTCCTTCCTCCAACGGAGCAGAGTTTCTTCACTGTTCATCAAAACGAAAGGGGAGGAAGAAAGAAAGAGAAGGAGGAGAAAGGGGAAAGAAACATCCCCAAGGTTTCCAGAAGAACAAACAGACCTGCTTCTTCTTCCTTCTTTTTTGCTGCAGAGGAAAAGTAAAGGCAGCAGGGGAAGCTCCTTTTCCCTTTTGTCTATCTGCTTTTATTGGATCCCTCGGCTGGTCAGAAGAATGTGGCTGGCTGCTATGTTTTAGAGAGAGAGTTTGCTTTTACATTGGGGCATATCATATCATATCAATAGATTGTTCTAAAGGCAGGAGGGAATTTGATTGACATTGAAGCTTAAATTATTTCTCTTGTAATGACTCGTAGGGTCTCACTTCCAGTTGAATGTATCAATTTTAAAAAAATTGTGATTTTATACAAACCGGATTCTATAATACTTTAACTTCAATTTACCATCTTAGGATTTGTATCATTATCCAAAACACGGTCATAAACCGTGAATTCAAAACTGATAAATTCACTTGGTCTAGAAATATATTTTATTGTTGAATTTCATGTTCCACATCTCATCATCTCCAAATGCTTATATGTCCATTACTTATATGATTGAGATGTGTACATTCGAGAACTGTAATTTGTAGAATACGCAATCTATTAACGTACGTAAGTATATCCTTGTATCAACTCGATCTATAAGGATGCTAACTGAATTGGCGTAACAGAGCAAAATGTTGAGTGTTTTGCTGTTTGTTATATGGCAAGCAAAAAGAAAACCCAATTATAAAGCCCAAGCCCCATGTGAATAAAGGTGGTGGATTGGGGGTTGCTCTTCTCTCCTCTCGGTGTGTAGCTTTGTTGGGATTGATGATTGGATGGCATTTTGAATGGGTGAAAACAAAAAGAATTTGGAGGGAGTGACTAAAAGTGAACGAGGGAGTACTTCAAGTTTCCGCTATTAGAAAATTGTGTTTGATACAACTTTGGGAATACTATCAGGGCTGGCTATTTGGTCCGAACTGTTTGGTTTTACCCGAAATCAGATCGGGATTGGATTGAGATCAGATAGCAAACAATCCAATCTCATATTCGGGCTTCAATTTGAGGTAAAAAACCGGATAAGAGACCCCCAACACCTGAAATCAAGATCAAATTGGGACCGGACTGAATCAATTTGGTCTAATCCAATCTTTGGTCATTATATTTCCGAAAAAACCGGACTGGGACCGGATCAATTTGGTCCAATTTAACCGGACCGGACCGTATAGCCACCCCTAAATACTATGAGTAGGTCAAGTATGTAGATTCGATATTGATAGAGAGCATTTCGAGTTTATAATTTTGAGAGCTTGAAAATTATAACTTATGTTCTTATTTTAATTTTATATAATGATAATTAATTGTTGGCTCCAAGTTTTTTATCTATTGTATAGTGGTTGTTATCATCCCACATCTCATCTTAATGAGATCTATTTGAAGAGAATACCCTTTGTGGTGAGAATTTAGCTAGATAAGAGCTTCGAATATATACAATGTTTAAAAAGAAATGAGAAATCTATGAAGTGATTCTATTTCAACTACTTTTATTCAAAATCAAATAGGGTTTGGAAATTCTCTGGCAGTTATACAAACTCATATTTCAATATTTTAAAAACAGCTGGATAAAATTTGTGTGGCGTGAGGGTGAAGGAAGGTTAGCTGCCTCACATTCTCGTAGGCCTCTCTTTGTGGCTATGGGATGGGAGAATTGTTTGCACCAACAATTCCAAATGCTCTCAATACATAAATTGCCAGTGCCACACAACACAAACAAGCCAACCTGTTCATCACAACTCAAGGCTGGTAAGTAACCCGTTTGTGCTCTGACTGAATGTGAAGGGAGTTGAATTTTTACCGCGGGTAAAAAGAAAGGTAAAGAGCTTCCCTGTTTTCCAATCCCTATGAATCTCTGAATCGATAACCACCATTTTTTCGTAATGCCATGCACGTGCCCTCCACTTCCTCCTAGGATCTTCCCTAAGACCAAGAACACGTACCCATCATAGGTGGTTCATAAAAAAAAATATTTTTTATGTCCTCAAAGCTGACGTGGCAGGTGAGGTGGACATTGTCTAACGGTCAACAAGTTTGACCGTCTAATTTAACGGTCAAACCCGCCTCCAGACCAAATGAAGAAGTTTGCTACATAGTTCAGACCAGAATAGCAATTTCCAATACCACGGGCCAAAGTAGAAAGTATGTGTATAGTTCAGGCCAAACTAAGATATTAACCCTATATATAGTGATTAAAATATGTATATAAATCAATTTGAAATGCTATTATTTATAATCTTGTTACTCTACTGTTTTAGTTATACTTTGAATAGTTAGTCTCATTAGTGGATAAGATTTCATAATCCATTTTGACTCCATGACTAAATTATTCAAGTAAAATTATGCATACTTTTATCAGTCACAAAAGTTTTAGTTGAGTACTAATTGTATAATAACAAGACCTGGCCCCAAACCCCCCCTAGAGATAACATGGGAGGGAACAAGAATGGGTTAATTGCAAATCGAAGAAGGGAAAGGAACAGATTAATGGGCAAATCATATGAGTTCACTTCATTAGTCAAAACTAATCATGTTGATGGGAAGGAAGAAGTAATGGTTGTTAATTGGACGAGATCGAAGGATAGGAAAGCCCTATTCCCATATATAAAGCGTCCATCTATAATAGTGCGATGTTTGCAGGCAAAATTGACACTCATTAGAAAGCAAAATGACAGAAATATGAGAAGTGATGGTCTGGTGTGGCAATTTATCCTACCATCTTTTCTTTCTTCTCGGTGTCTTCAAAATGAAAGACAACTCATGAATTTGAAGTTTATACTCATCATACTTTAATTTCCAATTAACTGTGAATATTAAGAATTGTGGGGATTGACAAGCTAGTAGCTAAGCAAGGTACATCATCTGTAAGTATACTAAACGTGATCTCTCTGGCTGGTGGAGCTTGGTCAAAGCTTCTTTAATTTAGCCACACTCGTCATCAGTAATTAGACTTTGCTGCAGTTGGCTGGCCTTTAAATTTAATTTGCTGCGTCTCCTTTCTCAGGTAGGCAGCCAGCAGTGGGCCTGAATGTGGTTCAAGAGATTGGGGAAAGAGGCAGGCCCAAAACGGATGAAAACACAAATTAAATTTTCAGATTTAATTGAAATTGCAGCCAGAAATTCATTTAAGGTAGGTTAAATGTGAAAATAATAATATTGTGTCTATTCCAGTTTCATAATATGATCATGTTTTAAAGGTTTTTTAAATTACAAACATTCATCATGCAAATTTATGATGAATGTTAAGATATTACACCCAAAAATCGTTCATATATGATTTCTACCGGGTTTCGACCCTTCTGACGCTTGCTAGTCTGTTTATACCCATCGCTACTATTTTTGACTCATGGTAGATAGTATAAGGGATTTTATCGGAGAAAGAAACTAAATAGTTAGAATTTCTATTAGAACGAGATTTCTAACTTTGGAAAAATATAAACAAAGAGTACTGTCAGCAACTGACTATATTGCCCAGTAACTCTCATAGCTAGATTGTCTCCTCTGTTAGAATATGACTTGAATTTGACTTGGTTTTGTTTTGTGTTTTGGGCCTATTTTGTTTGGGCTTTGTTTGACCTTTTCCTTGTATGTTTGGGAAAAGGTGTTTGGTTTTCTGTTTGGGATTAGGAGAAGAGTTCTATAAATACTCTTCATCACCCTAGTCTGTAGTAAGGTCAGTCAGGTTAGTTTGTTTGGTTTGTCCATTTGGAATTTGGTTTGTAACCTGTACTCTCCTCAAATCAGTGAAATTTGTCCCCCTGCCCGTGGATTAGCTAGCACACATTGTGTTAGTGAACCACGTTAAATTCGTGTTTGTTCGTTTTGATCTGGATTATCGATTGCACGCTTCTGTTCTGACATCCTTCAACGTGGTATGATTGATCAATTTCTTCTATGATAATGGTGATTGCCTCATCAATTCTCTCTTTTCGAAGGATCACCTCACTTCACTGTCCATTTCATCCGGTGTCATTTTGAAGAAATCATCCACATTGTGTGTGCGTGGAGTTTCTCGTTGCTAGCTCTTCTTGCTTTTGGTTCTTTCTTTTTGTGTTTATATTATGTTTCGTTTCTTTCCTCAATAGTTATCATTGATCGATGTTGAAATCGTCAATCTTTCTTCCTTTGATATGTTAAATTGCGTATACACAAAGTTGTATAATGCTTACACCTAATTAACTTCATCTTAATTACTTAATCCGAAGAAGAAAGATTGACGATGTAACCAATGTTTATTGATAAAAAAAAGGATAAAGGATTTCAACAGCAGTTAAGGGAAGAAAGGAAGCACACAAAACACAAAAGGAAAGCAACAAAAGCTAGACGAACAAAGAAACATCAACGGATCCCACACAACAACAACAACAACAACAAAATAAGGAGTAGGGAGGAGCAGGGTGATGATTCATCCATCGGTACGTAGGCCATTATTCCGACAATACTGATTTCTTCAAAGAGGCACGGGATCAATGAACAAAGAAGTAAGGTGATCCTTGATAAGGTGGGGGTTGGTGTAGCGATCATCGGTGTCATAAAACAAATTGGCAGAACGTGTCAAGTGGACGAAACGGTCCATGAGAATTACCGGCAATGGAGTCGGTCTCTGATGCACTTCAGCAATATCTTTCCAACTGTTAGAAATCCTCTTCCATAAACATTCAATTGCTTCTTCCTCCGACACCCTATACTCCTTCATATAGCATTCGACAGAGGAAGCGACATGATTCCTCTGGTGTTCAAACTGTGCAATAAAAACAACGCAAAAATAAAAAAACCAAAATATTGCTAATTACACCCCCAATGAGATAAGTCAATAACACAATAATACTAATAACAGTTATCATCATGTACGTACTTTGTGAGTGCAAATGTCATTTTGAAGCCTGACAATGACAGAGCTGGCTCTCATCAGTTTAGAGTCATTTGCTAGCCATTCAAAAGCCTCCCTGGTGGCGATCTCCGCTCCCATGCCAATGAAAGCAATTGCGGTGCATTTGGCCATTCCGCACGTCACATATCCTTCCGCCACGTACTCGTCCAACGTCGGAACGCGGCCTTCACTGCGCAAACGAACCTCTCCCAAGTAGGACCGGCAAAGTTTCTTGAGCTACAATAATATATATATATATACCAACAACAAAATTTAACTGCGATCGATAATCTTTCTTTTGTTTCACTTGGAAAGAATCAACTGAACCCTTACATGTCTATGACACACACATATATATATATATATATATATATATATATACAACATGCATTTACTATTTATAGATTACCTGTTCCCTATTGTAATCCATCGCAAAAGTGGGCCCTATTTTTCCAATTTCCCGCTCAACTTCGTCGTATAGAGTAAAGAAGGCATGGTAAATATTCTTCACCCTCTCAGGTAGTTCTTCAAGAGCACAAACATCCATCCTGAAAGAAATACCTAAATATAAATATGCATTTACACATACCAATTATTAAGAGAAAGGGTTCTATATACCTAACTTATTAACACATCTATAGAGAGAGTTCTATGTATCTATAAGGATATCACATACATATTTGTTTAGTAAAAATAATAGCCGATGCTTATGATTCGTCGAAATACATCCAACATACTAGATGCATCATCTTAGAATTTAGCTTTTACTGTTTAGAGAATTAACATCTAAGGTTTGTTCATTAAGAATTAGGGGTTGGTATCATGCCATAAAATCTAGTTAATTTAAGGTTCAAATATAATTTACTTACTAAGAGTATGTTATACCTCAAGATTTACCCTAGGCACGATAGAATCCAACTATGTGTGTGTGTGTGTTAGATTATGTGGGTAAGAACCTTTCAAAAGCTTCGGTTAGGGCTCGAGCCTCTTCATATGTAGCCAAGTTATCGTAAGTGTCGTCCAGGATTGACAACACTGCCATGATCTTGGTGGCTATAATTCTTGGAAACCGATATTTGGGCTCAAAGTACATACAAATGATCCAGTAATAGCACTCCACAACTCTGTCTCTTGCATACGGAAAGTTTCTCGGCACGTCAAGACTACTCCACCATCTGTATGTACATCACAAAATTTAGACAAAGCAATTTGGGTGATCAAATAAATAAATAAATTGTCCATTAGTATACTCACTCAGAGAGCTCGTAGAGCTCCTCTTGATGGAGCTTTTGGACCATGTTGAAGTCCAACTTTGCAAACTTGAGAAGCTTTTGATTTTGGGTAGAGTCCTCTAAATAGAAATTATCTATGGAGTGCCTAGCAAGTGACCTTGGGACACATTTCCAAGCGGGAATTCGTAGGGCAAAGTCGATTTGCTTATGGAATGAAGGGTTGATCTTATTGTGTTCAAGCATTGATTTAAGGCTCTTCGTGGTAAAACTTAGAGCTTCATCCAATATGTCTTCTCCATTGAATGCAATATGTGATGCCTCGTACAAGCTCAACAGTCCTTGCTCATCCCTCGCCAACCATTCCTTGAATTTCCCTTCACTGTTCTTCAACTTTCTAAATCCATCTACACATATATACAAGATACGCGTTAACTATATAGTAGTAAACTAAATATATATATAGCTTCTGACTATATATAGACAATTACCTTGTGAAACAGGAAATCCTTGTTGTCTGAGAAGTCGAAATCGAAGAGCCTTATGGTAGAGATCAGTACCTTCCTCATCAATATTGATGAATGATGAGTCCTCACCCAAATCATGCACTTTTTCTAGTGCTTCTTCGATCTCTTTTTCAAAGTGATATCCAACGCCTAATTGTTGGACTGCATCTATAACACGCAGCTTGTAGGCAATCGTTGCCTCATCATTTCCAGTTTTTCCTTCATATGTTACCATCTGTCTCACCTCTTCCTTTAGAACTTCATATTGTGGGTGTTTTTGTTTTGCCTAAAAATTTGTGGATTTAAAAGTGATAACGAATCATAATCTTTGATATATTGAAGTCTAATTTATGAAATTCATATCAGACCATATGATGAATAATATATCTTTGAGCATATATATATATATATGCGTGACATATTTTTTGCGCACTTCAAACTCACGTTTGGGAGATCTTTCGATCATTAAAGTGATCCACATGTACAAGGGTGATATGGTGGGTGTATTATCATTGTATCTCTTTTAACAACGTAACTCGATCGAGTGACAGGAACTAATTAACCTATAACAAGAACACCAGCAGATGCTATATATAGTAATAAAACAAAATAAAAATTAGTTTACCTGGAGAGACAGATCAACTTTGTCGAAGGAGCCATGGCCCCATACTGTGCTAGGGTAGGTTACCGATGAGACCCGATCAACTGCGCAGCCGCCGGTTGCCTTTCTGGCTGCAGCCTTAGCAGCAGCAGCAGCTGATGGATCAAAGGATGATAGTGAAGAAGAAGATGATGACATAATATTAGCAATATGCATGGCTGTAGCTATTAGTTTCGATATAATTAATTAAGCTGCTCAATGTGCTATGGCAAAGTAATGTACTGGCGGCCGGTGATCAGTAATCCTCACGGCTATAAATAGGTAGGATTATCAATTTTAATAATTGAAGATGTTAACCAAGCTGCAGCTGCTGATAGCAGAGCGAATCTTAGCATCTTTCATGGCCTGGCTGATAATTTAAATAATAATAATAATGTTCTATTACTATAAGTGCGATGCGGTTCTGGCGGGTACATTTTTGTTATTATCCAATCCACATTATTATTATTATTATCATCATCTCAACTGTACTCTTATTGCTCTTAACTCTAAGGTAAGTTCTGCTAAAAATGGTATATAAAAAAGAAATAGTAAAAGATTTATTATTGGTATTTTTTTCACATTTGTTTTTGTATGTAGCAGTAATGGTCACAAGAGAGATTTTTGACTGGTCAACTAATGTGTAGACTCGGTGCTGTTTACCGTGTATAATTAATTTGGAATTAAAATGTAATGACTTCTTACCCATAAAAGAAGTAATGACTATATCTCACTTGTTTTAACATGAATTTCAAAAACATTTCCATAGAAAAATCATATTAATTATACCCTACAAAATATATTCACTTGATATATTTTGGAGAATAATGAGGCTTTTACCATAATATTTAGAATAGTATATATTTGGGTGATACAAAGTTATACGATGGTGATATGAAAACGTATCATATGGTACTAGGAATATCACAAGTGTAGAATGATGGTAAAAAAAAAAAAATACTAACCACTATTTACCACTTTGGGAAAAAGTGGTATAATTGATCCTAAAATTTAGCCCTCGGAATATATAAAAAGTCTACATTATTTTGTAGTTAATTTAATTCTTTCTCTCTCTCTCTCCATCTTTATCTTTGATTCCAATAATTAAGGGAAACAGAGTCGTTCATTTAAATAGTGGAATCTTTCGGCCAAAATAATAATAATAATAATGATAATCAGGGGAATCTTACAAAAAAAGCAGTTGGGAATTGGGATGTTGGGCTAGTACTCACTTAACCTTGTTTCTGTTTGTTGTTTCGTTAATTGTTTAGGCTTGGAGTTTGGACAGGCACAGGTTCGGACACCGTCGACCTCTCGGTCACAGAAGGCTCTGATACCATGTCAAGAACCAGTTGATCTCAATAGCTCGAGTTGTTGGGAGAGGTTCAATCGTGGATCATATACCGTTTTATTAACAAACACAACACAACCCGCCGAGCCGATCGAGTTCTGCTGCCACAAATATAATAATCTATGTCTGCCAAAATTGGGAAAACCGAGCTGTGCTAATTAAAGATTGAGTTGGTCATATGAAGAGATGCTTTCTGCTAGTGTTGTGAGCAGGACGTGTTGATTGAACTTGATGTCTAAATCGTAATCGATAAGATTTTGATAGCGTTGATGTCGAATGGTCAAGAAATGTAATTAATTATCTCCGAGTAATTAGAGCAGCTATGAGTAGAGTTCCTGAGATTATAATTTCCGTTTTGTTGGTAGCTCTAACAATAGGGTAACTTAATAGATGGTTACAAATTTCCTCTCTTTGTTTTTTGTTTTTGGTTTAATTTTCGTAGTTAAATTTGTCTATTATGTGAACGATTGTATTTTTGTGGTGCACCTCCATCCATATAATAAATTTTTGCATTAAACTTACGAGAGAAGAAAAATTGACAATATCTCTTTTTTGTTCATAAGAACGAAAGTGAAAATTATTTCAACAACACTAATAACTGGGAAAGAAAAGAAACACAAAAGGGAAGAACAATAGCGTACATCAAGTCTATGACAGAAAAAAGCAAGCTACAACAACAAAACATCTTACAAAACAACCAACAAAGAGCATTGCATGTGAAAATAGGTCGGGCATTATTGAAGGGCTAATGGCTACTTCAAAGCGGCACAGGATGAACAAACAATGAGGTGAGGTGTTCCTTCAAAGCATGGGAGTTTGTGTAGTGATCACTATTGTCTTTATCATAATTTTTTTTATGGAACGTACATAGTTGAGCATACGGTCCACGAAAACTGCTGGTAGTTGAGTCGGTCTCTGACAGCACTCTTGGCCAATATTTTTCCAAGCGTTAGAAATTTCCTTCCACAAAAATTCAACTGCTTCCTTATTCGATATTCCATACTGCTTCATGCAGCACTCAACGGCCGAAGGTGAATGATTTCTCTCTCCTTCAAACTATATAAAAAAAAAACCCAACAATACGTTATATGAGACGCACTCCTAGGCTCATTCACGTAGTTCGTGAGCCGGAGGTCTGGTCCTCCTAGCACTTGCAATGCCTTTTCTCCTCCTATTTTGTTTTTCTTTTCTTTTATTCTGCTTGTGATCAGTCCTTCTTGTGATCCCAACTTGGATTGTTTTGTATCCTGTTGGATTCTCCTTTTTGTTCTAGTAATTTATTATCATCATTAAGAAAAAAAAAGGTTGCAGGGGTTGTGTTGAAACGCGAGTCATCAGAAAGACGGAAAAAGAATCCGTGATCGTATCTATCTATGATGTTGTTTTATACTAAACTAATGACACACCCATGACTATGCTAACAAGTCTAGTGTATAATTAATAAAGACAAATATAATTAAGCCTAGAATGGAGAGCAAGTAGTTTGATTTGATACCCTATGGACGAACGTAGCCGGTTGTTTTTGTTAATTATTATTTTGTCAGTCACATATAATATAATTAAGGATTTCCTTTCCATATATATGCATCCCCATTTGGCAACGTTGGACTTGGATGCTCCCCTCAGCCTCAGATGAAATGAAATTAAGCGCGCAGAAGATGGCTCGTGCAGATTAGCTAGCACATGCACACAACTGTTCATTTTGTCGACTGCACCACCCGCGCGCTGATCGAGTTATGCCAGAAATCATGCATGTGCCAAATTTGGGAAAATCAAGACGTACATGGATATCCATTACCATTTTTTTAGGGTATGATATTATATTATCACATTCTTTGTGAAAATATGACCAATCCTACCTAGCTAGGTGTCGAGTATGCAAATTAAAGGCAGATGTAACCTGAAGTGAACCGGGGGTGATTAATCATTTAAATTCTCATAGTGTTACACTACATTGTAACTCTAGAAAATGACCCGATCTTACTTGGATTGTTGGATCGGATGAGATTCTGTGGCATGGCACTATAAAGACCAGGTAGGTTTCCTATATATCTATCTATACTAGTCGCAGGCCCGACCGGTTGGTCGGATTCATTTGCCAATCACGTAAATAGCAGTAGCAATTTTTACGTGAGCGTTGCGTTTATTTGGTAGTATGTTTAGAAACAAAGGTATCTGAAGATATTTAATATTTGGTAGCGTAAAACGATGGCTTAGTTGCAGGTGTTGCATTAAGAGCAAATTAATCTATCATCTTTCAAATCAATTTTAATAATTTAACAAAGTTGCATGCAGGTGCTGAAACGTGAGTCATCGGAAAGAAAGAAAGAAAAAAGATACGTGCACGTAGAGGTGGCAATTGGATCGGATTCGTGGATTGGATTGGTGGACCATGGATCAAATGGATTGGATCCAATGGATTAGTGGATTCATGGATTGGATCAAATGGATTGGTGGATTGATCCATGAATCCAAATGAAATCCAAGGCTTGGACCAAAATGTAAAATTTGAAAAGTTTTGGTACTAAAATGACATAATGAAAAAATCTAGGTACCAAAATGCAATTTTCCATGATATTTTTCGTATAAAAATATAAATTTTAGTTACTAAAATGTAAAATATAGGTACCAAGTCGTAATTTGTCATTTGGATCCATAGATTGATCCATGAATCCACCAATCCAATTGGATTTCGATCAAATGGATTGGATTAGGTGGATAATTTGGTGGATGGATTGGATTCATGGATTTGGATCTTAATTGCCACTTCTACGTGCACGTGAGATGGTATCTATTTATGATGTTGTTTTCCTAAACTAATGTCGGCCGAGGCCAAATCTATCTCCAGAGAGATTCGAGAAACCACATGGACTACTAATTTTGTTGACTGCCACCACCGGCTGACCGATTTCTGGGTTGATGGGTTCTCTGTGGCTGATGCTGGAGATGGTGTCGATGATGCTAATTTCGCCTTTGAAACTGCCAACTCGGCAATCCTTCGTCTCACCAAGGAGACGAAGGATTCTGGATGCTGCAGAACCAACCTATCTCACTCTCAGGGCAGGGCAAGACAGAAGGATGACTGATGATAATGAGATGGAACTGAAAGAAGAATCAGCAAGGTTTGGAATGTAAGGTATTATCATATAATAAGGTTTGAGGAATATGGAACATCTATTAAGTGTAGTGAGTCGGTCTGTCTATTAACATCCATGTAGCAAATAGTTGGATAAGTTTGGTACAGATACCTTTTTTTAATATGGTAAATATGAATTTTTCATTAATCAATCTCTGTTGTTACATCATCGAACTTTAATTGACCAATCAAACAAATCGGTGGACTATCAAAGTCTGTTCATCGTAAAAGTCGCGAAGGTGACAACTTGTTGTCTTCAAAGGTGTAGTATAAAGACCCATTTGTTGACTTTGCAGTGGGTAAGATGATTGGTCTTCTGGCGATTGATATCTTGAATGAATTAAGGTACACATATGTAGAAGGCATTATACATCTTTATGTATAGAGACAATTCGAATGGATCAATGAAGAAACGTTGACCATATAGCTACTTTTATTAAGAACAAGATGGAAAATAAAAATGGTTTCAACAGTAGTGATAACTTTTAGGGAAATAAAGGGGACAAAAACAGAAATAACCAAGAGCAAGACAGAACAATCAGAAACATCTCTCGTACGCACAAAAGGACTAGTAGAGACAATTGTCAACCATCGATTAGGAAATCATTCAAGCGTACGTTAATGATTTCTTTAAAGTGGCACGGGATCAATGAACAGTGACTTGAGATGATCTTTTATAAGGTGGGGGTTGGTGAAGCAATCACCATTCTCATATAACACACTGACCAGGCGTGCCAAGTTGAGGACACGCTCTGTGATAGCTACTGGCAATAGACTTGATTTTTGACACTCTTCGGCAACATCTTTCCAAGCATTAGAAATCTTCTTCCATAGGAATTCAACCGCTTCTTCCTCCGATGCTTTGTACTCCTCCATATAGCATTCCACAGCTGAAGCTGAATGCCCTCTCTCTTGTTCAAACTGTGCTAAGAAACCACAATTTTATGAAATGCACTCCACTCTGTATGTGAGATTCATAACATAAAGAAATATAAACGACAAATTACCTTGTGAGTGAAAATATCATCTCGAAATCTACCGATAACTGCAGTGGCTTTCATCATTTTAGACTCATTAGCTACCCACTCAAAAGCCTCCCTTGTAGCTACTTCTGCTCCCATACCAAGCATAGCAGATGCGCAAAGTACGGGGATACCACTGCTGCCATATCCGTGGATCATGTACTCTTCTAGTGTCGGAACCCGACCTTCATTTCGACACTCAACCTCACCCAAGTATGAATGGATTATTCTTTTGAGCTGCAATACATATAACAATATCATCACCAAGAATCAATCGATTCCAATAAATTGAGGGTTGTAGTGAGAGGTTACAGAAGAGAACTTACATTTTTTTACATGGTCCCTCTAACAAAAATTAGCCCATGTACTATTGACATTGGGGTTGGGAGAATTTGAACATAAGAGTCTTTATTAATTAGCTCAAACTCGATCTAATAAATATAAAAAAATCAGTTGATCCCAATAGCTTCAAATATTGGAAGTGTTCTAAATATTTCCCTTACATTATTTTGGTTCACTTCTTGTCCGTGGATGAAAACAAATACAACTATGCATGTATATCTATCATAAGAGCCATTTGTTAAATATATCATTACCTCTTCCTTGAAGTACTCGACGCCAAAAGTGGGTCCTATTTCTCCAACTTCCCTCTCAAAATCATCATACATATTAAGGATGATACGATGTACTTTCTTCATACTGTCAGGCAGTTCTTGAAGAGCCCTAGCATCCAACCTTGAATTAAGAATACCCAGTATAAATATACAATATACACAATCAATAATTAAGAGAAAGCGCTCAATCTATAAATGAGTTATGTGGTAAGAACCTTTCATCAACGGCTTCCGTGAGGGACCGAACCTCTTCATAAGTAGCATAATTATCATAAGCGTCGTCCAAAATTGCCAACACTAACCAGAACTTGGTGGCTATAATTCTTCCCAACCGATATTTGGGCTCAAAGAAAATAGAATTAATGCCGTAGTAACTCTCCACAAGTCTGTCTCTTACATATGGAAAGTCGGTCGCCTCATAAATGCTTCCCCACCACCAACTATATACGTATATAGGTACAACAAAAGCAAACCAAACAATTACGATTATGGTTATTATTAGTGTGCGTAAGATAGTATAATGTGCATGTTAGGTTCTTACGGCTTAGATTAGTGGTTTTTTTTCATGGTTAGTTAGAGAGCGGATCAAGTGTGTAACCCTGATCTACATAACTTATGTTTATTAGAGGTGAATGATATGATTATTGTCACTATGATAAGTTTAAAACATAACATATCGCTATGGTAACATTTTAATACCCTTTCACTGGTATGGACGAATGATAAGCAAATGAATAACTAGCCCCAAAAAGACTTACTCAGCGAGTTCCTGGAGCTCCTGTTGATGGAACTTTTGGACCATGTTGAAGTCCAACTTCGCAAACATGAGAAGCTTTTGATTATGAAGAGAAGTGTCCTGATGTCCAGAGTAGAAATCAATGGAGTGCCTAGAAAGTGACCTTGGGACACACTTCCAAGCGGGAACGCGAAATGCAAAGTCAATTTGCTTTTGGAATGAAGGGTTGATCTTCTTGTGTTGCATCAATGATTTAAGGCTCTTTGTCGCAAAACTTAGGGCTTCATCCAATGTGTCCTCTCCATTGAATGCAATGTGTGCTGCCTCGTACAAGCTCAATAGTCCCCTCTCATCTGTCGCCAACCACTGCTCGAACTTCCCTTCATTATTCATAAACTTTCTAAACCCATCTACACACACATATACAAGAGATGCGTTAATTAGTTATCAACCAATTAGTTAATTAAATATATTTTAATTCTAGCTCTCTCTCTTTCTATATATATATACACACACGTACCGGTGGAAACACGAAATCCTTGTTGTCTGAGAAGTCGAAATTGCAAAGCCTTATGATAGAGATCATTACCTTCCTCATCAATATTATTGAATGATGAGTCCTCTCCCAAATCATGCACTCTTTTTAGTGCTTCTTCAATTTCTGTTTCAAAATGATATCCAATGCCCAATCGTTGGATTGTATCAATCAAACGCAGTTTGTCAGCGATCATTGTCTTGTCATTTCCACTTTTTGCTTCATATTTCACCATCTTCCTCACCTCTTCCTTAAGAATTTCATATTTCGGGTGTCCTTGTTTTGCCTAAAGATGTATAGATTTAAAAGTAGAAACGAATAAAACAAGCTGCACTTATAAGGTTATGCATGCTAGATCTCTTACGAATGATCCAAAGTCAAGAAATCTATAAAAAAAAAGTAAAGAATAACAAATGTTAGAACATTTCATTTCCAAAATCTCATTTGAAATAAACGAGTTAATTATACTTTTATATCTACATCATATATCAAGTTGAAATGAGAATTCATTTTCCCATTTCGAATTTCTTGTAATGAGAGTAATTTTAGTAAACCATTTTTGGTTATTGTAGCTCTCTCGTGTAGTGTTGTAAAACCATATGGAACTAGTTATTCGAAAAAAAAAAACAAATCAAAATATGATCCAGGAAGTTAAACACTTAAAACTAACTGTTGGGCATGTGACTCGGATCTCACCCCACTGAAGAAGCACCAAGGATATTCACGCCAAGGCAAAGCGCGCGAGTCACACCGGAGTCAAGCGCGCGAGTCGCGCCGGAATCAAGCGCGCAGGTAAAGACCACCCCCGTAGAGGCGCGCATAAACACTAAACGACGGCGCGTTGCACAGGCGTGGACCATTATCGAGAAGCCGTAGAAGCGGCGCCGCGTCATCCAACGGGCAGTCACTATCATAGTCCTAGGTATAGTCCTGCCTATGTCAGGAGTAGTCACATCAGGGTCCTAAAAATATGGCCTAAATCCCTGACATGTCAGTAGTCACATCATTGTACCCACTTGTAACCCAACCACTCACCCACCACCATGTAGCCTATAAATATGGCATTTACTCCGGTGGGTGAGGGGATGAGATTTTTCAGACTCCGTCTCTAGAATCATCAACTTCTCTCTCTAAATATTTCTCTCCCACTTCTCCCAGTAATATTCTCATTTCCGGATCGACGATCGTTCCCTCATTGCTTACTCTACTTGACCTATTTTCCCGAGCCTCCCTCCTACACCCAGTTAGGCTCAAACACTAACTGACGTAAATTGTTGATTTCTGACGTTTTAAAAACTTTTAATATAAAAGATTATATGTGTTTGTTGAGACTTGAGCACATTTCTCTCATACGAAAGTCTTGACCAATTAGACAACATGGAATCAATGTCATAATATAATTTTTTGACGGATTTTCACATTAACAACGAGACTTTATAGATCTCTATCTCAAAATAAAAATAGAAAACTTTGTAATCCTTTAGCAAATGCATAAGTTAAGATTAGATAAATGAACCATCATAAGTGAGATGACAAACATTGAAATATTTTAAGAAAGTTATTCTATAGATTTAGAATTAATATTGTTCGAGTAAGAGTTGAGTGTCTTAAAATATTATTACCTGTATAAACGATTGCATATATATTCGTAGAATGCTTTGCGTTCACTAAGGAAATTAGTGTTCATAATAAATCATTAATATAATATTATATCATGTATTAATGTTGAGTAGGATAGCCTAAGACCGACGTCTGTGCAAAATCTGTAATCTAGGAAAAAAAATAAAACAATTGCATATCATTCACAGAATGCTTTGCCATCGTTTCTTACTTGGAGGGAGAGATCAAGTTTGTCGAGGAAGCCACGGCCCCAAACTGTGTTCGGGAAGGTTGCCGGCGAGACCCGTTCCACTGCGCCGCCGGTTGCCTTTCTGGCTGCCGCCTTAGCACTAGCAGAGGGATCAAGTGATCGTGAAGAAGAAGATGATGACATAACAATAGCAATACGCATGGCCATGGCCATATATATATAGCTCTTAGTTTTCGATATAAGTAAGCTGCTCGATCAATGTGCTTGCTATATATGGCAAAGGCACTGGTGGTCAGTAGTAGTTCAGTACTCCACTCCTCCTCACTGTTATAGTACTATAAGCATCTTTCAAATCAATATTAATTGAAGTCTGAAGATATTATCCAAATTGATTGCAGCTGCTCAAACGTAACTATTTCTGATCTTGTTTGAGTAAATTAATATATATAGTCTAGGCCAAATGTAGAGACACC
Organism: Linum trigynum; assembly: GCA_964030455.1. Lineage (NCBI taxonomy): Eukaryota > Viridiplantae > Streptophyta > Magnoliopsida > Malpighiales > Linaceae > Linum > Linum trigynum. The sequence continues at coordinate 46,233,830 of OZ034813.1, read as the reverse complement.
CATGGCCATATATACTGACAAGCTAGTCTAGAAAGGAGAGCATCGATGCAGCATGCAGTTTGATACCCGGCCACTGGGCGTAAACGGTTCGATCTATTCTATAAATGTGCGCGCGCAGATTGATTGATTGATTGATTAGCACATGCAATTAATGCAGTATTGCGCGCAGTAGTCTTGATTTTGTCGACTGCTCGATCGACTTCTGCCACAAACCATGTGCCAAAACTGGGAAAATCAAGACTATTGTAATAAAGTATTGTTAAGTGCGGAAACGTAGAGGACAGGACACCACAGGTGTTTACGTGACTAGGGAGATACTTAACATTTTCCTATCCCAACGAAACAAGAAGGAAGATTGTGATCAGTACAAAGGATCGGAGGGAATCGATTAAATTAAATTAAAGCAGGATGGTGCTTGCTGGCTTGGAGCTTACGTACATGATCAGTTCGGTTAATAACTTCTGTAATTAGCATCTCACCGCTAGGCAATTATATTTCTCCTCGAATACCCAATTTCTAAACTCAATTCAGCCCAGAAGAAATAATGATACAATTGGGTCTAACGCCCATATGAATTATAGCATTTGCATCAAAATACCTAATAGCTAGGTCAATTGGCGCGCGATGGAGCCTCGTTGCCATGTTCGAGTCAAGATGTGAGATGTTTATGAGAAACCTCGCTAATGGCATATTGGCTATAATTAAGAGCATACAATTAGAAAATGATATGGTATGGAGTTTTGCAATTGCAAAACCAAATTGTATTAATGTATCTATATCCATTGCATATTTGCAACCTTACAGTAAATGTAATTTTCTGCAATCGCATGAATTGGGGAATATTGGAATTTAGGCTGATTTCTTGAATTTTATCCAAATTTCTGTTCAATACGCAGCTTAGAATTAATAAAAATTCTAATCTGGTCTATGGACAAATTAAGCTGGTTACAGATGATCTTTACTCTCTGATCTCCACTCCTCAGACAACAGGGGTTTCCTTTTAAGCATGGTATATATATGTATGCATAGATATATGTGGGAATACATATACAATTGTAGTTGATAACTAGTTCAGGCCTCCTTTAAACACATTAATTACGATCTTTTGCTACACATACACATCGATTTCGTGTCAAGCTAAGGACTGTTGAGCTACGAGCACAACACACACCTGTCGTTCAATGGAGAATATACATATTTGACGAAGGCTTAATTTTCGTTGTTGATGATCGGATCTAATGGCCGTCAATCATACTACATATTATTAAAAATTCTTTCTCAAACATTGATACGCTTGTATCCACCCGTTAATAATGATATGAATTATGATACTAATTATTAGGAAATATTAATAACCATAAAGTAAGTTAGTAACAATACCTATATAAAAAAAATGTTAATACTGCAGGTTGTTGTAAACCGTTCAAAAGGAAAGCAAAAATGTTAACAACCCCTAGCCAAATTATTATCAATGTAGCTACTTTAATAATCAACTATGAAAGGTTAATAGTTACAATAACGATGCAAGGTAAAGGTGTTGTTTGATAGAATAGCTGATCCTAGTACAGCTGAGCTTTCAGCACTATGGGAGGCGGTGTATTGGTGTATCAGGATGTTGGAAGGTGATGCCTAGGTGGTGATAGACGAGGTCAATGGAGGCATGGTGGCAAATGTTCGTGGCGGGGCAATCTTTGAGGAGATCTGTTCCGATCAGCTGTCTTTACCTGATGTGTGGTTTCGGTTTGTGAGAAAGGAAAACAATAGGGTATCCCCATGAGGTGATTAAGTTTTCTTTATTTCTTAGTCGATGTAATTTGGTCGATTTTTGTGCATGGCTCTTTATAGAGGCGGGTATGGTATAACTTTTGTTTCTTGTTTATTGCAAGCTATCGTGTTGTTAACAAACAAAAATTAATTGTAATTCTCTAAATAGACTTCATAACTACTTACTCACTAACTTTCTAATAATTAACTAAAATTCTGACAGCTTATTGCTTTAATATTCTCTTTAAAGAATAAGACTCAAGTACCGAAACTCAAACTCATTCCACTTGATCCAAAATCTCCATAGCTAGCTAGACCCTAGATAATTTGTGTATACGTTCAGCTCAACCCTTGAACATACTAGGGGCTCCATTATAGGACGGTTAATTAAGCCAGTACTTTATGATTAAGTGATTATGCCAAGCACAAGCAGACCCACAAAGTGCAATTTGAGAACTCTGACAAATTTGGCACTTCCATTTACAGAACCACAAGTCCTTTTTTTTCTCTACCCTGATTTGATTTTGATGTAAAGCCTTTCGGTTTCTTTCTTTTAATGGCTTCACCTTCACCTTGACGACGCTACGCTACCTAGAGACAATATCTTGCATTATTGGGGATGACTAAAAACCTTTTCAATACCTTGATTGATTTTATGTAAAACCTTTTGGTGTCTTTTTTTTAATGGCGGTAACATACCCATAGTAGTTTAAGGAGGGATGACTAAAAAACAAATAGCGGGCCCAAAGATATTTATCAAAGATATTCAACCATAGATAGTCAAATAGTGTTGAATTCAAATACTACCATTATTAAATTGAATTTTACACAAACAAATTTTTCCCACAATTTTAATTTAAGATTTGTGCATTGGGAACTCACTAGTGCACTTGCGCAGATGAACACATGCATGCACTGTAGACTGCCACAACACAACCCTCCGATCGAGTTGTGCGATATTGTGCCGGAAATTGGGAAAAGCCCACCGTTCGAGACCTGGATCCATTGCTATTTTTCGGATATATTATATTCTCCGCTTTGTTCTAGATCCATTATTAGTACCATTACCATTTTTACACCAAACCTTTTTTTTATATAATGGTGATACGATATTAATTTATGTAGTTTACAACGAACTAAACATCGATCTCCATGAACGAAAGTGCATACAGTGGCATTATTTATTTTGGTTGAACGCATAACCTAACATCATTTTACATTTTTTGGGGTGAAAACAATGTATTAATACAGTAAAATACTTATATTGACGTAACTCATTATATTTGCGGCTACCTCAACGTAACACGATATGATGAGTACCTTACGGTATTAAACACACAAAATTTATAAGTCATTTTTAATTCAATAATGCGATTAAATAATGTTTATTTTAATTTTATTAATTGCAGGCTTTAGCTTTGGAACTAATTTGTGAGACGTTTACTTTTGGTCTCTCCTCTTTTAGTCTCCTCATTTTGGGATGAGTTCACAACTAGTAGATTACGCTTCTCCCATCATCGTCTATGATACCTAATCAAATCCGAATCGATTTTATCACGAAAAATCCAATCAAAATGATTTTTTAATGATTTTTACAAGAATCCAATAAGAAGAGTAATAGATTTGGTGTGGTTATAATATTCTAAATATCGACCCAATTATTCATTACATCTAGGTTCTAAATTCACTCGTTTTAACATACCGATCATTCATATCCTGTAGACATTATGATTATATCTTATATGTAGAATTTGGCTCATTCTCCTTCATTTTTGTAAATAAGAATGAATTAATCTAGCATCTTAATTAATGTAGCATCTTTCAAATCAATTTTAATAATTGAAGACGATATTAACCAAGTTGCTGCAGGTGTCAAAACGTGAGTCATCAAAGATGAAATGATACGTGGTGATCGTATCTATTTTTGATATTGTTTTCCTAAATTAATATAGTCTAGGCCAAATTTAGACACACCCATGACTGTACTGACAAGTCTGTGATCTGTCTAGTGTCTAATAAAGACAAATATAAGCCTAGAATGGAGAGCAAGTAGTTTGATTTGATACCCTTTTGATGTACGTAGCCTGTTCTATTACTGTAAGTGTGACAATAGAAAATTTCGGCCCGATTACGTCTGGATCACCGGAAAATTTTTGGTGCGTCTTGGTTCAACCTCTCTTTTTTCGGCCCGATAATCTATCACCGCCGATATTAGTCTGAAAAAAATCATGTTATAACGGAATCTTGAAAAATACATGGCATTAGAAATGAAAACGACTAGAAATAAGGAAAGGTTAGCCTTCTTCGGCGAACACCCAATTTCTTATATCTGGAAGTTGGAAAGGTTGAATGTGTGTTTGAACTTTGAGGTTGTGGAATTTTTTTCACCGTAACTGTATTCAAATAAAACTGACCTAGAGATAGTCAGGTAGAATAGTGAAGTCGGCAGCCACTAATACAAAATTTGGCGGCGGCAAATATCATCGATCTCTTCTTCATAAAAAAAATATATCATCGATCTCTTATTAAATTTTGCAGGTTGATCCTTGAGATTCGACATATGAGGAATGGGAAAAAAAAAACGAATGACCCACAAATTCGACTTCTCATGAACCAAACTCGAGTTTCGCGAATGACCCACAAATTCGCTTGTGATCACCTGCTCGCCCAGTAGTCATCGGTTGCTTCTAGCTTAGCTAATTCAGTCCACTTACCCACTGATCAGTCATCGGATTGCGGGTTATCAATCCAGGATGCAGAAGACTGAAGCTCTAGTTTGCCAAGCTGACCAGCGCCTTAATAAAAAATGGTTATTCCCAGACCTCATCAGACTATTCCATGTTTGTCAGGTGGATTCAAGGAAGGGTTGTGGTGGTTTTTGTATATGTTGATGACATATTAATTGCAGGGAGCTACCTGGGAGACATTGAACAACTTAAATTGTTTTTGAGTAAAGAGTTCAAGGTCAAAGATCTTGGGCAGATGAGCTACTTTCTGGGATTGGAAGTGTTAAGAGATCACAAGGGCATCTTCCTGAGTCAAAGGAAGTACTGCCTGGAATTGGTCACTGATACAGGCTATCTTGAAGTCAAAGGCTGTCTCTCTCCTATTGACTGTAATGTGAAGCTCTCAGCAACCCAAGGAGATCCATTACCAGATCCTAGTGTTTACAGGAGGCTTATTGGAAGACTTCACTATCTAACAATTACAAGACATGACATTATCTATGCAATTCAACAATTAGCACAGTACCAAGGAGCACCATGTGTTGAGCATCTGCAGGCTGCTCACAGGGTAATCAGGTATTTAAAACAAACTCCTGGACAAGGACTCATGCTCAGATCAGATTCCAAGTTAGAGTTGTCTGGATTCTGTGATGCTGATTGGGCAAGCTGCCCTGATTCTAGAAGGTCACTTACAAGCTATTGTACCTTCTTGGGAACCTCTCTGATTACCTGGAAAACTAAGAAACAGACAACAGTCTCTAGATCCTCCTCTGAGGCTGAATATAGAGCTCTTGCTCAAGTTGTTTGTGAAGTTCAGTGGTTGAGGAACTTATTGCTGGAAATGGGAGTACAGGTTCCACTGCCCATTCCTTTGTTCTGTGACAACAAATCAGCTATGCATATTGGAGAGAATCCAGTGTTCCATGAAAGGACTAAACATATCGAAATAGACTGCCGCTATACAAGAGAGCGCTTGAAGTCTGGTTTGATTCATTTGAGCCATGTCAGAACAGATGACCAGATTGTAGACATTTTTACTAAAGGGGTCTCTCGATATCGTTTGAAGTTTTTGCTTGACAAGCTGGGAGTTCACAATGCTTACTCGCCAGCTTGTGGGGCAATATCAATCCAGGATGCAGAAGACTGAAGCTCTGGTTGAGATGATGAAGCTGCTGGTAGCTGACCTTGAAGAACAGAGCAGCATGACGAAACGTTTCAATCAACTTCTCCAGCAACATAAGTGAAGAACGAGACGGCGACGTTTAGGACTGAGCTTACCGTTACATGGAGAAGACGGGTGCCAACGAAGAAGCAACACGTGGCACATTATTTACTGCTTTATTTAAATTATAGTTTAACGTTTGTTTCAGTTTTTACTGTTCTTGTACGAACACTTTCCCTTTACCAGTACTATATATACGAGAGAAGTGAGAACCCTGCCTCCTTGCGTGCTCCATTATATACCGCCTCCTCCTTCTTCTACCTACAATTCCTAGCCATTGCATCTTTATTTTACGGGTCAACACTACACTGAACCATATTTCTGTTTGTTCTTTCGTTAATAATTATTTTTTTATCAATCACGTATAATTAAGGATTTTCATGCATTAATTCGCCAACTTTTTTTTTTTTTTTGGTAGAATTAATTCGCCAACGTTGGATGCTCGACAAATAAAATTAAGCAATAAAGCAGTACTGTTGAATTTATCGACTGCCACAAACCCGCTGACCGAGTTCTGCCAGAAATCGTGTGCCAAAATTGGGGAAATCAAGAAATGGATCCAATGCCATTTTTGGGTACTATATTATTCGAATATTTGGTCTAGATCCGTTGCCATTTTTCTACCTAAACCCTTTATTATTTTAGTTGAATGTGCCAAAATTGGGAAATTGTGAAGATGGATCCATTTTCATTTTTGGATATTGCAGTATGTTACCCGATTTTTTTTTATGAGAATCAAAAATTATCATTAAGCACCGGGACACCCAAATACGAGGGGTCCTCTCTATTACAAACTATGAGAAACCTAACCTTTTTTATTCATTTTGATTTTTTCAAATTATGTTACAAGCTATCCCATTATCATTCATGGCCATGAGTATGAGTTAGGTTGATTACTATGATTTTACAAAAAAATAATAACTCCACCGTAATACTATTTTTAAAATAGGTGTTTTCATATATTCTCACCAAGCTATAAATAATTATCTCCAACCCTACAACCAATCGTCTCCCTTGCAGACAAGACTCCTCGCTGCCAACCCTCCCCTGCCCTCCCTCCTCCCCCCGCCTGTCAATTGTCATTCGCCATCCCTCCCCTCGTTTTTTTTTTTTATCATATTGGTGTTAATTGTTTATATGTTGGTATTGGTTAATAAATGATATATATGTTATGGTAGTGATAGTGTTTTTGTGTAGATTAGAGTGGTAGTGTTTTTTTTTTATTGATTCTTGTTTTATTTCTAAAATGAAGTTGACATTTTTTTGAAGTGTTTATTTAATGGATTGATATTGACATCTTGTTTTACTTTTGCAGTGGTATTAATTCTGATGAACGAAAACAAGGAAACTATTGAGAAAAAGAAGAGATAGTGGTGGCTGGAAATCTGCAAAGTGAGAGAGTTAAAATTTTAATTAATATGTTTTTTAATTTTCTAAAATATAATTTATAAAAAAGTTAATAAATATTTTTTATCCAATTTGCCCTTAATAGTCATGGTGGCTACTGCTATAGATACTATAGAGTACTCACCATAACCGCTCCCCAACCTTAACTGCGTCTGTGTTGACAAATCTTGCGTATAACAAAAATAAATATAGCATAAATTAGAGAGCATGTAGTTTGATGCGAACGAGGCCAGCATAACTGGTGGATCGACAAACTTCCCATTGAAAGGTTGGCAATATTTGCCTAGCTAGCCAGCCCTTATATTTGGCGTCCCTTTTCAAAGCTCCGAAATCAGTCATTGAAAAGATTGAGAAGATCCAAAGAGACTTCATTTGGTCGAGAGCTGATGGTAGCAGTAGGATGCATCTTGTTGGATGGAGCATGTGCAAAAGGCCAAAAGAATTGGGTGGACGGGGAATCCCGGACCTCGAACAAAGGAACCGGGCACTGCTATGTAAATGGTTGTGGAAGTTTGCAACTAGTAAGAATTCTTGGTGGAGGAGAATGATAGAGCTTAAGTACCCCAGTACTGAGTCAGAATGGATGCCAGGAATCAGTCCTAGAAGTGTTGGCTGGAGCCATTGGATGGAAATTGCTAAGCTTAAGGGTGATTTTTGGAACCTGGCCTACATTGAAGGTGGTCGCGCCTGGAACTCCTTTTGGCAGGATAAGTGGATCGAGAACGTGCTTCTCGCCGATGATTTCCCGAGAGTAGCTGCTGCTGCCGCCTTCCCAAACTGTCGTGTCTTGGATAACATGCAGATTGTTCAGGGAAGAATCTCCTGGGAAATTGTGTTAAAAAATTCTTTAAGGGGAGGGGCAGAGAGGGAGAGGGTGAGATTATTGCAACTCTTAAATTCTCTTCCTAATGTGTCTTTGCTTGCAGGAGCAGCTCGTGTTGTATGCTAAGGGCTTCACAGTGAATTCAATCTTATCACATGAAGATTACGTTCGGGAGCTGGGAAGAGTTTGGTTCCGTGGCCTGTGTCATGAGTAGAAAGTTCTGACCTTCGATACTTATTCATCTGAGGCCTTTTTTTTTCTTTTAATGCCGCTTGGCAGAGCCTTTTGGCAGGAAGACCAGTCAGAAGCGATGACGATGGTGAAGGTTCATGGGAGTGGTTGCTTAAGAATGGACTTCTGATGGTGGTTATTGCTGCATTCCCGGGCTTCTGATGGAATCTCAGCCAGTCTCTTGTTTACTTTGTACTATTTTGGTTATTGTTGCTTTTACGGGCTGCTGCTGCTTTGCCATTCCCTTTCTTCTTTTGTGGCTTTCGCAGCTGGCTGAGGTTGGAACTCTGTTGTTGAGACCTGGGCTGGTGTTTGCCACCTGGTCCTTTTTGTTTCTTCTTTCTTGTTAAGTATCAATTAAAAAAAAAAAGGTTGTGTGTTTGATTAATTACCAAGCAACGGCCTTTCCTCCTTCCCCATCTGTAACAGGTTGTAAATAAAATTAAATAAAAAAAGGGAGCATGTAGTTTGATACCTCCGGTTTTGTTATTAAGCTAGCATCCATATCGACTGTATTTGGTTTATTGAATGGTAGGCTGATATTCCAGATCTAGATTTTATCGATCTAAGTTTTCTACCTGTACAGCTGTACTGCTACTGTTACAGAAATGGTAAATTTGAATAATTGCCTCGTATACTTAAATTAATTATGTATCTCATTGTAATACGTGCATGCAGGAACCAAGCTAAGCGATCCGTCCGTCCGATGGGTGGGTTGGTGGTGGGCTAGCTTTGCTTTTTATAAATACATTATTATCATATATATATCTGAGTGGTCGCCGGCCGGTGGTCTTCCTTTCAAATCCTAGCCTTTGCTATGTATATATAATAGATCGACTCGAAACTATAACAGCCCATTCATATAACCATAAATTAACATTACTACTGCTACTGCTACCATTACGAATATTATGTCTTCTTCATCATCACTACCACTTCACTCAGCTGCTGCTGCCGCGGCGGCAGCCCATCAGAAGAAGGCAACCGCCGGCGCAGCGGCGGATTGGGTCTCGTCAGCAAGATATCCTGGCTCAGTTTGGGGTGATGGCTTCCTCGACAAATTTGATCTGTCCTTCCAGGTCGTTATTTAAGTTATCAGTAGCTGTGTATGACTGTATGTATCTTATTTCCTAATCAGTAACATTGATCAAGTTGCGCAAAGCGCCGCGGCTAATGAGCTTTAACTATACACAGTCTAGCTAGCTACTTACTATATGTGCGCACACATCTCTCACTCATGCATGTTGTTCTTGACTTTGAATCACTTGTGAGATATTTTTATCATGAATAACAAACAATTTATACCCACAAATCATTTTAAATTCTCAATCAGGCGAAAGAAAGATACCCAAACCATGAAGTCCTGAAAGAAGAAGTGAGGGAGATGTTGACAAATGAAGTCAAAAGTAGTGGAGATCATGAGGCAATAATCGCCGACAAGCTGCGGCTAATAGACGCAGTTCAACGATTAGGTATTGGGTATCACTTTGATGCAGAGATTGAAAAGGCACTTGAAAAAATACATGATATGGGAGGAGACTTGTTCTCTAACATCGGTGACAAAAGCACGGATCTCTATCATGCAGCTCTTCGATTTCGACTCCTCAGACAACAAGGATTTCCTGCTTCACAAGGTACGTATATTATATGTACATAACATATAGTTGATCATTCATTAGCTGTACTTGATAACCAGCTAGCTAGCTAGCTGGTAATTAAGGACTCTCGTATGTATACATAGATAGATCACGGGTTCTCATGATCCTTTGTTATATGTACACACACAACCACGTACGTGTAGATGTGTTTACAAAGTTGAAGAACAATGAAGGGAGGTTCAAGGAATGGGTGTCGAGGGATAGGCAAGGACTGTTAAGCTTGTACGAGGCAGCACACTTGGCATTCAATGGAGAAGATATATTGGATGAAGTCCTGAGTTTTGCGACCAAGAACCTTAAGTCGTCATCTGTCATCCAACACCAGACCAACCCTGATTCATTCCAAAAGCAAATCGAATTTGCTCTCCGCTTTCCTGCTTGGAAATGTGTCCCAAGATCACTTGCTAGGAACTCCATCGATTTCTATTCCGAGAATGCTTCGCAGAATCAAAAGCTTCTCACATTTGCAAAAATGGACTTCAACATCGTCCAGAACTTGCATCAGCAGGAGCTCTATGAAATCTCTAGGTGAGTTCGTTTTAATGTTAGTTATCTAGCTAGCTAATATTATATTAAGTAATACTACTAATCGCATTAGTTGCTTGTTTGGTTTGATTTTGTCATATATGCATACAGTTGGTGGAGAAGTTTAGATATGGCGACCAACTTTCCATTTGTAAGAGACAGACTTGTGGAGACTTATTACTGGATAGTTTGCGCTTACTTTGAGCCCAAATTTCGATTGGCAAGAATTATAAGCACTAAGATCTATCATTTGTTGACGCTCTTGGATGACACATGTGATAACTTTGCTACACATGAAGAGCTTCGCGCCCTATCAAAAGCTATTGAAAGGTTCAAATTACCGCATAACTCTTACATATATATATATATATATATATATATATATATATATATATTTTTGATTGATTAATTAGATATAATGCAACTTATGATTTTTCATAATATATATATACGAATCAAAATATTAGTCATTTGCATATTACCGTTGGAATTTTTTTTAACTCTTTTCCTAGTTAAAATACTAAAATTTTGAAATGTTGATCATCACATGTCTCTTTCAATTATGTATCATGTTGTCAAGTCAATATTGCAAATAAAACTGCTACGGGAAGTTAAATTTTGACTAATATTTTGTAGCTACAATTTATTAGCTAAAATTTTCAAATTATTAGCCAAATCTTTTGAAATACAAAATATTAACCAATTTTTTTGTAACGCATCAAAATATTAGCCATATGCCTATTATCGTTAGAATTTTTTTAATCTCTTTTCTTAGTTAAAAATATTAAAATATTGACCGTCACGTGTCTCTTTTAATTCAGTATCATGTTGCCAAGTCAATATTACAAACAAAACTGTTAACGGGAAGTTAACGTTTGGCAAATAATTTGTATTTTGAAAGGTTTGTCTAATATTTTGAAAAGTTTGGTTAATAAATTGTATTTATCCTATATATATTGATGGTGTTTGAATGTACATACATATTTTCTTTAGGATGAATGTTGGGGCTCTTGAAAAACTACCCGATAGGATGAGGAATACTTTTCGTTTCGTCCTTGATGTGTACGATGAAGTCGAGAAGGAAATTGGAAAGACGGGACCCACTTTCTCCGTTGATTATGCTAAGGACGAGGTAATACACTAACAAATAAGTTAGCGTATGTGTGCCGCGCATAATATATGCAGAGCTACGATATGATCATTGTCATGTGCATCGACAAATCAGAACATAAATTATTTTTTTTAATATTGTTAAATCAATCATAGAATTTGGATTGAGAGAACTAGTATCCGGAATTTACCATTGAAATATAGTGTCATTACCAAACTTGAAACTTGGGTTAATTAATTCATGATTATAAATATGCACATGGTAGCTCAAGAAATTGTGTCGAGCCTACTTAGTTGAGATTGGGTGGCGCGCTGAAGGCAAGGTTCCGACACTGGAAGAGTACTTGATCAACGCATACAACAGCTGCGGTGCTCCCAAAACTTGCACATCTTGTTTCATTGGCATGGGAGCAGAGATAGCCACCAGGGAGGCTTTTGAATGGGTGACTAACGAATCCAAACTGATGAAAGCCTGTTGTGTGATTGCTAGGCTGCAAAATGACATTTTCTCTCACAAGGTAATTATTAATTAATTAATTATTTACATCTTGTACATCTCATATATAGGTAGCTAGCCAGTAACTACTATCATGTGGTTTTGCACATGCAGTATGAGCAAAAGAGAAATCACCCGGCTTCATCCGTGCAATGCTACATGAAGCAGCACGGAGTGACAGAAGAAGAAGCAGTTGAATTCCTGTGGAAGAAGATTCACAAAAGTTGGAAAGATATCGCAGAAGTGTATCAGAAACCAACTCTGACACCGATAGCTCTTACGGATCGTCTCCTCAATTTGATGCGTTCCTGCAACTTGTTCTATGAGATTGGTGATGGCTTCACCAACTCCCACCTCATCAAGGATCAGCTCACCTCACTGCTCATGGATCCTGTGCCCCTTTGAGAATCAATTAATTAAGTGATTGAATAATGCCCTACGTACGTACTCATGGTTCACAAATCACAGTGCTAATAGCTCTCTGCTGGTTCTTTTGCTTTCTGTTTTTCTTCTGTTGTTTTATGCTTCCTTTCCTGGACAGTTATCACCGCTATTGAAATCATTTCCATTTTTCCATTTTTCTTTCTTTTAAGCAATCAAATATCTAGCTATATTGTCAATCGTTCTTCCTTTTGGTATATGCTGAATTGCTTGTGCTCAAAGGTGCTCATGGATTGCATTTTCAGAAGGCAAAATACACATGTATAGACAAAACTTTGATGGTTTTGTCAAATATAGCCACATTTAACGAAATATTAAAAATAGCCACTTCCCTCCAATTGTGTGACGGTATTAGTTAACGTGTTGACTAGACTAACGGAAAAACTGACATGTAAACCTTTTAGTCATTAAAAATATGAGCTGGAATAATCAGAAAAAATTAAAATGAAAATTATTAAATATATTTTTATTTTCTCTCTCTCCCTCTCCATTCTTCTCCCACCCAACCTTCTTAATCTCTCTCTTTCTTCCCCAGAATCACTTCCCCATGTTCCTCCTCCTCCCCAATTTCCAAACCGACAACCACCACCAACCTTCACACTCACCTCCTCTCTTCCATCCACCTCAACTACCACATTGAATTCAACCTTAACCACAATATATTTCCAATCCGCAACAGCCACCACCAACCCCCCAGATCTGACTCAGTGTCGCTCCTGCTGCAACATCGACGGCTTCAGAGCTCCAAATCGCCGCAATCCCGCCGGCAAAAGTTTGGTTCATGAACACGGGTTGAGTTAGGTTAGCGATTGATTGAGCTCGAAGCTGCATGGATTTTGTGGTCCTTACCAATAGAACGAGGGCAGGTGATCTGGAGCCTCTGTGCCCAACAAATAGAGGAAACGACGAACGGAGAAAACGGTGCGAAGTCAGCGTCGCTCTTGGTCGGCGTCTTTGTCGGCTGTCGTTTCAGTGGTCTCCCCAGGGTTTGGGGGGGGGGGGGGGGGGGGGGAGGGAGGCGGGTGTTGATTGCGTCGAGCGCGAGACTTTATACCTATCTTTCAATATCTTGGCCACAAATCAAGCTCAATGATAATGTTTGATACAATTGAAAATAAAAGACAGAATTAATGTTTAATTAATTTACTTACTACTAGACCAACTATCTACCTAGTCTGTCTATCAACAGAGACCTTGACCTATTAAGTATATTAGCTAAACTCTACACACTAATCAAACAACTTGGCTAAGTAAATTAATTAACGTTTAAGCCTTACTTAGGCAATTAATTGGAAACCAAACCAGTAAACCTTTTGTTTTGTCTTAGCCGAATGAACTTATAAGCCCAACCGCTTGAATTTTAAAGTTTAAGTCTGCAAGTGAACACCACTCGAAGGCCCAGTTCAATTGCCAATAATACCCGACCCAGCTTTTATGTGAGTGATAAAACGGTGGAGTTTCAATTCCAACTCACTCCCCTTTCCTGCTTGAGTGTTCTAGATCAAACTGAACCATGTTTATATTTAATTCAAGAATAGGGGAAGAACTCCACGAACCCTGCAGTATAAACCCAGAAAGTTATGACACAAATAAATCAAACCAGGTCGTAGAACTTTCCCAATCCAATTCTGGCACTTTCCTCGAACTTCGTCTTCTCTAGCTTCTCCTGATCGAATTTCCCTGTAAACACAGACTTGACACAGAACACGCACAGAAGTACATACAGAACTGAAAGTAAAAAGTAGAGTAAGAACACAACCCACGATTTTTATGTGGTTTCCAGTATTGGGAGAATAAGAATCCCAATATTGACCACTCCACGGTCGGAGAGTCGCGATTGTGTGATCTCCGACGATTCACTAATGATTGTGCGTTGAAGTTCGTCGAGACAATCTATCTACCCGAAAACCCCTGTGATTAATCTGAACCCGATCAATCACAAACAATCTCACAGAACCCGAATTGCTTCCCCAGCAACTCGTAACCAGTGTTTCCCCAACACTAACCCTCAAAGTTGTTCTCCCTGAACCCTTTGAGAAACCCCATTTTCTATCAAACTCGCTACACTCACAAAATCCCCTCTTGTCTAGCTAGCGTTGTTGATCTCCGAAAAGGTTGCCATTGCTGGTTCTTCAGGTCGCCTTTTATAGGCAGGAATATGACCGTTAGTCATTCAAATTCCTTTCCTATTTGTGATGATTTGATTGAGAACTCAATCCTCTAATTTGATTTGTAGTGAGCTGGTCATTTGAGCCTCATTGTGCACCGTTGTATCCAATCTTCTTGATCTGATTTCTTCTCTAATTTTTTCAGCCGTTATAACCTTCCTTCTTTGTTTTGATTTGCTAGGTGGCAAATCAGCATCTTTGAGCTGTAGCTAGCCATTGGGAAGTTCTTTCCTTTATTGTTCTTGCTGATTACAGAATCTCTCCTCCTTTATGTTGTCTTTGATTTTCTTTCCTTTACTTACAAGATTGCAGCATTTTCCTTCTTTGATTGCTGCCATTGATATGCTTGACTCAACAAAGGGGGGACCTGGCTTGCTACTGGTCGAGGGAGGAGCGGTATGGAGGGAGGCGAAATTGGAGATGGGACTAGGAGGTGGCGGCGATTGGTTTTGATCGTCCGGGAAGAAGGAGAGACGGTTGCGGGCGGAGGCAGAGAGATGAGAGGGATGTGAGATCAAATAAATTATTTATTTATTGTTTTATTTATTTATTTTAGTTT
Source organism: Linum trigynum (assembly GCA_964030455.1). Classification (NCBI taxonomy): domain Eukaryota; kingdom Viridiplantae; phylum Streptophyta; class Magnoliopsida; order Malpighiales; family Linaceae; genus Linum; species Linum trigynum. The sequence goes on along the minus strand of OZ034813.1, from coordinate 46,218,700 downwards.
TCATAAATAAATAAAAATTAGTTCAGTTAAAAAACTTTATTTGGAAAAAAAACTTTATTATTTTTTTCATTTATGATTTATCCACCTGGAATTGTTAAAAGATGAATCAAAATGATGTGACAATGATATTGATGACTTGTCGCTGACGTGTGTGATGATTTGGCATCCTAATCAGCCTAGTGTTAATTTAACTGACGGACTTTCTAACACCGTCAAAGTTTGTAACAGAATGGCTATATTTGTCATGAAATTTTTAAAATCCTGATTATTATTGGTATTTCTCTAAAAATGACTATTATTATCACAAACGTCAAGTTTCACTACACAGATTAATTTTCGCCTTTTTAGAAAGGAAATTTGGTCAATTCTCCCGAGTTTCATTAGTTTTGGCGCTGCGTTTTGTCCTTGAAATAAAATTGTTGTAGCGGCACTCATATCATATGGGCCTGGCCCAAATTTTCTTCATAGTATAAAACCATGTCGTGAGTTTTTATTATAACTTGTAATAGTCTGATATTTTATAAATTATATAAAAAACTAAACGAACACCCTATACAAAACTTCTGAGTCAACACTGTTTACATTGCCCTTGATATTATCGCAGAGCATCCAATTAAAAGTTATATGGAGTGTGATGGACAATTTCGATGAATATTCTAAAATTTGGAAAGACACTACTGAAGAGCACGGTCAAAAGCCAGTTATCATTGCACTACCACGCAATCAAATCTTTGTTCGCGGGTATACGATCGCTCCCGACCTAGTAAACGTGGGAAATTCCCGCTTTGATTGGGTATAGGGCAGGTATGGTTTTAACATCCCCACTCCATATCCATAGCCATACCCGCCCCATCAAGAGAATTTCTTCACATATAAAAAATAGTGCTAGTTACACTAGGAAGCCCAAACTATCCTAAAAGTGTCATTTGTGTCCTAAACTATTTAATATGACAAATCTTGCACAAACTATATGTGTTTCGTGACATTTGTGTCCTAAACTATTCAATATGACAAATCTGGCACAAACTATTTTTTCGTTAATGTTGACCGACGTTGACCATTAGTATTTAACAGAAAATCTAGTCAACATCTAGTTTTTTCGTTAATGTTGACCGACGTTGACCATTAGTATTTAACAGAAAATCTAGTCAACATCTATATGGTTTGTGCCAGATTTGTCATATTGAATAGTTTAGGATACAGATGACACTTTTTGAATAGTTTGGACTTACTAATGGAATTAGCCCAAAAAAATATGTGGATCAAATTGTAACCTCTCAATGATAATGAAGGTGACTCGAGAAAATAAATGGTAGATTGTAATTGAGTGGCCAACCTAATCAAAACCTAATTCATTTCCCTCAATTCTCCCTTCACTCTTTCACTTTCCCCTTGTCAACAAGATTATATTAGTTAATTATTACTTAGTAGATGTATCAAAGTTAGAGCATAATAATTTGGAAAATATTGTGCTCTATATTATGTATTAATAGATGTTTTTGGATCATATTCTTTGAACCGTATTAAGAAAATGATTGCGTTTTGTTGATTCCGTGATATAGTAGTTTCGTTTAGTGTTATAATAATAATAATAAATCTTGTAAAATTTTAGGTATAATAATGTTAAACGTACGAGATGGATATTACCCATGGGTACCGGGAACCACTAATATGAGGATGAATTTACAAAACATTCCCGCATAAATATAAAACGAATATGAATTTAGATATTTGAAAACAGAGATGGAGATGATTTATACAAACCCGCTACATTACCTTCCCTACTATCACCTGAGAAACAAACCCAACATTCTAGATAAATATTCATTTTATTCATTGATTAGCCACCATTGGAAAGTTACATCATCATGACTCCAACCATATACTAAAAAAAAAAAAAAACACTTGAAAACTGCAACAAATCTTGTAAAAAGCTCCATGAATGCAACGTATAGCTCTCCTCACTCCCACCACCTTCTTTATTTTAGTACTACCCCAACCCACCAGCCACATTCATCACTTCTCAAACGCCATGTCGTCGTCTTCTACAACTCCCCTCGAAACGGCGAGGCAGTAGGATGCCCTTCATCATGGCAACACAGGAAAGTGGTGTACTTCTCCATATACCTATGACACTCGGGACACTTCATCCCTTCAGGAATCCTCCCCGCAGTATTAGGAAACTCGAACCTGCAACAAGGGTAAGTCACCCCATGGACCTTCTTGTGATGATCATCGTACGCCAGATCGAAACCCTTCACCGGAATATCTTCCTTCCACAGATCGTACTCCACTAGGGTAGTCAGCACCGTGTTACCATGTCCATTCGATATGATGTTGGACCCTTTGCTCAAAACAGCCCACCCTCCTTCCTTGTCGTAGCTCAGCAGCTTCTTGATCTCCAGCATCATGGGGTCGTGGTCGTCCAGCTTGCCCTGCTGGATCTTGCTGAACAGCATGCTCTCCAGGCGCGTCCAGAAGAACCAGATCATGGTCGGGTCCTGCCAGAAGTAGCTCAGCTTCTCCACGGTGATGGTGGCCAGGACGCGGCGGACGAGCTCTTTCTTCGTGCTCTTCCCCACGTAGGCCATTTCCAGAGGGATCCGCGAGGCTACTGCGACTGCTCGGGCCGTGTTGGTGAATTTTCGGACCCATTCTACGTCGTCTCCGCCGTAGAGGAAGATGTACTTGCCGTCCTTGATCTGAATTTTTGGAAACAGGGGAAAAAACAGAGTAGAAAATAGAGGAATTTTCAGATTTGAGATTTGGTTTGGAGTTAGGAAACAGGGGAGAAAACAGAGGAGAAAACAGAGGAAAAAACAGAGGAATTGTTAAATTTGAGATTGATTTTTGGGGTTGGTTCTTTTTGTGTGTTGTCCATTTTCCTTACCCAGTTGAGGATCATGGGGTCAATCCCATTGACCAAGAGCTCAAGCAGCCATGCCTCTTCCCTCCAAAGAGACTCCTCCCTCAAGCTGGTGAAAGGGAAAGCATTGCTTCCCCAAATCCACATCATGTGGATGGCATTGGGGGAAACAACCCTACCTTGTGGATCAAGCACCACCAAGATAGCCTTGTTCCTGAAGTGCCACTTCTCCCTGATGTACCTGACCACCGCCTTCTCGATCACGCTAGGGTGGCTGACGGTGTACCTAGTCACTTCCACCATGGCCTTGATGAGCTTGTTGAGTGCATCGAACCTCGGCTTCAGTGGGCCAGAATGCTCCATGATCATGGGCAGCTGCCTCAGTGTGGCCATGGCCTTTGCAAGCTGGTTTGATGAGTAGATCTGTGCAAGGAGCCAGAACTCTCCATAGTGGAGTGCAAAAGCTGCTAGGGTTAGGACCAGCTTGGCATCCCATGGGAAGCTTGCTAGTGTCTCAAGATGGCCACTGTTGTTGAGTGGGCATCTGCTCCTCCTAATGCCTTGTATCAGTTGTGTGCAATCTGAATTTTTTTTGTATGTGAAGTTGGATCACAAAATTACTTTCATATGCAATTGACCAATTGGGTTGATCTACAGATTTGACATAAACCATGCACAATCAAGAAAACTATATAAGTAGCAGTAAAAGCTTTGAGCAGAGATTATCTAACTGTGAACCTCTTTAGAAACTCGATCAATGGTGTAAGAGAGTGCTTCCAGCATGCTAACTTGATTGATCTGGTATGCCTTGTCCTCTATCTCATTCTTAGCTTGGATTGGCTGCACACAACAGGCTAATCCCCACCTCAGATTTTTGACAAAATTTGTCGCTGCATCGCAAGAGCCAAGGTTTATTTTTGAGTTTTTGGTAATTATATTATTTGTTAGGATTAGGAAGAGGTGGAGGATCTGATGGCGTTGGGTCATGGATGGAGATTTGGGGTTTTCAATTTTGTGCTTTATATTATATAACTACATATGTGTACAAGTTATGTTTGTTGGTTTGTTTAACTGCATTAACCCACTTTGTGAGAAAGAAGTGCACTAACCCACAGTTTGTCATGTTTTCAATTAATAAAGAACTTAGCATTTAGAATGGATAGAGTTTGTTGTGCTATTTGGTGTATTCGAATTAGAATTAGGAAGTTAATTAGAAACTTAAGAGTATATAATTGTTATGCTAATTGATTATGTAGATTTGAAGATACTTCATCATAGCATCTTCTCAAGTATAAAATAAAAAGGCGAAAAATATTATTTTCTTATGTTGCCAATTTTAATGGCTACTACGAAGAAAAAAAAAATTCAGCAATGAAACATGTGAAAACTTATTTGCACAATAAAATGAGTGATGAATTTCTTACTGATTGCTTAACTATTTTCATTGAGGGAGAGTATGTTATTGGTATGGATGAAGACTCAATTATTGATAAATTTGCTCAATTAAAATACCATTGTGTACAATTGATATTTTAATGAAAACTATAGTTTTTTTTTTGTTATGGTATCTAATTTTTAGTTCAAATACGGCCCAGTGCTCTATTATATCCTGGATCCGCCGCTGCATCGGTTGCTTCTAGCTAGGGATGGCAATGGGTCGGGTTGGGTCGGGTTTTGCCAAACCCAAACCCATGGGTTTATCCGTGAAAAAAACCCGGGGTAAAACCCACTGAGTTTGAAAAACTCAAACCCAACCCAGCCCGCTGGGTATCCGCGGGTTCATAGGTACCCACGGATTTTTGTCGTAAAAAATTTACAATAACAAGTTCCTATCAAAATTAAAGTCAAATATCAATCTCTCAATATAATTTATCCATATTTAAAACATCATTCTAGAAAATTCAATCAAATCACAAATTAACTATACAAATTACTCAACACTGATCTAGAAAACTCAAGAAAATGGAAGCAAATAAAAAATTATTCATAAATAACATGATTAATTGAAAGCTTCTTCCTTTCATTTAAGTTTCTTCACTCTCCACTCGATAACATTAACTTCATTCTACACAATTAGAAAGAAAAAATTAGATATGTCTCCACAAACATAAATAAGATTAGTTGTTTAGAATATTAAAATGCCTAGAATATTAATTATATGGGGGTACCCATGGGTCGGGTTTACTTAAACCCAAACCCAACCCGGTGAATCGGGAACGAGTTTAAACCCAAACCCGGCCCAAAACCCATCAACACGAATTTTACCCGCGTTGACCGGGTTGGGTCGGATGGGTACCCGTGAGTTCGGGTTTTGTTGCCATCCATACTTCTAGCTTAGCTAATTCAGTCCACTTTACCCACTGATCAGTCATCGGATTGCGGGTCAACGCTACACTGAACCATATTTCTGTTTGTTCTTTCGTTAATAATTATTTTTTTTATCAATCACGTATAATTAAGGATTTTCATGCATTAATTCGCCAACGTTGGAACTTGGATGCTCCACAAATAAAATTAAGCAATAAAGCAGTACTGTTGAAATTGTCGACTGCCACAAACCCGCTGACCGAGTTCTGCCAGAAATCATGTGCCAAAATTGGGGAAATCAAGAAATGGATCCAATGCCATTTTTGGGTACTATTTTATTCGAATATTTGGTCTAGATCCGTAGCCATAGTGGCTACTGCTATAGATACTAAAATTACTCACCATACTTAATTAATTAATTATATCATTGTAATACGTGCATGCAGGAACCAAGTCCAAGTGATCTGTCCAATGGGTGGGTTGGTGGTGGGCTAGCTTTTGTTATTAAATACATTATTATCATCGTATGTGAGTGGTGGCCGGTGGTCTTGCTTTCAAACCCTAGCCTTAATTTGCTATAATATAGATCGACTCGAAACTAACTAGCTATAACAGCCCATTCATTTTTTTTTTTTATAATGGTATAACAGCCCATTCATATTACCATTGTCATTATTACTGCTACTGCTACCATTACTAATATTATGTCATCTTCATCATCACTATCACTTCGCTCAGCTGCTGCTGCGGCGGCGGCGGCCCATCAGAAGAAGGCAACCTCCGGCGCAGCGGCGCATTGTGTCTCGTCAGTAAGCTTCCCTCGCACAGTCTGGGGCAATGGCTTCCTCGACAAAGTTGATCTGTCCTTCCAGGTTAATTAAGTTATATATGGGTTTTATTAACTAGTAGTTGTTTTTGGTGTATGTTATTTCCTACTAACATCAATCGAGTTGCGGGAAAGAGTCCCGCGCACGCGGCTAACGATGAGCTTGAAATATATATACACAGCACAACAGTCCACTTCACTATATGTGCGCACAGATCTCTGACCCATGCATGTTGCTCTTGACTTTGAACAACTTGTGAGATGATTTATCAAGGATAACAACAATTTTGACCCAAAAATCATTTTAAATTAATCCACTGATTCTCAGGCGAAAGAAAGATACCCAAACCATGAAGTCCTGAAAGAAGAAGTGAGGAAGATGTTGACAAATGAAGTACAAACTACCGGAGATGAAGAGGCAATAATCGCCGACAAGCTGCGCCTGGTAGATGCAGTTCAACGATTAGGTATTGGGTATCACTTTGAGCCAGAGATTGAAAAGGCACTTGAAAAAGTACATGATATGGGAGGAGACTTATTCGCTAACATCGGCGACAAAGGCACGGATCTCTATCATGCAGCTCTTAGATTTCGGCTCCTCAGACAACAAGGATTTCCTGCTTCGCAGGGTACGTATATATGTATAGTTGATTTATTAGTTGTACTTGGTATATGTACATTGATCCCGGATTCTCACAATCCTTTGTTATATGTACACACACAAACACGTACGAGTAGATGGGTTTAGAAAGCTGAAGAACAGTGAAGGGAGGTTCAAGGAATGGGTGTCGAGGGATAGACAAGGACTGTTGAGCTTGTACGAGGCAGCACACTTGGCATTCAATGGAGAAGACATATTGGATGAAGCCCTGAATTTTGCGACCAAGAACCTTAAGTCATCATCTGTCATCCACCACAATACCAACCCTAATTCATTCCAAAAGCAAATCGACTTTGCTCTTCGCTTTCCTGCTTGGAAATGTGTCCCAAGATCACTTGCTAGGCACTCCATAGATATTTATTCTGAGGATTCTTCGCAGAATCTAAAGCTTCTCACGTTTGCAAAGATGGACTTCAACATAGTCCAAAACTTGCATCAGCAAGAGCTCTATGAAATCTCTGGGTGAGTTAGTTATAATGTTCACTAGCTAGCTAATATTATATTACACAATACTACTAATCACCTTAATTGCTTGTTTGGTTTGATTTGTTATATATTCATACAGTTGGTGGAGAAGTTTTGATGTGGCAACCAACTTTCCATTTGTAAGAGACAGACTTGTAGAGTGTTATTACTGGATGGTTTGCGTTTACTTTGAGCCCAAATATCGATTGGCAAGAATTATAAGCACCAAGGTCTATCATATGTTGTCAATCTTGGATGACACGTGTGATAACTTTGCTACATATGAAGAGCTTCAGGCCCTATCGAAAGCTATTGAAAGGTTTGAATTACCACATAATTAACTCTTACACATATGTGTGTATTTGATTGATTAGATATAATAGAGCTTGTGCTTTTATCTTAATAATAATAATAATAATAATAATAATAATAATAATAATATATGGTGTTTGTATGTACATACATATTTCTTTCAGGATGAATGTTGGGGCTCTTGAAGAACTACCAGATAGGATGAGGAATACTTATTGTGCCGTCCTTGATTGTATGATGAAATCGAGAGGGAAATTGGAAAAACGCGACCCACTTTCCCCGTGGATTATGCCAAGGACGAGGTAATACACTAATAAATAGTTAGCATATGTGTGCCATGCGCGCATCATATATGCAGATTGAGCTACGATATGGTCATTGGAGATAATAACAGCGCTTATTCTTTTTTAATGAATAATCGATCTTAGAATTTGCATCGAGAGTAGTAGCTAGTAACTGATCCGGAGTTTACCATTAAAATATATATAGTACCATTAATTACCATACTACTTCAAACTTGGGTTATATAATTAATTCATGGTATATAATTATGCACGTGGTGTATATATATATATATATAGCTCAAGAAACTGTGCGGAGCCTACTTAGTTGAGATTGGGTGGCGCGCTGAAGGCATGGTTCCGACACTGGAAGAGTACATGATCAACGCGTACAACAGCTCCGGTGTGCCCAAAACTTGCACCTCTAATCTGATTGGCATGACACCAGAAATAGCCACCAGGGAGGCTTTTGAATGGATGACTAACGAATCCAAACTCATGAAAGCCTGCAGTTTGATTGGTAGGCTTCAAAATGACATTTTCACTCACGAGGTAATTATTATATATATATATATATATTTACAGCTACCAAACAATTAAACAAACTACTGAGTACCGGAGTGCATCGATCTCATAGCTAACTATCTAGTATATATCATGTGTACGTGCATGGTTTTGCACATGTACGTACGTATGCATGCAGTATGAGCGAAAGAGAAATCATCCGGCTTCGGCTGCTGAATGCTACATGAAACAACATGGAGCGACGGAGGAAGAAGCAGTTGAATTCCTGTGGAAACAGATTCACAACGCCTGGAAAGATATCGCTCAAGAGTATCAGAAACCAACTCCGATGCCGGTAGCTGTTACGGATCGTATCCTCAATTTGGCGCGTTCCTGCAACTTGTTCTATGAGATTGGCGATGGCTACACCAACTCCCACCTCATGAAGGATCAGCTCACCTCACTGCTCTTCGATCCTCTGCCCCTTTAGTTTCAAGAAACCATTAAATAATGCCCTACCTAGCTAGCTAGTACTCATGTCATGTGGTTCACAAATTAAATCACAACGCTACCTAGCTCTCTAGCTGCTTCATTTTACGTTTCTTCTTCTTGCTAGTGGTGGGGTTTTTTTTTTTTTTTTTTTTGTTGATGTTAGTTTCATGCTTCCTTTCCTGGACTGTTATCACAGCTGTTATCGTTTACATTTTCCCTTTTAATCAATAAAAAATTATATTGTTAATCATGGATCATATACTAATCAGAATATATTGGAAGAGATTTCATCATGGATCATATACCATTGACACCAACATACCTCTCTCAAATGAAAGCTGATTTGTGTGAGGCTTGAGGTTTACACACTAACATAACATATAGAGGGTCATCGAGATTCGAACATAAGACATCTCGACCACAAAAATTTTTGATATCATATTAAAAATTAGTTGATCCAATAAATTAACTTATTAAGACAAGTTCTCCAAATCATATACCATTTAGTAACACTTACACCTAAACCTATGTGCAGTGCTCTAGCTTCATCGAAAATCTCCCTAGCTAAATGGTCTAAGCTCGTCTCAATTCTTGAGCATTTTCACAATGTTCTGAGTTATTGAGATTAATTATTTTGGTTCGTTCACCTTCATAAAAAAAAATTGAGATTAATTATTTTGCTCATAACAATATTAAAATGTATTATGTATTTAAATTGTGATAAACTCAGTAAACGAACATGCAAACATAACTCATGTGGTGAGTTTTGTTTTATGCAAACATTACTCAAATAAAGTAAGCATGGGAGTTTAAATTTTACACCCTGTGAGATTATGTATTTAAAAATAAATCATTGATGTTTCAGCAGGTACTTTGGTTTTAGGTATGACCTAATTCGCCACTTCCCCCTCCACCGGCTCCACGTACGTTTCCCGCTCTTGATCATCAAAACGCGGTTTATTAGGAGTTGGCTAAAAATTCGCGAATTACTTTTCGCGAGAGCACGACTTCAAATTTTGAGAGCGCGATTTACCCTGAAATTCTGATCCGGACAAGAAGCTGGTGAACAAGAAAAATGCAGAGGTGAAATTGAAGCATTTCTCTGACGCGTAAGACGTGCTGGGCTAGTTTGGATACATAAATGGAGAGAAGAAGATAAGAGAGACAGAGAGAGGGAAAACGAATAGAGGAAATCAGAAATCCAAAATCTTATCTCTTTTTGTATATGTAGCTAGTGTTTATCTCCCAAAGAAATCAAAACATAATTACACCTTGTTTCCATTAAGGATGTGAAATCACAATATAGTCCATACAGATTATGAATAACTATTCTCAGTTTAAACTTTGATAATTAGTTAATTACACATGTATTCAACTATTAGTCCATTGTAGGAAAATTCTTGGAGTAAGTTTTTGCTATCACTTAGAGCGCGCACTTTCTCATCAAAATCTGCACGAACTAGCTAGCTATATTATTGATACTAGTTTTTTGGTCTGCACTCCGCAACGGTAATAAATTAATTATATTTGAAATTATATTAATTGATTTGATAATTTTTAATTAAAATTTTTAGTTTAAAAACCACCATAAACTTTTTGTTTGATTCATTAAGAAAGAACTATATTATAATTTAATAGTGATACATAAGAAATAATATTAATTCATAAGGTTTACGTAGTGTCTTAATCATTATGAAAGACTTAAGTGCATATTTGTTTAATTGATATGTAATAAATAATTATATCTTCATAAATTTTACGTAGAATTTTGTTACATGTATATAGATCTTCTGTAAGGTGTGATCTAATAATAAAATCATGTGATGAAAAATACCAGATTTAATTAAGATGCAATGTAAAGTAAAATTTACTTGATGTTACGTAATACTTGCGTAATACAAATTGATGACATGTTGGATATTTTACGAAAAATTGTCTCATTTAAATAAATATTTTCTAAAAGCTTATCTACAAAAAAAATTTGCAATGCCAATTGATGAGATAGTCTCTCCATAAGTTTTACATAATGCATTTATAATGTACGTAACTACTATAGAATAATTAATTAATTAAAACTGCAAGTAACTAAAAAGTAGAGACACTCATTGAAATATCACATTTGATTAAAATATTAAAAATAACAGAAGTGAATTTGATGGAAATGTAAACGTGTAACCTTCTTTGAAATGTAGATATATGTAATTGATACCTAATATATTTGTTTAATTGATACATAAAATATATATTTCTCCATAATTAAATTTTACGTTATGCATTTATAATGTACGTGGCTATCCACAAATAGTGTGCAAAAGTGGAGACACTTGACTGCAAATGACAAGTGCCCTTTATGCTAGATAACATTGAGACCAACTTGCATTGTCTTAGAGACTGTACTTCGGCAAGAAAAATATGGGAGAAGATGGTTCCAGTCCAGGAGCAGTCTAGATTCTTCTCGTCGAATCAATCTACCTGGTTCAGTTTAAACATTAAGGGCGATATTAGAGAAGCTGATCAGGAAGTTTGGCCGAGCAGATTTGCCTTAATTTGCTGGTATATTTGGAAGTACATAAATGAGTTTGTTTTTCAGGGAAAGAAGCTAGCTGAGTCGTCGCTCATCAACTATGTTATTTCTAGGGCGAAGGACTGGCTGGACATTTGGGAAAGAGCTAACTGCAACTTGACTTCTCTGGAAAAGCCTCCACTTGAAGACAGGCTGATGGGGTGGACGGCTCCGGCGGCTGGTTGGAGAAAGTTGAACACGGATGGATCATCTCAGGGCGGGTTGGGTTTGGCAACGGCTGGTGGAGTTCTCCGGGACAGCGACGGTGACTGGCTAGGTGGTTTCTGTTGCAAGATTGGGACTCGCTCGGCTATCTTAGCAGAATTGTGGGGAATCCATCAGGGATTCAGGGTCTCCTTATGGCCTGGAATCAAGGTACTCAATTCCTTATTTTGGAAACAAACTCGAAGTTAGCTATTGATCTCATCAAGAACTGTGATGATCTGGCTCATCCTCATTCTACGATCCTGGCAGCCATCAGGAGGTTGATGTCTCAGAACTTGGTAGTGCAGTTAGTTCACACGTACAGAGAGGGGAATAGAGTCGCGGACTGACTCTCGAAGCACAGTCTCGTCTATCCCTTCGGCACATGTGAGCTAATCAATCCGCCTAGGGACCTAGAATGGATCTTAAGAGAGGACATAATTGGCGTCAGCTTCCCAAGGAGGGTGCTGCAGAACAGGGACTAATGTGTTTGGCTTAGGGGCGAGCTGCGACTGTGCTTCTGAGAATTTTGGACTATATTCTTGTTTGTTGTGGTCTCCTCCCTGCCTTGTTCTGCTATTTTGTCTCAGCGATAGGTTGGGGGGCTTTGTTCTCTTCCCTTATTCCTGGCTTTTGCCTCCCTTTCAATAAAAAAATTAAAGAATAGTGTTTACGTAAATATTTTATAATGTGTGGTCTAATAATACAATCAAGTGACAAAAAATATCACATTTTATTAAAATATTAAAAATAACTAAAGTGGATTTGATGGATATGCACACGTGGTAATCTTCTTTAAAATGTAGATATATGTAATTCATATATAATATAATACATATTTGTTTAATTGATACATTAGAAATATCCATCTCTCCTTAAGATATACCTTAAGATATATGTAATGCATTTGTAATTTATGTAAGTATGATAAAACAGTTTAATTGGTACCAATAAGTTTTACATAATGCATTTATAATGTAATGTATGTAACTATAGAACCGCGTTACGTAAATATTTCATGATGTGCGATTTAATAATGCAATCAAGTGACAAAAAAAAATCATATGTGATTAAATATTATAATGTACGTAACTATAATAGAACAACGTTACGTAAATATTTCATGATGTGCGATTTAATAATGCAATCAAGTGACAATAATATCATATGTAATTAAATATTAAAAATAAAAATATATTTCCATGCCCTAAACAAAGGAAACTTTCGGCCAGCCTCTAATGATTTATGCCAAATTGAAGTTAAGTACACATGCCCGCAGGGAAAAAGTACTTTTATCAACAGTAGAATTGTAGGCGAGATTATCGTATGGAACAGTGTCCCTACTTTTTAATTACTAGCGGCTTTAATTAATTAATTAATGGTAATATCATAATGAGTATATGACAATGGTAAGACAACGTTTGTTAGTCTTAGTCTTACTATAGTGGCTTGTAAGATCATGTATGGTAGTGTAATAAAAATGACATCAAATCCGTATTTTTAAAGGTTTAACTTCTTTTTATGAAAATATAACAAAATGAATTTTATTGAGTATATATAATCGATGTGTTTTTTCAATGCAAATATTTATAAAATTTCATTTTAAGAAAGAAAATATTTTAAAAATAAGCTTTGAGTTATACAGAGATGGGGTCGCTTGGATGTATCTCGTACAATTGTAATTGCTTTCAAACGAGTCAATTTGAAATTTCTCAAGCCAAATTACTTTATCCAAATTATGTGCCGCCAAACGGGTCAATTTAATCAATATTGTCTCAAAATGAAACAATTAGGTCAAATCGATCCATCAGTATTCATCGTCCATTCAGATATTACTTTTATTCATCAATCAATTCCATCACATGAACCGCCATTGGCAAGTTACAACATGACTGAAACCATTAACTAAAAAACACTTGAAAACTGCAATAAATATATTGTAAAAAACCTCCATGAATGCAAACCATACAGCAAGCATCCATGCATTATATAGCTCTCTTCCACCATCTTCTTTATTTTAGTACTACTCCAACCACCACCAGCCACATTCATCACTTCTCAAACGCCATATCGTCCTCTACAACTCCCCTCGAAACGGCGAGGCAGTAGGATGCCCTTCATCATGGCAACACAGGAAAGTGGTGTACTTCTCCATATACCTATGACACTCAGGACACTTCATCCCTTCAGGAATCCTCCCCGCAGTATTAGGAAACTCGAACCTGCAACAAGGGTAAGTCACCCCATGGACCTTCTTGTGATGATCATCGTAAGCCAGATCGAAACCCTTCACCGGAATCTCTTCCTTCCACAGATCGTACTCCACCAGAGTCGTCAGCACCGTGTTGCCATGTCCATTCGATATGATGTTCGACCCTTTGCTCAAAACGGCCCACCCTCCTTCCTTGTCGTAGCTCAGCAGCTTCTTGATCTCCAGCATCATCGGGTCATGGTCGTCGAGCTTGCCCTGCTGGATCTTGCTGAACAGCATGCTCTCCAGGCGCGTCCAAAAGAACCAGATCATGGTCGGGTCCTGCCAGAAGTAGCTCAGCTTCTCCACGGTGATGGTGGCCAGGACGCGGCGGACGAGCTCTTTCTTCGTGCTCTTCCCCACGTAGGCCATTTCCAGAGGGATCCGCGAGGCTACTGCGACTGCTCGGGCCGTGTTGGTGAATTTCCTGACCCATTCTACGTCGTCTCCGCCGTAGAGGAAGATGTACTTGCCGTCCTTGATCTGGATTTTGGAAACAGGGGAGAAAACAGAGGAAAAACAGAGGAATTTTCATATTTGAGCTTTGCTTTGGAATTAGGAAACAGGGGAGAAAACAGAGGAATAAACAGAGGAATTGTTAAATTTGAGATTGATTTTTGGAGTTGGTTCTTTTTGTGTGTTGTCCATTTTCTTTACCCAGTTGAGGATCATGGGGTCAATCCCATTGACCAAGAGCTCAAGCCGCCATGCCTCTTCCCTCCAAAGAGACTCCTCCCTCAAGCTGGTGAAAGGGAAAGCATTGCTGCCCCAAATCCACATCATGTGGATGGCATTGGGGGAAACAACCCTACCTTGTGGATCAAGCACCACCAAGATAGCCTTGTTCCTGAAGTGCCACTTCTCCCTGATGTACCTGACCACCGCCTTCTCGATCACGCTAGGGTGGCTGACGGTGTACCAGGGCATCGTCGACTGCAAGGTCTCGAACTGCTTGTGCATCGCCTCGGTCCACACGATCGATGGGTCCACGACGGGGATCCAGATCACCTCGTACTGGCTGTCCAGCCTCGTGGTGTGGATCCTCGACTCGTTGTAGATCTGCTCGAGGATCGAGAGCTCGTCGTGGGAGATGTTGAGGTCTGAGATCAGGAGGAGGACATTCTTCCTCCTTAGCACCTCCAGGGTAACCTGTTTCAGACCATGTATCATTGGCTTCCTGAAATGTTCGCTTTTTACCTAGAGAAAAATTTTAGAAGCCAAAAGGGGAAGAAACCTTTCTCTTGGTAGAACCATCAACTATTGGCATGGGGTCATCCCTTGCATGAATTAGGGCCTTCAGAATCTTCATGTTGTCAATGTGCGTCATTTCAAATAGCTCCACCAGCATCCTGAATGTTTCCACATTCTTCTTGTCATCTATGATCAATGTTGGATTTAGTTATGATCGATATACTACGCACAATGCGTTAATGTAGGTGAAATCAAAATCTCATGTTCAAAAGATTTTATCATATGATCGAAACTAGTAGATGAATTTCATCAAGTGTAAGATTCTATAAGCAGGATGACCGATTTTAACTAGCTTGAATGTTGTAATCACTTGTTAGTATCTAATTAACTTATTTCCCTGTTTTCATCTAATGTATTGGTGTACTCGTGGTAAAGGACCAAACCTATGTGTTGGTAGCAACTTCCCAATTGTTGCTTCAAATGGTCACAAATGTTGGTCAGCTTGTGCTCAAGAGAAGACAGCTCCCAAGCCTCAGTTGTTGAAAGTGCATATCTGCAATAACAAGTCCAATTGAATACACAAACATTCCATTGAAAACCTAAGTTATTTTTATGATGAGGCATTTTAAAACGAGGTTAAGATAAATCTTGGTCATCATATGTTGTCAGCTCAACCGCGATAACACGATATTCAAACTATATTGCCTGATCAATACCCTTTGTGGATGGTATTCACGACAATAAAACTCAAACCAGGGATCACATTATCACAGACAATCATGACCATGAAACCAAAATGAATGAAGTTCATAGAACATTACTTACTCGTGTCCCATGGTAGTGAGAAGAGTGATCTGATTAGCACAAGCCACAACACTCCTAATGGTCCAATAAACAGCTGTTGGGATATGGGTCATGGCCTGGGTCAAAGCTGGCACATCCTCAGAGATGTAACTAGGTGGAAGCTCCTTGAACTGAACCATACACCTAGTCACTTCCACCATGGCCTTGATGAGCTTGTTGAGTGCATCGAACCTCGGCTTCAGCGGGCCAGAATGCTCCATGATCATGGGCAGCTGCCTCAGTGTGGCCATGGCCTTTGCAAGCTGGTTTGATGAGTAGATCTGTGCAAGGAGCCAGAACTCTCCATAGTGGAGTGCAAAAGCTGCTAGGGTTAGGACCAGCTTGGCATCCCATGGGAAGCTTGCTAGTGTCTCGAAGATGGCTACTGTTGTTGAGTGAGCATCTGCTCCTCCTAATGCCTTGTATGCAATCTGGAAAATTTTTATATGTGAAGTTGGATCACAAAATTACTTTCATATGCAATTGACCAATTGGGGTGATGTACAGACTTGACATAAACCATGCACAATCAAGAACACTATATAAGTAGCAGTAAAAGCTTTGAGCAGAGATGATCTAACTGCGAACCTCTTTCGAAACTCGATCAATGGTGTAAGAGAGTGCTTCCAGCATGCTGACTTGATTGATCTGGTATGCCTTGTCCTCTATCTCGTTCTTAGCTTGGATTGGCTACAACACCACCACCGAATTCACAACTCAAATCATTACACATAAAGAACAATGATACTTTCTGCAGCATGCATGAATATGGGATTTTCAGAAAGTCTTACCGAGAGAGTGGTATCAACTTGCAGAGTTGCACGGTTGAGAATGTCTTCCACAAGGACCAGCAAAGGCTTGACATCAACTTCCCTGCCATCAGGTGCATGAGTGGCTGCAATCTGCTTCATCATCACATTGTCGTCGCTCATCATCATCATGTTGCCACCACCACGGTGCTGTTGTTGTTCTCCATAACCACCACCACCACCTCTCATTAGCTGCCTACTTGGAGGAGGCATGGGAGCTCTTGGAGGTGGGAGTGCTTTTTGAGGTGGGAGTGATCCTCTGAAATCCATGGTGATGAGCGAGGGAAAATTAGGCTGTTTTGATGAAGAGATAGTAATTAGAATGAGTATGGTGATGATGCAAACTGGGCTTTTAGCTGCAATTTATAGCAGTGTTGGAGAAGGAATAAAGTATAAAGCTTATATTTTTGTGAATCAACTTCCTTGCTTCTATTGGAGTTAAATAATCTGGAAGGCATATATTAAAGAGAAAGAGTGTTGCTTTCTTACTGTCTCTACTAAATCTGCTTTTCTTTTGCCTCTGTTTGGGATCTGGAGCAGTGTTTTGTAAAGTAGGTGGTTTCTCTATAGTTTCCATATATGGCGTAAAGGCTATGGTGGTAGGGGAAATGCAGCTGGTTTTTTCTTTGCCTTTCACTAACTTGAGCTCCACTCTAAGTGAAAGCATGAGATTCATGCGGTTCAGTATGTCTACGCCTACAGAGTTACTTACTGCTTCCTTATTTTGTAGGGTCTTTTATTGAGTTACCAATACGACATAGAGTTTCTCCTTTTATAGTATCATCGAAGACTCTATCTCCAGAAAAGCTCATCAAAGATGAACGGTAAGATCACTACTCAGCTTTTTTAGTTACCTATAAACTGCCTGCGAACAAGGAAAGGGTATATAACCAATGACTTCATCACCAAGAAAGTTATGAACTTTGCCCACCATTACATGCTCAGGTTCCTGTTAACTTGGGAAGGAAGTAATTTACTTTCTTTCTCCCAGACAACGCAGGGAGCTTATGCCTTATGCGCCTGTCCAACCTTTAAACTATCTGCAGTTTCTTGTCAGATATGGATCATACTATTACTCAGTGCTATTGTAATTGGAGATTCTTGCTGGCTGGTTACTGGGATAGATGGTTTGATAAAATACCTAAATGGTAACTAAAACTACGAAGTCTGTGACAAAAGGTCACTAATTGAACTTAAGTTGCTTTATAAGAAAATGATTATTCCGCCTAATCCATAGTTAATTGGGTTGAGTCAGTATGTCCATGTCACTAAAATTGCGTGATCGTAAGATTTCAAGTTTGTTCTCATGTTGGCAGAGTGGCTGCAAGGTGCGAGGCTATGTTGACTTGAAAGCCGATGAAATGGAACCAAACTAGATGGACTGAGTGTTTAGATACTAAATATTCAATCTTGTTAGTATTCTCTTTAGATTTTCAGTTTGGTGATTGTCCTATTTCAAACCCAACAATTTCACATGGCATAAACTACACAAAGACAAGTGAAACAGGAAGCTGATAGATTGCTCTACCAAGTGGAACATGACTGAAGAAGGAACTCCATAGGATACACTTTCCATATGTAGCAGCTTTGATCAACATCAAAGCACAAGTGCTTTATTCGTTAAACTCAGCTAGACAGCCAACCCCACATAGTGGCCATTGGCAATGTCAAGAAGAAAATCTTGATACAACAATCAAGATAGAGCAACAAATCATACTAATAAAATTTATTTAATCCGAGTTTCTAAGAAGAAACTTCAGCATCAGGAACATCTTCAATTGCAATTGCAGGAGTCCTACAACAACGACGACTCATGAGGATTTCCCACATCATGGCAGCAGAGAAAAGTAGTGTACTTCTCCATTGTCCGATGGCACTCGGGACACCTCATCGATTCAGGAATCCTCCCAACAGTGTTAGGAAACTCGAACCTACAACAAGGGTAAGTCACCCCATGGATCTTCTTGTGGTGCTCATCGAAGGACAAGTCAAACCCTTTAACAGGAATGTGCTCCTTCCACAGGTCATACTCGATCAGAGTGGTCAACACAGTGTTCCCATGTCCATTTGATATGATGTTTGAACCATTGCTCAAAATAGCCCACCCTCCTTCCTTGTCGTAGCTCAGCAGCTTCTTGATCTCCTGCATCATTGGATCATGATCGTCGATCTTCCCGAGCTGGATCTTGGAGAACAGCATGCTTTCGAGTCGTGTCCAGAAGAACCATATCATGGTGAGGTCTTGCCAGAAGTAGCTCAGCTTCTCGACTGTGATCGTTGCTAGGACTCTCCTGATTGCTTCTCTTTTGCTGCTTTTCCCCACGTAGACCATTTCTAAGGGGATGCGTGCTGCTGAAGCAACTGCTCGGGCTGAGTTTGTAAACTTTCGTACCCATTCTACATCGTCCCCTCCATACAGGAAAATGTACTTCCCCTCCTTGATCTGAAACAAATACGTGACATGTAAGCCATCTAGCTAGGATGTGATTATTACCCGTAAGTACTGATCCTTACTGTAATTAACTTTCATGAGATCTTCAATCAAGGGACTAATAAAAGGATAAAATAAAATAGTACTGCAAGGATATGTTCCTTGGTAAAAAGATCATAGTATAGGTATGCATTTGTTAGAAGAGCATCGTGCAGTAACTAGAAATTCATAGGTTTCTGTCATTTTACCCAGTTGAGGATCATTGGATCAATTCCATCGACCAGAAGCTCGAGCTTCCATGCTTCAGTGTTCCACAAGTCTTCTTCCCTCCTGCTTGTGAAAGGAAACGCATTGCTTCCCCAAATCCACATCATGTGGATGGCATTGGGGCTGACTACCTTGCCTTGTGGATCAAGTACCACAAGGATGGGCTTGTTCCTGAAGTGCCACTGTTCCCTAACGAACCTAACCACCGCCTTCCGGATCAACGAAGGGTGGTGCACCGTGTACCATGGCATTGTGGATTGCAGGCTGTCGAACTTGGTTTGCATTGCGTCGGTCCACTGGATCGAAGGATCCACCAGAGGGATCCACACCACCTCATACTGGCTGTCCAGCCTTGTCGCATGAAGCCTCGACTCGTTGTAGATCTGCTCGAGGATCGCCAGCTCATCGTTTGAGATGTTGAGGTCTGATATCAGTAGGAGGACATTCTTCCTTCTCAGCACCTCAATGCTGACCTGTGTTATCAAACTCCAAAATTAAAAACTTGAAGTAAGCTCGATTTAACTGATGAAATTGAAAGACTGGTTAACTAACCCTTCTCTTTGTAGATCCATCAACAAGTGGCTGCATATCATCCTTGCTGTAAATCAAGGATTTCAGCACCTTCATGTTGTCAATGTGGATCATCTCAAACAGATCCACCAGCATTTTGTACTCTTCAAGGCTTCTCTTCTCATCTGCAACTCACAAAAATACATTATTGAGTTATACATGAAGGTTCATCGATTCTAATATCTAAGCTGATCCTTGCACACGAAGCAATCAAAAGAACCTATGTGTTGGTGACATGTAGCTAATTCCTTCCTCATATGCTCATGTATGTTGGTGAGCTTGTGCTCCAATGTGGACAGCTCCCATGACTCTGTAGTCGTGAGTGCATATCTAGGAAGCAAATTTCAAAGAGAGAGTCATTAAAACTTACTAATGACTTCCGAATTGAGGCGGCAAACAGGTAAGTTTTGAGGGTTCAGGAATTAGATGGATTGGATTTTGCCACCTTTAATTGTGAAACAAGAAATAATTATGATGCCAAGTCACACAAAAATGAAAGCCATACTCATGTCCCATGGTGGTGAGCAGAGTGATCTGGTTCGCGCAAGCCACAATGGCTCTCACTGTCCAGTAGACAGCAGCGGGAACATGGGCCATGGCTGCAGACAATGCTGGCACGTCTTGCGAGATGTATGAAGGTGGAAGCTCCTTGAACTTAACCACACCCCTAGTGACCTCCAGGATGGCCTTGATGAGCTTGTTCAGAGCATCGAATCGAGGCTTCAATGGGCCAGAATGTTCCAGGATTGTGGGGAGTTGCTTCAGGATGGCCATGGATTTGGCAAGCTGGTTCGAGGAGTAGATCTGTGCAAGGAGCCAGAACTCTCCATAGTGGAGTGCAAATGCTGCTAAGGTCATCACTAGCTTAGCATCCCATTGGAAGCTTGTGAGTGTCTCGAGTATTGTCATGGTTGTGCCGTGCGCATCTGCTCCTCCAAGTGCCTTGTAGGCTATCTGGAAATAAAGATTGCCGAGCATACATAGCGTTTAGTCATCTAGCACATTATTTACTAAGTATGAGTCGAGCCAAGTAATGAATTTGGACAAAAATGGCATATTACATGGACTTATTTGTTAAAAGTTGCAGTATATGGACAAGTGTTGTTTGTCAAATCAAACTGCAAATACCATTCATAACCCTACTTTGATATAGATTCCTCTTAACTAACCTCACAAGAAATTCTGTCAATGACATAGGACAGAGCATCAAGCACTATGGAGTAGCTGATCTGGTGGTTCTTCTCCTCCATTTCTGCATGTGCTTGGCTAGCCTTTTTCCGACCCAAAACAAACACAAATTGATAAGAGACCATAGAAAGAAACACTCGTTCAAACTGCATTCGTATTCTTGAGAAGCTGTTAACTGATGGTAATATCATACCAGCAATGGCGGTTCAACCTGGAGGGTGGCGTGATTGAGGATGTCTTCAACTAAGTGAAGAAGTGGGGCCACATCGACTTCTCTGCCGTCTGGGGCATGAGTCGCCTGCACTTGCTTCATCATCACGCTATCGTCAGACATCGATAGCATCCCACCACGGTCACCCTTGATCAGCTGCATGTTAGCACCAGTAGCTGCTGCAAGTGACCTCAGAGACATGGTGGCAAAATGACCAAATGGAAAACAAAAAGATGAAGCTTTGGGAGGAAATGGGAAAATGTGGATGTGCCCACTAATGGAAACTCACCAGGATATTTATATCCAACAAAAGGATGGAATAAAGTTGTCTTCTTCAATCATTTTCCTTTCCTTCAGAGTTAACATAATCTTTCAGCACAAGATTGTACTTTGGATGTCCCTTTAGGCATCTTTTGGTAACTGCTAGCCATGGCTTTTGCAATTCAGCTTGGCTGCTAAAGGGATAGCGTATGTCTACTCAACTGTACGAACAAGAATCAGACGGTTATGATACGTGCTGGATGCGAACGTATCCAACCACTCATTTTTTTCACCTCATCTTGAGCTCATCACTATTGTCCGATTCTTCATCGGACAACTAAGTAGGGCTAAGCGTTACTCTTTCAATATGATAGCCAAATTCATGGTTCAGTATGAAAGTTAGGAATATACATTATCAAGCATGGATTACATACTTAATAGAGAGACAGAAGAAAAAGAAAAAAAAAATTTGTAAAACCATGTGAAGCATGCTGAACTGCCACTCCTGTTAGTGGCTTCCTTGCTTGATTCCTTCCGTAAATGTGTCCCAAGACTTCCTCTTTCTTTTTCCCAGAAAGAGTGAAGAGATGGAAAAAGTTCAAAACGAGATGCTTTTGCCCTTTATGGAGCTATCTTTTGAACATTCTTATTCAAGACCCCAGCAAGTGGCCCCTCAAAGCTCAAAAAGGTTCTTCAAAATATATCCTATCCAGCCTCGTTGCCTCAAGTATTATATACCTATGATTAAACCTGGTACTAAGATTCCTAAACACCAGATTTCTGCTAATTGACTGATTATTATTAATAATAGTCAAGACAGTGAAAGAAGCCATAAGACAGTAACAAAGCTCAACAAGAAACCTTCCTTCAACCCACTTGGATGGAACAAGGGAAAAGCATGAGGAAGATCATGATGTTATATGCTTTGCTTTTATTCCAAGACAAACTTCAAATCAATTTGTTCTTATACAGGAAAATCTCTCGTCATAATTACACTTCAAAACTTAAATTATCTTGGGAGTCCTCCTACGAATGTGATCCACCAATTAGCTGATACATTTGAATATGCCTGCTGCAAACTGACTGATACATAACCATTTGCAGCTCCCAGCCTCTCACAATTTCCTTGGGGAAAACATATTTGGCAGAATTTTGGCTCGAGTAATGAGTTGATACGTAATCTAGTGCCACCAGCGATCTCGCTATGGGATCAACACGGGTGGCATTGTTTACAAGATTACCACCGCATCGATCCATCAGCCGAGATCACAGGAAGCCATGATCTAACAGTGTCGGAAGCACTATTAGCTTACTGGTGATTGTCTGCGTGGCAACCAAATTCATGACCTAGATAGACCATTTGGTCAGAAACTCTATAAAATATGCATCAGGTCAGGTGACTCATCTTCATGGATCACTCATGAAGAAGAAGGAACCGTTCTTTGTTTCACACATTTATCTCAGAACCATAAAGAGAAAGTGTGAGGTTTACTTAAGAATACAGATTTGCTGTTTTTCCTCTGCTGGAGACACAAGTCATACTCTGTTGTATGGAAAATTAGTGATTGAAGTGTGATTAGATTGCAAAGTAACTAGGATGTTTTCCCCCCTTCCCGATATTAATCTATAGAATGGATTGCACTTCACATGTGAAGGTGACAATCAACAAAGCATTATAAGATCTGCACACAATATGAAAACAGAAGAAAGATAGACTTTAACTAATCCGACGAGATCCAATAGATAGATAATCCTAAAATATTCCGCTAAAGATTGAGCTTTAGTTCATCATCCAAGAAAACATATGACTCCCTATTAAAAATCTATCCCTCTACAAAATAAAGGAGCAACAAAAGGCTTTGATCACCATCTTCTTCCCCCTGGCAAAATATGAGACTTCCCCCAATCACTTCTGCTCCCTCTCAATATACATGGGTGCAGTGACAGAAGGACATAACTGCAATAGTAAGAGCCCACTGCAATTTTCCTGCACCACATGAAAGTCGACTTCTTTATTACTACTATCATCATTGTTAACTCAACAAACCTTCTGCAACACATTAACCCAACCAACCTAACTAATATGCACAAGGAGCACCGTAAAAGCGTCTTAACACTACAATCTTCTTGCAAACGTTTTATTCAATAGGGTTGAGAAACAAGAAAAGATAGGGTTGTGGTCCAATGTGATGAATTTGAAAGAAGTATTAATGCTCACATAAAGCAATTTGGGGTTAACTAAGTAAAAGGTGCGTCATTTTTTGCTAGCTGATGATCCTAATCGCCTCTCATATATGTTGTGATCTCAACATGATATAATGCAAGCTATAGATTTGCAAGCAAAAAGAACAAAACAAGAAATCGTAAGTTTTCGGCTCAAACCTCTCATTCTCATAGGCTGCTAACTATGTATGATCGACTCACTGTTGAACTCGATTAACAGCATCATTCAAGCACTCATTTCCCATGTTGTAAATCTCCAAATCACATCTCAACATCCATTCACCCCCTACATCTAACAAAACTATCTATCACATTCTGATCTTAACATCTAAACAGTCAACACTGCCACCTCAAAAAGTGAAAGAAGGGTACCTCCGGGCAGAAAACTAAGGCCTGGAGGAGGGGCCAAATGGGCTTGGTAAGCCGTAGCTGCGGCACACTAATTCCAGCCTCTGGCTAGTGTGCTTATACGCCCTCTGCGCTTCGGCGACTGCCGTCTCTAATTCGGAGAGTGAAGCTTCCACATCCACCACAGGGGCCCCGGGCGCAGGAAATGGAGGGAGCGCTCCCTCGAATGGCCCGATCGGGCACGTGTAGCCCTGACTTCGGGAAAAGGCTTCCAACACGCGCTCGGAATCCTCGAATTCTTTCCATATCTCGGCGAGTTTGGCTGAACTAGCCGCTATCCGCTCCTTGTAGCTCCGTTTCTTCAGCGGTGCCACGGCTCCCAGCTTTTTCATTTGCCCCATGGCTGAAATACCACCACCACTGAGGTCGATTCGCTGGCGGTCTCCGGCGATGCAGCGACGTCTGTGATCTCAGTTTCCCTTTTGGGGAAGGAAAGGAAAGAGCGAACAGAGAAGCCCGCGATAATGCAATCAGAATTTATAAGTTACCTATAGGTACTAGAAGTGTTTGAAGTGTTCCGAAATGATCCTCACTTTCATCCATAGATTAGTTTCAATTCAAACTCAGAAAAGCTGCTCCGTTTGAGCTCCGGCGGTTTTTCAAACCAAAAATCCGCCCAGCTCAGTGGTCAAGCCGAAACCAATTTCTGGTTGACCAATGACCTCGCTTGATCGGGGTTAATAGTGTTTCGGTCCAGAGCTCAATCAAATGATGTTACCATAACTGATTGTATTGTTGTGTTAGAATATTATAAAAAGGATAATAATAAGATTATCTAACGATGTCAGTACTATTCTATAATTATTAACTATATCCATGGAGAACATTGTCGGAAGATTTCACTAAGGCGACGTTTGGAAGTTACGATAGTTTTGTTGAGATTGTCATTATGCATGTATTGTTTACAATGCATCGTTTTTTTGTTTTTTTAGCAGAAACAATATATGGATTGTTTTTGTGATGTGACAGAAACTATCACTTATTTGAGTGATTGTTATATCTCAACTTTTAGTTGTGATTGTTGAGATAGTTGATGTGAGATTGTTTTGTCTCAGCTTTTAGCTGATGCGGCATACACAATTACACATATCAAATGTTGTATTCTACAATGCATCAAATTTCGACAATACATATATAATATTATACATGCATTCTCAAAAATACATCTATTTAACAATCGCAACTTCCAAACGACCCCTGAGTACAATTTTCTATTTTTTGGCCCCCCTAAGTCCAATTTTCTATTTTTTGGCCGGTCGAATCTGGCAAGTGTGCCAGTATACTCTCCCTACTTAAGCTAGTAGCCAAAATTCAACGCTGGGAAAGACGGAGGCCGGAGCAACTAAAACACTAGTACACTACTCATCGAGGGAGAAGCCAACGATGATCGATCGATCGAGAAGCCATTTTTAAGCCTATAAAAAGCTTGGAAACTCATCTGAAAGAAAGCACTGAATGAGAAATATGAAATACAATGGGGTACTATTACTCCTCATATCCTTCTGCAGCCCCAATGATATTCATAATCACACTCCTCGTCGGGTTCCTGAGCGCGGCTACTTCCCATAAAAAGATCTGCAGCACCGTTCGGGTGGACGACCCGACGACGTTCTCCGGTTTCGTCGATCAAGCTCTCAAGATACTGGTGGTATTCACAAGTTACCCTCCGGTTCAGGGAAAACCCACCGGCCGTGTGGTAACCTTTCCTCCGATGTCGCCTCGCGGTGCAGTTGAAGGCCGGTCCACTTGTGAGGATGGCGTCATCGGTGCCGCTTGCAATCGTTGTCTTGCTCATCATGCGCGGCATTTGCAGAAATGCAAAAACTTTACTAGTGGAGGATCTGCCTATGAAGGTTTGTGTGACCTTGAATTCCATCAAATCTGAATACTCTGCCTCTGATCAATCTGATGTCAAAGCTTTGGAAATCATGAAAAGCCACGGTTGCTTACATCCAGCCTGATAATGCATACAACAACTGATAAAAGCACATCATGTGGAGTTAATACAGACGTTCGTGATCTTATCTTTGCTCCATTATTTTGCTTACATTTATTATTCTTGTCCCTATGTTTTCTTTTCAAGCTTACAGTACACATACCACACTTTACTTTTCAAGCTTACAGTACACATACCATACTTTACTTTTCAAGCTTACTGTACACATAGCACGCTTTCCTTGCAAAATGACAAGAGCAGACTCTGCTTTGTCATGGTGATTGATGGTTTGAGATGATACCACTTACCTCAGATAAAAAGCAGCAAAACTTCCAACTTGAATACATATACCCTCTAGTAGGTGACTATCACTCATGGGGTAACTATCTTTCTCGAGAAGCATAATGTGCTATGGTGCTAGCCCGCTAAATTGATTCACTATCAGTGTGACAAATCGAAATAACTACCTGGTCTGGAAAATGATAATCTAACTCAAAATCACACTAATCTCTCTCGATCCACCGCTCGCTTCGATATACATGGGTGCCATTTGAGGAGGGCATAACTGCAAGCAGGCATCACACGATAGTTGACTGCTTTCATTACTATCATCATCATCATTACTTCAACAAACCTTAAGAAGCACAGCAAATGAACCAACCAACTATGATGCACGAGCAACCTAACAATCGTCTTAATGCTACATTCTCATTGTTTCAAAAGGGTCAACAAACAAGAAATAGGTCAGCTCCATGTGGCTGAATGTCGAAGAAAATGTTAACCGTTCATTTGGGGTAATCTATGGGTAAATTAGAAAAGGTGGATCATACTCTGATAGAAGATGATCCTAATTGTCTATGTTCAGTTAAGTTAGTGATGCGTGAACAATTCAATCTCAACATGATATCATGCAAGTTCTAGACTTTACAACTTACAAGCAAGTAAAAGACATCCCACAAGAAGAAATCATCAGCTTTCGGCTCAATACCTCACATAACCCGCCAATTTGACCACGATCAACTCTCTCTTTAGGTTTAATTCCAAAACTCCCAATTCAATCTCACCATTTATGCAAATATCTCCAAATCCATTCACCCCCTAAATCTACAAAACAATCACATTATTCTAATCTAAAATCATCTACTACAGCACTCAACACTACGCTCAAAGTGGAAGAAGAGTACCTTAGCACAGAAACTAAGGTGTGGGATCGGCGGATGACTCCTCTGCCTTAGGGTTGATGCATGCGCCTGGAAGAAGCCCCAATTGGGAATGCTAACCCGAGGCTGCGGCACATGACTATCACCCTCTTCTCCGTGTGTTTCATTGCCCTCTGCAGTTCGGCCATTGCCATGTCTGTTTCGGCGATCGCCCTGTCTACGTCCACTATAGGGGCCGCCGGTAACGGAGGAAGCGCTCCCATGAAGGGCCCCAATGGGCACGTGTATCCCTGGCTTCGGGAAAAGGCTTCCAACACCCGCTCGGTCTCCTCAAATTTCTTCCACATCGCCGCGATTTGAGCTGAATTTGACGCTATTCGCTCTTTGTTGCTTCGTTTCTTCAGAGGGGCTACGGCACCCAACTTCGTCATTTTCCCCATGGCGGAAGTCACACTTGTGAGAGTGGTTCGCGGCGGTACTCGCTGGTGTGATGTCGGCCGGCTGTGTACTCGGCTGCGGCGGCGTGATTCGTAGGGAAAGCGTTGGGGCGGCGGTGGCGACGACGACGACTGATTTTAGGGATTTGAGGGGCAGCCGGGCAGGCGCGAAGATAGTTGGGAAAAGGGGAAAACGAGGGAACCGGAAAAAGCCGTTAATGCGACGTCGCTTTCTGCCCGACCAATGGCGGGAAGCGCGTGCAACGGTTTGGTTCGAGTGAACCGCTGCAAATTTGATATCATATAAGATGTGGCAAAAGCCACATTTGGTCACCGAGATTACTAAATCGTGTCATATTTAGTTACTAGAAAAATTTAATATCCATTTTGGTCACACGAATTACTGAAAAAGATCACATTTAATCACTCTCTCGTTAGCCTCCGTCCAATTCAGTAACCATGAATTGAATAAAATACTTTAGTGACAAAACGTGAATTTTTTAGTAATTTTCAGTGACCAAACTTGAAAATTACCCTATTAATTGCCAACGGAAACGTAAAGATAGCAATGGCGGGGTTTAAGAGTTGGGTATGACTAATACACCCCTACCGAAAACCAAGGGGAAGACATGATTTTTTAATACTAAAAGTTGGTAAAATTCCACAATCTTATATTCTATTGATGATTTAAAATTTTCATGGTGACCAAAAAGCTACTCTATTCAAACTCCGACCGAACTTTATCGTAGATCGGTGAAACCACGATAAGAGTTACGTCAGACTGTGTTT
The DNA here is from genome assembly GCA_964030455.1 of Linum trigynum. Classification (NCBI taxonomy): domain Eukaryota; kingdom Viridiplantae; phylum Streptophyta; class Magnoliopsida; order Malpighiales; family Linaceae; genus Linum; species Linum trigynum. The sequence continues at coordinate 46,190,244 of OZ034813.1, read as the reverse complement.
CAAACTAAAAAAACTATTCAAATCTACGATTAAGCTGAAAACCAATTTCATGTTGACCTACGATCAAACTGGAAGTTGACCTCGTTTGATCATTGATATGCCTCATATAGGCAAATACGACAGGCTCGGCAGATACGGTGGGAGAATTCCCATTCAGTTCAGTTCGTCATCCCATCTCTGCGGATTGATTGTCCCTACCGCTCAAGAATAGCTAGTACAAGAGCTTGTGTATATTTGGAAACTTTTTATTTTATTGGACAAATTAGTTTCGGTTGAGACCTCAGTCAAACGATGACAACCCTTAATTTAATCGAGGCCAACCAAAATCGATTGAATAGATTGCTTTCTTGGTATAGAGTTCAGGGCGGTTCCTAGGGGCGCCAACAGTGCTGCCCATAGAGTGGCGCGTAAAGCACTGCTTTTGTCTTTCCTAGAGTTAGAGTCTTTTGACTTTGTAAGGTGGTTGCATTAGGGGTTCGTTTAACTCTTATCTTCTCTTTATATCACTCAGAAATTAAAAAAAAATTGCTTTCTTAGTATGTAAAGAGTAATTATGTAATGTACGTATTAAATTACCGACAATGGTCGTCGGAAGATTTCACTAAGTTCAATTTCTATTTCTTTGGCCGATGGAATCTGAGAAGAGTGTCAGTATACTCTTCCAAATTAAGCTAGTAGCCAAAAAATAACAAAGTTGGGAGAGAAGGGAGAAACTAAAACACTGCTCATCAAGGGAGAAGCCAACAATGATTGATCGATGGAGAAGCCATTTTTAGCCTATACAAGGTTGTCAATTTGGGGTTAGTGATGGCAATGGTCGGGGCGGACGGGTAACTCAATACCCATGCCTCGCTTCACGTTACTACGGGTCGGGGTGGGTAATATCCGCGCGAGTACGGAACGGGGCAGGTCGACCCACTCTTATATGCTATTTGAAAAAAATACAAGTTAAATTTTACTTTTTACAATAAAACAAGGAGAAAGACTTCATGAATAAATAATAGTGATAATATAATGGGTAATTGAGTCTTATTAATTGAAACATCAAGTCTAACTAGTTGAAGAAAAGCCAAAATAGGAGACATATGAATAGATGGTGTAAGAAATCGACCTAGAACGGACCAAGAACGGAGCGGGGCGGGGCAGGGCGGGTCAGAAGTTGATACCCATGCCCCGCCCCATGCTACTGCGGGTCGGGTAATACCCCCCTCCTCGCGGGTCAGGTCGGGTAATACCCCGCGGGGCATGTTCACATATTTACAAGTTGATTTGTTAGAAGGTTATCGGATTGGATGTCACACGCGTAGTTTTGTCTTTGCTTTGTGAAATGTGCTTCTTTTCGGTTTTTCTCTGCGCCTAATTGTATTTTTGGAATTCTAAGGTGAACGTTTGAATATTGATGTTATATAAGTGCGTGTTTGTGTGTGAATTTTCACTATATATTGGATCCAAGTACGATATATTATTTTTGTGTAATGTTATATGTTATTACTCATATCTTACATAAAATTTAAACAATATAATGACGTTTTTTTATATATCCTAGTTAAATCAGACTGAAGCGATCGAACCATTAACTCTCAACCACTTGTTTCGATCGAGCCAATGGACTAAACTGGATTGACAACCTTGAGCCTATAAAAAGCGTAGAAACTCATATGAAAGAAAGCACTGATAAGACATATATACAATGGGGTACTACTACTTCTCAGATACTTCTGCAGCCCCGATGATATTCGTAATCACACTCTTGGTCGGGTTCCGGAGCGTTACTTCCCATAAATCTCCGTTCTGCAGCACCGTTCGGGTGGCCCACCCGAAGAAGTTCTCCGATTTCGTAGATGAAGCTCTTAAGGTACTGGTGGTATTTACACGTTACCCTCCGCCTCCGGTTCAGGGAAAACCCACCGGCCGTGTTGTAATCATTCCTCCGACGGCGCCTCGTGGTGCAGTGAAAGCCTTGTCCACTTGTCTGGTTGGCGTCACCGGTGCCGATTGTAATCGTTGTCTTGCCGATCTTGAGCTGCATTTGCTGAAATGCAAAACCTTTACTCGTGGAGAAGCTTTGCGTAAAGGTTGGTGCAGCCTTCGATTCCGTCAACTCTAAATACTCTGCCTCTGATGTCAAAGCTTGGAATCAAGCAACCATAGAAATCAAAGAAAATAATGTGAGAGTTGACAGTGGACCATGGCATCGCATTTCATTCATGTATTAAGATCTGCATACAGAGCATTATAATCTCGAACGTAATATTGAAGAGCTGTAGATGCATCATACTCACGCTTGATATATGTACGTGAAATTTCTCTCGGCATAAAGAGTTACGAAACCTACACATGGTAAGAGAAACGAGAAGAGATAGACCGACCGGATATCCATCCAGACTTCATACAATAAGAACAGGAGAAACGATATACCCATGTGAAGGTGATCACTCCACATCAAACACTGCACTGTAAAACTCAATACAACGATGACATAGAACGAGAAAGTACAGACCCAGACTCTTTCATCCAGATTTCTATAGCTAAATCCAGAGGTCAATCACCCGTCGGAATCAAAGTTCATTTGTCATGGAGGAGAGCCCAGCTGGGAGTGGTAACCCGTAGATGCGAGACATCACTTCGACCCTCTCCACGGTGATCTTAAAGGCCATCTTTAGTTCCCCTCTGCATTTCGAGGATTGTAGCCAGTGGATCCACCATTGTGCCCGCCACGGCAGACAACGGCAGTGGAGGCAGCCCTCCCTTGAAGGCTTCCAGCTTCAATTCGGCCGCCCTGAAACTGCTGCATAACTCGGCGAGATGAATTGACACAGTGGCTACTTGCTCTGGATAGGACTGTTTCTTCCTCTTCTTCTGTGGTGCCACTGTGGCTGGCGCCCTCTTCATCTTGCCCATGGCGAACAATCAACAGGCAAGACAATGGTAGAAATAGCGGCGATCTTGTGATGATGGGTGGCTTTGTATTAGTTGGGAGACGGATTTATAGGAAGCCTGATAATGCGTACAACTAATACAAGCAGATCATGTGGAGTTAATACAGAAGATCGTGATCTTATCTTTGCTCCATTATTTTGCTTACATTTATTATTCTTGTCCCTATTTTTGTTTCTTTTCAAGCTCACTGTACACATACCACGCCTTACTTCTCAAGCTGCTGTACACATATCACGCCTTTATTGCAAATTGATATGAGCAGACTCTGTCCCTTCGCGGACATCCGATATGAGCAGACTCTGTTTTGCCATGGGAATGGCTCGAGACGAAACCACTTAAACTCAGGTGAAAAGCAGTAAAATTTCCAACTTGTAACACGTATACCTTTTGATATTGTGGCTAGTTTCTTCTCCTTCAGTGCTGCTTCTAGGGGAGTTAATACAGCAAGATCATGATCTTAACTTTCGTCCATGATTTTGCTAACCTTTATGATTCTTGTCCCTATGGTTTCTCGTCAAGCCTCAAGCTTACTGTATACATACTACGCCTTTCTTTTCGAGCTTTGCTGTACACATACTCACCCCTTCCTTGCAAATTGAATAAGAGCAGAGACACTCTGCTGTGCAATGACGATGGCTAGAGACGACACCACTTCATTCAGGTGAAAAGCAGTAACTTCCAACTCAGAACGAATATACCCTCTACTTCCATACTACCATTAATGAGAGAACTAACCGTGTAAAGGTCGAATTAACTAACTTCCTCACTTCACTCTCACTTGGGTCGACAATTGTGACAATTGTAAGGGTGCTCAGTTACCGGGATTTCTCTCGATGTATTAGCCAAGAAAACTGCAATTTTGATGTGAAAGTGGTCAATCAACGCAAAGCATTATGAATTCTACACATAAATAGGAAAACAGAGCATAGATAGACCTATCCGTTGCTACATTGCCCAAAGTCCTAGAAAATTGAGATTTAGTTTATCATCCAAGGGAACATAATTTATCTATATTAAACAGCTATCTTACAGGAAATAAAGGAGAAAAGAAAGTTTCTTCTTGTCCCCTTTCCAATCTTCCCCAGAAGATATGAGCCTTCCCCAGCCTTTTGTCCTTCCTCCTCTAAACTTCCACAATTGCCAGGAATGCAGGGGGCACTGGGCAGAGGATACAACTGCAACAGTAGCAGCCACTGCACTACATGAAAGCTGACTTCTCTGTTGTTGTTACCACTATCATTATCTCAATAAACCTTCAGCAGCATGTCAAATTAACAAATAATAAAGATGCACGGCAACTCTAACCTTAATGATTGATCAAATTAATCGACCTAAAACTACATGCTTGTGAAGATAGATTCCGAATGGTCAATACACTTACGGGGTATGTAGTTGAATGTGATGAATTCGGAAGAAAGTTTAAGGCTCAAAAGGGGATAACAGCCATACCATATAGTTACATGGTGATCCTAATTGCCCCTATCAGCTTTAACTGCCTATTACTACTTCAGGTATAGAATCATGCAAGTTCTGGACTTACAATGCAAGCAATACCGCCCCACATTATTCTGCTGCTGTTTATGTCCATCCATTAAAATCGATCAACATTCTCTTAAAATTACCATCTTGAGACAGTATCATGCAAGTTCTAGTTTACAAGGCAAACCAAACCAGCACGGCACAGAACAAGACATCATCAAATCTTTTGGCTCAAAATCTCACATTAGGCTGCTACTATTCTCTTGAGTTCGAAAACAGCTCACTATCGATCCCACAATTCATGCAACCATCAAACACAAATGGCTATACTTTCAAGCATTCATTCTCATATTGCATCCACCCCTAAATCTACAATGTCTCACATTCCAATCTTAAGATCATCTAGACATTCAACAACAACTAACAATCCCTATACACTACAGCTGAAAGTAAAAGAGAAGGAAAACTACCTCGTGAAAAGCAACTAACCCCTGGGCGCCACTGGGCGTGCGCAGCCATTGATGCGGCACAAGGCTTCCAATCTCCTCTCCATGTGCTCCAAAGCCCTCTCCATTTCCGACACGGAATCATGCGTAGCCACTAGCGCGGCCGGAGATGGATAAACCACCGCCCGTCTGAATGGCCCGATTGGGCATACGTAGCCCAGACTGCGGGACAAGGCTTCCAACCTGCCCTCGGTACGCTCGTATGACCTCCATATCGCGGCGAGTGAAGCCGATGCAGCAGCTATCGATTTCGATTCCGGAATCGTTCGTTTCTCATCTGTATCCGTCGTCCTCGCGCGTTTCTTCAGAGGCGCCACGCCTCCTGCCTTCCTGATCAGACCCATCGCTGAAATACACCGAATTTTTTTCCAGGCGAAAACAAAATTGGAAACCAGTCTCCAGCTGATTCAAGTCCCGGTATCGTGGGCGAAAGCGCGATACGAAATGGGACCGGGGATGAGTTGGCGCCGTGTGATTTTAGGGTTTGCGGGGAAGGAGCTATCGAGGAACAAGAGAGAGATTGGGAATAAGGCGAAGCCCGATAATCAGTTTTTCGGGGATATTCTTTTTTTTTTTTTTTTTTGCCACGTCGGGTTTTTTGGCGGGATGGGGTGCGGGTGGTCTTTTCCTTTCCCGCCATAATTCCAACTCCATACCCAGTTTTCCGTGTAAGCAGCAGAAATGGTCACATGAACCATGATGAATGTAACAAATTGGTTACTAGAATTTACAGAAGTAAAAAGTTGATTATTTACTTTTATTTCATACAAAATAAATTATTTGTAACATAACAAAATAATATTATATTGATAGAATGATTGTCCCACCAAAATATGATACTGTCTAGTACAGTTTCACAAACAATACTTTCAATACGATTAATTCCATTCAAAATACCGGTTTGACATGAATTTATACTTTAATGATGGTTTTATCACGATTCTACGGTTAATCAGTGAACCAGCAGTCTTATCTATATTCAATCTCAGACAGTACAGTTTCACAAACATGACCATACAATCAGTTACAACTTTGATGATGAACTCAATAACAGTACCTTTGACACCTGCAATTTACATGAAAAACAGACTCATATTTGCATAAGATCACGCACCATAGATCAAACAAGAGCTAAGTTAGTACTATGCGCCGCACTGTTTACTCATCGCAGCACTGATACATAATGAACTTCTCCATAGCCCGGCCACACTCCGAGCACACCACCCTCTCCGGCGCGTTTGCTGCAGCGCCAGGAAGCACGAGACGGTTGCAGTGGTGCGGGCTGTGGAGCTCCATGAGGTGCTGCTTAAGTGCTGGGAGGAAACCTGTTTCTTTAACTTGCTTCTCCCACGATGAGAACTCGGTCAAGCATGTCACAAATGTGCTTCCTTTGGCTCTGACCAAGTCTCCTCCTGATCCTCTGCTGAGAATGGCCCATCCATCATCACTGCCGTCGTAGCTAAGCAATGTCATGATCTCTTGCATTATGGGGTCGTTGTCGACCGTTTTATGGAGCTGGTTCTTCGAGTGCCACATGCTCTCAATCCGAACCCAAAAGTACCATACCAGGGTCAAGTCCTGCCAGCAGTGGCTCATGTTAGCTGCTGTTATGGCCGTTATGTTCTTACGAACTCGCTCTTTTGGGTTGCTTTTGCCCACATAGACCATCTCCAGGGGGATGCCTGCTGCGTTCCCCACTGCATGTAGCACGCTGGTGAATTTGCGGATCCAATCTGTATCCTCGCCTCCATATAGGCAAATGTACTTATCTTCAGACATCTGTAGATGAGAAGACACAAGGAGATTGGGTTTAGGACATTGTAGTTGACTTGTAGTATGGGTCGGATTTGTAGAAGATTGGAAATAAGTCGATAACAATATCACGGTGAATCAAAGAGAACATACCCATTGCACGATTGTCGGATCAATGCCGTCTACCAACAACTCGAGCCTCCAACTCTCTTCCTTCCACAGGGCTTCCTCCCTAGCAATGGTGAAAGGGAAAGCTGCACTCCCCCAGATCCACATCATGTGCAGTGCATTTGGGCTCATGACCTTTACTTGAGGATCTAGCACGACGAGAATAGTCTTCTCCCCGAAGTTCCATTCTTCTTTCACAAACTTGATCGCTGCAGGGTCGATAATCGATGGATGGTACACTGAATACCAAGGCATGGTTGCCTGCAGGCTCTCAAACTGCTTCTGCTTACCGTCGGTCCATGGGACAGAAGGGTCGAGGATCGGGAGCCACACAACCTCATACTGAATGTCATGTCTCGTTGGATCGATCCGAGCTTCAATGTATATCTGCTCGAGGATAGCGATCTCCTCTTGCAGGATGTCCAGGCCTGATATGAGAAGCAGCACCATTTTTCTCCGTAGGACATCCAAATGAGCCTGCCATTGTCAACCACAAGGATAACTTCTATTGGAGATTTAGCCTTTAAGGAAGAAAAACTCACTATATTTACTGATTCAATGAGGATTCATCCTGGTTCCTGGGTAGTAGGCCTATTTACAGTATAATCCTATAGGACGATATGTCCATGACCAGATATCAGGATTCATAGTCCTATAAGGTTAGCATAATTATCACTCAATTATTACAGAGGCTGCAAATAGAATTGACAAAATCGAAATCAGAGAAAGAGAATCAGAGAGAACCCTCTTCTTGGTGGCACCATCGACAAGAGGCTGCAGATCATCCTTTGCATAAATCAATGCCTTGAGAACCTTCATGTTATCGATTTGTGTCGTCTCAAACAAACGGATAAGGCTCTGATAAGACTCCATGAATTTCTTGTCATCTGAATCATATGGTGACACCTCCATAATCAGTGCTTCTTATTCTAACTTCCATGGTAGATAAAATGTAACAGAGAAAAGCTTACCAATGTGCTTATAGCAAGTCCCCAGTTGAGCTTCGAGGTGGCTGCACATGTTGCTGAGTTTGTGACCCAAGCTTGACAGCTCCCAGGTTTCTGTGGTTGCCGCTAAGTGTCTGTAACCAAAAAGAATGAGATCAAATACTCCTCAAAATTCCTGTACTTTCATCCGACAGGAACTTATAACTTCGAGCAACAGCTCGTACTGCCAAAGCATAGGCTTCGTAGATTGAATGTACTTACCCATGCCCTAGGCCTACGAGGCCAGTGATCTGTGATGCACAAGCCACAACACTTCGAGCTGTCCAGTAGACAGCAATGGGTATATGAGACAAAGCCGTGGATAGTGCTTCAACATCAGATGTAATATATTGAGACGGCAGCTCCTTAAACTTAATGACACACTTGCCAACGTCCAGCATTGTTTTTATGACACTTCTCACAGCATCGAATCTCGGTTTCTGTGCATTCGAAAGCTCTAAGATCTCAGGCAACTGCTTGAGGATCGCCACTGCTTTCGCTAGCTGATTCGAGGAGTAGTTCTGTGCGATGAGCCAGAACTCTCCATAGTTCATGCCAAAAGCTGCTAATACTATCACCAACTTTGCATCCCATGAGAAGTGGGCAAGCATGTTCAGTATCGCCATTGCAGAACCATGTGCATCCTCACTTCCCGAGCATTTGCAGGCAATCTGTGGTGATAGCAGAACTAAATTAATGAAAGATAAACAATCAATCAAGATCGCCAAGGCCAAAATATTCAATCACAACCATCATAGCAAACCTCTGTAGCAACTCGATCAATCACAAAGGCCAAAGATTCAAGAGCATCCCTCATGCTGGCTTGCAGAGCTTGGTCCTCCAAGGCTTCACCATGAACTGGAGTGCCCTACGATCAAAACCCGCAACTACATCATGAAAAAGGAACACCAATGCAAAGGAAACTATAATGCAAGCAGCAGCAGCAGCAACACATAGGAATTAACATCACAACCATTACCGGGCTAGCAACTGGCCCGAGAGTTGGGTCAGCATGAACAAAGATGTCCTCAACTACACGGAGTATAGGTTTGACATCGATCTCCTGCCCATCTGGAGCATGAGCAGCTTCAAGCTGCTTCATCACCGCAACATCATCGGAGCTCGAGTACATCAGGCGGCCACCCTTGGCCGGTTTCTGCATTCTGACTGGCGCTCTTCTGAACGACATTCTTCAACAGTAACGGCAGAGAATGAGCAAAAGAAACAGTCGTTTAGGGCTTTTCTAACTCAATATATCCCAGCCCCTATATAATCACAATCAGAAAAGCGGAATCAACTACCTTTCTTGCGGCCTAGTTTTAGTACCATATTAGCTACAGAGCGAAGCATTGTCTCTTTTCCTGTTCCAGCCCTGAAAATTGCTCCTCGATAAATGGCTTGCTGGGGAAGAGAATTTTGAACTGAATCTCGCCTTTGCGTCCCTTGAACAGGGTTTTCCCCCGTTCTGCGTTCTTGAAGGAATCCATGAAAGCTGGGAAGAGTAGACAAATAAGAGAGGAAAGTATAGATTTTGATACTTGCTTGCTCTCTGTTTCTCTTTCTGTAGCTTCAATGGGGTTCCGGCGCAACAGTCGCCCATTTTGGTGGACGTGGCCACAAACTTGTGCTAACGCGCGCCGTTGCGTTGGAAGACGTCACGGCGGTCGGTCGGGTCGGGGGAATACCTCCCGTCATGGAATTGGATAAAACGGAAAAGAGGGAAAACGGTGCGTTTAAGACTTTACCGGTAACTTGCTAATTTTGGGGCGGAACTTTGTATTTCCGTTTCGCTTCTACAGATTTTGGCTGACCTCACTGCTCATTTCTTTTGCTCCCTTGTTCCGGTTTTCTCCCGCCATCTTCCACGGCACCGACTGGGCATCTAACGCTTCTTCTCGCCGTCCGACAAACTCCCCGGCCAGGTCATTCATCCTCTACCTCTGCGTAATTGTGAATCTTGTTTTTTCCTTCTTCATCTGCTTATCAGGCATAAGCATTGTCATAAGGGAAAAATTGCTTCCGGAATGCGAGCAGACGGTGACGAATTCTAGGGTTTCTTGTATTTGATGTGCTTTTCGAGAATCGGAGATCGCGGCTACCGTTATGCTCCTTTTAGGATCGAATGCGCGTCGTTTATAAAAAATCTTTCTTCGAAAAGAACAAAACAGCGTTTTTTTCCTTTGTCTCGGCGCCAAAAATTGCGCGGCTATGGCGCCAGGACCGGTTTCATGTGCCGGAGAATCGGAAGGGCTGGGGAGAATTTGAGATTAACGGAGTTGGAGAAATTCTCTGAGCATCAGTGACTATTTTTCTGGACCGATGATTTTTGTTTTGTTTTCCTTTTCTTGATTGATGATTTGTGCAGTGGCTGTTGTTTCAGGATGAAAGAAACTCCAGTGAGTCGGGAGGATGCACAGACCAAAGAGGGGCCAGACTACTTTGCTTACTATGCATCTCAAGTTAAGGAGTTGATCTCACAAGAGATAGATTTCCCTTTATCAACCATTGAATCAACTGGAACTAGGACTGACGAGGGGGTAGACCGTGATGTGGTTGAGCCGCGTGGCTTCAGTGGTTCACGTTCGTTGTTCAGCAACAGCATAGGAGCTGGAGCTTCAGAGTACAAGAAGGAGAGGTTAAATTCATTGCTTCCACAGGCTGCAAGCGCTCTTAAACCCGAAGTGGATGAGGTATGGCAACCAATTGGAACGGTTTAATTCGCTACACTTTTCGCTAAGGTTCAATCTTCTTTCCCTTATGCTGTCAACTGTAGTGGATAACAGAAGGATGTGTCCCATGGTGTGCAGTGTTAATTGTCATTTTGATACTTTGCTGCTCAAGAGTCAGGATCGTCTTCCTCTCTTTCCATACAATAAGTTCAGTACAGAATTGAAGCATAAAGCATTGATCTGATACTTGAACTGTGAATATTGTAAATATCACTGTGAGTGTTTGTGTTGTGTATGTGTGTCTGTTGGTATAGTCAGAAAGTAGCATGACTTGAACCCGAAAATATCTCATGTTAGCGTATTGAAAGTTTCTATTTCTTTACTTTCTTGCTTTTCTCTGAGCACTGCCTAGTTTATGTGTACTTGCATTCAATATAAACTGAAACGTATTGGTATGCGGATCTACCCAGATGCTCGATCCTGTTATTTCGATGCGTCAGTTACAAGAGAAACTGTGGAACAGAGATTCTGCTGCAGGAAAGGAAGGCACAAAATCTGATGGAGAAGAGATTGCTGACAACATACCTCAGGTCTCATCTTCATCTTCAAGCAGTATCACTGCACTTGTGTGTCCTATCGATTCTAGGTCCTCTGAAGAGGTTTATCTTCCTTAACATTTCATATATTCATATTCTTTTCTCTAAAAGTAATTTTAGTATTGTTTATCTTAAGATGGGATCAATTAACATATCTTTTCTGTGTTAGAGAACTCTGATACGTTATCTGGAAGGAGCAAAAGGTCATTGTATATGAGTATATCCACTGAACTGGTTCCTGTATTTCTTGTTTAGTAAAGACTGTTCCATGGGCAATCAAGATTGCCTTGGTCTTTTTCGAAGATGGAGCTATTTGAGGCCATGAAGTTTCAGATTCTTTAGACCATATCCATCCATATCTGCCTGCTTTAGGTGTTTGTGTCTCCTGACCCATCATGAATGGGGCAACCATTTTACAGGGGGATGATGATCTGGAATTCCTACTTGGGACTGACAGCACTCTGGTTGAAGAGAGTATAAAGAAGTATTCTGATGAATTATTGTCAACTGTAAGTTCTACAAAAGTTTGGCTTCTCTGCCATCTAGGCCATCCTTCGTTGACCCCGTGGCTTAATGTCAGTATTACTGGATAAGTTTCATACTCCAATTCCTGATAACAGATAGCTGAAACTGACTTGTTCTCAGCTAGCCCACATGGAGAAAAAACTCGAAGAACTTCTCGACTCTGTAGCTTCTACTTGCAGGTATCTTCGTTCATGCTACACATAAAATTAGGTTGCTTCCTTTCTTATTGTCAAAATTATATGAGCAAGTTCAGGATCAAATATAGAGAACATAGCTTCACAATCTAGGTTTGATCACATTGTCTGAAGTTCGCAACTTGAATCTTTTATAGACCCATGACCAGCACAGAGAAGCAGCAGCTTCAAAGGATGATCCGGAACCTGCCACCAGCAAATTTTGATCGCATAGCTGATATCGTCCAGCGCCACAAGCCGATAGAAGCACAGCAATGTGAAGAAATCGTTGTTAACATGGAGCAGGAGGTAAGTAAGAAGTTATAGCTGTTAAATGACGTTATATTCTTTTGTCAGAATGGTATTGACACTTCTCCTTTCTTTCCAGGATAATACTACACTCTGGAGGTTGTATTACTATGTTCAAGTAGTGGAGCGCGCTAAGAAACTCGTACCATAAGCAGCTGTTATTGTCTTCCCGCTAGCTGAGAATCCTTTTGAGAGTGTCCAATTCTTGACTGTTCATAACTTGATAAATAGGTATGATAAAATTTGAAACTATTTCTGGGAGGTTGCTGAAAGCCATTTCTCATATTTCCTTTGCGTCATTGCATTCTTGTTTGTGACATCTTACTGGAGATCAAACTAGTGACCAACGGTTCAATATGTAATGCCAAAACCATGCCGAACCATATAATAGCGTTACAAAACTATGACATATATCTAACCGTCGGTTTATTCATAAACAGGTTTGAAATTCTTGTAAGCAATGACAGCATAGAAGGGATCTTTTGACGAACCGGACAATAATTCGAGGAACCCCATGTACCATGGCCTCTCTCCTTCTCCTCCCTTCCTGCCACCAGGTGATTTCCTGACGACCTCAGCCTCAGTGAATCCTACCACAGACTGGAAATACTGTACCACGAGCTGCACTCTGCTGTAGTCACTGCCATCTCTCCACGAAGTAATAGCCTTTTCGTAGAACATTCGATTGCTGAAACTCACTATGAACACTCCTCCTGGTCTCAGCACTCTGAACACTTCAGCAAAAACCTGAAAATGTGTTCATACACAAGAGAGAGATGTGTTGAGTGCAGTTTTGGTGGCTAATTTTAGTAGCATCTTTAGTCATTGATCAGACATTATTTCTTCGTCTTATTTTCCTGTGCCCCAAATGTAGTCGACATTGGAGTGTAATCATGTATATGCACACAGGGTTAATAGTTAATACTGATTTCGTCGTTGATCTTGCTTATGTCAGTTCAGCGTTGGATGTCACACACACGACCGAATATATTCAAGTATCTACCTGCTCTGGATACTGCAGATATTGGACGCTGACAGTGCACAAAACGGCATCAAAGCTCGAGCTCTCGAGCTCGAGCTTCTGGTCCCGATTAAGATCCTTGACGAAGAAGTAATCCAGACGAGGATTCCTCGCAAGCTCCTGGGCGTTAAGCCCGTGACCCACCACTCTCTTGAACTCCATTTCTTCTGGCAGATGGCTGACCCACGAGCTCATCAGGTCAAGAACCTCCGACCCGGATTGCAGCCTCCGCCTGTAGAGCTCCGTCAGCGCCGAGATGAACCCACCATCGACGTGAGTGACGAACCTCGGGTAGGCGTAGAAGTCCCTGTCCGATCTCAGGTCGAGCTTACCCCGCCCCTGCTGGGTCAGAACCTGACGCCTGATTTTGCCCGGTTGAGACCTGTTGTCGTCCTCTTCGCTTGCATTCGTGGTGGAGGCTGAAGCTCTCCGAAATTTCAGCCGTGGAGGGGTGTTTTTGTGGGCGATGGCCGTCGGCAGCGGCGACGGTGGCTGCCATGGGCGGAGCATTTTTTTGGTGGGAATTGAGTTCCCGGGAGAATTGTGTGATGGGAAAGTGGAAACTGATAACAGTTGAGCGGCGGTTAGAGGATGGGGCCACAGGCCCAACTAGTGATGGGCTTTTATGGCGGGCCGGGTACGAGTTCAGGCATCCATTTCGTTCGAATATTTCTTCTTTTTTCTCTCCTTTCGCCACCTTTGATCTGCCACTGCGAAAAAGCTGCAATCTTTGGACTTATTTACGCGCGCCATTATCAGATTCTCCCCCAAATTACTTTCATTTTCCAATTGATTCGTAGCTCTCTTTAGTTCAATTTGTGCCTTCCTTACTGATCTTCCATCAGCTACAGTTGTTTCTCCAGGTTTGTTTCAGTGAATGATTTTAGAAAAATTCTGTATTTTTCCGCTGGTTTGTTCTTCGGATTGTGTAATTCTTCTCTCATTTGTCGATTTAGGGTACTGGGTTTTGTTCTCCCTTCTGTTATCTGGTGGTGGGTGGACGAATTTGGGGTGTGGGCTTTTCTAGAACGGCACCAAATCTTCACCTCCAACTTTTCGTGATGGCGGACTTGCCTAGCAGAGCATTGGTGTTGTACGGTGATGGATTGGCTAATTTTGTTGATTCATCTCACGTCCATCTCCACTCGCTTGCATCTAAAGCTTCTTGTGGCTTCCTGAGTCTCCCTAATGCCCCTCCATCAGGTTCAATTTCACTCGACCCTCTTCCATTTTTTATTTTTATTTTGGTTTGTCATCCCCTGCTGATGAAGGAATTTCTGTATTCATGACATTAGATGGGGGACTTGAAATTTCTGTATTTGTTGCGTGCATTGCGCTTCATTTGATTTTTCAAAGATTGAAAATTTCTAATTTCATGGTGGGAACATAGGTTTGGAGATTCGAATGTACTGGTTTGCATTCTGGTTAAAGCTATTGGTATTGTAACTGTCTGAGACTTTTCTGGTACTGGGAGTGCAGAAACTGAGGATGAGAGGATAGTTAGGGAATTCGCTTTGCTTATGGACTCCTGGGATGCCGCTTACAAGGGCACGGTATGATCTCTGGTCTTGGAATTCTGTCACTTCAATGCTGCAAAGGGTTTAGTGACAAATTGTTGGTTTTTTCTTTCAGAATAACGCCTCAACTCCATCCATTTCAGATAGGTATCGTAGCATTCGATTTACAATTTCCAATTCATATCAAAATACTTAATACTAAATCATGTAAAAAATACCCGTGTTTGCCTCTTGCTCTTCAGGTTCATGGAAATGAAGGCTGCCATAGTTACCAAGAACCCTTCTTTGAAATCTTTTGGTGTTAAACTTGGCTTCACTGTACTGCCATCGGATGATGTTTCGTCGGATTCTATGGGTTTAGAGTTGATGAAGCTGCTGGGGTTTCAACAAGGAAATGTGGTAGACACTAATCAATTTGATCTAGTGTTTGTGCACATGGGTGCCGGGGAAAGAGAGGGTGGTGATAAAGACGATTTTGGTGCCAAGGCTGTTGCTTTCATTGATTCTCTAGTTGCTGCAATAATGAATGCAGCACAACCTGGTTCAGCAATTGGCTCGCGTCTACACTTGTCACTTGTGATGAGCTATGGATCCGTTTCGGAGATCAACAGTGCTGAAACTTCGGTTTTGATTTCGAATAATGAGCTGAATCCCAAGCTTTTGGCGCTTTTTCCTCGACAGAGTTACACCATGAGAGGGGAACAACCCCGACCTGATGTCAGGTACGAACATGGAAGTTTAAAACACGTCTGACAGATTTTTCTAGTTTCTTGCCCTTTTGAGTTAATCATTATATTTTATCTAATCTGCATTCATTAGGCACAACGGCCCAATGTTAGTTGCTCAATTGCAATATGCTGTGACCCGAATGGACAAAGCGCAAGTGTTTGCTTTTAAAGATTTCAAAGAGGTATGTCTGCTGTTACTTTGGTTTTAGAACGTTACTTGATTATCTGTTTCCAGCTTTCCTTATTGCTCAACATTGCATTGCCTCTTAGCTTTTGGATTGCCTTAGGTTTGTTAGAATGGCTAGTGTCCTGTAAACGTCATGGCTTCATTTTGCAAGTTCATTTTCCAAACTAGTGCTGCGTGCATGCACTCTGACATAGTCCTCGTTTGGGGGTGTCTAAGCATATGAATGTCCCATGTTTAAGCTTGATGTTTCTTTGTTTTGCAGCATGGTGGAAACCTCGTAATACCAGCTGATCGGTTTCTCCATGAAGTTGCATTTAAGCTGTGGAAGGCTCCAAAATATGGAGCTTGATCTGGGCTTCCCCTCCCAATTCCAGTTGTTAGTCATATATATGACATCCCCAGTGCCCTTAAGGCCTTAACATAAGGATCTTAGTTTAGATATGCTGTACTTTATTTGGTCATTTGCTGATGCATCCTGTTCTTGTAACCAATAACTGCTCACAGAGTTCAAAATAAGAAATATATGGTGCAAAATTATGTGACTTCAACTAACGAATTTGGTCACCCTCTTCTTCTTCTTCTTCTTCTTCTCCAGTCTTTGCATATTTGTTTGATGATGAATGAGTACCATGTACCATGGAAATGGATCTTCTCAAAGCATTGTGTGATTTTGCTTCGATACTCTAATTTGAATGGTATATTTTGTTCAAATTTCATTGCAACCCCATTAAATACAAATAAAATCGTCTAATCGAGACCAGATTAGTTCAAACGTGCTTTTGATTTGGTTTTCATCTCCTTTATTTTGCATTTGGTCCTTATATCAATTCAATTCAAATTTATACCAAATTGGATCATGTTCATCTCTAGCGTCCTATCTAACATAACATTGCACATCACTCCTCTTGAAAGCATATGCGTAACCAATTTGGGTTAAGGCTATGGCAAAAAAAAAAAAAAAACCAATTTGGGTTAAGGATAGAATTTCCTTAACTCTATATGTACAAGTCGTTTGATTAAGGAATCGTACATTTTACTGGTTCGGTGACATAATAACCGGCAACTCCATATATTTAAGAAAATATCACCATATTGTATAACTATGTGTTCTAGAAATGCCAAGATGAGATTATGACCAATTTAGAGATTTCTAAATTTACATTGCATGAGGCAAACTATAGGGACAGGTTCAATGCCTCTTCAAGTCCTTAGCAACCACTTTCTTCACGAGGCCCTTAATCGAGTACTACGATCCCACCAAACCACCAAATCATTTAACATTGCACGAGTGCCATACTCAAAACAACTTAAAGCCAAACCAAATTCCCCATTTTTTCTTGCCTCCTCACTCCTTTTTGTTGAAACCATAAGAAAGAGGAGCCGACAATGGTAGGAAGAAACGAAACAAGGAAGAGAAAAGCACAATCATGACAACAGACGTACACAATATTTTATGATCCATGAAGCTACATGCGGTTATACAATAGGTTGACAATTTTTCTTTTTGGTCGGACTTGCATTGAAGTCATCCCCATCAAACACAAGCATATAGCCAATAACTTTGCGTTTGTTTTAAGTGGGGTTTTCTTCTATGGAGGGTTAGGGTCATTTGACTCAAAGTTGCAAAGAATTTTCAGTTGTTGTGTTGAGAATTGAGATTGGTTTTCGTGGTGGAGTTAGAAATTTGAATGAGGAGATCAACTTAAATCATGATAATTGGGAAAGGGAGATTAAGGCCTTATAAATTATTATATTTTTAATTTGTTATGAATTACATATGTAATTTTATCAATATTCAAATTTGATAGAGGACTATAACCCCTCCTGACTTCAAACTAACTCATATTTGGTTCGTAAACTACATAGTATAATGCAATGAATAGGACTCAAAGGTCTAGTTTGTTGAGTTGAAGACGAGATCATGTCTCCACTTTATGCCTTATAATTTATTTAACTTTTATCTGTTAACATTTTCTCTAGATTATCTTTCTTTTATGTCTTATATTGTGCAATAACCTTTGACATGAGAGTCCAGAACATGTGTCGTACTCACTTCTCCACGGATTTTGTTTGCAAAAAAAAAAACAAAAGATCGTCTGAATATATAGGTTGAATCGAAATTCAAAATATATTGTGATTGGATATCTTAAGTGATATGACCAATACTCATTTCTTCTTTCTTTTTATTGATGTCGATTTTTGTTTATAGTAAAATTATTTTATCGTTGCCACGGGAATCAATAAGGCTAGAAATCGTACTTTATGTGTACATGACATGCATGCACTATATATGCACCCACATGATACATTTTTCCAAAAGGAACTTATCACAAAAATCATACTCTCTTAAGTAATATCTTACCTTCATAATAGTTTCATGTAATTGGAAATACTTTTTTGGTAAGAAATTTTCACTTGGATATGATAAACACCTCACACTGTCAATTTATTAAATTCTAGCTATATATATCCAAAAGAAAAATGTACACAATGGATACTCCAAATCCTTAAAATAAAGTATCTACTTAATTTCTCACACTTTGAATACCAATTGATTCCATTCCTAACTACACGTTCTGTGACCTTTTATTTACTTAGACCCGAAAAAATAGACACTATTTTTTTCTAATCAATTCACATTATCATCAAACTCTTTTCTTAAATAATCCAAAATCTATCACCAAACTTTCCTTAATAACAAACATATATAAATCCCTTGCCCCCTTTCAAAGGGGAGACACAAGTTGATTAGTAGCGACTAGCGACAAGTGAGAGAGAATTTCTCTTGTTCCAATTTTTCTGAATCTCAAAATGGATATGATGCCTCTTGATCTTCCAACACTCTTTCCTCTCATTTTAGCCCTTTTAGCGACGGCTTTACTCCTTCTCCGTCGCCAAAAACACCCCAAGAATGGTTGTTGTAATGTCCCTAAAGGCACCATGGGATGGCCCTTCATTGGAGAGACTCTCGAGTTCCTCAGCCCCCATAGATCCAACTCCATTGGCACCTTCCTACAACAACGTTGCTCGAGGTAATAATTCCAACAACCATGATTATTGTCATATCATCGCCAATTGAAAAATAAACACCATCAATTCCGTTAGGGTCGGTCGAAAATGGGATATGTGGTGTGGAGATTTTGAGGAGGCGAAGGTAGGCAAACCCATATTATGAATCATATCAATTGACAATGGGATGGAATGATTTTTGGATAGGGCAACCACACACATATGTGTTTTACTCTCACAATTGTGAGTATAGACTGTGTAGTATTAATCTCAGTCACCATGATCTTAGTTTTTTTTATTTGTTTGTGTAGATATGGCAAAGTTTTTAAGTCACATTTGTTCGGGTCGCCAGCTATAGTGTCGTGTGACAACGAGTTCAACATGTTCATCCTTCAGAATGAGGGAAAGCTATTCCAGGCCAGCTACCCTAAGGCCATGCAAGGGATTCTCGGGCAGTACTCGTTGTTGATCGTCTCCGGGGAGCATCACAGGAAGCTTAGGGGGATCGCAGTGAGCTTCAGCGCGATGTCCAAATCTTCACCTGTGTTTCACTCTCGTATTGAGAAACTCGCATTCTCAATGTTTGAGTCGTGGAGAGGGCGCAGAGAGATTTCCTTTCTCGAAGAGATGAAAAAGGTAAACAAATAAAAGTAAATTCCACATCGATTAATATTGATCATGGATTCCATTTTTTTTATTGATCTCTCTTTTTTTTTTTTTTGTTACAAAATCTTCTAAATAATGGTTTTTCAGTTCACTTTGAGTTTGATGGTGAAAACCGTTTTGAGCATCGACCCGGAAGAACCAGTGGCCATGAGGTTTTTGCAAGATTTCAGAACTTACATGAAAGGCTTCATATCCTTGCCACTAAATGTTCCAGGATCTGCTTATGCCAAAGCTGTCAAGGTAACAACCCCCAATAATACTGTCTTTTTAACGAGTAATCCAATTGCAACTAAAACTAAGATTCAGAGTGTTCTTAGGTGGTTAACCAAAAGGAAAAACGACAAGATGCGAGATTTGTGCAAATCTTTTCTACTTTCAGTAACGAGGAATCTTCGTCTTATCTTATTCAATGGGCAGGTAGAAAAATAGAGAAATTATACCACGAGAGAAAACATAGAGATCATGACTTGACGTTGTATGCGGGAAACCACAGAAGAAAACATCCACTTTGAGATTCAGTCACTCTATTTTTAAGATTCAATATTGATTCAAATTGACTCGGCACAAACTAATTTAATTGCTCGCATTTTTATGGTGTCGAGAGATCTCGTATATGAAATTATCGGAATTTCTTATCAATTAATCTTTTATTTAATCGTGTTTTTATGATGAATAAGAAACAATTGACCAAACACAACATATAATTGGATTGTGACCAATTACTTAATCTACTCGAACTATTGTAACAAATTTGATTTTTGCACTACGAAAAAAAACAGTTCCTACTGACGAGAGTTTAATGACTGCAAGACCAAAATTCTCGTATAAAAATGACTTTTAATGATGAAATGTAAGTTGTCAATACCGTCTATATTTATTGTAATAACAATACGTGTGGCCGGTAAAGATTGGATTAGGATTAGCGAGGGGAAGTTGCGGTGAGTAATGACCTTTTATTTTTAATCTCTCTAGCTAGGTAGGTAAGTAGGATGCTGTAATTATACTAACCAAACGCCCGATTAATGTAATGTTTTACAGGCGAGGGCAAGGCTTTCGAGGACGGTGAAGGAGATAATAAAGCAAAGGGAAATGACGACTACTACTCCGGCGCCGGCAAGAACCTGCAGTAACGACGGCAACTGTGGTGATGGAATTACGACGACCTCGTCGGGAGAGGAAAATGGGGACTTCCTGGAGGTAATATTGTCGAAGCACAGCAGCATAAGGCAAATGAACGATGACGAGAAAGTGAGCAGCGTTTTGGACATTGTCTTGGGTGGTTACGAGACCACTTCCACCCTCATTTCCCTCATCGTCTACTTCCTCCACCGTTCACCCGCCGCGCTCCTAGCTTTCAAGGTACACGGTCTCGATAATTCGAATTATTGGAAACGAAGTATATATGGGGTCTATCAAAATATGTGTGAGAATATCAATTATATTAGAGGGCTAGTTGTTGATATGGTTATATGGGTTGTATAAATCATGAATCATTGAACCATGTTTTCATAGTTTGATATATTAGTAGAAACAACAAATATGAAATATGTGGGTTTGGTTTGGTTTGGTTCGAGGTTGGTTCGTTAGTGTTGCAAGTTAATTAGGCCAAGTGTTCAACCAGGTTATAGATAAATCAAATTAAGGCTGTGACTCAGGTTACAAGTTGATCGGATTGCAAGCACTTAAAAGTTGGGGCAATTGCGGTTCGCTAATGGGGATTTCCCCAATAGCAATCGGATCAAACTGGTCAGTTGGTTACAGTCAGAACTTGATAACAATAATTATAACAAGGTGTATGATGGAATTGTTGAAACGTGTGCAATATTGCAGGAAGAACATGAAGCTATAAGGAGGAACAAAGGCAAAGGGCAGCCCTTGGGGTGGGAGGATTACCAGAAAATGGACTTCACCCGCAATGTAAATTATCAATGTTTTGATTATAATTACACTAAATTCCTGAAGTATTAATTGTCTGCAATATTCCCTTTGATTTCATCCTCTGTATATTTAATATTTTTGATCCAATATTTTGTGACTGGCTGCATGTATGTAGGTGACAAAAGAAGCTGTGAGATGTGGGAATCTAGTCAAATTTTTACACCGCAAGGCACTCCAAGACGTGGAATTCAAAGGTTGGTTAAAGTTTAATAGTTGATGTAGATCATCATTTACCAAAAGACTCGTAAATAATTTGGCAATACATTGGGGACTCAATGGTTGGATGTAAAAAAAAAAAAACTTTTTAATTTAATAATATATTTTTGCGCTCCCAGGGCATTTGATTCCTCGTGGATGGAAGGTGCTTCCTGTATTAGCAGGGCCAAATCTAGACCCGTCTCTTCATCATGACCATCTTCAGTTTAATCCTTGGAGATGGACGGTAAATGCCCTTAGATTTTCACCTCTACTCACAATACATACTAGCTACTGTATTGATCGATGCATGGTTTGATCTAATTTTCAATATGTTCATTTTATAATCTTTAGTGTTCAAAATTAAACTCATACATAGATCATAACGAACACATGTTCGAATTAAAATACCTTATTTTGCTATCATTATAATTCATTCCTTTCGTGTATCATCTTAATCACTATTATCATAAGTTTGATGTTTATTATTTTTCTCTTTTGGATTATTTATAAAAGGAGGACAAAGAAATAGGGAAGAAGACTATGGGATATGGTGGTGGACCAAGGGTGTGCCCAGGATCCGACCTAGCTAAAGTCATGGTTGCCTTCTTCCTTCATCATCTTGTCCTCACCTATAGGTACGTAATTATTAATTAACCCCCCTTCTCTTAATTAATCTCATTTCTTCAACTTAATTTATATTGCTACTCTAGACACATTCATTTTTGTCACGATTAGGGAATGTCTTACCTTTATTCCTTTGGTGGTTTAGTACATCTAATCATTACTTATAAGACCCACATCTTGTACCTCTAGCTACTATTTATGCTTATATCACTTAGCAACATGAATAATTGTGTAGGTATCATGGTGTTCCTTTGTTGTTGTTCTAGCTAGTTCTATTAGATATTTCAAATGCTTTTGTTGTTGTTCTTAATTCATGCTATAATATGCTTATTTCTAAACGTATAGGTGGAAAGTGAAAGAAGATGAGTACCCAATTGCTTATCCGTATGTGGAGTTTCGAAACGGACTTCAAGTGGAGATTGAGCCGGTAGAATCACATGTTTAGATCGAGGATTAGGCATACAATAGAGAGAGACTATGTACATTAGTTTCGGTATGCGGTATTAATTCGAGTTTTTACCCTAAGTTTAATTCTCTTAGAGAAAAATAATTGTAATTTTCTATAAATTGTGTGATAGATGCATCTTGAAGTATGTAAACCAATGCTTTTTTTCTGTTTTAGCAGTGCTTTTGTACATTTTCTCTATTTGGGAGTTTGATTTATTTTTGGAAAAACAATCTACATAGTTTTGTTTCTATTTCTAATTTTCTTGAATTTAAAGGTTGATTAAACATAATATGACGCAAATATTACACAAATACAAACGTTGGGGTAACATATATAATTTCTTAGAGATTAGTGCCACAAATATCATTTATTTATAGATGGCCAGCTCATTAAGTATTGACTTTTGTGATAATACATTCCATCCACAATTTGGGGTCGTTTGGAGAACAGGATTCAGGACATGGATTCATTGAATCCGTAGATTTTGTAAAAAATTATGTTTTTTTGTTCCTTTGATATTGTGGATTCTAGCTTTAGAGATTTCAAATCTCTAAAATCTGTGGATATCAAATCTCTCATAATCAGAGAGATTCTATATCTTGATTCGTAAGATTTTTTTTTCTCCAAGTTCTTCTCTTACTTTTATTTATTTATCACATGAAATATATTTATCAACAAAGTTTTTAATATTTCTCAAACCACTCTAATTTTTATATTAAGGATAAACATGTTATTTAATATAAAATAAAATTTTTATTTTAATTGAAGGTTAACAATCACAGTTACCAAACAATAAACATTTTAAAATCCGTTTTCAACAATCCGAAGAGTTAGAATCTTTAGATTGTTGACAATCTATAGATTTAAACTCATATTCTCTAAACGACCCCTTGGTATGAGAAAAATAGGCTAGGAATATTGTCGTATTGGTCCAAATTATATGATCATCCCAATTACATTGATTTAGTAATTAGTATGGGGCATCATATGGGCTGCAACATAACACAATCTAGCTTGCTTTTCACGGGCCATGATAAAAAAAATGATCCACGTCCGTGGCCCAGTAGGTATCTGTTGAAATTCGATATACGGTCAAGTTTCTTCAAATCGGTTGAGAGACTAAAAAAGTTGTGACCGAGCTTGAATGACCAACGGGAAATAGGAAACACACGCTTTTTATAATCTGAGTATACGAAGTATTGGTTGGTGAAACTCTAATAAATGTATAAATGTATAATGGCTCCACTATTAATAAGAGCCGCACATGTGATATTTTTACATGAATATTTTTGTATATGAAATGAAATGCTTGATTTGTCTACAGAATTATGATTTTGATCTCTCTTTCCAAGCAACTACACAAACTTGGATTGAAATTCTTTTATAATAAAATTTGGATTAAAACTTAAAAACAATGGGGTCGTTGGTTTCTATGATT
Source organism: Linum trigynum (assembly GCA_964030455.1). NCBI lineage: Eukaryota > Viridiplantae > Streptophyta > Magnoliopsida > Malpighiales > Linaceae > Linum > Linum trigynum. Next base: position 46,166,367 of record OZ034813.1, on the reverse strand, counting down.
GTTTGGTTGAGATTGTTATAATAGTTGTATTGTTTACAATTCATCGTTTTTTATTTATTTTCTATACACAGACAATACATGTATTGTTTACTTCATGTGACAGAAACAATTATTCATAATAAATGATTGTACAATCTCAGCTTTTAGCTGGGATTGTTGGGATTGTATTTGTTGAGATTGTTTTCTTTCTTTTTCTTCAAACTTTAACCTTTAGAAGTTACTTTTTGCATTGACAATGAGGGATACAAATGACATTTTTGTTAAAAAGTTACTTTCCCTTTTAACTATTGAAAACACAATCACAAATACCAAACGTTGTAATCTACAATACACCAAATTCAACAATACATGTCTACACTATAAATAAAAGCCAAATGAGAAAACTTGAAGTCCCATTTCAAATTTCCTGCATCCAGAGTGAAAGTAGGAAGGACATTTTGGTCTTCACAATTACTTTTTTTTATTCATTAAAAAACCACTTACTAGGATTCGAACCATGATCACTTTAAAGAAAATCAAATATCATAACCAATCACACTAAGTACATTTGTTATATCTTTTTAAATTAAAAACATATAATCGCAGAGAGGAAAAAACCCTTCCCCCATTTCAAATTCCCTGCTCCATGAGCGTTTGTAGGAAGGGTAGAATAGGGAGTGTCAATTTTTTTTCTTTTTCCTCTGTGGAACGGGCCAACTTACCATACACATGAGGATTTAAACGGGTCCAGGAGTGTCAATTTTTTTTCTTTAAGTCCTTTAATTTCTCTGTGGTGATAAAATATATATGAAAAGGCAAAAACAATACTCCTTTTTATTGCTAAAAAGAAAAAAAATTAACAATAAACTAATGCATGGATTCTAATGGGCTAACCGCTAATCAAAAAATAAAAGAGTTGAATGGGCCTGACCTACACGGGATTTGCCCATCAAGTAAAACAAATGAACATCATGGGCTTGCCATTCTAAAACAAGCTATTTTCTCTAGCATAATATATATTATGCTATTATTTTATATCTTAGTGGCTAAAATATAATGTATTTTAAAGTTATTCAACCTCGACTAACCCAATTAATCCAATTTTTATCATTTCACATATATATTATGTAATTATTTGATATCATAATGATTAAATTATAGTGTATATATAGAGAATCGTTTGGTATTTGTTAGTAAAAAAAACTAAATAGAAAGATCTATTTGGTTATTTTTAACATTAAAACGATCCTAAACATTTTCAGTTCCCTTTCGAAATTCTATAGTTTTATTCCCAAATCAGTGATGTGCAAATGGTCAATTGTGGTAATCTCTTTTTTTTCATTATTTTTTATTTTCAAATAGGAAGTTTAAAAGTAAAGAATAATTAGAGTTTGGCATGGGTCGGTCAAATAGGCTGAATTTCAAGTTTTGGCCCGTTTTGATCAAGTCTAATTTATAATCACATGGTTCCCTGATACCCGATAAAAATATCAATCCAAACCAGTTTGGCAGGTGAATCCGTGTTTACCACCATTTTCTAGGGATACAAGAACAGTGGTTCCTATCCCAAATCGTGTTGTTCATTCTTGATTTCTTTAGATTTTATCATGGCTTGGCAAAAAACCAGAAAGCACAACGATGACAAGTTGAAAGTTTTATAAAGCAAATTAATCGGCCAACGGGCCGAGTAAAAGCTAGCAACGATTGTGAGATGCTCATTTCCCGAAAATCGGCGGGATAGGCGATTTTTTATTCGATTTTCTGGAATTCGGTTTCTATAAAACTTACTCCACCTCATCATATTACCAGAAACAATATTATTTCACGAGGTAACAGGTAATTGATTTTGGTTCATAAGGCTGATTTTTTATTCGTTGCATCATTCATGTCTCTTTCCTACTAAAATTCACTATTTTTATCACGTGTTTTCCAAAAACAACTATACAACAATAAACTATACACCCCCATTACATTATCAAATCTCATACCTCACCTTCCTCCGGCCAAATGACCAGGGCCCACACTAGTGTAATATAATGCATGTATTGTTCACAATACATCAGTTTAACATTCGGAGAAACCAAACGAAACCAACATTTACTTTACTCAATGATTGTCAAAACTCAGAACTATTTTGACCGTCCAGCCCATATAAAGGAGGAAGAAATAAGAGCATGGCCATGGCCCATCAGCCTTCTGGTGCAAGTCAAGCCCATACAGGAGAACTTGATTGAAACAAATACAAAATACAGATATCAATCGTAACCTTCCATAACTAATAGGCACTCAAATTGAATATTTTCCCAAACACTTTTCTTCTTTGCCAATCCAGCTTCTTAACCCATTAAAGACCAAAGAAGAAAACCTCGAGAGCTCGATCCTTTCTTTTCCCCTTCCCAGGCACGCCTCCGATCGCCCTAACTTCACTTCACACTTCACCGGTGAGTTTGCTTTGTCCTCCTTTTCCATTTGCGTTGTTTTGGTTTTCTTCTGAATCCCTAATTTTCTTTCTCATGTTTGGTTTCAGTTCGTTAGTCGTCAGATTAGTCTCTTCCAGAATGTCGAGTTCGTCGATTGTGGAGGCGCCGCCGAAGGGTGGGTTCAGTTTTGATCTCTGCAAGAGGAATGAAATGCTCTCCGGGAAGGGCGTCAAGCATCCGAATTACAGGAAGACGGGAACCACCATTGTCGGCTTGATTTTCCAGGTTTGTGGTTCTTGCTCCGCTCGTCTCGTGGTATTTGGTTTCGACTCCATTGAATTTTTAAGCTGGAAAGATGGGAGTTTTTTTTTTATGCTTAGGGTTGGTTTGATTTGAGCTGATTTTAATGGGTCGCCCTCCTAGTCACTTGATCTAGTTGTGCTTTATTGAACCTTTGAGCTTCTTTTAGTGTTTGCTATAGCCATGTGAGTGTGAATTTTTGTTGTTGATTCTCATTGCTAGAATGCATCAGGGATATTTGAGGATTGAGCAGTGAACATGCTCAAGAGAGATTCTCTCTTTGTTTGATTTCTCTAATTTAAGCTGGTGTTGCCACCCTTCAATTGGTGTATAGGATGGTGTCATTCTTGGAGCAGATACTAGAGCTACTTCTGGACCCATCGTCTGTGATAAGAATTGTGAGAAGATTCATTTTATGGCGCCTAACATTTACTGCTGTGGAGCAGGAACTGCTGCCGATACTGAGTCGGTGACAGGTATGTTTTCAGTTGTCAAAGTTGTTAATGCCAGATCGCTATATAACTTCTCTTCACAATATTGCCATTAAGTCTTCTTCTCAATTAGCTCTTCAACTACCCCAGTTTAATGTGTGGCTTTGGATTGATTTTTTGTGTAGACATGGTGAGTTCGCAGCTGCAGTTGCATCGTTACCATACTGGCCGAGAGTCGAGGGTTATTACAGCACTTACTCTCCTGAAGAAGCATCTTTTCAAGTAACCTGTCTTCGACATTGAACTCTTTCTGCTTTCTGCAATGACCTTTTTTTAAGGCAAGTGAGTTCCTTATTCTGCCTGCACATTGTTCTTCAGTTACCAAGGTCACATCTCTGCTGCTTTGGTTCTTGGTGGTGTTGATTGCACTGGGCCTCATCTACACACGGTGAGTCTTCCTTCTGTTCAGCAGAATGTGCATGGCATTCTTTTTCATATGACTTGTGAGGAGACTTGATGACGTATTAACTTCTGTCCTTTGCAGATATATCCCCATGGATCAACAGACACTTTGCCTTTTGCCACAATGGGTTCTGGTTCTCTTGCTGCAATGGCTGTGTTCGAGTCGAAGTACAAGGAAGGCCTGAATGTAAGTTGTGTTAATGCGAGGTGTATATACCAATTTTTACAAGCAATTAGCAGTTGCATATAATTACTGGTTACCCTACTATAATCTTGATCACTTAAAACTTACTGAGTTACTCATTATATTTTCAGAAGGAGGAAGGAATAAAGCTTGTGACTGAGGCCATATGTTCTGGTATATTCAACGACTTGGGAAGTGGAAGCAATGTTGATGTTTGTGTCATTACAAAGGTGGGCAAATTATTACGTGATATATTTCAGTTTCTAGGACGATCCTTCAGTTTGTACCAATTTAACTTTGTCCGAAATGGTTATGGAACAGGGGGAAAAAGAATACATGAGAAACCACTTAAAACCCAATCCACGCACATACGTCAGTGCGAGGGCATACACCTTCCCCAAGAAGATAGGTTTGTATCATAATCCCTACTTCAACAAATAAGCATATAGCACTATCTGGAGCCATGTGCTTCAAATTCTTGTTTCCGCTCTTCATTGAAACAGATTAAAATTTAGAACAGTTTCTCCTAGCGTCTCACAGTCTGCTTGCTAGTTTCATTTTGTATTATTCTCAAATTGGGTGGTGACATGTGAAACTTAAACCTTGATTTGGTGACCTGGATGTTGTGATCTAAGCAGCTGTTCATAGCCCTTTTTTGTCAAGTACCATGGTATGGTTATATTATAATTTATAAGTATGTGCAAGCTATAAGTACTGGTACTTGGTGTAACTATGCGTCTATGACAATCCCATCAGGATTTTGAGTTTTTCCGAAAATCATGTTCAACTACCATTCATGCTGAAATGGAAGGAACCCTTCTCTGCCTGGTTGAATGCGATCTGAGTTATTTTTACTGATTTCAAATCACTTATAATTTATATACTGCTATTGATATGTGTTGCAGAGGTCCTCTCAACAAAGATTACCCCACTGAAGGAGTTAACTCAAGTGGTTGAGGCTGGTGATGCTATGGAAGAGTGAAGACAGAATGACAGAGCTTTGTTTGGAGATCACTGTACTTTTACCGATTAGTTTCGAGAACTTGGGGACCCAATGTGATGTCGTTTTTGCTGAATTGCAAATGCTTGGGGGGATCTTTTGGAGACTGTTTTATGTGATTAGGCTGTAGCATCTTTATCTTCACTTCTCTTCTTTGTTCTCTGACTGTCTTGAATTTAGTTGGAGAACGATGAAATGTACTCGAGAAACCAAGTTGGAGGAGGTTCTATTTATATCTGTCTTTGGATCAAATTCTAGGATGTTCATTTCCAAGTGCATTCATCGCATGCAATTGGAGCTATACATTTTCAAACTGATTAGCATCGAAAAATTGTCTAGTTAGTCATGTGCAATGGCAAGCCGAGATCAAGAAGTGAGTATCCTCAAGCATTTGGTTTTCGATATTGATCCATTATGCTATCAAAAAGTAAAAGCTGATCGATCAACGAAGAAAAAGCAAATCAAATTTAACTTCTAACAAATTTGTTATTGTCATTTGGAGAAACTAATATCGATCTCACTTCTTTCATCTTCATGCAATACTCAATAGTAAAGTTTGGTTCTCCAAATTAGTATCAGCTACATTACGCTAGTTGTTCCTGATGATGCTGCTTGAGATAAACTTGACTACTTGAGTGATAAGTTTGTTAAGAATCGAAGTTTAGTCACCAATAGCAACCCCAAAAAACTTTTGATGACCATTTATGTAATTAATCATTCAACTCGTTACCGGGGAAGAGAAACTGTCTGGAATACTAATTCTGACGTGGCAAGCACTCATTGGCCATCACACCTACTTGCCTCTATCTCATTGGCCAGGCTTGGCATCTACACGTATAACCCAAAAAGCAAGTCGTTTTGGTTCCCGGTTCGACTCACTGACTTGACTCACCACCACCACCATCAGCAAGCAAGCAGACTCCCCGAGTTTCAGGAGACAAAGTTTCCCTCCTCCATTGTTTCCACTTCCCACCGCACCAAAGCTTCAACCAGTATCAGTAGAAGGAGAAGGAAGGAAGATCTCCAAGCCGGAACCTCAGGACTTTCGCCGCCGACGGTGGTCGGAGAGATCCAGCCTCTCTCCCTCGTTTCTCCTCGTAATGGCGCACCGAGTGGTGAAACTCTTCTTCTTGCTATGCGCACTGTCCTACGCTCTCGTCACCATTGCCGGGTACGGTTCTTTTAGTAGCCTCTCCCCAATTTTTTTCGTCTGAAATCAGCTTTGGGGAAATCAAATTTGATGATTTTGGATTTTGGGATGTCGCAGGAAGAGCTACTACGATGTGTTGCAAGTGCCCAAAGGTGCGTCGGACGATCAGATCAAGCGAGCTTACAGGAAGCTGGCGTTGAAGTATCATCCCGATAAGAACCAGGGGAATGAGGAAGCTAATAAGAAATTCGCAGAGATTAGCAACGGTATAGATTGGATTTGGTGGACATTGTACTCTCTGTATCCATCTGCTCTTTTTTCAGATTGAAATTGGTTTGCTTGAATCTTGAGCGATTTTGTATTCCCCTTGGTTTAGCTTATGAGACGTTGTCCGACGGCGAGAAGCGGAAGATTTACGATGCTTATGGGGAGGAAGGGCTTAGGCAGCATATGGCCAATGGAGGTGGCGGTGGAGGAATGAACATGCAGAACATTTTCGAGCAGTACGTTTTTTCCTTTTCTTCTCGTATTCTCTGCTTGTTTTTAGATATCTGGAGTCCTGACATGGTATTCTTTGCTCTAGATTCTTTGGCGGAGGAGGTCAATCGGAAGAGGAGGAAGAGAGAATCCAAAAGGGTGATGATGTCATTGTTGATTTGGACGCCACATTGGAAGATTTGTACATGGGTGGTTCAATGCAGGTAGGATTAGGCATTCTAATCTATGCTTCTAACCAGCAATGCGAAATGCTAATGAGTTCTATCATTGTAAAGGTGCTAGCTTTTTATAGGCCATGTTTACTAGTCTCTGTTGTTGTACTTAGAAAGGGAACTTCCTTCCTACAGATGTGTTGAGTGAATCAGTTAGCCGCGGTTAGCAAGCAATGGACTCTATTTCTTCATCGGGTGTAGGGTCGTTGATTTGCGTTAGAAATTTCTTCATCTTGTGTAACCATGAAGCAGAAGAAGAATTTTTATGGCTTATGTATCATGCATTTCTGTATATCTTGCTATTTAAGAAGATGATTGGGTTAGTGTGGTGGTTATGTTCTCACCATTTTTACTGTGTTGTTCGGTAGGTGTGGAGAGAGAAGAATGTTATCAAGCCAGCCCCAGGGAAAAGACGATGTAACTGCAGAAATGAGGTCTATCATAGACAAATTGGTCCAGGGATGTTCCAGCAAATGACAGAGCAGGTATATGATGGCTGGAAACTCTGTTGGATTACTTGTTACATTTCCTTACAAGTGATCTAAGCCGCACGCTGCTAATGGAGTTCTGGCAATTGGATGCTTTTTCTTCCTGTAGAATGCTTCAAGTTTCATATGCATCTCTTATTAATTTCTTGCAGGTCTGTGATCAATGCCAAAATATCAAATTTGAGCGGGAAGGGTATTCTCTCACAGTTGATATTGAAAAAGGAATGCAAGATGGACAAGTAAGTTTCAGTAAATAATTTTCCTTACTGGATGTATGGCTGGAGAAGAGTATTTGACCGGCTTTCTTACTTTCAGCAGTTTCCACTACCGATCACCTATTTAGGGAAGTAGTCTAGTATAACTTTTGAGGTTTTCCCTCTTCGGATTCGTAGAAGTCCCCTGTGTTATCCTTTTCTTTCTCTCTTAGTAAATCCAGTTTAGGAGACTGTTGAACTTTTTGGACTATTTCTTGTCCAAAATGAACTTTCATGCACTATCATTTCCTGGTGCACATAGGGCTTGAAGTTGGAGACTTTCTGTAGAACCATCTTGATTCTGTTCCTAGAATGGAGCTGTTTCATATAGTGGGACTCTTGCTAGTTAGGGCTGGAAGATCATAACTTCAATCATGATCCTACTTATATTCTATTTGTATTGGAATTGTGCTACACTTCTTGTGTGTACATACTAGTACATCAGTGGATTTGTAGCATTGATCCAATTGATTTGGATGTAATGTGTGGATGGATGACTGTTGCAGGAGGTTGTTTTCTATGAAGATGGTGAGCCCAAGATAGATGGGGAACCAGGAGATTTGAAGGTTTGTTTTCTCAACTGTGGTCTTCTTCTCTTTATGCAGCAGCAAAAATTCACCACTGTCCTATCATATTTTATACAGTTCCGCATTCACACATCACCTCATGACGTTTTCACAAGGAAAGGCAACGACTTGCACACCACAGTCACCATCACACTGGTAATTCTGCAACTAAGTCTTTTCCTTCCTTTCCCCTCTAAGATCTTTCTATTTAACTGTGGAAAGAACGCCTGAAATGTATCCCACCAGGTTCAAGCCCTCGTTGGCTTCGAGAAGAAGATCAAGCACCTCGATGAGCATCTGGTCGACATAGGCTCACAGGTAAACCACATAATCAACTCCCCCTCTTTTCATTTGAACCCCAAATCCTGGAGTCTGCTAGCACGGAACATTAACTCATTCCCAATATGCTCTCAGGGAATCACTAAGCCAAAAGAAGTAAAGAAGATCAAGGGCGAGGGGATGCCTCTGTACGCAAGCAACAAGAAAGGCGACCTCTATGTGACGTTCGAGGTTCTCTTCCCTAATTCATTGACGCAGGAGCAGAAGACGAAGATCAAGGAAGTTCTCGGCTAAAAGTATCGTTAGGAATTTTATGCCAGTCATTCCGAGGTTCCAACTATAGTTTTTAACTGTAACATGTCAGATAGAAGAACCTTGAGAGGAGGGAAAGCAAGTTTTGTTTCCTTGATTTTCCCCCTCTGTTCCCTGCCTTCCCCCAATTTTTTTCCCAGTAGTATACCAGAAAGAAAATTGCCGTTTTTCCACTCTTGTGTGCCAATTCGTATGTACACTTTTAAGAAACCATTAATCGAAAGCACACCAAGCTGCTGCTGAGGTTATTGAGGTGTACTTTCAAATTTGACTGTGTGGAAGATTTATTTTATCAATGCAGTCATAAGTGTATTAGATCATATCTAATTGGGGGAAGATCAAAGTTGTTAATGTTAAGGCAGGAAAAAGGCAAAAATAGAACGCCCACCGTGGGGCTCGAACCCACGACCACAAGGTTAAGAGCCTTGCGCTCTACCAACTGAGCTAGACGGGCTTTTGTTGTTGAGAAAGCTTTATACTAAAAACACTTCTATCTTACATATCACTTCACCATTTTACCACAAAAACAACTGCTGTTTGATTTTAGTGATGGCATAAGTTGGTTCATAAAGATGCTTAACACTTGTGAGCCAATGAGGGTTTCCTATCCATGGAGTATCAAACCCTTTAAACTTCACACTTAAAGTTTCTCTTCAAATTTTGTATTACTAGATATTATCTTCACATATTTTATATTAAGAACTAACTTGATTTTCAGAAGTATAAATCAAAAGTCGTTCTCATATTTTTATAGATTCTCTCCTCTCATAATGGTCGAAAGAAGGTAACATAGGTCTTGAATAGCCTACTTTCACGATAAAAAATTAGAAGGAGATTAGTCTTCGTCAACTTCCTGTGGCTTCCTCTGAAGTAATCAAGTTGCATTCAAATGAGATATTTTGTTCATAGTTGTCTACTTTAAATCGACAAAAACTTAAAAAGACCATATCAAAGAATCGAGACACAATACTCCAATTACCCTATGAATAATTGTGCATTATAGTAAACCAAGTAAGAGTTTCACCAATATATTGCGTTTACATCACTCTTCTTCTACAGTTATTGGCTCTCTTATGATGTAATGGGTATCTCCCATGATCGTTTAATCTATATGAATTAGGATGCTTCGCATCCACTTTCTACCAAAAAAAAAAAAAGAAAAAGAATAACTGTCCTTTTCACTCACACTACATTTATCAACCATCTTCAAGAAAGCCCTGAAATTCGGATATAGATGCATTCCCTCTTCCTCGTCAAAATCGCAGTGCGTAAGGAAACCTGAAAAGAGATAACTTAACCCACAAGGCACTTCGGAAACAGCGTTGAGGCATTTCCCAGAAAGCTGCAGACCTCATGACAGCAACTGAAGGGGGTACCAAAGATGTCACCCAGAAGAACCCCCAAACACCTGAAGAAAACAGAAAGCGGCTATCAATGAGCCTTAGGTAGCAAAATAAATATTACATGGGAATGAGTTTTGTTGGGTGGAAGAAAAATGACTTACTCCGGCCAGGACATCCATAGAGATTTTAGATTTCTTCTCCTCTGCTTTCTCAGTCACTGGCTTTTTCTGTGGCATTCGGCGGATTACCCTTGGTGGTTCTTGTGCCTTTTGCTTCTGCAGAACCAATGGAAAGAGAAAGGTATCGTGAGATGGTGATGTAGTGATCAAAGATGGTTTCTTTTTTGGTAATTGTTTTGATCTTCATATTGCTCCACCTGACCAAACTAGGACAAGGTCTCGAAAAACATACTACTGAAATCAGCAGCTACCAAACAGCACCTACACTAACTCCCTACAGACGCCAGAGCCTACTACAATAGAGATCACTGTCACTGCAACCAACTACCGACACTAGCTTACAAAAAGTAAGTTCATACTTAATCTACATTGTAGGTTAAGGAAAAACTAGATCTATCCACAATGGTTAGTAAAGATTGCACATTTTTTTACCTTCTTCAGCCGTTCTTCTATGTTAGTAAGAGCGATTGATTTCTCAACTTTGGAGAGATAGAAATCTCGTTCCCTCTTTGCAGCAGAAAGTTCTAAAGCTAGCTTCTGTTCTCTGACGGCTCTCTTTATAGCTGCATTTCCAAACGGGATGTGAGCCAAAGACAAGTAGAAGAACTCAGTTTGCAAAAGGAAGAGGAAATGAGTTTCATACCAATCTCCTCTGTCAGATCATCCCACTTGAATTTACTCAAGTACTTGATGTTCCACGTATCGAAATAGAACTGTGATCTCTTCTTCCCACCTGAAGAGGACAACAAAGGGAGTAAAAATGTGACGCACTAAATCTTCACATGTAAAATGAAAGATGTAACTATCGATACCATTACCACCATACTGCTCTAACATAACAATATAGAGATAATGAAGACAGCAGATGTATATATTGAATCCCTTACCCATTTGTTCGCCATTTAACATGTTTGCAACTCTTTTTGCCACAACTTTATCAGTAAATTCCACCCACCTGCAACGTATAAGAAAACATAAGAATTTACATCTAAATCACAATCAACATTCCAAATTCAAGAAAATGTGTGAAATAAGAAAAACAATCTAGTTGGCAATCAACAACCCCATCAAGGGAGTTATTCAAACTAGAATGCTTAAGATCAAACATACCCTTCTGCGAATGATTGCATCCTATGTTTAGCAGCTTTCTTCTGAAAATGTAGCGGATTTGAGTCTGAAAGAAGATAGGGAAAAGGAAGGATTCAATCCAAATATTCACCAGAGGTCGAATGCCATTACAGAAACCACAGAACGTAATCAACACAAGCAAAAAAATGAACAGAAAGATCAAAGTGCAGAAAATTCAATCACCTTCTGGTACAAGATAGATCCTCTGGATTTCACCATACTGTGATAGAGCATGACGGAGCTTTGCAGGATCCATGTGAGGAGGAATTCGGCTCAAATAACAAACTCCACGCCTATCAGCCTTGGCTGTTTCCTCTAACAAACGCTGCTTCTTCTTCTCTCTCTTCATTCTCTCCTTTTTATCACCAACTAACGACTGCTTTCGCTCATTGTTCAGAGATTCAGTAGTATCATCAACGGAATCTGGACCAATAGCTCCATCTACATCATGCTCTTCCTCCTCATCCCGTTCAGTTTCTTCTAATAACTGCTGCTTCTTTCTCTTACTCCCCTTCTTCACCTCTTCCTCACCAGTCTCATCACCACCAACTTCGGTATTCTTCATCATTTTCTTCTTCTGCTTCTTCTTCCCATTTTTCAGCCTTGTTCGGCTCCCTTCAACATCATAGTCTTCTTCGGTGTTGTCACCATTGACATGTTTCTCAACTTCAATCACTCCAACCTCTTGCATCCGCTTCTTCTTTTTGCTTTTCAATCTGTTCGACTTCCCCTCACCCGGACTCATATCTGCACCACCCTTCAAACTCATTCCATTAGCTTCGAGCTCTTCTACCTCCATTCTGGCCAAGAAGAAACTGAGAGTGGCAATCAACAGTTCCACCAAGTCAGAATCCAACACAATGATAGCAAAAGCTAAATCATACCGATGACAGGGAATATCACTAAGCACGCCAAGATACAAATCTTTCACTAAATATAAACGCAGCAGTACTTTGGATGAGTAACAATCTTCGGATTCTACGAACTAAGAGCAAGTTTCAGAGTCCTAATTAGTTCTACCACATGGTTACAACCATTACAAATAATTCAACACAGCACAGAGATAAAACATTCAGCCACAAAGCAAAGACTTTGCATCTTTAAGAGTCTAAGGGAAACGAAATACAGAAGGGAAGGAAAGCACTGTAGTTTGGATTCCAATTCAAACCCCGGTTCAGAGAATGTCAGAGGCAAATAAATTGAGCTGGCTATCACAGAAAGAATAATAATCTACCTTGAGTCACTTCAATCGTTAGCCGGGAAAACTCGTTCGGCAACCGCCCCCTACGATTTTGCTGAAAGGCGGCGGCGCGTAAAAGCACAGACAGCAGCTAAAACCCGGTCGTCCGCCGCCGTTGAGATGAGGAGTCTAATGTTCAACAAATAGCAGACAGGGGAGGAGGGAAAGCGATCAAAGGAAGAGTTGCAACGGCGGCCGAGAACGGCGAGCAACTCCGACTGAAACTTTGGGGGGGGGGGGGGGGGGGGGGAAGAAGACGTTTCCGCTCTCGCGCTGGTTATGGCGGAAGCTGAAGGCTTTCCCAGTTTCCCTTCAAGTGACTCCAGACCTTGCGAGAAACTGGCGGCGATTATGGTGCGCACTTCTTTTGTTAGTTAATGACTTATTGGGTCATTTTTCTCGATGGTTTACCAAATTACATCCTTGTATTGTAAAATTTTAACAAACAAGTTCTCATACTGCTAGGACTTTTATTCATTCGTTACTAACGAGGTTCGTCACATTTGATAAACACATCATCCCAAATCACAAGTTGCACAAGCCAAGATATTCGTCATTGAGAGAGAATACAAGAGGATCGTACTTGAATTATCCACTCTTCTCCGAATAAACTCAAACGATAAACTAATGCTCTTCTTCAAGCAATCAAAAAGATTCACTCCATTCAGAGTCACCATTGTCAAATGCTTCGTAAGAAACGAGAGATTCAAGAATCGAATTGATGGACAAAACATAAAATTTTGATTCCTAACTGGTATGGAAATGGAAGAGCATCAATCAAGCTTATCATGGAACTCCTACATAAGTTATGTCATGTGGTGTTTCCTCCTCCCAAAAAGGGCTACAAGGAAAAACAGTCTGGTATCTCTGTGAAATTGTCTTTTAAAGTGGAGCCAATAACGAAGACTTTTGATCCACTTGCGTCATGTAAAGAGGGCCTATGCTTGGTTGGCTTCCGTTACTGAAGAGGGTTTCTGCTCCATCTCTGGCTCGGCAGTTCTCGGAGGCCTATTCGTCGTAACCCCTGGTCTTGGCCCGAATTTGCCAAGCAGATTGTCATAAGTACGAGAAACGAGCAGCAGCCTAGCATCATCTTCAGGTATATCCCGTTTCTGAAAGGGGGGAAAAGAACAGTAAGAAGATGAAGCAGCACAGAGGAAATTTGAGAGTAGTTATGCAATGGAAAGATTGATTTGGCAATGCATCATAATACAACAAGGAGAATAGCAAGAGAGAAGACCCACCTTCAAGCCTTTGTAGTATGCTTCCACGGCAGGGAAGGTGGGTATCATGTTACGAGCTTGCATCAAGTCCCATATGTAATTGGCAGTCGTGTACCCACCGGTCTGCAAAAGGAATTCATTTGAAGGTAAGAAACCGATTTGATGAGTCGGAATGGTGTAGATAGTGTGGCAATTACCTCTTCACCAGCTGCTACAAGAAGGAGATCGCTTCCGATTTTGGGATTCAAGAAGTAATTCTTCTCGGTCATTTTTACCTGCATTTTCCAACCAAGCATGGGTTGTGAGTGAAATTCGTAACATCAACAAAAACTGGCAAGCAAGAATAAAGCGATTTATGTACCAGTGTGTCTTGTGCAAGTTGCATTCCCTTGGGAGTATATCCTACCATGGCTCCCTCTATAAGAGTCTACACAATCAAAATTCAGAGAGAAAAAAAAATCAAGGGTTAATGATGCTGGCACCATGACATAGAAGGCTTCAGCAGCAGGAGGATTAAAGATAGGAGGGGAGGGGATACAAAGAAAACATAACTAATAAGTAATAATAACAGGAACATGGATATAAGCAACATGTTCAGATGTTCTCGCACTTCTATCCAATTCCTACAGTTTCCTATCTTCCCACCAGGAAATCAAAACAGAAGCTTGTCTTCATGGGAATGTCCACACTTTGTTTCTAAATAAGCTATTGAAATTGTCCCAGAAATAGTAAGGAAAGACAGTACATAATAAGAACAATTGAAGATCCATACTAAGGGAGATATGACAAAGCACTCCTTGTGTAATAGGTACTACAGGTATTGAAACTCACCAAATAGAGCTCCATCATATTAAGTTTGCCAGAATTCATGTACTCTTCAAAGATAGCAAGACCACGATCCAGATCGCCACATTGTAGATGGCACCTAGAATTAAAAAAGAAGGAATGTTTTTCCAAAATGAAAAGAAAGGAGCAAACAAGAAATTTATATTTAGCTGGTAGACAAACTAAATGAAAGTGCATTTCACTTCAGCTAACCAGTATATGGTTCAAACGTACGAGTTAATATACCTGATTTCCTATAAACAAACTTACCTCATTGTTTGCATTAGAATGAAGACATCAGGAGATTCTTTATCCTTCTGAAGCATCTCCAACAAAACTTCCGTAGCCTATGAGGACCATATCGAAAATATCAAGTGAAAGAAGCTCGTGAAAGTTTGGCTTTGGCTTAGTAACTGAAAGAATATTATGGTGTATTTGCAGACGTGGGATATATACCTGTACATCTTTCAGTTCTGCACAAGCATGGAGTGCAACATGATACACAGTTAGTTTCTTGTTCAAGAACCCTCCACGCCGATGAATGTATTCAGCTGTTGGCAAATTATATAACTCCTCTTCAGATACACCCCTCGCCACATTTTCAGCAGCATAAGTTGCTCCATCAACCGATGACCATCCCTTTGATTGCTCAACTAACTCAATAATCTGCCATTGAGAGGAAAGACATTCAATTAAAGTAGTTATAGACATCATAAAGAGAGAGGCAATGGTGGATGACAAAATTTTACTACAACTACCTTGCTGGCTGTATCATCACCACGAGGTGTCTTGTTAAGATGAGCAGTTATTAGTCCTGCATAGCAGAATTTGTTCAAGCCAGCGCCAGCTGCAGTCATATCACGGACAATTGCATACCTATACCATGTAAAATAAATAGAATTGTGTTTATGAAGTATGAACCTTGATATAAGCTTTTCAACTACTGCTCAGCCCAACAAATTATTGGGACAAGAGTTTACAAATCAAATATCATTTCAACAACTTTGCTAGTAGATTGGCCCATATACAACAAACTGCAGCAAAGAAGCAGCAAGTAAATTACTAACCTAACAAACTAAGCATCAATGAAATGGAGATATCAAACAAATTGGAAAGAGAGATCCTCGTGCTAACATAAGGAAAGAATTACATACACACGATCTAGCCGGCCAGTTGCTGCACAGGCGTTGAGTAGACACACAAAGGTTTGTCCATTTGGCTTCACTTCGGATCTCTTCATTTCTTCTAAAATCTTCATCAAAGATATGGGTAAAATGATTCGGAAATGTCAAATACAGGCAAAGCAATGGCTAGTGAGCATAAAAAGGGTACAAGAAGGTTAATAGGCCTCGCTAGAAAACTCACAACAGCATCAACCAACCTGAATTGCTTGGTCAGAGTTCTTGCACTTGCCACACATCGAAATTAAGAAATTGTACACCGCTACCTACAACATAGAAAATAGTAACATCCAATCAGTCAAAGAAACGAAAAAATGATGCGTTCTACTCCAACATATTAGGGTGGGCTAATACAGGTTCACCTAACTAACCATCATGAAATTTAGTGTCAGTTCAAGCTCGAAAGTTCAAGGCAAGCAATATGAAACGATAAACAATGAGATAAGATCATCTGAAGAAGATGTCGAAAACCTACGTCAGGAATCAAGCCCATAGCTTTCATTTCATCTCTGAAGTAGAACGCATCCTGCAAGCGGGCACTTTTCATGGTTCCAACAATCAAAGAATGGAAAACATCTCGACCCGGCTGCACTCCATCCAGCACCATATCATCGTAGACATCTCTCAACAAATAACCCCTGCAAAAAAGAAAATAAATTTCCCACAATGATTCAATTCCCAACACACTGATTCAGACACGTCACACGAGCAAAAAGGGGAAGGAGGGAAAACCTGCGCTGAGAAGTGAGAGAAGCAACGACGGTGTTGTACTCGGAGACATTATTGGCATAATTCCGCTTGGCGTATTCCTCCGTGGAAGCGGCTGCGGCGAAGTATCGCCGGCCCAGAGCTCGGATTACCGCCGGCCGGGCACCTGCCGGGTACACAACATTTGAGATCAGTACTAGACGGAATGACTGAACAAAAAAACGTAGCTTTCATCGGATTGAGTGGAAGGGTGTACCGAGAATGGAACGAAGGGGGAATTTCATGGATGGAAGAGCGCTGTCAGCTGAGCTCTGAGTAGGGTTTTTGTCGTCGGAGCTAGAAAGTAAAAACCTTTCTCGTTTTCCAGAGAGTGAAAGGACGTGGAACTGGGAACAAAAGTGATAGTCGTATCTACCATCTACAATGTACATCCCCAATGTTTTACGGTAAGTCATTTTAGCCCTCTTAACTTTACTCAACTCTTATACTAAGACGCACTAGAATGCGTATATTTCTGTGCTACCATTTCAATTTCAAAATATTTTGCTGGTTGTTAAAAAATGTGTGTGCTTAACCTTACAGTTAAATGTGCCTGAACACTGGACAATTCCAAAATATATTGTTTAAGAGTTTTGAAGCAATTAAATATCAAGATTATGGTAATAAAGTAAGGCAACATCGAAGTGTAATATGGTGAAGCTAGTCAATAGTTAATACATATCAAAGGAAAAATTAAAATCATTTTTTTTTTTTGATAGGTAACCTGCTTTATATAAGATTATGCAGCACTGTCAGTTACATTATCCAGACTGAGCTGGTCAATTAAGAACACAGGTGGGCGATCAAGCCACACTTCTCTAGTATCCCATCGGGTACCACTGTGTGCCATTATGTGAGCTGCCCCATTAGCTTCCCGCCGAGTGTGACGTACCAACTCAGCACCCAGATTCGCTCGGCCAAAGTAATGCTTGACACTGCTGCAAATGATTCCAACTTCATTAGCTATAGGAGCTTCGTCTCGAAGGTAGTTAACCACATTAAGGCAGTCCATTTCCAGCACAATGCGCTTGATCCCCAGCTGCCTAGCCAGCTGAACTCCGAATTCTGCTGCGAGAACCTCCACCATATCCACACTGTGTATGCCCCGTACTCTTTTGGCCGCCGCTGCTATGAACCGACCCTGGTAGTTGCGTATAACAGCCCCGAGACCAGCTCCCTCTCCTTCAGGCAGTAGGCCAGCATCAGTATTTACTTTCGTCCACCCTACTGGTGGCCGATCCCACCTGGCAGGTTGGCTGTCTTCTATGATTTCTTCCTTCTGGTTCCGTTGGTATTCATGGAGGAAAGCCAAAGCTCGCATCACCACTTCATCTTCCGGCCACTTATGTCCATTGAAGCACTGAGCATTTCGTTCATTCCACAAGGCCCATAGCAAAGTTGCCCATTCCTCAAAAACTTCCTTCGGCTGCTCCTTAGCTACCTTCGACATCCATGTCAAACAATCCATCGTTTCCGGTACGTCAAACACTGCCGCTAGAGGTGACCCTCGCCAGATTCTAGAGCTCCAACTACAATCGCGGAAACGGTGGATCTGGGTTTCCGTCTCGTTACAGTAGGGGCAGATGTCACTCCGCCGTTCATTATGCGCACTGATTTTCTGACCTGTAGGTAAAACTTCTCTGGCGAATCTCCATAAGAATTGCCTCACCTTTGGTGGAATGTCCAACGCCCAGAGCTGCTTCCATATTTCTTTGCTTCCCCTGGCTTGGATACCTTCCTCGGCCATATAACCTTCTAACCACTGTCGATAGCCGTCCTTCACAGTATACATGTCGCGGTCATTATGATGCCAAATGAGCTGGTCCTGTACCTCTCGCCCACGCAGGGGAATGGTGAGTATCATGCAGACTGTTTCCAGGGGGAAGCATCTCGTCAGCAGAGCCTCATCCCATTGCTCAGTCTCCGGCTCTATAAGATCTCGAACGTATGCATCGACATGAAGCTCCCTTGGGGCCGAAGTGACAAAAGTGCTCGGCCCTTCCGGCAGCCAACGGTCGCCCCAGATTCTCACCTGCTCTCCGTTTCCAATCCGCCATCGGAGCCCCTTGCATAAGAACTCTTGTGCCCCCATCAAACTCCTCCAGATATAGCTCGGGTTGTACCCAATATTCGCGTCTAGTATCGAGCAGTGTTTATGGTACTTAGCCTTGAGAATTCTTGCTATCAACGATGATGGTCTTTGGCTAAGGGACCAGAGCTGTTTTGCTAGGAGCGCCATATTAAAGCCCTTCATATCCCTGAAACCCATACTCCCATCCTCCTTCAGCATCACCAGTTCTTCCCTGCGCAGCCAGCGTGCTCGCCGCTCACTCCCCTTTTGACCCCACCAAAAATTGATGATTAACCGATGCACCTCGTCTAGGATCCCATCCGGAAGCTTAAAGACAGACATGGCATATGTGAGCTGGGCTTGTGCTACTGATTTAATCAACACTTCACGTGCTGCCGTCGACATCACTCTCTCCTTCCAGCCCTTCAGTTTCTGCTTCACCCTCTCTTTGAGACCCTCGAACAGGGCTTTTTTGGATCTGCCCACTTCTGTCACCAGGCCGAGATACTTGTCCTGCTTCTCCACAATTTTCATCTCGAGGGTACCGCCCACAACAAGTCTGCTATGTGGTTTAACGTTAGCTCCAAACGAAACTTCTGACTTCTGAAAATTGACTAGTTGCCCTGATTCTCGTGCATATGCCTGTAGGATACTTTTTAACTCCAGGCTCTCCTGTTGTGTTGCCCTGGCAAAAAAGATGCTATCGTCAGCAAAAAAGAGATGGGTAATCACCGGGGCTCCCCTAACCACCTCCAGCCCATGCAACCGGCCTTCTGTCATTGCCTGGGTTGTATAGGCCGATAATCCCTCCGCACACAGCAGGAAGAGATAAGGTGAGAGAGGGTCACCCTGCCGAATGCCCCTACTCGGGGAAAAAGTAGGAGAGCGATGGCCGTTGACCAACACAGAATATGAAACTGAAGTCACACCCATCATAATGAGTTTGATCCACTGTTCATCAAAACCCATGCGACGCATTACTCCCTCCAGAAATTTCCACTCCACCCGGTCATAGGCCTTAGCCATATCAATCTTCGCTGCAAAGAAGCCATGCTTCCATTTTTTGCTTTTCTTCATCGTATGGAAACACTCAAATGCGGCCATGATGTTGTCCGTGATCAATCTCCCAGGCACAAAAGCACTCTGCTGCGGAGATATTATCTTGTTCAGCAGTGACTTCATTCTGTTTGCCAGGACCTTCGACACAATCTTGTACAATACATTGCACAAGCTTATGGGCCGGTACTCCTTTGGGGAGGTCGGTTGCTTCGTCTTCGGAATTAGGGTGATGAGAGTATGGTTTAGACCCTCTGGTAGAACTCCTGTAGTAAGAATTTGCATAACTGTAGCTGTCACTTCCTCCCCTATAATGTCCCAATATTTTCGAAAAAAGAACACTGATAGGCCATCGGCTCCTGGAGCCTTTCGTTTCCCCATCTGCTTAAGGCCCCAAAAATTTCTTCTCGAGTAAACGGCTGCAGAAGGGCTTCATTATCCTCATTGGTGACCCGCGGCGAGATCGTGTCAAGCACTGGCCATGTCGTGGGAGCTTCCCCTGCCGTAAACAGTTTTTCAAAGTATTGCATCATACAAGAAGTAACTCCATCCTGCCCTACATACCACCTCCCTGCTTCATCTTTAATTCTTCTTATTGAGTTCCTCTTTCGCCTGGCCGATGCTTTTCTATGGAAAAAATTAGTGTTCTTGTCCCCACCCTTTAACCATCCTACTCTTGATCGCTGCTGCCAGTACTGCTCTTCGTTGTCCAAGCAGTCCGCCATTTCCCTTTCCAAAGCTCGGCATTGTTCTAGGACTCCCTCTGTTTTTGGCATTCGCTCGAGCGCCCTCAATGCCCGGTTAATCCGATCCTTCTGTTTAGTGAACTGGGGAAAAGTACTTTGGCTCCACTCCTCCAATTTCTGACCACAAGCTGACATTCTTTGTAGAATGTTCGATCCATCCAAGTTCCAAGCCTGCTCCACGATGCCTGCACAAGCCATGTGTTTCGACCAGTAAGGCTCAAACCGAAAGGAGCGCCCCCATCGAATTTCCACATCTTCGGCTCCTCGAGTGTCACATGTAATTGGGCGGTGGTCGGAGCTTGCCCTATCACAGTGTTGTACCCGGTTTAGAGAAAAAATTTGTCGCCATCCATCATTTGCCACAAAGCGATCAAGTCGCTCCTCTATGTAACCTCCATGGGTCCGCCTATTCTCCCATGTAAAAGGGTAACCATGGAAGCCCAAGTCTTGGAGCCCTGCCTCACGGAGACAGTCGTCAAAATTGCTCATCTCGTGTTCATGAACTCCTCTACCGCCACTCTTTTCTTCAGCTGAACAAACCTGATTGAAATCTCCCCCACAGAGCCATGGACCATTCCATTGTTGGCTCAGCGAAGTTAATAGCTCCCAGGTTTTCCATTTATCATTACTATTTGGCCATCCATAGATGCCCGTAAACCTCCACGTACCTACACCGTCCTCCTCGACTGCAACATCCACATGGTTGAAAGAAATATCCATCATCGTGATAGACAGCTCCTCCCCCCACCATATACTTAATCCGCCCGCTCTATTCCTTATAGAAATATTTGCTGGCCAGCTCTCACCATATTTGAATCCACACAAGTCTCGTAAAGTCGTATTCTCTGTCACTGTCTGTTTAGTTTCCGTTAGAAAAACCACATGGGGGGAAGTACGTCGCAAAAGTGCACGTAATGAATTCACTGCTCGCTTATTCCCCAATCCGCGGCAGTTGTAGCTTAAGATTCTCATCTGATCCGTGGAGGGGATAGGTTCCCCGCACCATTTTTGCTCATTCCACTCTTCGACCCGCCATTAATGGCTCTATCCTTCCCGCCCGGCTTTCCATCATGCTGCTTTAGACTAGCTGAAGTTTCCTTCTGCGGGGCCTTCTGCTTACGGTTTCCTTGTGAGTTATGAAAAGTCTGGGGGCTCCGGAGCAAGTCCGTACCCAAACTTATAGTCCTATGCCCACTCGTCGACCGCTCAACTGCTGCTGCCTGGGGAGCTTCCCCAACATGTTTGTGCTGTTGAGGTACACTCTGGTGCCCCTCGCTTCTCAACTCGTTACTTCTCTGGTTCCCACCCCCGCCAGCTGAGTTATCCGAGGGAGGCCGCTGGACTATGTTGGTGGGGTTGGTGTTTTCTTCTGTCAGTGCTTCCTCTTCCGTCATTTCAGCATCCTGTGAGTTGTGGTCATTTTCGAGTCGCATTTCTGCATCCTTGGCCCCTTCCACATTCTGCAAATCTTTCTCTAATACCGCAAAGCGTGACCCTGTGGCCTCATTGGCAGCTAGTGATGAGGTATTACCACCTAGGGACGCATTAGTGTTACCTTCAGGAGTAGCTGACTTCTTCTTCCAATTTTTACCCTTCGGTTTCGCTACCATCCACTCCCCATACGGAGTTTCATTAGCCTTGTCTTTCTCCTCCTGTGTCTGTTTCGGCTGCAAGGGCTCATCTGTGGGTCTTAATAGCGGGCATGATACTCTGGCATGTCCATATTTTCCACACTCAGTGCAAATACGGTGCAATCCTTCATACTCGATGTAATAGGTTAGCCCTTCTATTTTGAACTGTGAGTTTGTTACAATATCGACGTATATCAACTTGCAAATTAACTTGATTCCCAATTAGTAATTAAATATCTAAAATAATATAAGATGGTTTGAATTGAAGATACATATTAGGGTTTTATAGGAGTAGGAGGACTAAACTTATTTTTTTTTTACCATTAAATTACTCGTTATTCACTAAATCTTAATATAGTTTCGCTATAAAATCAAATTAACAATTTTATCATAGTTTCACTATAATACTTAATACATTTCTTAAAACCGAATAAATTCTTCTCGGCTCTACATTGTTAGATTCGAGTCGTTGAAATAATTTATGGTAATTAAAATAGTTAGTATAGTGTTAAAACTTAAAAGTAGTCATTTCCAAATTAATATTCATTTAAGAATTAGACATTCCTTAACTAACATTGTTTCCAAACCAATGTTGATTGATTGCTCTCACCCTTTGATTAAGGAGTTGAGCAACCCTTTAATAGTAGCAACTTCCAATTTCATTTTCTAAGCATTATTGCCATAACTCATATCCCAAACCTTTTCAACCCAACATGTAAACCATTGTTTTCGTATGTATTACAGGGTTTACTATCATATCTCCAGGGCAATAATCAATCTTTCTCTACAGACAGCCAGTCATACGAAACGGTAAACTTCTTTTAACCAGCCAATATCCAAGTCCAACCCAGCTCCACGTTTTGCAAGAATTTGAACCAAACCGTCCTTCCATCTTCCCCATCTCTTCAATCTCCACAAGCCACTCTCCCACTTTCCAGTAAAATAAAATAAAAAAATACAAAGCCATTCTCCACTCACTTCCGTCCATCACCATCACATATTCACATCCATTTTGAAAAGGGTAAAACATTTTGAAAAGCTCCAACTCCCCTGTTTTTTTCACTGTTCTTCCCTCTCTTGTCCACCATTCTGGTCCTCTGATCTCAAAGCTCAACCAAAAATAGAAATAAACCTGACGGACCGATCGCTACCACTGCCACAACCATGACCGTTCCTCAAGTGAAGAAAGAGCAGGTTTTTCTCTTTCTTTCAACACTACTACGCTATAGGCTCTGCATATTTGAAGCTTTGAGCCTGACTTCTCCGTTGTTCAGTTGCAGGAGAAGAAGGGTAGGCCAGGGAAGGTGAAGGTTTCGTCCTCTAACAAACAGGTGAGAAACCCACCCACCCACCCACCCACCTTCTCTTCTCCTCTTTCTCTCTTCTCACCACTCTTTGCTCTATTGTGCTTCCGTTTGGTGATTCGTCAATGCGCTTTTTGAGATTCTTTTTGGTTGCTTCCGGCAAGCTGTATTTTTCATCATTGAAATGAGCTGCCTCGTCCCAACAAAGCCAAAGTTCATCGTCATTACTATAATCAACTGGCTGTAGTGGGTTCTGAGATTCTAACTTCTTAGTCAAAATTTCATTAATCAGCTATTGGGTACTAGACTACTAGCACCTTTTGTTTGAAGGAATATCACTTTGGGGTTTGAGTGCAGAAGTAGTAAAATGGGTTTTTGAAAAGGCATATTCTTGGCCATTTGCTATATACTTTTGGAAAGTTTGTAACTAGTGAAAGATTAAGGATACAAAGGTAAGCGATGTGATGCAACCTTTTCTTCCCCATTTTCGGCTATGAAGGCTCTCAGTCCGTTGTATGATAGTGAGCTGATGAAGAAGAGAGAACACACTCATTCTTAACTCAAAGTGGGCATTCTACTTTCTTTGAGCACATGAAATTCGAAAATAATTTACTATTGATGCTTATGACAGGAAAGAGGGATTGTTCCAACCAAGTCTGGCTTCAAGAGGGCGACAAGCGAAAGTGTGTATGTTAATGGCGAAGTGAAGAATGCTGTAATGAAGAGAGCACAGGAGATAGAAGCCAGTCTACCAAGAAACTTCCCTACCATGATAAAGATTATGCTCCCTTCTCAAATCTCGGGTGGGTTTTGGCTGGTAAGTGAGTGCTATCAAAGTTTGACATATCATAATGCTACAAATTTTGACATGGGTAAACCTTACAGCGTATGCTTGGCATTGCTCCAGGGTCTTTGCAAAAAGTTCTGCATCAAGCATTTGGGTGAAAAGGACTTCATAATGGACTTGGAAGACGAGGATGGCAAAGTCTCTCGAGTGAATTGTCTAGTCAGAAATGCAGGACTTAGCGGGGGATGGAAAAAGTTCTCAACCGATCACAAATTAGTTAAAGGAGATGTCGTAGTTTTCCAGTTGGTTAAGGCAAACAAGTTCATGGTAACTTGGTTTGAACTTATTTGATTAAATTTCTTGGCTTAAAGTTTCAGTTCCTTCTACCCAAAGTTAAAGAGTTCATCAGATCAGCACATTTTGACTCCCTTTTGCCATTTATGTAGGTCTACATTGTGAGGGCAAGTGATTTTGAGGAAAATGATGTTGCTCTTGGCCTTCTGAAACTGGAGACTAGTTTGGAAGAGAAATCTAGCTCAGATGAAGTGGAGGGTGCTCTTGACCTTATGGAGCTGGATGGTGTTTTGGAAAAGAAATCTGGTAAGCTTCTTTTTCCCCAACCCAAGCAAATTACTTATTGAAGTGGCTGAAACTGGGCAGAAGGAGAATGTGGTGAATTTCATTCATACTTGTAGCAAAAGCTTGTTCCTTTTATTTCCTCCAGCTCATGCAAAGGATCTGAGCAGAAGTGTCAAAGCAACTGTCATGAAGACTGTTGATGATTCTGATATTTCGTCTGAAGATAACTATGAACCAGAGGAATCTGAGAATGGCAGTGATGAAGGTTTCGGATTCCATGTCCTAGACGGGATCAGGATGTCTTCAGCATCAGCTGTTGATTTCCAGCAGGTAAAAAGCTTTGATGACTTTGATATTATTGTGAACGGCTTGGTGATCAATTCTGAGCTCTCAAAGCACATCCAGTTCAAGTACTATGAACTGTGTAGCAGTCAGAAGTTGTTCCTCCATGAACAAATCCTCAATGGTCTCAACTGTAAGTTGATAGCCGGAGTAATCGCTGAGACCATTAACATTGCTGATGCCATAAGAGCTTCAAAGTTTAGCGGTGTGGGTAATGATAACGGTCAGCAGAAGGAAGACTTTGTGACTTGGGAGAGCACATTGTTAGCTTTTCAGAAGCTGGGAATGAATGTGGAGTTCATACTCACCAGGTTGAGGCAACTCATGCGGCTCTGTGACATTGCCAATAGGTGTAAGAGGTTGAAGACTGAGAGGGTCGAGGTAGGCAAGGAGGTGAAGGTTCTGGAGGCGAAACTCGAGGAATCTGTTCGAAGAATGAGAAGGATTGATGAAGAGATCGAGAAGTTGGAAATTGACGATGTGGAGGATGTTGAGGTGAAGTTCAGAGAATTGGCTAAAGCTCCATGGTCAGTTTGACTTGTAGTAAGTAGTAACACAGGTTATTCATTTTGTTGCACAAGAGTTTGGAAAAGTATGCTCGTGAACATGGTGCATTGATTATTTTGTATGTAATGGCTAATTGATAGTCGAGCCTGGTCCTTCAACAAATGAAGTTGGAGCTAATAGAAGTAAGGTTTTAGTTATCTAAGGAGACTTCTGGTTTTGGTCAGTAGGCTTGCTTTTGAAGATTAGAGTGTGATTAGCAGACATCTGATAATGTTCAAACTATGTACTACACGTGTAGCAGCATCATTATATGCATTTCATAACGTAGAATATGCTGTCTTGTCAAGATAATCTTCCATGGTAACATTTCCATGTTTGAAGACCTAAGAAAGAGAGGCTTTCAAGTTTCAACTCTCTAGCTTGGTTTATAGATTAGTCACATGCTCTTGTTCCTTGCAATGAAAGGAAGGATTAGGATCCAGATCTCTATCCTGTCCCGAGCTAGCCCAATATGAAAGCCCAGCCCAACTTTTTCATTTACGAAGAAAGCCCAACCCAAAAGCACATGACCGTTTCATTTCTACTTTCTGTTCTATTACTGTTCGTGTTCTTTTCTCCTTCCCCTCTGGTTCTGAGATTCTCTCTGCAACTGGAATTGCTACTGAAGAAAGAAGAACGAAGAAACAGAGAATTGCTACGGGCGTTATCAAATTCTACTTCAGCTAGGATCATGACCATCCTTCAAGTCAAGAAAGAGCAGGCTGAACCCATTTTCCAAAGACCACCTCGTTCGGTAAGTTTACTCTCTGCTTGCAAAGCTGTAACTTTCAGCTTCACATCTCTCTCTCTTGTTCGCTTCAATCTTGGTGTCTTTTTCTTTCTTCGATTATGCTGCAGGGTGAGAAAAGAAGCACGCAAGAATTCAACGATGGGTTGCTCTGGTTCTCTCTCTCTCTCTCTCTCTCTCTCTCCTCCATTCAGTCTTTGTTTACTGGCCTTGCTAGAATTCTGATTGAAGGAAGAATTTCTCAAATGAATTGAATGTTCAGAGTTCAGCTTGTGAGGCTGAATTTATACTCTGGTTACAGAGTTCAACGGAGGGAAATACAGTTACAACAACCTATCTAATTTACAGTATTAGTCCTAGTTACAATCTACTATTACTAAACTAATCCTAAGCTACTTGGTTATTTACAGAGTGATCCCTATCATCTAATACCCCCCGCAAGCTAAGCATGGATAGACTTCAGGTTTAGCTTGGATGTAAGGTCGATGAAGGTGTGGACAGGCAACGCTTTGGTGAATGGATCAGCCAGCTGGAGT
Source organism: Linum trigynum (assembly GCA_964030455.1). Classification (NCBI taxonomy): domain Eukaryota; kingdom Viridiplantae; phylum Streptophyta; class Magnoliopsida; order Malpighiales; family Linaceae; genus Linum; species Linum trigynum. The sequence continues at coordinate 46,139,620 of OZ034813.1, read as the reverse complement.
GTGGTGGATATGTGTTGAACTTTCAGTTTCCCAGCAAGCACTTGGTCGCGAGTAAAATGGCAGTCGACTTCGATGTGTTTGGTACGTTCGTGCTGGACAGGATTCTCTGTCATTTTGACAGCAGAGAGACTGTCGCAATAGATGCTGTATGGAAGGGGAGGTTGGACTGGAAGTTGATGGAAAAGCGCCGTCATCCACTGAAGTTCCTGAGATGTATCCGCCAATGCCCTTTACTCGGCTTCTGTGGAGGAGCGTGAAATTGTCTGTTGCTTCTTCGAGCGCCAGCTGATCAAGGAGTTCCCTAAAAATACACAAAAACCAGTCACTGATCGTCTAGTATCTGGGCATCCAGTCCAATCTGAATCCGAGAAGGCAGTAAGACGTGTAGAAGAGTTGGAAGGGAAAAATAATCCTCGGTCAGGAGTGGTTTTGAGGTATCGAAGGAGCCTGTGGGTGGCTAGTTCGTGTGCTGAAGTGGGAGAATCAACAAATTGACTTAGTTGGTTGACAGTATAGCAGATATCAGGTCTTGTATTGCAAAGATATTGTAGTCGACCAATAAGTTTTCTGTAGCTGCTATGATCTTGGTCATTTAAAGGGGTACCATCCTTAGCAGAGAGATGAGTGGCAGGAATAGAAGGAGTAGTTGTAGGTTTAGAAGCTAGGAACCCAGTATCAGACAACAAATCAAGTGTATATTTGCGTTGACATAAATGGATTCCAGATTCTGATCTTGAAACTTCCATTCCAAGGAAGTACTTTAATTTACCAAGATCCTTTATTGTGAAAGCAGTGTCTAATTGTTGTTTTACAAACTTGATTTCATCCATGTTGTTGCCAGTTAGTATAATGTCATCAACATATACTAGTAGAGCTGTGAATGATGAACCAGAGTACTTAGTGAATAGAGAATAATCACTGTGAGATTTCTGGTAGCCAAGGGCCTCTAAGGTTGCTGCAAGTTTTTCATACCACTGTCTACTAGCTTGTTTTAAGCCATAAAGTGATTTTGTAAGTTTGCAAACCTTGTTATGATATGATGGGTGGACTTTCAAACCTGGAGGCAGTTTCATATACACATCCTCATGTAAATCACCATGTAGGAATGCTGTATTAACATCTAACTGCTCCAGATGCCATTTGTAAATGGAAGCTAATGGCAAAAGGATTCTGACAGTAGTCATTTTAACAACAGGTGAAAAAGTGTCCATGTAGTCTATACCAGGTGTCTGAGTGTATCCTTTAGCTACTAAACGTGCTTTGTACTTGTCTATTGTCCCATCCTGTTTGAATTTGAGTCTAAAGACCCATTTATTTCCAATTATGGGTACATTAGGAGGGGGGTCGACCATAACCCATGTTTTTGTTTTCTCAAGAGAGGCAAACTCTGAGTTTACAGCTGCTAGCCATTCTTTGCTCTTAGCAGCTTCTTTGTAGGTTTTTGGTTCCCTTACTTGAGTTATAGAAAGGGCAAAATGTCGATGAGATGGACTCAAAGATCGATATGTAAGCATTTGTTGAATAGGATAATTGACAGAGGAAATCAATGATGCTTGACTGATTAGATTACACTTGTAATCATTCAGCTTAGCAGGTCTGATAATAGGTCTAGTAGACCTTCTTAATTGAGGTTGATGTACAGGTAAGGAATCATGGATTGTTGTTGGTGATACTGGAGCATCAGTAGGAAGAACTGATGGCAGTTGAGAGAGAACAGGAGATGGATTAATGGTGTGAGCTTTAGTAAATTCCAGGTCTGCAGAAACTGCTGGAAAAACTGGAAGAGGAACTGAGGAGGTCAAATTTTGATTGACCTGTTGAAAAGGAAAAATAGTCTCATGGAAAGACACATCTCGTGATGTGAAAATGTTGTGTGTTACTAAATTGTATAATCTGTACCCTTTTGTACCAAGAGGATGCCCTAAGAAAATACAAGGGTTTGCTCTATGATCAAGTTTAGTTCTGGTTGCTTGAATGGTTGCAGCATATGTAAGGCAGCCAAAAACTTTTAAATGATTTAAAGTAGGTGAAGAACCAGTAAGCTTTTCAAAAGGGGTAAGATTGTTTAAAAGAGTGGTGGGAGTTCTGTTGATGAGATGAACAGCATGCATTGCTGCAAAATTCCAGAACTGTGTAGGCAGTGAGGCTTGAAAAAGCAAGGCTCTAGTAACTGCCAGTATGTGCTGATGCTTTCTCTCTACAATTCCATTTTGTTGAGATGTATACACACAGGTGGTTTGATGGATAGTTCCTTTTGATTTGTAAAATCCTGGTACTTGGAACTCAAGACCATTATCTGTTCTTATGACTTTAATTTTGCTGTTGAACTGTGTTTCAACAAAAGCAAAAAAAGAAATAATAGTGGGACGAGCCTCAGACTTTGATTTCATAGTAAAGATCCAAGTATGTCTACTAAAGTCATCAACGATGGTCAAAAAGTATGAATGACCTTGAATTGAAGTGATTGGGGCATTTCCCCAAATGTCAACATGTACAACATCAAATGGAGCTGTTGTTTTGCTGAAACTAGTGGGAAATGGCAGTCTCTTCTGCTTTGCCTTAAGGCAAACTGTACAATGGTAATCAGGAAGAGCAGAAATGGATTTATCTAAACTATGTAGAGTCTTGAGTTTAGTTGCTGGAATGTGACCAAGTCTGTAGTGCCAGATGTCAATGGAAGGCTGTGATGTTGAAAAAGCCACTGTAGGAGAAGAAGCTGGTAGTACTTGAGTTGTGTTAATGATCAGATTTTGTTGGAGTTGAGCAGTTTGAGATGGATGGTGTAGAATGTACAAACCATCAGCTAAGCTAGCTGTTCCAATCATTGTCAAACTGGGGTAGGCCTGAATAAAACACAAAGAGTAATGAAACCATAAGCATATGGTTGAACTACGTACTAGTTTACTAACTGAAACTAGATTAAACGTGAAAGAGGGAACAAGCAAAACATCATACAAAATCAGATGATCTGAATACTTGACAGTCCCTATGGCTGTGACAAACACTTTATGGCCATAAGGCAAATGAACATAGGTGTTCTGTACTGGTTTGGAGTGTGAAAAATGGTGGGGAGAACAGATAATATGGTCTATAGCACCCGTGTCTAAAATCCACTTATTAGTAAGAGAACAATTCACATTCAAAACATAGTGAATGATACCTGACTGCTCAGTAGGTTCAAAACCATGAGAAACAACAGAATTTGCTATGCTGATTATGTTGTGCTGACCAGATCCCTCACTATCATTGGAAGCTGAATAATGAGCTGGATTATTAGCAGTGTATGCCTCATGGAAAGTAGATGGAGGTGGAAAGAACTGCTGCTGAGTAGGAGCAGAAAACTGTGTTGATTGGATAACATTCTGTGGTGTGGAAGAAGGCTGCTGAGAGTAAGGCTGCATAATGTGAAGCATCCTTTGATAGTTTTGCTGGAAACTCTGCCAGTCAGACTGATTGATCATTACTGCCCCATTAGAGGCCTGAGTGAGATCAGAAGAAACATTGTTGGCCTGTCTAGAAGGCTGTTGCTTCTTCTTAGATTGGTATCCAGGAGGATAACCATTCTTTTTGTAACATATGTCTTTTGTGTGGCCAGTGTATCCGCAGAAAGTACACACATGCTTCTTGCTTGGCTTCTTGAAATTCTGACCAACACCCTGAACACCCAGATGCTGTCCAGCTGCTTTGGTAAAAAATGCCATACTAACTGAAGCAGGATTGTGAGCAGGCTGTGGTTTAGGAAGTAATCCATTTTCCCTTTCATGTTGTACCATCATAGCAAACACTTTGTTAATAGGAGGTAAAGGATCAAGCAGCATCACAGTGGATCGAGGACCATTGAAGTTATCATTGAGATTCCTCAAGAAACGGATAACCTTGTCATTCATGTGATCTTTACGCAGAGAAGCTAAAACACAGTGACAAGTAATTCCACATTCACAATCGGGGATAAACCTATAGTTGGCTAACTAATCCCACAAGGCTCTTTGCTTTGAGTAGTACTGAGAGACACTAAGAGTACCTTGCTTGAGATTGAAAATGGCTTCTTGAAGATCCGCAATCCTGAAAGAATCGCCTTGGGAGAATTGCTCTCGCAACTCTGTCCAAGCACCAATAGCAGTGGTCACGTAGAGGATGCTTTCAACAATAGTGGGATTCACAGATCGTTGAATCCAGCTGAGCAGAAGCTTGTTATTGCGATTCCAGGGCTCCAACAGAGGGGAATCATCACTTGGCTGCGGGATTTTGCCATTCAAGAACCCTAATTTGTTCTTGCCATCGATGACAAGAATCATGGAGCGCTCCCAACTCGAGAAATTATTCTCACTAAGTGGTTGAGAAACGAGACATTGCCCCCAATTCTCTGAGGGATGAATGAAGAACGGTGAGGCAGGATCGGAGATCGGAATGCCTTTGTACAGAACGCCATTGATGCCAATGGTGCGACCTCCAGTGTGAGGATTTGCAGGGTGGGCATCGTCGCCAGAAGAGGAAGAATCGTGAATCGCCATAGGAGAACGATTACGAGAAGGAGAAGATTCGGAAGCGAGAGAGTGAGACGAAATCGGCTCAGTTGAGCTCTGATACCATGCTAGAATTCTGATTGAAGGAAGAATTTCTCAATTGAAGAATGAATTGAATGTTCAGAGTTCACCTTGTGAGGCTGAATTTATACTCTGGTTACAGAGTTCAACGGAGGGAAATACCGTTACAACAACCTATCTAATTTACAGTATTAGTCCTAGTTACAATCTACTATTACTAAACTAATCCTAAGCTACTTGGTTATTTACAGAGTGATCCCTATCATCTAATAGGCCTTCGTTTGGTGGTTCTCACTAGTCATTCCCCTTTTGAGATTTCTTTAGTTCGCTTCAATCAAGTTCTTTAGTGGTTCCTTTGCATGGTCATGACTGACAATCAACTGGTTGTAGTGGGTTTCTTGTCAAATGGTTGTCTTCTTCCTAGGCTTAAAATCCCAAACTTGAGGTGGCCATTCCAAAATTTCCGTGAACACATAAAATTTGGGGGGAAATTGACTGTTTCATGCTTATATAACAGAAAGGAGGATTTGTTCCAATCAAGTCAACTGTAAGGTCAGCCAAAATCTCACAATTTCATACTCTTAAGCTGCATCACTTCTTCTTTTTAGATGGTCATTAACATCTTCTGAACTTCATGCCTTGCAGCTCTTACGAGCCTGAGAATGATGTAATGAGAAAAGCACAGGAGATTGTATCTAATCTATCTGCAAACTTCCCTTCCTTGATAAAGGTCATGCACCCTTCACATGTTAATAGAGGAGCTTCTGTGGTAAGCCTATTGAAATTCTACATGTTATTCGATTACCATCAATGATTTAGGAATTTGAATGCTTGTTAATGTGTACGTTACTGGATTGCTGCTGGGCGCTGGCATGGCAGCGTCTATTGGCAGAGTTTTGCCACAAGCATTTACCTGAGGAGGACTCAATGATCGAGTTGGAGGATGAGAATGGTGAAGTTGACACGACAAAGTATCTAGCCTATAAGAACACTTTCAGTGCGGGATGGGCAGCGTTTGCCAGCAAGCATGATTTAGTTGAAGGAGATGTTCTGGTTTTCGTGTTACTTAAGCCAACCAAATTCAAGGTACTATTTAAAGTTTCAGTTCCTTCTGCTTAAGAGTTCAAAGTTTCAAGGAACCATATTTTGAATTTACCATTTCTTAAGGTCTACATTGTGAGGACAAGTAGGTCAGAGGGAGTGGATGGTGATCTTGATATGGGGAAGAAACCTGGTAAGACTAAAACCCCTTCCTGGCCCCCAAGCAAGTTATTTATGATGTTTGTTATGGCTTTTGGGTAGGAACTAGCTGAAACTGAATAGAAGGAGAAGGAGAATGAGGTAAACTTCGTTCGTACTTGTAGTAAAAGCTTGCTCCTTGATTTTCTTCAGTTTACACAAACAATCGGAGTACAAGTGGCAAGTCAGCTTTCAAAACTGTCCACGATTCTGATCTTTCATCCGACGATAACTACGTACTTGATGAGTCGAAGAATGAAAGTGATGAAGATTTTGGATTCGATATCCCGGACGGTATTCGGATGTCATCAGAATCCACAGTTGATTTCCGACAAGTGAAGAGCTTTGCTGACTTTGACATTATAGTGAATGGCTTGGTGATCAACAGTGAGCTCTCTAAGCAGCTCCAGCATAAGTACTATGAACTATGCAGCTGTTGGAAAAAATGGATCGAAATGCTCACTGACTCTCTTATTTCTTCACCTTCCCACAACTCACAATTGCTCAAACACTCTCTACTTTCTTTCTTATTTGCTTTGCTTTGCTTGGGATGAAGAAATCATACACAAACCATGGCTATTTATAGCCAAGTTCCAACACTAAATTGTGGCTTATACTTTGCCACACCTAACTACCATTTTACACCTACTTAACCCCACAAATATCTACCCATTTGTGGTTCTTCTTTTTTCTTCTTTTCTTAATCCATAACTACCCACATTAATACACACTCTAGATAACTCCACACACTTCACAACTCTAACTAGTTGTGATGTTACATTTTTTTTTTGTTTATTAAACTTTATTCTTCAATACTCCCCCTTAAAGTTTAATTCACCATTACTCCGAGTTCGTATCATGCTTGAGTAGTGTCTTCGCCACGAAGTTCAGCGCCACCAACATTCTTCTTGTTGATCATTCCAAGTTCTCTTTTGAACTCTTCAAACTTGACTCTCGGAAGTGCTTTAGTGAAAATATCTGCAATCTGATCTCCAGTCTTCACTGCTTTCATCTCTATCTCTTCCTTCAACACTTTCTCTCGGATAAAATGATAATGAACTTCAACATGCTTTGTTCTAGCATGAAACACAGGATTCTCTGCTAACTTGATAGCGGGTAAGTTGTCACAATTTAATGGAACCGAGTAATCAACTTCTTGATGAAGGTCCTTCAAAAGTTGCACTAGCCAGGTGCACTCTTGTGATGCCATTGCTGCCGCTCTATATTCGGCCTCTGTACTTGACAACGAAACGGTCGGCTGTCTTTTACTACACCACGACACTGCTCCTGAACCGAGTGTGAACAGATATCCTGTTGTCGAGCGACGAGTTTCTAGGTCTCCAGCATAATCAGCATCACAATAACCTTTAAGTTTGCACTCTACTCCCTTCTTGTAAATTATCCCATGATCAATGGTTCCCTTGACATATCTCAAAACTCTTTTGATGATCTCAAGATGAACCTTCTTGGGATTCTGCATGAAACGGCTAACGACTCCAACTGCATAAGAAATGTCGGGACGTGTCAAAGTTAGGTAGATTAAACTACCCACAAGTTGTCTATACATCGTCACGTCTTCTAAATCTTTCCCCTCTTGTGAGTTGAGTTTAACGTTAGCCTCCATCGGTGTTGTCGTAGGCTTGCACTCTTGTAGCCCGAACTTCTCTAGCAACACTATGGCATATCTCCGCTGACTAAGAAATAAGCCATCTTCTCTTTTCTCGACTTCAAGTCCAAGAAAGTGCTTCAACTCTCCAAGTTCCTTCATTTGGAACCGTATGGATAGATTCGTTCGAGTTCGGTTGATTTCTTCTTCATCATCTCCAGTCACGATCAAGTCATCAACATAAACTAGCACAATTGCTAATTTTCCATATTGCTCCTTGACAAACAAACTTGAATCTGACGGAGTGACAGAGTATCCGCATTGGAGTAGAAATTCTCCAATCTTACCGTACCAAGCTCGAGGTGCCTGCTTCAGACCATATAGGGCTTTCTTGAGCTTACAGACATAGTCTGTGTTTATGCTCTCAAACCCTCTAGGTTGCTCCATGTAGATCTCTCGATCAAGCTCTCCATGTAAGAAAGCATTCTTCACATCTAGCTGCCACATTCTCCAAGACTTACTGGCTGCAAGTGCTAAGAGAACACGGACATTTGTGATCTTAGCAACTGGACTAAACGTCTCGTCATAATCCAGCCCATATTGTTGAGAAAATCCACGAGCGACCAATCGAGCCTTGAAACGCTCAATTGATCCATCTGACTTTGTCTTCACTTTGTAAACCCATTTGCAGGATATGGGCTTAACATCTTTAGGCTTTGGTACGAGTTCCCATGTTTGATTCTGCTCGAGAGCTTGAATCTCTTCTTTCATTGCGTTTCTCCATTCACCATGTTTTGCCGCTTTTTCGTAAGATGTTGGTTCTCTTACGCCAATATCTTATATCATGGCTACATTGGAAAATTTGGGATTTGGCTTTCTAGCCCTCTTCGATCTTCTGAGCTCTTGTTGAGGATCAACAATATGATCCAGTTGACTAGGTCGTTCTTCTTCTGTGACTGGCTGGTGAACTCCAGTCTTCCAAGGACTCTTGCCTTTTTCAGGAGAGCGAGTTTGAGCTCCCGCAAAACTTTCTCCTTGTTCAGCTTCTGCTGTTTTCACCTCTTCTTCACTAGACCTCTCTAGCAACCTCTCCTCCATCTCCTTTGAGTCTGGAAGTAGGACTGCTTCTGGGGACCACCAGGATGATGCTTCATCAAACACTACATTGCGTGACACATAACAGTTTCCTGTTGTTGGGTCGCAACATCTCCATCCTTCTCTTTGATTGTCATAGCCCACAAAAATGCATCGGACCGCCTTTTTGTCAAACTTGCTTCGAGCATGGTCTGGTACGAACACATAGCACACACAGCCAAATACTCGGAAATGACTGACATTGGGCTTCAACTTCCACAATTTCTCATAGGGGGATACAAACCCCAACTTTGGCTGAGGTAGTCTGTTGACAACATGAGCAACAGTCTTCATGCATTCTGCCCAAAACTTGGGAGGAACATTCTTTGCATGTAGCATGCTTCTGCAAATTTCTGCCAAGTGACGGTTCTTCCTCTCTGCTACTCCATTTTGTTGCGGAGTACCTGGGCAAGTCAACTGGCGTCGAATTCGGTGTTGCTTGAGAAATTGTGTGAATACGATTGAAGTGTACTCTCCTCCATTGTCTGTACGAAGACATCTGATCTTCTGACAGACTTCGACTTCGACAAGTTCTTTGAACATTTTGAACTTATCAAATGCCTCAGATTTCTCTTTCATGAAGTCAACCCAGACATATCTTGAGAAATCATCAATGAATGTAATCATGTACTTCATTCTAGACACTGAGGTATGCTTCACTGGTCCAAACACGTCTGAATGGACAAGCTCTAGAGGCATTTTAGACTTGAACTTTGAGTCTTCATAGGGTAGCTGATGAGCTTTCCCATACTGGCATCCGGCACATACGATATCGTCACGGATATCAAGTTGAGGAAGTCCTTTGAGCATGGACTTCTTCATCATCACCTTGAGCTTCTGATAGCCAACGTGTCCAAGACGAGCATGCCATAAGCTTGCCGTCTCATTTCTTCTTGTTTTGTCGACATAAGCCGCTTCTGCTGACATTACATAGACAGAATCCAGCTTCTGCCCTTGCATGATTGGATCAGAAGTTGGCTGTAAGCTTCGATACACCTTCACATCTCTAGGACCGAATACCACATAATTACCAGATGCTGTCAGTTGTGATACTGACATCAGATTCTTTCGCATTCCAGGGACGTGGTAAACGTTTGACAGCTCCACTTGTTGATCACCAAACCGAGGAGTAATAAGTGTCTCACCGATGTGGGTGATTGGCAGCTTAGAGTTGTTGGCGGTGACAACCACTCGTCCACCTTTGTACTCGGACACGTTTAAAAGCTTCTGTTCATCACCAGTCATGTGATTTGAACAACCCGAATCCACAATCCAGTCATTTTCATAATCAATGACATTCTTGTCCACTGACATGAGCGCTAACTCTTTAGTGGCGCCTTTTGGAGCTTCCGTTGCAAAGGATGCTTGAAAGTCCCATTCATCATCATTCACCTTGGAAGAAGTTGCAGCGTTTCCTTCTTCCTTTTTGTGCCAGCAATCTCTGGCTAGATGACCCTTCTTGTGGCAAATGTAGCAATTGCCATTTTCTCGATCATGCTCCTTCCTGTCCTTTCCGTCACCACCCTTGTAACGGTGGTTGTAATTTTTCTGGGCTCCCCCTCGATAGTTGCCCCCTTTCTTGTTCCACTTTTGGTTCTTCTTGAACCCCTTTTGGCCACTTGTTGATGCAAGAGCCTTCTCTCCACCATTAGAGTCTTTACTTTTGCTGAGCAAGGCCTTTTCCTCTTCCTTGATTGACGCCTTTGACATCTTGTCATCGAGAATTTCTTCATTTGCTAGAAGATTCTCCAACTCAGCCAGGGTTGGCTCCTTTGACCACCCTCTTGTTGCTGTCACTATGCCCTTGAACTCCGGTCTCAAGCCACGAATGATGATTCTTCTTGTCCGAGCTTCCGAAATTGGATTTTCCGGATCTAGTTTCGAAATTTCGGCACAAACATTTTTTACTTTCTTGAAATATTGATCAATGGTCAATGTTTCTTGGGATAGTGCCATCAATTCATTCTCCAGTCTCTGGAGTCTCGCCTCATTGGTCCTGGCGAAGATTGTGGAGAGAGTATCCCAAGCTTCCTTCGGGGATTTGCTTTCCTTGATGCGAGGCAGGAATTGGTCTTCTGTTGTGACTGCAAGGATGTACATGATCTTGTCTGCTTTTTGCTTCCAGTCCTCCAACAGCTTCTCATCTTTGGGTGGTGGGATGGTGATAATTTCCCAGAGCTTTTGGCCTCTGAGATAAAACTCCATACGGGTGCTCCAACTTGAGTAGTTGGTCTCATTCAACTTCTCCATAGCGGTAACTGAGAAACCCTCCATCTTCTTACTTGGTAACTTCTCCAAGTTCTCTATTTCAGTCTTCCTGAAATAACTGCAGCCTCTGACCGCCTGATGAGGATCTTGTCACTACTGGCTCTCGGTTGAACCAGTTCTGATAACTCAGCACATGGAATCCCTTTTCTGATGTGGAAGATCGGTCGAAGCCGCAACCACAGAGCATACGAGGAATAACCTTGATACTGATAACAAAGCACAAGGAAACCTTTTCTGATGTGGAAGATCGGCCTAAACCGCAACCACAGAGCATACGAGGAATAACCTTGGCTCTGATACCACTTGTTGGAAAAAATGGATCGAAATGCTCACTGACTCTCTTATTTCTTCACCTTCCCACAACTCACAATTGCTCAAACACTCTCTACTTTCTTTCTTATTTGCTTTGCTTTGCTTGGGATGAAGAAATCATACACAAACCATGGCTATTTATAGCCAAGTTCCAACACTAAATTGTGGCTTATACTTTGCCACACCTAACTACCATTTTACACCTACTTAACCCCACAAATATCTACCCATTTGTGGTTCTTATTTTTTCTTCTTTTCTTAATCCATAACTACCCACATTAATACACACTCTAGATAACTCCACACACTTCACAACTCCAACTAGTTGTGATGTTACATTTTTTTTTGTTTGTTAAACTTTATTCTTCAATAGCAGCAGCCAGAAGTTGTTCCTCCATGAACGCATCCTCGATGGCCTCAACTGTAAGCTGATTGCCGGGGTAATCTCCCAGACCATAAATATTGCTGATGCCATAAGGGCTTCAGAACTTGGTACCCAACAGAAGGAAGAGTTTGTGACTTGGGAGAGCACTTTGTCAGCATTTGAGAAGCTGGGGATGAATGTGGAGTTCATACTAATCAGGTTGAGGCGGCTCATGGGTCTTTGTGGCAATGTCAATAGGTTGAAGAGATTGAAGACTGAGAGAGCTGAAGTGGGAGAGAAGGTGAAGGCACTAGAGGCGCTGCTCGAGAAGTGGGCGAGAAGAACGAAAATGATTGATGAAGAGATCGAAATGTTGGAGCTAAATGACGTGGTTGGTATTCAGGCGAGGTACAGAGAATTGGCAAAATCTCCATGGTGAACATGACTTGCTGACTTAGGGGTAATTGGTAATTCACTTTGTGCACAAGAGTTTTTTTCAATGTGCAGAGCTTTAGAAAAGTAAGCTCTTGAACATGGTGCATCGATTTGTTTGTAATGGCTTGTTAGTTGAGCACTTGAGCTGCCGACCCTTCACCTAATGAATTTGGAGCCGCAGAAGCAAAGGTTAGAAACTCTGAATGATGCATATGGTTAGACTGTAGTCAGTGTAGTGTATTCTCTACTACAATATGACCCCGTTTAGTCTGTACATACCCCACACTCTTTCACATCCAAACTAATCAGACTTAGACATTGCCGGTTTTTCAACGATTTACAATAACCGCTAATAATAACGTGATAATTCCGTTACAAACTCGTAATGACTAAACTTCAACGTGAATTATTGTAGTTTTACATCATAAATTTACTACCATTTGAGGGTCGAAGTAGCAAATCAAATCTTAAACGACAAAATATTGTAAATGAGTAGCAAATACTATGGTTACCTAAATTATATTTAGGACTAATACCATTAGAAATACCAAACTTTAGTGAAAGTGTCATTTATATTACGAAACTTTCGATATGACAATTGTATACTAACCGTTAAATTTTCCATTAGTAATTAACAGAAAATACAGTAAGCGATGACATGGCTGCTGACATGAAAATCTTTATTAAAGAAATTAAAAATAAAAATAAAAAAAACTCTCCCTCACCTTCCCATCCCCTTGTCCATGATTAATTTTCTCCTTCTTCCCCTTCGTCGTCTCTCCTTCTAAGCAAACCTTCACCCCAACCATTTCCTTCCTCTGATTTTATTCCCGGTCTCAATCCAGATTAATTTCCATGTCTCGAATTGCGATTCATAATTCTTACCTCTCTCGTTCACCCATCTAACGGCGATTTTCTAATTTCTACCCTTCCCGCGATCTATTGGAATCGAAATCGTATTCAATGTCCGTCTCCGGCGACGTCCCTTCCCGGCCCAATCAAAATCGCACTCTTATCTCTCCATCTCTCTTTCTCACTCACTTCCAGCGACATCTCTGCTTTCGGCTTCGAGGCAGCACAGGTTCCTTCAGAGGCGATTTCTTCGTCCCCACAATTCGATATTTGGGTTTCTTGGAGTCGAGTAGATTTTGGGTTGATGGATTTTTGTCTGCGGGAGATTGAGACGGGATTTTTGGGTTTAGGAAAGAATTAATTTATTTTTTGGAACATATTAATTATTAAAGAATTAAGGGGAAGAAGATGGGGAAAGAAGAGTGCGTTGTTGCTATTTTTTTTTGGAATTTTTTTTTATTTAATTAGAATTAGAATTTAAATTTTTAATTAATAATTTTCACCTGGCATCTACATGTCGCCTACGTGGGCACAAGGTTGACCACCGTTAGGTCAACCATAAACTCTAACGGTCAACAGAAATTCGTGTTACACAAATGGCGCAAACACCTAATAGGTTGTAACATTTTTTGATTTATTGAAATTTCGTAATATAAATTGCACTTTCGATAAAGTTTGGTATTTCCAGTGGTATTACCCCTTAAATTTACTACGTCCACTGATGACTAAATAAGACGAGTTGGGTATCCAAGAAGTAATTTTCCATATGCTTGTAGCTAGCCAGCCGATTTAGAAGCCCAACCCAACGTTCTTCTCGGATAAATTAGTTGAACCAATCTTCACATGACTGCATTTGTTTCTCTTCTACCCTTCTGCTTCTGGTCTATGAGTTTCTATGTGGAAAGACTGCAGCTTGGAATTCCTGCTGCAGCAATCCATTCATCCCCAAAAGAGAAGAAGAAAGAATTGCTAGTGTGGTTAGCATCATGACCGTTCTTCAAGCTAAGAGATATCAGGTCGAACCCAATGCTAAAGACCCTTTTTTTGTCATTTTACATTCTTGATCTGCTACATGAGTGAAAGCTTTGAGCTTGACAATTGACGGCTGATCGCCTGCTCTGATTTTGCTGCAGGCGAAGAAGAGAAGGCCACGGGAAGTTTGCGACGGGGCTGTTTCCTGCAGCAATCAGGCGAGAAAACCGACTCCGACTCCGCTTCCGTTCTTTCTCTTTCTTTCAGTCTCTAGTCTACTCTAATGAGCTTTGTTTGGTGGCACTCATTGCCCTTCTGAAGATCTCTTTAGTTTGCTTCAATTGCCCTTTTGAGATTTTTTTCTTTAGCTTGCTTTCATCCAGTTGTTTGGTGGTTCCTTCCTTGCATGATCATTACTGAAATCAAATTGGGTCTGGTGGGTTCTTAGTGAAAAGCTGAATGCATGAGCTATTTACCTTTTTTCTGAACTTTGAAAGAGATGTTTAATGTAGGGGGTTGTGGAGAAATAGGAAGGTAAAGGAAAAGGGTTTTGAAACAAAGGAAGAAAGCTTGAATACGTATGTGCTTGGTCTACCTCAGGTGAAGAATTTTGATCTGATCTGGTCGACCCGATTTAGTAATTTGCTTTCATTAGTCATCATTCTTTCGCGAATGTTTATGCATTGTCAAAATGATTCAACCTATTTCGACAGGATTCGAAAGCATGATTATCCCACTTGAACATTGTTCCACAGTAAACTAATTGACTGCTAAGAGTACTTATAACAGGAAGCAGATATAGTCGCAATCAAGTCTCCTGTAAAGTCAGTCAAGAATCAGAAGGATATCTTCAGTGCTATGGGGAAGAGGGCCTCCATGGAGAATCTGTATGTCAGTGGCGAGGTTGACAATGCTGCAATGAGAAAAGCACATGAGTTTGCATCTAGTCTACCTGGAAACTTTCCTACCTTGATGAAGCTTATGCACCCTTCACATATTGGGTTTTCCTTGGTAAGTCTATCGGGAATTCAATGTGGTGTTTTGTCTTGTCAATGTCTTTTCCGCCCCGGGAGTGTTGGATGCTTGTATCTTTATCTGGATTGCTGCTGTCATGACAGCATCTTGTGGCAGGGTTTTGCTACAAGCATTTGCCTGACAAGGATAAGGTGATCGACCTAGAAGATGACAAGGGCAAAGTTTATCCCGCCCAATTCTTAGCTAGTAAGCATTGTCTTAGCGGTGGATGGAGAGCTTTCTCCATCCATCACAAGTTAGTTCAAGGCGATGTTGTGGTTTTTCAGTTACTTGAACCGACCAAGTTCAAGGTGACTTCTCTTTTTTTTTTTTTTCCCTGCTGCCTAAAGTTTGCGTGTCTTCTACTTGAAATTAAGGGTAGAATATTTGACTGTTTTGCCATCTCCTTAGGTCTACGTAGTGAGAGCAAGTGCCTCAGAGCAAGCGAGTCGAAGATCCAAGAGAAAGGTCGAGACAAGTGCCAAAGAAGCCAAGAAGACCAGCATCACCAACTGCAAAATTGTAGTACATAAACAAGACGAGCCCAAGAATGGAAGCGAGGAAGATTTCGGGTTTGATATCTCAGATGGGATAATTATGTCATCAGATCAACCAGCTGTTGATTTCCAGCAAGTGAGGAACGTTGATGACTTTGACATTGTGGTTAATGGCCTGATCATCAACTGTGAACTCTCCAAACAGCTTCAGTACAAGTACTACGAACTATGCAGCAGCCAGAAGTCCTTCCTCCACCAACATATTCCCAATGGGCTTAACTGTAAGCTGATAGCCGGAATAATCGCTGAGACCACAAACATTGCTGATGCAGTAAGGACTGCAAAGTTCTGTACTCGACAGAAGGAAGAGTTTGCAAATTGGGAAAACACATTGTCAGGATTCGAGAAGCTGGGAATGAATGTAGAGTTCATACTCACCAGGTTGAGGCAGCTCATAGGGCTTTCTGACCATGTCAATAGGTGCAAGAAATTGAAGGCTGAGAGAGTTGAAGTGGGAGAGGAGGTGAAGGCTTTGAAGGCGAAACTCGAGAAATCGGTGGGTAGAATGGAGAGGATTGATGAAGAGATAGAGAGATTGGAAAATGAGGAGGATGTTGAGGTGAGGTTCACAAAATTAGCTGAAGCTCCATGGTCATTGTAACTGCCTGACTTGAGATCTAGCTGAGAGAGCTACTAAGTTCAAACCATTCTGTACGAGGTTTGTAAGATCTAGCTTGGAAAGCTATAAAGTCACCATCTGTGTAACTATGAATGACTCGGACGGTCCAAGTTCTAATACAATCTACCTGATGATCGAGATCTTCGCGTAGCAAGAGTGATTAACCGAAGGCAATTGTATCAGCTGAATGACCAAATGCATACACGAAACTAATTTGTAATGTAAGATTCGACCGAGTTAGATAGAAAAAGATAACATTGTTTACAGTGGGATACGAAGCAATCCCCTTGAATTCGATGACCTCCGCTGTAAATTACCATGAATTGGAAAATTGCAAGCATGAATACACATGGATGCCAGAAAACCAGATGGGTCCAAATCATCATTACCCAGCTGGGCAAATGCATGGTATTTTTCTACAACCCCATACCTCATTCAGCCATGCAACCTCACATGGAGCTAAAGGAATGGTGACTGGTACAGGACAAGTAAGAAGAATATAGAACTTGCCCATTAACTAGCGCCATTCTTTCTGCCAAATACACTGCATACCCACCAAATATCAACTCCTTATATTTGCCTTAAGAAGTAAAAGTACATAACTTCTTCCTCATGTAATAAATCACAGAACTTTCAAAATCAGTACATTCAGACACCACTGAATTCAGTCAGCCATTTATTTCCACCCAGTCCAATGAAATCAGAAGGATTACAGATGGGGAAAGTCAGAAAAGAAGGTATTTCAAAAGAGGAGAAACATTAGATTAGAAAGTAAATTACACTTGACACAGATAGAAGATTACATCATCTAATGACTACAGACTACTAAAACCGAACCAACTTCAACAAACACCAAAGATGTTCAAATCTCAATCATGATTGAGGAATCCTGGGGCTAAAGTGAAAACCAGGAGGAGTACTATTGTAACTTTTCTGCAAGGACTTCAAAGAAGTGGGATTGATCTGCAGGAAGAGATAGTTCCCAGCAAAGAGATCACCAAAATGAGCATGGCCTTCTTTCAACCTCTTCAGCACTTTCCTGATGGAAGCTCTAACCATCCTCATCACCACTCTCTTCCTCCTAATCAAGCTCGAAACTTTGACCCTGATGAAGCCTGGTGATGATGGTGATCTCCTTCTCCTCCGCCTCCATTGCACCCTTCTGAACCTGAACAAGTTGCTCCTAGCTGTTGGCCTTCCAATGAAACCACCATCAAAATGGCCAACACCTCCTCCATCTTGTGACTCTTCTCCACCGTAGTCCAGCTTCTGGTAGCTGGAGAGCCTCCTGGGGAAGAAAGACTCCATGGTTTTTGAGAGAGAAGTTGATCAATGGAAAGGAGAGGGGTTGAGAGAGAGGTTATATGGAAGGAGAGACAGGTGTTGGGTGGTTTCTGGTGTTATGGTAGCTGGCTCAAGATGTAGCTACATGCCTAATGTGATTGCTTTGGCCTTTTTGGATAGGATTCATAATGAATTTCTGGGTCAGTTGGGGTTGAGTTTGGTGATTAACAAGCAGTTGAGACTTGAGAGAGAAAGGGAGGAAGAGCATTTAATGGTGGTGGTGAAGAATAAGATGGTGGGTGGCCTTTCTTGGTCCTCGTGGTGGGGGATTCTTTTGGTTGGTTACAACTTCACAATAATGACACACGAAGAGCTAAGTTTCACAGCTCATCAAGCAGCTTTACTGCTACATCTCTCATTCATACCATTTCCAAGCTAACCGATGCTATATTAGTTTAGACACACAACCGAGTAGCACGTTTGTGATGTATAGGAAACTCCATCACCCTCAAGTATGTTAACTCATGAAAAACTAGGAGTAAGGGAGCACTATCGACCAAAATGTCACCATTTTAAGAATAAACATGCAAATTTTCTTTTATAATAAGGATTTTGTTATAAAAAAAATATAATATACATGTGCCTAATTTTATTTATGATAAAAAAACACTTTGTCGATAAAAAGGTAAATCTATACTGCTATAATCTCGACGCATCATGACGAGTTCTTCTAGTAAGTCAAGAGGTCAACGTACACACCAAAAATAATCTGACCAATGATTCTAGTAAATGGCATTCTTCATCTTCACACCAACACAATTACTCACCGAAAATCAAAGTTGATAAATCCAGAATTGCATCATATACCACTGCATGCACATGTGTAGAAAGAAAGCACAATTGCAGTACTAGTCTACCCTAACTACACATGGAATATGACATGGAATAATTATTGATATTAGTATCAATATCCGCGGCTACGCCGCAAGAACATAGTATATTTAAAAGTAATATAATAATAAGAGAAATAGACTTTAGACATCAAATCAATCCACACCCACATTGTCGTAGTAAAATTTCAGCAATATTTAGTTGTAAAGGATAGCAACATTCAACACGTGTACAAAGAAATTGTAGTAGTGAAAAAAATATGGGGACAAAACTCACTAAAGTACTCTGCCCAAAAAGATATTTTACTGACAATGGAAGTAAACACTTAATTGATAAGGATACCTAAGCAAACTCATAATAAGATTGAGCCTGCTAGTTTCGACACCGCTCTGAATTCTCGAGCAGAACCAACATAGAGACAAACATAAAATCCATGTGCTATAGAATCTCCAAAGGAAGGCTATGTAAGAAGCTAAACCCAAATACGGAAGAGAAGATATCCGAATCTAGGCCATAATGGCCATTGGAATGTACTGTTACTATTAGATTTTTCTCGCCAACTGATAGGACCAAGGACACTAAACAAATACTGGAGAGAAGATAACCGACTCTAGAACATAATGGCCCTTGAAAGGTACTAAAGTGTAGTTATCTTTTGTAGCCAACTCATGAGTAATGAGACCAAGGTCATTGAACAAATAATGTTGCTTTGCGCGCAATTAGTTAATATTTGCACTGAACCGACTTTATTTGAGTTTTACCCTGAAAAGCAATCACATTTTGAAGTTAGAAACCCCTTTTCGGTCACTCATTATCGGTTACTCTTCAATCTCAAATAATACTAACCAATATCCATTTAGCATTCTCGCCCAGTTCAATACAACCTAAAGGCGCAGAGTCGATAAACACTTACCAAGCAAATACCATAAATTCTAATATCACCTTTGACATACATGCTCCATCACTTGGTGATTTTCTAATACCAAATAGGCAAACCTGAAACCAAAATCTTATTACTCTCCATAGTTTATGTGTCTTTCAATTCATATGTTTCATAAACTATTTTATAGGATTTTAAATCCAGGGACCATGAGAATCTGACGTTGGGTCAGATTTTTTTTTGTCATATAACCCAAAATTAGAGTGCTAATTGAAGTTAGGATTGTTTTTCTGCCTCTTTCAACATTTCGACTGCATTTAAGTATAACCCTTAATGACAACATTTCTCTAATACAAATTGACCATACTGGACAACTATACAGTGACTTTCATTGATTTGCAGCTAAGTAATCAACTCAAAAGAGTTCATGAGTATAGCTAACCGTATTTAACATCTTTCAGCAAAACCGTCAATGTCACTTGCAAATTGCAACTTTTTGCTTGAGCAAGAACTGTCCAGACTCCCAGTTGAAGCTGCTAGATATGTATTGGATGATGTAAAGTCCTGTTGCATTTCCTTCCTCTTCAAAGTATATCGAATTTCCCAACATTGGGAGGACTTGACTCCTGATATGGAAGCATGGAGCAGAAGTTATCACTTGCTTTGGTGGCTAGTATTTCTAAGGAAGTTCAATCATCAAATGAGTGTCACAGTTGACTCATGAATGTACTAACCTGTCCCATAACAACAATACAGCAATGAAGTTGATTATCTTTTCTGAAGTAACCGGAAGGCCTACTCCGCATATGAAAACTAAAAGGTGAAGCAAAGAAACTTACTTAATCTGCTCCATAAGCATCATTCCAAAGCATAATGCACTGAATTTGTCAGAGAGCTTTCACTTGAAGCATACTCGAGAGCCAAATATCTACATAAAAACAAAGAAAATGCATGAACAAATCGAGTTCAGAAGATTTGACTATAATATTCTCCACTTCAAAAAAGTAAAACTCCATCAGAACATTACCCGAAAGTTCCCATCACCCTACTTGCATAAAGTACATTGGCTTCGAGCTTGAATCGAAGAGTACGTTGGCTGCCTGAGTATCACGATGAATGAAGCACATGTCTCTCACAGATGATGACTGAAACCAATCAATTAATAGACTATATTTAGAGAAGCACCAACCACAATCAAGAAGCACCAACCACAATCAAGTGACATATAGTGTACCAAATACAGAGACAATGAAGTTTATAAAGAAAATGAAAGCGCATGGACTGTACCAATGCTGTTGTTGCTTATTTTCAATGGCCAAGAGGTTGCTCTTCACCAATACTTTTGTTGCTCATTTTCAATGGTCAAGAGATCCGCTCACACTACGCCACCACTTTTGATTTCAACACCTGGGTTCTTGTCTTCAACCCATTTAGTTGAACCTATCTACATGTTTAGAGCAGTAGGTTATGCTTTTCCTTATGCTTATGACACATTCACACACATAACTAAGATAGAATGAAAAAGAGTAGAGACCATGCCACACCTGGGTTCTTGTCTTTAACCCATTTAGTTGATCCTACCTGCATGTTTAGAGCAGTAGGTTATGTTTTTCCTTCTGCTTATGCCACATGCACACATAACTAAGATAGAATGACGGAGAGGAAAGAGTAGAACCATGTCATACTCCTCTGCATCTCAATTGCAAAAGATAACTGTTGTTCAAGGTTTCCGCCCTTTCTTCTGCGCTTTCCGAGTCATTGAGGAATCTATGTTTCTTTGAGCAAGTCTGTAGCGATGTTGGAAATTTTCAATGTGATAAAACCACTGGTGGTAGAGCAAAACGGGAAGTAGTAGGAGGCAGTGTTATCCACCCATTCCAAACTACTGAAGTTCAAGAAAGGCAGCAAGGAATAGTAATGGGCCGAGAAGAAACTCTTTGTGGAACATCAATGAGTTGCAGGACTGACATAATGATTGAAAATAAGAAATTCTCTAGGGAACTCTAATCAAACGTTAAACAACACCGAATAACTACCAAGGAAAATTCATTAATTAGAATTGCAATAAATCATGACATGAAAGGAAGAAGTTACGTCTAGATCCTAGGAACTGAAATTGTCCATACTGACTTCTGCCTAACCCTTAAAGCATAATCAGATTGGAGATCATTCCTAGCTGTGGATTCCAAATTTTCCATGTAAAAATTCATTCAAATGATGGCATCTTCACAAACCTATTCCAACAACATCATACATAATGAGAATAGATTGATACTAAGGACTTTTAAATAGACTGCGAAGTAAAGGTATCATTGGTAGCAGGTTGCAGCTTAATCAAGCAATGCAATTATACATAGCAATACACATAGCCACAATAAAGAGAATGTCAAACTTCATATCAACAGGCTCTACACAAACTGTAAGGATATAAGCAATCAAAAAGCAAAATTGTGCAGCAACAGGTAAAGAACGTTCAGATATATATTACTTGTAACAGGTCAAGGGAAACTCTTCTAGATTTCAACTACATTATTATTTCCACTCTCTTTTAACAAAGAAACAGGGTCATTAGCTAACGAATTTTGCTATGATGGTAGACAGTGTTGAATAAACAAATTCACGAAGTAGCATTGCAAAAATACTGCAAAAAGTTGTAACCACCAGAATCCACCTGCCACCTTTCTATATGTGGTATTTGTTCAGAACTTTTCGCGAAGTAGCATTGCAAAAATACTTTCATCGATCATTGAACTCTCTTTCAGGAACCACAACACTCAAATTGGCTGCTAATTACGATCCACTATCAATACTTGTTTCTACCAAGATAATATGGATGTCTACTGCTTGTCCCCCCTCAACTCTAGCACCTGTGATAAGATGAGAAAAGGAATTTTTGTTACGAAGATGCAGAACGTGACTATTGAAAGGTTTACATGCCTGAAGATATGAAGGAAAACTACCATTCTAGGAAGTTCATTATAAATCCAGGTGATTAAGCATTTGCCATCTTTGTTTACCCAAATCTAGCATCCTCTCTAACCTCTGAATGTTGGAACGAACCAAGTTCTTCCTGGCAATGATTTTAATCAATTAATTCTATTACTTGATCAAATGAAGCAGCTAAATCGTCAAATGGGTGCTTAAAAATTAAGTGCTCACCACAGTTGTCTTTCCGATTGTAGGAGTTGTGACACGACCAAGACGGAGGTCCTGCATTGTTTCTGGTTACCGAATCAACACAAAGCTGGGTGCAAAATGATAAAACAGGAACTTGAATTTATTTTGAGAAACATATGGGATTCAGTCCTAGACCTTATACTGGAGGCCATAACTGGTTTCAATTTAGTCTGGATACATCATTTTGGTATTGTCGTAATCCTTTCCCCTAAGTGCAGGTACTGGATTGAGAATAGGTGAATGCAACCAACAGAGATCGGAGAAAGAAGCAAGTCTAGTGCAAGTGGTGTCATAGAAATCATTCTTTTCTAAAAATGAGCTACGGAAGCAACTGATATTTGTGTGTATACTTGTGAAAGAGAGTAAAGAAGATTACTGTCTGCAAACTCGGAAGTGGTGGCCACTCCATGCCAATTGGATTGAGCGAGCAACCCAAGTGAAAGCATAAAAGCTTATCTTCTCCCAAACCGATCCTCTGTCATTGGGCCAACAGCAACTCCAAATATAGGACTCTCGTTCTATCAAACATTTCACCAGCAATGAAATCAATCAAGCCCACTTGACCACAACCCGTCATGTCCCCTTAAGCAATTAGTTGATATCAAGGACAAAGAAACAAGGTTAAAATATTTTGGATTTTCTTTTCTTGTTATGTTCCAAGTTAGCAAAGTGTTCTTTGCAATGATTGTTTTAGTTGGGACATTATGTGAAATGAAGAGTTGTGTGATGAGCAGGAAGGAACAACACGAAAGTGTGCTTTGTGTTTTTAGTTGGGCTATGCAACATTGGCGAATCCAGTATATAGTAGAGCACTGGGCCGCATTTGATAAAGAATTAGATATTATAAAAATATATATAATAAGTATAGTGTTCATCATAGTGGAAATTGTAAAGAAAATAGTTGATAACTAGTCTTCAACCGTACCAATAGCATATTGTCATCAAAGAAAATAGTTAAGAAATCAGCGAGAAATTCATCACTCATTTTGTTGTGCAAATAAGATTTCACACGTTCCATTGTTTAAAATGTTCTCTCTCTAGTAGCCGTTGAAATGGGATAACGTTGACACTATACGAATCAGTCGACAAATCAATTTGTATCATGTATCATCCTTGTTTCCACAAGCTTCTCTAGTAATTTTGTGAGGGAAGAAACTACATGAGCGGCATAATATCATAGCTCATTCTTCAAACAATACATCTCATACCTTCATAATCTCGAGGATAAAACTCTTCAACAAGTTTGTAAATATCTTCTTCATCAAAAGACCGGAAAGATGGTTGACCTTCATTAGAAGGGACTTCTTCGGTCTGCAACTTTCAGATTTGTTACGTCGATTTCGCCTTTTCATTTGGTGCTTGAGAAGATGTCATGATTAAGTATCTTCAAAGATGCATAATCAATTAATCATACAATGTTGTTTTGCCTTCTAGCTTTGCGGAGGAATTCGTTCTGGGTCCATTCGTCTCCTTATTCTTATTTTGCTTTGGGGGATCAAGAGAACTTTTTGAGTTTTGATAGGGGATGGTGAGCTTTAATTTAGAGATTTTTTTAAAATTTAAGCTTTTATTCTTTTACGTTTTTAAAATTTTAGTGGCATTAGAATTTATAGACTTAATTTAGGGGTCGTTTGGAGAATATGAGTTTAAATCTATAGATTGTCAACAATCTAAAGATTCTAATTCTTCGGATTGTTGAAAATAGATTTTAAAATGTTTATTGTTTGGTAACTGTGATTGTTAACATTTAATGAAAATAAAAATAAAAATTTTATATTAAATAACATGTTTATCCTTAACAAAAAATTAGAGTAGTTTGAGAAATATTTAAAAAAAATTAGTAAATATATTTAATGTGATAAATAAATAAAAGAAAGTGAAAAGATAGGAGAAAAAATCTCACGAATCAAGATATAGAATCTCTCTGATTATGAGAGATTTGATATCCATAGATTTTAAAGTTTTAAAATCTCTAAAGCTAAAATCCACAATACAAAAAACAACAAAAAAACATAACTTTCTACAAAATCTGCGGATTCAATAAATCCACGCCCTAAATCCCATTCTCCAAACAACCCCTTAGAGTAGTGATTTGGATATATTCATCTGTACCATTGTCATAGTTATCCAAAATTTTATTTCTAAATGATACTGGACCATCTTTTAATAGAACTGGGCCAAACACCTAAACACGAAAAATTTAAACAGTTAACACGAAAAATTTATAAGTGCCAAGGTTGTTAACCCGTGGGTCGACCCTCCAGTTGGCCCGCTTTGACCTTGACCCGGTGAGAAAAACGGGCTATACACACACCCGCCGGGAGGTCAAACGGTGGCGTTTTCCTTTGGTTTGTGAAATGTGCCTATTTTTCGGTTTTGCTTTTCGCATAAACCAATCTTTGAAATTATAAGTTAAACATTTGAACATTGATGTTATATAAGTGTGTGTGAAATTTCACTATATGTTGTATCCAAGTACATGTTATTTTGTTCATACATGTTATTTTGACGTAATTTTATATGTTATTACTCATATATTTGATGAGATATTAAATAATAATTTATATATGTATAAACAATATAATGATTTTTACCATATGTCCGGGCTAAAGCGATCGGCCCATTAACCCTCAACTTATTTGCTTGACCGGGCCAACGGACTTATAAACCGGGTTTATTAAATGCTAACTAGTTTTGTAGTATGGGACGGCTGGCCGGGCTCCCCCCTTGGATTCGCCGCTGCCATGAAATCAAAATGAGCACATGATAGTACTACATGCATATATTGTGACTTGTTGACCAACCACTAATGTGAGTATTAGTTCTTGCTCACTCTTCTCTTCATTGTTTCCCCTTTTCTCTGATTGTAAGCTCTATTGAAGAGCTCAATCCAACCAACAGCAAGGAGAAGTTGGGCATATCATAATTTTCCTTTATCAACCACGTTGTTTTTGGACGCACACAATGTTAAAAAAAGCAATGATCAAGAAAGCAACAAGTAAGTTTTCCATTCCATCTAGCGGGTTCTGATTTATACGATCCTAACATATAATATTGTTTGATTCATGGAAGGATGAAGTCAGCCGCCATGTAATGTTTATTTGCCAAAATGTAAAAAAAAGAACTTTAAAGAAAAATGCAATCATAGTGAAAAATATTAACAACTAGGTCAATTAATTTTCAGTTTCAAATCTTCAACATGACTGCCGTGGGTTTTCCTTTGGGACGGCGGTGGCCCTCCACCATTTCCATTTTGATTTGCTTGTTTCCCTTTACATTCCCTCCCCCTGTTTTTTTCGTTTGTCTTTTCATCTTTCCTTTTCGTCTTATTGCCCATCTTTGGGGTATTCAATCTGCTCTCCTTCTGAGATGGATGACTTCAGTTCGAGCCTCTGCTTCTGAGTTAGTGGCACGTCATCTTTTTAGGCTTATTAGGTGAATCAACTCATTTATGTATAATCTTTCATGTTTTTTTCTTTTATTAAAGGTGGTACAGGTACATTAAAGAATTATAATCTTTCTCTAGATTATTTTTTGTTTGCTTATTTTTTCAGTTTTTCTTGCTTATTTTGGACAAATAAGATTAATATTCATTAAGATTATTTTTGACAAATACAACTATTCCCCCAGAATTACATCTAACTCCTTTTCTTCTTTCCCTTACAGACTTTTTCAAAGATGCAATTGGTATTAAGAAGCAAAACACTATAAGGTTGAACCAGAGTTGGTCAAGGTCTCCGGCCCGAGTCAGCTTGTCTCGTGCCAGCTCAGTTGCACGACCTTCATGCGCCTCGTTTTGTCCATCCGAAGAGAACCAGCTTGTCTCGTGCCAGCTTTGTGAACTTCTTGCCGATCAACACACTCGAAAACAAGCTGGCAACACTTGGGATTGGTTTCAAAAGGGATACATGACTATTGAGCGATTCAAGAAGCAACTCAAACGCTATGAGAAAATGCCTAACCTCAAACTTGCCTTGGTGGAGGCCATCCTCAGGCATCAATTGAAGATTTTAAGGAAAGATGAACTCACTAAGGAAGTCAAAGACACCTATAAAAAAGTGAGATTCTTTCGAATGAGGCTGCTCCCCCATCCACCTTTTGTTTCGGGAGGGTAAGTTCTCATATACCCTACACTACTTTCGGATAATTTTTAGTTTATAATCTCAAATCATTCTCATTTATTTAGTTTTTTTCTTGTTTAGTTTCTATCTAGAAACTGATGGTTCGTTTAGAGATGGCTTCGTCTACATTGGAGTGGTTGTGAGAGACGAGCATGGAATGATAAGGTGGACTGCCACATTAGTCGAACATGAAGATAATATGCCAATTCATCCACGGGACATACATGTCATGGAAGAAGAAGAAGAGATCTTTATGGCCCGCCGTAAACTCAAAGCAGAGGAACCATAATTGGTCAACGAATTTCGCTACCTTCAAGTCATTGGTGATTCGAAGAAATTGGATGAATGGGCTTCTGCTGGAATGAGGGAAGGAAAATGTTTGTTGTATGGGAAAGGGACTCTGTGGGGATTGGGGAAGCTCCTTCACGAAGCCCTTTCACCAATTGGCACTAAAAGACAGAAAGTGAAACACTAACGGGAAAAAAAGAGCAAAAAGCGTAGCCAGCTTTTATATACTAAAAGAAACTTTTGGTTTCTTGACCCTCAAACCACCAATCTCCCCTTACACATTAATCCACATGTGGAAAGAAAGAATGGTGATTATTTGGGTGCTTTGAATAAAGTTTTCCCTATCATTTCCACATGGCCAAAGGAGAAGAAAGTAAATAATTTTTACCAACATCTTGTTGTCTTCTCTTCCTTCTCTCTTCATGCAAACCACTCCTCTCATTGTCATACTCTTACACGTGGAAGGAAAGTGAAAATATTGCATTTAAAGAGACTAGTTTTTTGCTCACGTTTCACCGCGGTAAGAAATTAATTATATTTAAATCTTATCTAATTATTTAATGATTAAATATAATCAAATAATTCATAAAATTGCTCGGGTAAGATACCTTCATAAACTTTGCTTCGTGTATTAATCATTAAGAAATACTTACGTAATAGGTTGTTATCCCTCCATAGTTTTACATGATGTATTTTTAATTAACATTATTATTATAGAATGTTGTTATGTATATCTTCCGTAATTTGTGATCTAATAACAAATCAAATGCTGAAAAGTATCATAATAATTAAAATATTATATGAAAGTTAACCTACCTTATGATACATAAGCATAATGCTAGCTGATGAGATGATTATTAGTGTATTTAATAATTAATTAAAATTAGCTAATTAAAAAACAAATAAGTTATGAAAAGTTTTATACTTGATTAAATTGTTATGTAAAAACATTACTGAATTAAAAGAAATATTTATGCAATTCAAATTGATGGTGAGCAGTTTACTTAATAATAAATGAATATTACTTCAAACCTATGTTACAAAAACTTAAATTATGGAAGACTTGCGTAATATATATGTTTAATTAACCCCAAGGGGTTGACCTATTGGTAATGTGGGATAATAACATCTACCACACTTTAGGTTCGAATCTTCAGACCAATAACAAATGAAAAAAATGTTTCTTTAATTGATACTTAAGAAATGACTATCCCTCCATAAGTTTTACGTAGCTTTTTAATTATTATGAAAGACTTATATAATGAGTTTTATTTCATCAATACATAAGAAATAACTATTCTCATAAGTTTTAGATAATGTATTTTATAATTTAACTAATTATTATATAATGTTTACGTAAATCTTCCTTAAAATGTGGTCTAATAGAAAAGAAATTAAGTTATGAAATTACCACATTTGATTAAATAATTATGTGAATGTGTGGTTTCATAAGCCCTCAAACAACCACATTGTCCCACCTCCCACTACTTATATACGTGGCTTAGTAGAAATACATGAGGTGGATGATTACTTGATTAATCATCTAGTTACCTACACTAACCAAACCATTTCCCCGCTTACTACACGTGGACAGGGGAGTGAATCAGGTCAGTAACTCTTATGGTGAGTAACCATCTCAGTAACCTGTCAACATCCGTATGACATCAGCATCCCCTCTCTCCTGGAAAGTCTTTTATTTTTTCCCCTTTAATCTTTAACGGACGATTTCTCTCTCGTTTTAAGTCGAATTTTTTTTTTTGCACAGATAAATCAGATTAAATGTGCTCTTTAAAATGATATCCACTTTGATATATTTTTAGTACAAATAAAAAATTGAATAATTTTTTACCAGTCATTACCATATGGTATGCTCATATTTAATACCATATGGTAAGAAAGAGTACCATGATTGTATGAACATACCAATATGATAAGAAGGTTGATTACATGATAGTAGGAGTATACTAACTGTCATTTACGACTTTCATCATTGTTTACTACAAGTTACCATCCACATACCATAGTGGTAAAGTGTGATAATTTTTGGTCCAATATTTTTTTTACCCAGAAATTTGTAGATCCAATAGATCATGATGAACTCGTTCCTTCTAAGCAAACGTTTTCAAAAAAGACTTAAAAACGAAGAAGTTATCATATGGTATGTAGTTGGTAAAAAAAAAGTTTTTCGAAATATATTGAAAATTGATCTCATTTTGTAGAGCACAACGAACTCGTTCCATGTGTGAAAAAAATTTGAAATCCGAGTTAAAACAAAGAAGATAAGAGCCGATTATGAAAACTAGGGAAAATAAGATGTTTTTAATTGACAACCCTTAGATCTGAATTTTCTGGGCTCACTTAGATCTAGAGGTCCAGATTTAGTTATTCATAGGTCAGGGAGAAGAGCCAGGTAAGCAACTCATTTAAGTTAAGGGTCATATGTGTTTCTTTCTTTATTCGATACAACCAACCAACCATTACTATTTACATAGATTGGTTGGGTGCTCTAGTTTTTTTGACACTCACTCGAGCATTGCACGAAACATGTTGGTTTGGAGATAAAAGAATATTATTTTTTACACACCATCCACGTCAGAAGCATGAGACACCTATAAATAGGACGCTTATTATGCTTTCAAGGCAGTTCATTTTGGAGTTGAACTCTAAATTTCTCTCTAGAGGCGGATCAATACGCCGCTCTTGGTTACTCTCGTCTCAAATACTGACTTGAGCTTCGGAGCAGGTCCCCGCCAACCACCGCCGGTGGGTTCCTCTTTTGCAGGCGTCCATCTCGAAGGCTGGTAGCGGCAGCCGGCAGGGGCGGAGCTAGGATTTTAGATTCAGGAGGCCCGAATGACTTAATGAATATAATAATAACGCAAAAAAAAAAAAAAGAAGAGCAGTAACATATCTTAATGAAAATAATGATGATATTCTTATAACGAGGTAAGATTTTATTTGAAAAAAATCAAAATAATTTAACATATAATTTATTCTAAAGTTTCTATAGGGTTATGTTCATAACAATGAGCAAATTGTATAAAAAAGTTTAACTATACAAGTCGATAGATATCATATTATTCAATATATTCTTAATTGAAAATTTACTTATCCTTTGTATTAGTGTTTCAAAAGAATTACTATAATTGACTATAGCAAAGAATTCTTAAATTACCAATTCAAGAGTCCAAGAACTTAATTAATTTAATTTGAAAGTATAGGATTTATCAAACAAATTATGCAACTTAAAGGATTAAATTTACCATTGCGAGTTGCAAGAAAGTTTTATAAAAATATAAAGAATGCGGCTAGCTAGTTTCGAACATGGAACATAGAAGAACTAGGTTCAACAAAAGTATTTTATTGTATGACCACACAGTGGCGGAGGCATGATTTGAAACTACCCCTGGCCTCTTTTAAAAATATAATTAATATAAATAAAGAAATTATCGACTAATATAATTAATGTTTGCATAAACAATTATGACGAATTTTCATTCTCTCAAAGCAATGCAAAATACATTCGTTGTCTATACTCTTAAATAAGCCTCTTTCAATGTATCCTATTAAACAATCTTTAGCAAACTGATCGTCAATTCGACTTCGAAACTTTATATTAGTATAGTTCAAGCTAAAAATGTTATTTCTGCACTTACAGAGTTACAGTTGCAACGGGTAGAATCAAAACTAGTTTCAGAAGCAAATAAACTGATGGATATGACTTACATATTTTTTCTCCATCATTATTCGAGACAATTCATCAATTTCTTTCAATTAACGAAATCTCATATCATGATAATACCCAACAAGTTATTGTCGAATAATTATCATGAATGGAACACATAAAATATTTATTTTTAATCAATTATTAGACAGGTAATGAGCTATGATATAGTGACAAAATATTCTTATATTACTTGTAATTGTTGGATACAAGGACAATATAAGCTGGCTCTGCCTATGGTACCACACCCTAACACTAAGAGAAAAAACTTGTTCTCCCCTAAAAATTACACAAACACTATTCACACCATTTGCCTCCACCAATAGTGCTTTCCTAGCCTCCTAGTTTAATACATGTAGAAAATATGCTACTTATCAAACTCCTTGGACTACTCTTAAAAGTTGGACATTAGATGACGAAATACAGCCAAACAAGCATTTAATGAGATTACTCCTAAAAGTTGGACATTAGATGACGAAATACAGCCAAACAAGCATTTAATGAGATGACTATGTTCCGAAAAGAATACCGCATATACAGTAAATTCTGTAATCAACATTCTCACA
The DNA here is from genome assembly GCA_964030455.1 of Linum trigynum. Lineage (NCBI taxonomy): Eukaryota > Viridiplantae > Streptophyta > Magnoliopsida > Malpighiales > Linaceae > Linum > Linum trigynum. The sequence goes on along the minus strand of OZ034813.1, from coordinate 46,108,773 downwards.
TGCTCTCTTGCTGGTTTGTTAAGCTTCTATCTGTTTATATTCATTCAGAAAATAGTACTCATAAGAAGGGGGACCAAATTGGGCGTTAGCGATCAGGAAACTGGAGAAAAATGGTTTTCCATTTCTGTATGTACAAATTTCAAGCCTAAAACTGAAACCAGCAGATTTCAAGCCTACAACTGAAACCAGCAGATCCAAAATAATAACATTGAATAAACGAATTACAATATTACTGGAGAAAGCCACGCATTAGTTACAAAAGGCAGGCAAACCCTTCATCCTTTCGCCCACGGTTTAATAGAGTTTTATCCTGGTGCTGATCGGAGTCCGGCAGATAGGGCACAGTTGAAGGTTTGCGTTTTCACCACACTCGCGACATGTCTGAAGCCACACAACAAAAGAACCATCAAACCGAAATATCAATCAACCTCCATTCGATCTCAAGTTTCTCACAGATAAAATCACAAAGGAGCTATTAAGAAAGAATACGCACTTGGTGCCCACAGCCGAATGCCATGTCCTTCGCGTTGCTGAGGCAGATAGGGCAAAGCTGTACAGTTAAACAGACCACCAAAATGTGTCATTTGAGGCTGCCATTGAAATCAAAACTCTAGGTTATGCGGAAAAATTGGCCGAACCATAAGTAACTAACCTGGTTTTCGTAGGATGAACTTGTGATTGGCGGTGCTGAGCTGATCGGATGGGTGTCTGGTTCATAAACCGGCACAGTAGGCTTAAAGCTGGTAGTAGGCTGGAAAGATTTGGAGCTGGTAGTAGACTGGAAAGATTTGGAGCTACTAAAAGATGAGGACCCATAGACAGGAGGTGGGAGTGCAGCCCGCTGAGGAATATTTCCCCTTTTACGACTGCAGATTCAAAGATAAAGAATCAAGTAAATAAAAGAATAGACAACAGGATGATGTCCTGAGGAGACATAGGCATGGAGGGGCATCTATTATATTGTAAAAGGTGTCTCATTGAGGGGAGCTTGTTAGAGGTTTCCCCAACTCGGTCCTTAAGTCGTGATCTTTAACTCAAAACAAACTCGTGTATGTGCAATGGAACAAAAAGAAAGAAGAAAAAGCTGATATATAGGAAGACAGTAATTAATCCTGACAAACAGAGAAGCGAAGTAGCTGAGCTGTTACCCCAATAGTCCAAGTTCCATCGTTGCCTTGTATTGAGGAGGAATTTCCATGAGAGCAGAAAGTGCAAACTGTGTCTCCTTGAGGGATTGGTGCACGTTCTTCAACATAATCTCCGTGAAATTTACAAACTACATGAACATAATTTCAGATTTCTTATGGATTTCTGAAGATGATCATAATGAGCTGTAAAAGAGAAACTAATGGAAGTGATTCAGTTACCTGGAAATTATCAAACTCTCTAGCAGGGATGTTATCATCAAACTCTTTCATCGTGTCCCATGGGCCATCCCCAACCCCTACCAAAACAATAGACAAGGGAAGCTTGCTGCAGAAGAGGAAATCCATGATCAGGAGACCAGTGGCGCATTCCACTCAACAGTGAAATACAGGAACACGTATAAGGAAAATAACAGAGGAAATCATGTCACCAGACTGTTTACCTGGCTTGTACAATGGCATCAACTGTCTTCTGCTCCTGTGGACTTAGCCGCCCATGCTCAGTGTCAACACTCCTAGTAACCTGTGACATGGTAAGCACGTGATTATAAACTACAGATTCTCATTGACAATTATCATGTGGTGTCTAATTTTTATCATATACTGAGGCGAATTACCTGCCCATCTGCTATTATCAACAATACATGATACTGGCCACCACTATCCTCAACAATCGTCATTGCCTTCTCAATAACAGGTGCAAATGACGTCGGACCTACCAAGAAAAAAAGATGCATAAGCTCCAAAAATAAACTACTGTGGCAATTCTATCCATGGAATACAAATATGACTTGGGGAACATGTAAACCAAACCTGCAAGTCTCAGGCTTGGAGCAATTTCTCGATATCGGCTTAAAACTTCTTCAAATCCATTACAGAACCTCTCATCCGGATAGAAACTAAAGACATCCTGATCGTGTGTCGTAGCTGGCAATGGATAGTAACTCTCAGTAACACAAATTGCTATGTAATTCAATTATCGAAAACAATTCATAAGAGTTGAGACCCTACCGTCTCCAAATCCGTAGCAGGGAATCAAGTTGTCCTCATCAAAGGCAGCTAAAGTCTTCCCAATAATAGAAATAGCTTGCTCGTAGGGATTCAAGGCATCTCCAATGTGATGTAAACTTTTTTTGTTGTAAGACTTAGCACCTAGTGATCAAGCCATGTTAAGCCGTATGTTCTAACAGTGCATCCTAATTTACATATCAAAACATACAACAGAAACATATACCAGTCCACTCGTTGCTCTTCGTAAAGTCAATTCCAACAATGAGATTTGATGATTCAAGTCCAGCACGTGCAAGAGCTTCAGTCACCTGCAAAGAACCATACAAGAATGATCAAAAGCCTATATTACCTCAAACCAGGAGGTAAGATTGAATTAAAGGACGTCCTTAAAATCCAATTGCATGCATAGCCAGCCAATTCTCATCCAATAAACAACAAACAGACAAACATAATCTTGTAAACACTTCACCTGGTCCAAGGATTTATAGTCGTCGGCAATTATCGAATACTTTCTATCAAGCCGCCTTATATCACCACCTCCCACTTGAGCCGGTGGAGGATAGTTCGGCTGTGTGGGAGGTTGCTGGGGTGGCGGATAGCCATATCCGTAGCCGTCTTGACCATACGGCTGCCCATAATAAGGTTGTTGAACATAATCCCATGAAGATGCCGCCGCAGACCTTACAGAGGAATCCGACCTCCAGCTCCCTTCCCTCGAGTTCTTTGCTCCCATGAATATCTGCAACAAAAATCAACAAAGCCTCGAGTTCGCTGCTAGACTCGCTCACGTAACTCGGCTTCTTTCCCTACCCCTCACCGATTTCTTATCGGTTAAAGTTCCTTTTTTGCGCCTAATATTTCTCTTTCCCCTTTTGTCTCTCCTGTCAGAAACGTTATTTCTGCTTATATACAGAACTAGCGGCCACAGCTCCAATTTTGGCAGAATGCCGAAATTGGCTATGGTAGCTTCGCCGACAATCAACTGCAATCCACTGATCGGAAACCTACCAGATGACGACCGATGGATTAATAAAACCCAACCGGCATTCCTCGAGATTATAATAGGAGACATAGGTTTCGTATATTTATCCTGACCTCTGTTTACGAAGCAGGTCGGAGAGGAGGGAGATGGTGTAGCATCGTCTGAGAAACTTGATGTGTGGAAGTTTCAGTCTGCCACAGTGGATTGTATGTGTTGAGTAGATCAGTAGCAAACCGGGAGATTCTGCAAAGGTGGATCTGAATCGGATTCCGGAATCGATACTTTCTTGTTTCTTGGTGTGGGTCTTCCGTGAAAGGAGAAGAAAAGGAAGGGTTAAAGGGGAGCGGAGGAAAGTGAAGAAGCTTTTTTGGCCGATACTGGAATTTGAGGTTTTTATGTTTTGGATCAGGGAATTGATTAACAATGGCGGAGTGGCAGGCATGCGATGATGGCAAGGATAGAACTTAGAAGGTTCGCGGCAATGGTATGCCAAGTAAACACTCCACGATGGTATTTTTAAATAATTTTTATGCGTTTTCCAATTATTTTTGTTAACAAATGCATTTGTTAAAGATTCCAAGTTTAACTTTTTCAAGCCAATATTATTTTTTTTATGAAAAATAAATTTTAAGTCAGAACTCGGGCGATATCATCCGAACAAATGAGTTAAAAGGATACAGAGTACAAGACACGGGTTGAGAAGAGTGTAACAGGGTGGGTCACTCATAAGGAAATTTGTTAACTAAAAATTAGTGTGTGTCTAAGTGAGAATAGTTGATCGTGAGGTTTTGCGTTTGAATCTTGGCAACCGCATTTGTTAATTACATAGAATTCATATTTGTTCAAATTTCAATTTCATATAAGTTGACTTTCTTACGAGGATGTGTGTTAGTAAATACTATAAGATTATATTATTCAATTTCTCTCAACAACTCGAGTTATTGATACTAAATGTTCTTGGAGAAAAAACCACCATGTTTCGAAAGGAACTACTAACTAAATTGCGAATAATTGTTTGGTATAAGATTAATTACTAAACATCTCTCAACAAGTGGGTTATTAATACTATACGGTTTTTGATAAAGAACATCGTTCGAAAGTGAACAACTAACCGAATAACGAATAACTTGATAGTTACAACTACTAATGCATTTTAACTTACAAATTCCAAATATAAGATTGTTTATGCGATTTGAATCGAACTATGAGCTGCTACCATATTGGATTAGTGTTAGATTTAGAAAAAATACTATAAATACTTCTCATACTCCTCTGTAATCTATACGTATCTCCTTGAAGTATAGTGAAATTTGCTCTCTCTAGCCCGTGGACTAGCTAACACACATTGTGTTAGTGAACCACATAAATCACGCGTCGTGTGTGTGCGCTTTCGTTTTTCTTGCATTGTCGAATACTCCAATTTCTCGATCCGCAGAGAAACAGTCGTGACAAAGATAATATCACGAATGATTAAAAAAGTTAATAAAATCTATTTCTCATGTGTATTTTTTCCTAAGTGGACTCACCTTGGACGAAATTTTGGCTACGCCCCTAATAAGACATGAGCATTGATTCAATGATATGGATTTGATTGATAGTCACTAACTCATTGTTACAAGTAAATTTAATTCAATGCTGTCAAAGCCGAGTCGGAGTATGACCCGGTAACGTGAACGGCTTGGTCATTAGCGGTCCAGCCGACATTAGACCGTTTAAAAACCGTTTGAGAACCGATACCTAATAAACAGTTATCTATAATAGTAGACACTTCTTAATCATGGTAAACCACAAGTAAATTACTCTCTTAAAACCATTCTAGAAGCTTACTTCAATCGTTGTGAGGAGACAAAATTAGTTGCTGCAAAGGGCATTAGCTTTCAGAGTAAAGTGATGACTGATTTAGTGATGCAATTAGCTATGGAAATTGGAAAGAGAACGTCTAAGGAAGCAGGTTATTATTTACAATTCCTGGATGCTCTCTCTTTTGGGTTTTTACCGACTGGTTAAATTTGTTGAGCCCTAATGACTTGATACTTTGTTGTTGTTCGCAGCTTTAATCTCTAGCTTCAGAATGGTAGCTTCGAGCAGGGCAGTTTTTATAGGAAACTTACCTTGAGCAGGAGGTCGGCTGTTCTTTGCGGCGGTGAGCAGGGCAGTCTTCACGGCGACTGGCGACGATGGCGACGGGACTGGGTTTCTCTCGACGGCGACGATGGCGACGGCGACTGGGTTTCTCTCGATCGCTTGCGAGGGCGACTGGCGACGGGACTGGGTTTCTCTCGATGGCGACGATGGCGACGGCGACTGGGTTTCTCTCGATCGCTTGCGAGGGCGACTGGCGACGATGGCGACGGGACGGCGAGCTGCTTGCGGCGGCGAGCTGCTGGCGATGGTGGACGGAAGCGCTGGCGATGGTGGACGGCGCCGCTCTCCCAGTTTCCTTTGTTCTGGCTATGATAAAAATGAAGAGATTTACTGATCCATATCAATCCAATGGACTCTAGACATCAATGGGCCAGCCCACCTATTTGGGCCTCACTGGGGCTGGCCGGCTTTATTGAATCAAACCGAAACGTCAACCAAACCAATTCCTCCACTCGTACCACTGAGCTCGACCTCACCTGATTCTTCCCCGCCCTTTCAGACGACAGAACAGTTCAGTGCTCAGTAGTAGTCTAGCAGACTAGTAGTAGTAGCCAGCCCAGCAAGAAGCAAAGCAGCTGAAAAAAGCTCGCAGAAATCAGATTCCTTTCTTACCGGTTCAGTTTCAACTTTCAAGCTTCCAATCCACCAGGGCTTTTTTAACCCTCCACCGATTCAATCGGAACGAAGAAGAAGAAGAAGAATGAGGCAGAAAAGCGACCAGCTTCGGTCGTCCAAGCTAATCACTTACCTTCTCCTGATTGTCATCCTGTTTCTCGGCCTACTCTGTTTATACTACGGCTCTTCCTTCGCGCCCGGATCGGACCCAGAATCCCTCCGCCGCGACGGCTCTGACCCGGTCCTCGGTTCACTGCCCGGTCCCCAGCACTTCGACGATGACTCCCTCCAGAATCTGGAACTACCCAGAACCATTCCGGTAAGTTCAGTTCCGTTTTTCCTCGAATTGGGGGATTTGGATGTCGTTTGATGTTGGAGAGTGTTGGCGTGTTTGATTGTAGATCTGTGATATGAAGTACTCCGAGCTGATACCTTGCTTGGATAGAGAGCTAATTTACCAGCTGAGGTTGAAGCTGAACTTGTCGTTGATGGAGCACTACGAGCGCCACTGTCCGCCGCCGCAGCGGCGGCTCAATTGTCTGATTCCGCCGCCGGCTGGTTATAAGGTTAGGCAGGATAAACTGGAGTGTTTGTGTTTCGGAGAGTTGGTTTGGTTTTAGTTGTCGTGATGAAATGCTGGCATTTAGAGTTTCAGATTCCGATAAGGTGGCCGGAGAGTAGAGATGAAGTGTGGAAGGCTAATATCCCACATACCCACTTGGCGAGCGAAAAGTCTGATCAGAATTGGATGGTTGTTAAGGGGGATAAGATCAATTTCCCTGGTGGAGGAACCCATTTCCATTATGGTGCTGACAAGTACATTGTCTCTCTCGCTAGGGTAATTATGATTGATTGTGCCCAGAGAGTTTTCATCTTTCAACCCTCTCTTTCTTTGACTTGTTCTGTCTTATTTGTTTGATGAGACAGTTTGAACCTTTATTCTCGTTCCTTCAATGCAAAGCCACAAATTCGACCCCACAGACACAACAAGTTACTCTCGTTTTGTTACAATCTCTTCATTCAAGATCATATGACAAGCTACCCTATTCATGTAGATGCTTAAGTTTCCAAACGACAAGCTTCACAATGGTGGGAACCTCAGGAATGTCCTCGACGTGGGCTGTGGAGTGGCAAGCTTCGGTGCCTATCTTCTTCAGCACAGCACCATAGCCATGTCCCTGGCACCAAATGATGTTCACGAGAACCAGATACAGTTTGCATTGGAGAGAGGGATTCCATCAACCCTTGGTGTCTTGGGGACCAAGAGGCTTCCGTATCCGAGCAGATCGTTCGAGTTGGCTCATTGTTCAAGGTGCAGGATTGATTGGCTGCAGAGGGATGGAATCCTGCTGTTGGAGCTCGATAGGGTGCTGAGACCAGGAGGCTATTTCGTTTACTCGTCCCCTGAGGCGTATGCTAAGGATCCGGAGAACCAAAGGATAGGGAATGCTATGCATGATCTTCTGAAAAGAATGTGCTGGAGGGTTGCTTCCAAGAAAGACCAAACGGTGATCTGGCAGAAACCAACCAGCAATGGTTGTTACTTGAAGAGAGAGCCTGGGACTCAGCCGCCTTTGTGTAGCGCTGAGGATGATGCAGATGGTGCGTGGAATGTTCAGATGAAGGCCTGTATTTCTCAATACTCTGCACGTAAGTTACTGAAAGTTGAACTTAACTGAATTATGTCCTTAAATTGCTTCGAAATCAAGTTCAGTACCTAATTTGACACATACCATCACATGTTCAGTGACCAAAGTTGGTATCTTAATCTAAGAGCATTCACTAGCCTTTTGCTGAAGTTAGCAATTCATTTTTTGTTTTTCTTTCAGAGATGCACAGGGAGAAAGGGACTGGACTTGTACCATGGCCGCAGAGGCTAATCACACCGCCTCCTCGTTTGGAAGACATTGGTGTTAGTCCCGAAGAGTTCCATGAAGACACTGTAAGGCTTTTTGACTCGTTGCTTAATTTCACTAACCACCTTCTCGATCTTTTCTATGTTGATAGCTGGCTTGCTTCTTCCCATTATATTTTTGCAGCGTATATGGAAATTTAGGGTGAATGAGTACTGGAAGCAGATGAAATCCGTTGTGAGGAAGAGCTACTTCAGGAATGTCATGGATATGAATGCAAATCTCGGAGGTTTTGCTGCTGCCCTTAAAGATACAGATGTCTGGGTGATGAATGTTGCTCCAGTCACCATCTCAGCCCGGCTTAAGATCATCTATGATCGTGGCTTGATTGGAACGGTTCATGACTGGTAGCTCATTCATCCTTCTTCTCACTCTTTCAGCCTCAATGATTCACAGGGTCAATACTCAAAGTACTTATAATACCTGTTTTGGGGGGATATCACTGTATAGCGATAAATATGTTATCAACCTTGATTCTAGCATTACATTCAATGATCCTGATGGAAACTTGTGGCCTCTCTCTTCACTCAGGTGTGAATCATTCTCAACATATCCGAGAACATACGATCTCCTCCATGCCTGGGCAGTATTCTCGGAGCTGGAGGAGCGAGGCTGCAGTACTGAAGACCTGCTCGTTGAAATGGATAGGATCCTGAGGCCCGAAGCATTCGTCATCATACGAGACAAACCATCGATCATTAGCTATATCCAGAAGTCATTACCGGCATTGAAGTGGGATCGGTGGGTGTCGGAAGTTGAACCGAGCACTGATGCTCTCTCGGTGAGTGAAGAGCGAGTCCTGATTGCCAGGAAGAAGCTATGGAGCAATTAGTAGAATGTACCTACAATGTGAATACGGTATAATGTAATTACCATCATCTCTGCATTTCTTTCGTTTCTCTCTTCCTTCCATTCTTGCTGCAGCACTTCTTCAACAGCCATGCTTCCCCTTGTGTCCATATGACAGGTTTTGTGGAGCTGTTTATTAAAAGGGAACTGCAAATTTTACACTACCAAAGAACATAATTCTTTCCACAGAAGTTTGCTTAGATTTTTTGGCCCGAGCGAATGTGCTCCAATTCCATACACAGGAGACGTGGAAGGGAAACTAGATTGTTAAGTTTCCATGAGAGAAGCATGATTACGGTTAATGATTCGTTTCTTATGTATATGTATCTGAACTGAGATCCAGTGCTGTAACTTTTAGCTGGCCAAACTTAATGAAAGGTTTTTACCTTTTTGCCTGCAAATTGTGGGAGGGAGCGGGGAAGGAAAATAAGATATAAGTACTCTTTGGGCAAGTTTTTAAAATTTTGTGACTACTCTGTTAACAGGCGAAACTTATATGACCATTCTTGCCTTGGTACCGTTTTGTTAGCATAGGATCATTATCAACATTTTCTGAAATCGGATAGAAATAAGTGAACATTCCAATGCTCTGTTTCAGCTGCCGAACTCAGATTAGAAAAGAAAAAGGAGAACTCATTTTTGCACACACACGGATGAATATTTTACACACATCTTCTCTTTCTATTGCCTCTCTGCCATATCCTTTGCACGAAAATGGCCGCCGCCGCTCTCAGCTGTCTCCCGCCCTAGAAAGCCTGCAATCACTGCCCACTGACTGTTGGGTTCAAAAAGTTCAACCCTTTTTCACTCCTTTACACCCGTTTCGTCCCGATTGTTAATCGAACTCAGCTCTACCAACAGCGACAATGGCGTCCACGCCGCCGCTCTCAATCAACGCCCAGAAGCCTTATCACAACAACCCGCTAACACAAAACAACTTCCAGACCAGCAGCCACCGTCAGCACCAGCAGCACCACCACCACAACCACCACCCGCAGCAGTACCGCCAGGTACCCAATCAGAAATTCTGGGTCCCGGGCACGCGCAGCGCCGCCGCCGCCGCTTCTTCTTCTGCTGCTACAGCTCCCGCCTTTCCTTCCCTAGCTCCCCTTAAGTCACCCGATTCCAACCTCGCCGCCAATTTTTCGGGTCGCAGCTCGACCCGGGTCGTCTCCAAGTTCCACCTGGGTCGACCTAAGTCAACGGCGGGCTCCCGCCACACTCCAATCTCCGAGGAGGCTCTCCGCCAGGTGATGAGTTCAGGAAAAGACGAATTAACCCTCGAGAACGTTCTCCTCGCGTTTGAGTCTCGCCTCTGCAGCTCCGACGACTACATTTACATGCTCCGTGAGCTCGGCAACAATGGCGATTGGGGAAGAGCCCTCTGCTGCTTCGAGTTTGCCATCAAGAGGGAGAAGAGAAAGCTGGAGAAGGGGAAGTTAGCCAGCTCCATGATCAGCACACTCGGAAGATTGGGCAAAGTGGAGCTGGCAAAGAGCGTCTTTGAGACAGCTTTCAATGAAGGGTATGGCAACAATGTGTACACTTTCTCTGCTTTGATTAGTGCTTATGGGAAGAGTGGCTACTGTAATGAAGCTATGCAGGTCTTGGAATCGATGAAGTACTATGGCCTTAAGCCGAATTTGGTCACTTACAATGCTGTGATTGATGCTTGTGGCAAGGGGGGAGTTGAGTATAGCAAACTAGTAGAGATTTTCAACCTCATGTTGAAGGATGAAGTGGAGCCTGATCGAATTACCTACAACACTCTGCTTGCTGTATGTAGTAGAGGAGGTTTATGGGATGCTGCCAGAAGTTTGTTCAGTGAAATGGAAGGTCGAGGGATCCAACGGGATTTGCATACTTATAATACCCTTCTGGATGCTGCTTGTAAAGCTGGGCAATTAGACATAGCATCGAAGATTATGTCCGAGATGCCTGGAGAGAAGATGTTTCCAAATGTGGTTACTTATAGCATTATGATTGATGGTTATGCTAAAGCTGGTAGATTGAATGATGCCCTGTTGTTGTTTAATGAAATGAAGGTTAAGGGGATTGAGTTGGATAGAGTTTTGTATAACACATTGCTCTCAGTTTATGCTAACCTTGGTAAGCTTGAGGAGGCTCTGGACGTCTACAAGGAGATGCAAGCTTTTGGATTTGGAAGAGATGTTGTTACTTATAATGCACTCATAGCTACATTCGGGAAGAAGTGCAAGTACCATGAAGTGAGAAGAGTGTTTGAAGACATGAAACTGCGACGTGTGTCTCCAAACTTGGTAACCTATTCGACTTTGATCGATGTGTATTCCAAAGGGGGGTTTTATAATGAAGCCATGGAAGCGTTTAGAGAGTTGAAGCTAGCAGGATTCGAGGCTGATGTTGTTCTCTACAGTGCACTTATCAATGTGTTGTGTGTTGGTGGATTCGTTGGAACTGCTGTTTCTTTGCTTGATGAGATGACAAAGGCTGGTACTAGACCTAATGTCGTAACTTACAACTCGATCATCAATGGTTTTGGTCTGTCATTTGATTCGGAATCTGTGGTGGTTAATGATGCTGAGAAGGGCGATGAAATGTTGCAAGTTGGTCCTTTAAGGACAATTATTGCCCAGGAGGCTGCTGGCTTAGATGAGCTGATGGAGAAAGGTGATAACAAGATCATGAAGATATTTGGGCAGCTTGCCGCGGAGAAGACTGGGTTATCAAAGAATGGCGAAAGGAAGGAACTTTTGTGCATATTGGGGCTCTTCCAAAAGATGCATGAGCTGCGAATCAAACCAAATGTTGTCACATTTTCAGCCATTCTAAATGCTTGCAGGTAACCTACGCTGTTTCTTGGCGTTATTGCTTAGTTACATAAGCTCTTGAACTGATGGAGAAAACTCAGCGTAGCATATTCGATTGTGTAAGTTTACCTTTTGTTCTGATGCAGTCGTTGTAATTCCTTTCAAGATGCCTCGGTGTTACTCGAGGAGCTACGCTCATTTGATAACCAAATCTACGGTGTAGCTCATGGACTCCTGATGGGTTACAGAGGAAATGCTTGGCTGCAGGCATGCTCACTCTTTGACGAAATGAAGTCTTTGGACGCTCCCACTGCATCTGCCTTCTACAACGCGCTAACAGATGTTCTGTGGCATTTTGGGCAGGTCAGTTGTCACTCCTTATATACTATATCTTAGCACGAGAGCCTGCTGCTAATCAAGATATTCTTGCCAATTCATATTAACAGAAACGTGGGGCCCAGCTAGTTGTGGTCGAAGGAAAACGTCGTCAGGTATGGGAGACCGTGTGGTCAGACTCTTGCTTAGATCTGCATCTGATGTCTTCTGGCGCTGCTCTAGCCATGGTTCACACATGGCTGCTTGATATCCGATCCATTGTGTTTGAAGGCCGAGAACTGCCCAAATGGTTGAAGTATGCATCCTACCATTAGCTCTGTTCAATTACGCAAATAATCATTGAACTACTCTGATTTTTAACAAACTTGTAGATCATGTTGTTAGTGTCATAAACTAGTTGGTCCCAATAACTCAAGTTGTTAGGAGAAGGTTATGCTGGATCTTATACCACTGTCTAACAGTTAGTAGGCTAAAAATTTGCTGCCCTAAAGGACACACTGTTTCAAGTAGCTGCTTATATACTCATGTTACTTTTTGTTGTTGGTTTCTTGCAGCATCCTGACTGGATGGGGCAAGCATAGTAAAGTGGTAGGAAACAGTGCCCTTAAGAGAAATGTGGAAGCTCTGCTTACCGGAATGGGAGCGCCATTCCAACAGGCGAAATGCAACCTAGGTCGGTTCATATCATCAGGAGCTCTCGTCACTGCATGGCTGAGAGAACCCGGCACCCTAAGCGTGCTCGTTCTTCACGATGCCAGAACACCAGACGTCGCAGACAATGATGTTTCGAGATCCGGTGTTGAAATGCAGATGATTGCTTTGTAGTGGTGGTAGTAGTAGCTGTTTCATTGTTGTACCATCATCATCACCCTATTTATTTTGGTCTCAAGTCCCGTTCCATAAAATTCTGCTCAAACCATTAGTAGGTTGGAGAAGGGACTTAAGCTACATGTAGAGGTCTTGTCCATGTAAGACATTCTGCTCAATCGATTAGAAGTTTTTCAGAGACAGAGAACTGTCTTTTGTTTGAATCCCCTTTAGGTAGGGGGATATTCTGTATGTAATTTGGAATATACCGTGTTTGTAATATTTGCAGTCCAGTCCATAAAGGTTCTTTCTTTTGCTTCAGCTTTACCTGTTTACCCTATGTTGAAAGTTGAAACAAACCTGCTAATGAAGAACACCGAATAAGACGTGAAAAATGAAAAAAAAAAAATGTTCAAATGACGTAACACAAAAAATATTCATATTTTTCAAAACCAAACTCAAAATGCGATAGATTGTCGAGCCAAATAGGTTGACAAGATCTTAAAAATGAAGAAACAAACAATTGCTAACAAACCTGATAAAGAAGAAACAAACAATTGCTAACAAACCTGATAATGAAGAACACCGAATAAGGCGTGAAAAATGAAAAGAAAAAAAGTTGAAATGACGTAACACAAAAAATATCGAAACATGAAAACCAAACTCAAAATGCGATAGATTGTCGAGCCAGATAGGTTGACAAGATCTTAAAAATGAAGAAACAAACAATTGCTAAAATATCGAAACAGGAAAATTAGCAAAAGAAGATCCGACTTGCCGGATTCGAACCAGCGACCTAAGGATATACTGAAGGCTTTGCCCACTACAGTCCTCCGCTCTACCAACTGAGCTAAAGTCGGATACTGATTGTTTGTTTACCAGTTGTAATAATAATCAATATTCAGAGAAGAGGGAACTGTGTTTGTGACACTTGTGATTGTGAATTGTGATCCAGGTTTCCCGCGTCTCTCGGTCAGCAGTTCCGGAGTTCATCTGAAAATATGGAAAGGAAACAACAGAGACCGGACTGATATGGAAGCAGAATGAAAAACCTGAAGCCGATTAATAAGAAAGAAAATAATTGAAAATCCATTCTTCTCACCGAATCTCCATTCCTGCAAACCAACAGATATCTTCCGTTTCACCATGGAGAAGAAGAACATTAACGCCTCCAAGAACCCGACTGCGGCGGCAGCGACAGCAGCAGTATCCACGGCAATGCCGGCTACAAAAGATCCTCCCTTCTCCGTAAAATCAAATAGTAGATCTCCTTCGCAGACTTCGCCGGCAAAGCACCTGCCCAAGCAGCCATTCATGATCGGCAATTAAACCCCCTCTCTCAATCGCTGGTTTCTCATTTTCCCGATCTGGGATTTTGGCTGAAATCTCTCTCTCTCTGTGTTTTCAGGTGTCGCCGGCGGGACTGCTTCCGGCAAAACGACTGTCTGTAATCTGATCATCTCCCAGCTCCACGATCAACGAGTCGTACTCGTTAATCAAGTGAGAATAGAGTGATCTCTTTTCTTTCAGGAATGTTGTTTGAGATTCTGGATCGAACGAATCAATGGAGTTTCTCTTCTTTGTAACTCTGTTTTCCCCCCTTTGTGAAAGGATTCATTTTACCGGTCCCTTACACCTGAGCAACTGAAGAACGTCAAAGAATACAACTTTGATCATCCCGGTAGCTTTTCCTTTCCTGGGCTAGCCTTACATTTTTCTGGGTTCCTGTTCAATGCTGAAATCAACTAGTGCTGGGTTGTTTTCCATTCGTTTGTTGCAGATGCTTTCAACACAGAGCTTCTGCTATCGTGCATGGAGACACTGAAGCGCGGGGAAGCCGTCACCACGCCGAACTACGACTTCAAGACCCATCAAAGCGTGGGACCTGGGAGCAAGGTGAATTGATGTGAAATTCGTGTTGGTTTTCCTTTTGTTTGGTGCAGTCAACTTGTTTGTGTTATGTCTCAGCTAAGTGTTTTAGGGGGGATTGAGCTGTTGCAGGTGAACCCTGCAGACATAGTGATTCTTGAAGGGATCCTAGTTCTTCACGATGAACGGGTGCGTGATCTTCTGAACATGAAGATTTTCGTCGACACAGGTTGTGTTCTATTCCCCTCATCTACTAGATTGATCAGGAAATCAGAATGTACAACATTTCTAGTCCTTGTGATTCACGTAACCATTCGAGACGTTCTCGAATCGTTCCACCAGTGCAGATTCTGACCTACGGCTTGCCAGGAGGATTAAAAGGGATACAGTTGAGAGAGGGAGGGATGTTCAGAATGTGCTTGATCAAGTTAAGTTCCATAACCTCACTTGACCTAGTTCAAGATGTAGCTATGTCTTGGACTTGGGTTGTGTTTAGATTATCCTTATTACCTTACTAATGTGGCATAACTTTAAAATTAGATGACATCGAGCTGAAAAACCAGACATTTGAATCGCGTTGATGTGCAGTCAAACCTGCACCAAGTATTTTGATCTGCAAATATGGCCAGTTAACCAATTTGCCAACCTGTGATGTTGCAGTATGCTAAGTTTGTGAAGCCTAGCTTCGACGAATTCATACTCCCCTCAAAGAAGTATGCAGACATTATCATCCCACGAGGAGGAGACAACGAAGTTGCCATCGATTTGATTGTACAGCACATTCATACGAAGCTTGGACAGCATGATTTGTGCAAGATATATCCAAATCTTTTTGTTTTCTTCTCCACATTTCAGGTATTCATCAAATGCTTTCCTTTTGGATTAGAAACTAAGCCTTTCATTCTTTGCTGGCTGATCATATCCTTGGAAGTTTGATTCCAGATTGGCGGCATGCACACGCTGATAAGGGATATGCAGACTACAAACCATGATTTCGTGTTCTATGCAGACCGGTTGATTCGTTTGGTGGGTAAAAGCATCCCACTTGAAGCTGAATTGCTGACTGGGCCAAGAGAGTTACTGCATTGTTACTTTCTTTTCAGTTACGGTGTGAATAGTTTGAAAATTGCTGTTTGCAGGTGGTAGAGTATGGTCTTGGGCACCTGCCATTTACAGAGAAGCAGATCATTACTCCAACAGGTAAAAGGCAGAACTATTGCCATTTTCTATTTCCTCTCTCCCCCAAAAGCTTGAGCACCAAGAAACACTGCCAGAAACTCAGTTTTCTATCCATCTCTTTAGTTTCGTTCCATTTGTTCGAACTATTACGTGTATTAGTTACTAAAGATAGTGAGGATTTTAAGAAAGTTCCTCTGTGCAGGATCCATATACCCAGGAGTTGTCTTCTGCAAGAGATTGTGTGGCGTCTCAGTCATCAGGAGGTGTGCAAATACTTTCTTCCGCATTGAAATGTCACAATGGTATCAATCACTAACCAGCATCATTCATTATGATACTAATAATCAGTGGGGAGAGCATGGAGAATGCGCTGAGAGCATGTTGCAAAGGAATCAAAATTGGCAAGATCCTCATCCATGGAGAGCGTAACGATGGAAGGCAGTTGATATACGAGAAGCTACCTTCAGACATCTCTAGCCGCCATGTCTTATTGCTCGACCCGGTCCTCGCTTCAGGTTCGTCACAAAAGCCTCCCCTGGTTCATTAGTTTCCCAGGATCGAGAAAATGTATTTAGCTTTGAAAATGAACCATGTTTTTCAATGTGGTGAAAAACAGGGAACTCTGCAGTGGAAGCTGTGTCTTTGCTTCTCAGTAAAGGCGTTCCAGAGTCCAACATCATCTTCCTCAACCTCATAGCAGTAAGTGCCCCCAATCTCTTTCCATGTTCGTTTTGGTTCTTGCTCTATCCTCGCAAATCATGTATGCCGATCTACCACAAGTGCAGGCACCACAAGGAATACATGTCATCTGCAAGAAGTTCCCCAAGCTCAAAGTTATAACGTCGGAGATCGATGAAACGTTGGATGATGATTTACGAGTGATTCCAGGCATGGGAGAGTTCGCAGACCGTTATTTTGGCACAGATTGATCCTTCAACTAGAACTTCCAACAACTAATAATAATGTCTCTCATTCTTTGATCAAAGTCGATAGTGCTCTCCATATATATCTCCATTCTTTCATCTCTATTCATGTAATGAAACCAAACTGGAAGAGAAATTTTGATAACAGCTGTTCTTTCTTTAGTTGTTTCCTCCATGAAAATTTTCATAGTCCTCTCAAAGGAGTTGCACCCTATTTGAGACGAGTAGAATCAAAAGAAGACAGTTGCAGGCAGGCTAGGTGCTAGAAAAGGATTAAAAAAATTCAATGCCCAAAACTGAATGCTTATTAGATGAAGATGCCAGTTACAGAACTTAACAACTTAACGACAGAATCAGAAACTTATGGTTACAAAACTTCACCAGTTAGCTCCTAGAAAGAGCAAGGTACAGATTGAAAGAAAGAAGGTAACAAGGGGGAAAAACTCAACTTGCTAGAGTTACAACTCAACAACCATTTTCCCTATTCATCCCAGATTGCAGAATTGAATAGCGTATAGGAGTGTCGCAACTACAAACCGAGCAAATAATTTGTATTTTTAATCATGATCAGCTTGTGGCCGGAAAGACTAGGCTTTTGAGTTCTTTTTACTCTTCTTCTTTCTGGGTGCATTGCTGCCGGGTCCAATTTCAATTGCCATTCTCTTTGTCCTGCAGAGAAAGAACATGGCGCAATTACTTCAGAACTCCTTAAAGTCAAAACTAAGCTATCAAGAACATCAGATAAGTAGTGTAAACTGAAATACAGGAGAGAAACTGAGATTGGATATACAAACACACCGGCAAGAGAGGTCCTCCGACTCCTTGCTTACATCTTCAACTGCATCTTCTGCAACAAGAATTGCAAAGACATGAGATCACAAAGCGTTTTCCAATTTGTTGCTCCATGGAAGAAGATGTCAAGCAACATGGTTAAAAACCATCTCCTAGTTTCAGATAATACTACGACTACTTCATGGCCATTGCTTGGACAACAGAACACATACAAAGCTTCATCATAAAACATGTCAAGCTCGGTGCTTTTCTGTAACATACCTGCTTCCATTCCTTCGCCGTCCTCCTCCAACTCAGCCTCTTCGTCAGAGCCCCACCGATCATATCCATCGTCGAAATCCCACCGTGCTCCCTTAGGTGGCATCCAGAACTCAGCTTCTTCTCCCTCAGAATCATCACTCTCCTCATCAGCTGGAACATCCCTGATTTCAGTCACGATTTCTTCAACAGTCTTTGCCTTCTTGTCCTTCTTTTTCTTTTTCTTCTTCCTCTTCTTCTTCTCCTTATCATCACCATTCCCATCCCCACGTTCCTTCTTCTCTTCACCTTCAGCTGATTTCCCATTTGGAACCAATTTCCCCATTTCCTTTTGTTCTGCTTCCACAGAAAAGAAGACCACTCAATATCACAATTTCTCCCCACTTCCAACAGTTAAGCAAGGAAAAACAGAAGAACACAAAAACAAACGAACCTAATTTGTTGAGGAACCGCCTGCCATTGATGTGCTTCCAGATATGCTCCTCGGTCTTATTCACTGTATCCCCAGTCAACTTACACACCAATTTCGACCTTCAAAAGAAGAATTCACAGCAATCCTCTATAAAATGTAAATACTTTACGGGAAAAACTAAGAACCCTAATAAAAAAATTAACAAACGGAGAAGCTGGTGAGTTATTTTGCCATTTCTAGTGATACCTGTTGAGAGGGTCCTGCTTGAACATGTTGAGAGGAGCCTTGCGGGTGGACAGAGCATGGTTGACGAGACCCAGCCGGCACCGTTTGCTCTGCGAATACGATTCCTTGTCCTTGGAGAGGACCTCGTGGCCTGTCTCGACGCACTTGAACCTTCCGTTCTCGAGCTCGGTGAAGGAAGGCGGACCGAGCAAATTCTCCCCTTCTTTCCCCGTCGTCGACGTCTCTTCTTCCGCCATTTCTTCCGACGGCTTCAAGCTAACTCCCGTTACTACGGCTGCCGCCAGCGTTGTACCGATTGTCCTATGTCATAAGGGCCCTAGGAGTGAGTGGGAAAGCAAAAGTCCAAAAACCCATAAGCCCACAAAGATTTGGGCTTTTCATTACCCGGCGACTCTAAGGTGAGAATTCCGAGCCGTTCTCTCTTCTTTGATCTTTCCCAGTTGCCGTCCGGCAAACTAGTCCACCGCCATGGCTCAATGTCTGAATTTCTCTCTTCGTCTCTTCTTGTGACTCCGAATTCCGTCGCTGCTGCTTCTTCGAAACAATGTAAAGCCTCTCACTTCCCACTTCTTCCCTCACCCTATCCCTATCCCTCTCATCCGTCTCTGCTTGCCCTCCACCAACTACTCCGTCAGGCGTCTGGCGGTGACGGCTCTCTCTGCCGATGCTTTGGGGAAGAAGCCGCTGCTCGAAGTCAAAGATTTGAAGGCTGTGATTGCTGAAACATGACAGGAGATTCTCAAGGGCGTCAACCTAGTCGTGAATGAAGGGGAGGTATATTGACTGATAGTGTAGGATAGTTCTATCAGTTTCTGGAGTTTGGTGAGTCAACTTATACGTTTTTTTCATATTTTCCGGCGAGGGATATGTACATCAGTACATGCACTAATGGGCAAAAATGGTTCCGGGAAAAGCACATTCTCAAGGTTAGTAAATATGATCTCACTCGATAATGTTCCCTGACGATTTATCAATTTGGGCTGCCATGCTGCTTTTGCTTTAGTGGCACCACCCACCAGTAGTGGTGGGAATGTTTTTGAAATGAGAATGCTTTTGATGTTATGTCGTCTGGAAGTTGTTTTTCTTATCCCCATGTTCTTGAGATAATTTCTTGGTTGGTTTGATTAGATTTGTGTGCGGTGTTCTGATCATGAATAATCTTAATACTCATGCTTAGGTTCTTGTTAGCAATCCACATTATGAAGTTACTGGTGGTAGCGTGATCTTTAAAGGGGAGAACTTGCTTGACATGGAACCGGAGGATAGGTCCATTGCAGGGCTTTTTATGAGCTTTCAGTCCCCAATTGAAATCCCTGGTGTCAGCAATATTGGCTTCCTAAACATGGCTTACAATGCTGGAAGAAGAAAACTTGGTCTCCCGGAGCTTGGACCAATTGAGGTATCATTCCCTTTCCAAATGCTTTCCACGAACTGTCTTTCCTTGTAAGTTTGTTGTATGTCATGGCCTTTGAGAACATGTAACACGGAGTAATTTTGATACAGGTGACAAACAAGTAATCCAGTTCATTAACGAATTCTGTTTCCACTTTCTATGCCATGGCTCCTGTTAATATTCACAGCCCTATTAGTTTCGTTCTGCAGGATATGTTAGTACGAAAGCGAAGCAATCTTGAGATACACTTATTAGTTTGTTCACCTAACTCTTGACCTATCTTTTTTATTGGCAGTTCTATGCGTACCTTTTTCCTAAGCTTGAGCTTGTGAACATGAAAAATGATTTTCTAAATAGAAATGTCAACAAGGGGTTCAGTGGTGGCGAAAGGAAGTGGAATGAGATTTTACAGCTTGCAGTAATATTTCATATCTGAATCTGTGGTCTGATGAACTAAGTTCTGCGTGATGGAGTTTCTTTGATACAAATTTACCTGTTTAGGCTTCCTTTTTTCCCTAACAAATCAAATTGTTAATACATTTCATTCTAGCATTTTTGTTGTTGTTGCATACTCTGTATTTAGGCTTCCTTTCATCTGCTAGTTTGGTTGGTTCTTTTTCCCGATTCCTCATGTTTTTTTGTAGGATTCCATCACTTAAAGTTTGGTGCTGTCCATTTTGGGATCTTCAGGGAACAATGCGGCCAGTTCCTGAGTCTATAGAAGTCTACTTTTTCTTTGCAAAAAGACAAAGAGGATCAAAGGAGAAAGACAAAAAGACAATTCAGAGACCTGGAACATTTGAACAGATTTCTCAATTCACACCACAAGGGGAAAAATGACGATGCCGATCGTGTAACACGAAGAAGAAAATGGCCATGACACTCTTTTGTATGAATGACCCAGCCTACAAGTACATATTACACTAATTGACAGACAACAGTCCAGCTAGACTGCTATCAGTGGAACACCAATTTGATCAGTTGACAACATCTGAGAAACCAATCTCATCTCCGGCCTAGCCTGTGGGTTGGCGTTCAAACATGCTGCTGCTACCCTCAAGACACTCTCTAAGTCTTGCTTGATCAGAACCGAAGGAGGCACAAGACGTTGGTCTAGAAGATTGTCCAACTGCAATGCTGCGCCTGTCGGGGAGGAGGCGAATGATAATACAGTTTCCCCTGGATGGTTCCCTTTGATCACTTCCAGTGCCAACACTCCGAAGCTATACACGTCACATTTCTCTGTCACCCTCATTGTATACGCCAGCTCTGCCACAAAAATGAGAGTTGAAGCTCATCTACACACATTACTACTGAAAACAAAAGCAAAAAAGGATGAGGAAATTGGGTTTTGTTGAAGGTACCTGGAGCAAGATACCCGCGGGTGCCAGCCTGTGCAGTCCAATGGGAGGTATCAATGTTGAGAAGCTTTGCAGTCCCGAAATCTGAAACTCGGACTTCGTAATCGGAATCCAACAGCACGTTGTTGCTGGTTATGTCTCGATGAACAATGGGTATGGTGCAGTCGTGGTGCAAGTAAGACAAGGCATGAGCCACTCCTCGCACAATGTTGACCCTCTTCCACCAATCCAACTCTGTGGCTTCCCCATCGTGGCTCAGAACTGAAGCTAAGCTCCCTCTCTCCAGGTACTCGTACACCAAGAAGGAGTGTCTAGAGTGAGAACAGAAACCATAGAGTTTCACAATGTTGCGATGCCTTACCTCGGTCAACACTTTGATCTCACTCAGGAACTCCCTCTGAAGCGCCCCATTGCTGTCGTGGAAACCGTGGAGCTTCTTCACTGCCACGTTGATTCCGGATGGCAGCATGGCCTTGTACACCGTACCATAACCTCCCTTCCCAATGCAGTACCTGGAATCAAAGGTCTCGGTTGCTTTCACGATTTCGGAGTACATGATCTTCCCATCGAATCCAGGGGTGATCAAGATGTCTTCTTCCTGCTGCTGCTGTAGTGGTTGTGTTTCTGCCTCTCCCCTGCCATTCCGGTGAATGCAGAGCATTCCCAAAGCTAATAGCACAACAACCACGGCCAACACAGGCAGGAAAATGACCAAGAACAAGAACGTACGGCTCTTCTTCCTCGATGAACCGGTTCCTGGAGTAGAAGAAGGATTGCACGGCTGTAGACCCTCAATACTTCCACACAAGCCACTATTGCCCTGTACATCTTCAATCGAAGCGTTTTGGAAGCTTCTACTGTTTGGAAGAGGACCCTGCAATCTGTTATAGGAAATGTCAACGGTGCGCAAGGGGATTTGTGCTAACCCATTTGGAATTGACCCAGAAAGGCTATTCCTTGACAGGTTCAGGAACTCCAAGCTTCCCAAGGAGCTCAGCCTCGATGGGATTGGGCCGGTGAGCGAGTTCCGGCTGAGATCGAGATTTGACAGATGAATCAGATTGCCCAGTTGATCTGGAATGCTTTCCCCGAACTGGTTGTTGCTCAGATTTAAGTAGTTCAGCTGAGAAAATTCACCTATGCTCGCCGGAATTGACTGGTTGAACCTGTTAGAAGACAAATCGAGCAGCTCCAGCTCAGTAAATGATCTCAACTCTGGAGGGATAGGCCCTGAGAGTTGATTGCCGTAGAGTGCTAGCCTGACTAAAGAACTCAGCTTTCCAAGCTCTATGGGAAGTTGACCAACTAATTGATTGGAAGAAAGATTAAGCCCCTGCAGCCGAGAAACGTTACCAATCTCCGGCGGAATCTCACCCCTGATGTTGTTCTCAGAAATCAGAAGTGTAGCCAAATTGGGGCAAGATCCCCAGTTGGATGATATCTCACCAAAGAAGTTATTTCGGCTGAGATCAATGTACTGCAAATCTGGGTAGACACCAAAGTCATCGGAAATATTCCCGGTGAACTGATTATCTTCCAGACGAACCCGGACGAAGGTTGGACAGGTTCTAAAGCTTCTAGGAACACGGCCGGAGAAGTTGTTGGCATTGGCGGTGAAATTGATCAGCGATTGCTGACCTCCACAGAGGTTCTCAGGTAGAACGCCGGAGAAATTGTTGCTGTCTAGCTGGAGAACCGTGAGCTTGGTGAGGTTCGATATCTCCTTAGGGATTGAACCAGAGAGACGGTTCACACGAAGATACAAGATTTCCAATGTGCTCAAATTCCCAATTGAAGCAGGAACAGGGCCCGTGAGTCGATTCTCGCTCACCTCGAGATCTACAATGGACTCCAAGTTCCCCAGCTCCGGTGGAATCCCGCCGGAGAGCTGGTTGCCGTAGAGATGGAGCTGGACCAGGGATGTCAGCCGGCCAATAGACGGAGGAATTGGACCGGAGAGGTTGTTGGTATGGAGGCTAAGGAACTGCAGCGACCTGAGGTTCCCGATTTCGTCAGGAATCCGGCCGGAAAGTGAATTCATGAACATGTAGAGAGTAGTCAGGTTGGTCAATTTCCCGAAACTGGCGGGAATTGTACCGGATAACCTGTTGGTGTCGATGAAAAACTCGGTAAGTTCGGTCAAATTACCGATTTCCGGCGGGATTGGACCGGAGAGAGCATTGTCGTAGAGGTACAAGCGCTCCAATCTGGTCAAGTTCCCTATTGAAGAAGGAAGCGGGCCTTCGAGATAGTTGGTGTAGAGGGCGAGCTCGGTCAAGGACTCCAGCTGGCCGATCTCGTTGGGAATCGATCCGTTCAGCTGGTTGTCGATGATATGGAGGGTTTCCAGCTTTCTGAGGAGGCCGATTTCCGGCGGGATGACGCCGGAGAGCTGGTTGAGGGACACGTCAAAGTAGATGAGGTTGGCGAGCTGGCCGATTGCGGGCGGGATGATGCCGTAGAGCTGGTTTATACTCAGTTCGAAGTACGAGAGGCCGGGGAGCGAGGAAAAGGGGAAATCTTCCAGCGTACCGTTTAGGCCGGAGTTGGTGAGGTTCAATCGGAGAACGCTCCCGGCGGCGGTGCAGGAGACTCCGACGAAGCGGCAGGGGGTGGCGGCGGCGCGGGTGGCGTTGACCGGCCAGGTGGAGATGTTGGATTGGCGGAGGTCGTTGAGGGTGGAAGCCCATCGGAGGAGAGCGGCGGCTTCGGATGCGGAGTCGGAAGCTGCCGGGAGTGGTGAAGTGAGGAGAAGAAGGGAGTAGAGGATAAGAATAGGAAGAAGCTGAAGCGGCAGAGGTTGTTGGGTTCTCCTGTTGGAGGTTGTTTCATCAATTTCTTCTGCCATTTTTTGAGCTTTTGTTTTCTGGGAAACGTTGGTTTTTGGCTTTTGCTATGTTCATCTATTTCCGGGAATGTGCTTCAAGCCGCCATGGATGGATGATTGCTTGCTGTTCGTTCGTGAAAGCAAATGTTGATTGGTCAACAGTCTGCCATTTGACAAATGGATGTATCCCATATGGCGGGTCTTGGCTGAATGCTTTAGTTGACCTCGGAGTTTGTTCATACATGTCTGATCAGAAAGCATTAACGGAAATTATGTGAAGGAGACTTATACTACACTATAGGAGATAATTTCTACGCCATCGTATCGCCAAAAGATTTATCGATCGATTAGTATTGAAATGATTTTTTGTATCATGTAGAAGCAGATGTTTATTTTAACGGAAATTAAGTTTGAAGTTCTTGACCATGGAGATTTGATTGGAAAAATTGAGTATGAAAATACAGATCATGGGATGGTCTCCATGTGAGAACATCTTGATTTTGATTTTTTCCCCTAATATAAATATTTTTTATAGAATATAAAATGTTATACGCTAACAAAATCAACTAATATTCCTCTGATTCATAAAATAATACAGAATTAATTAAAAATTAACCTACTACATGTCCTTTCTCCAAACCATCACAATACATTACATGCCTAGTGGTAGGTAGCGAAATCAAAATATGCCGGTAGTCCCGCAATTTGAAGTCAATGATATTTAAAACTTACTTGTACGTGGCAAGTCAGTGTCCTCTATTCTAAGTTTATTCTGGATTTATAATGCTTTTAGAGATTGTTACGATGAAGCAATTCAGATATTTTTACAAAACTAGTCATTTATAAACCATGTAGTATTGCTTTAGTATCCATTAAAATTGTCTTCTTCTTTGTTAATGAAAAAAATGAAATAGAAAAGTGAGAAGGAGAGAAAGGGAGACATAAAATAAAAAATAGAAATTTAAATGATTTTCATAATCACAAAAATACTCTCAATTTCACCTTTGGATCTATAAAACTTGATCTAACGGTTGGAAGAGACATAGTCACTTGATCAACGACCCTCCTCACCCAAACTTGTTGGATGCAGATCTTATGACCTTTGCACATCACCCTTTTTCCTTGTGTTTATTTCTCTAATTTTGTATACACTCCGTTTCGGTTGCTGTTATGTTTATAGCATCTATCCTCTTTTTTTTCCTAAAATTTTATCCTGGTTAATAATACTGAATCACCATTATAAGAAAATGAATTGTAGAAAAATATTCTTTTGGTGCATTTTAGCGTTTTTACTAATGGATATTTATTGAGAATCTATCAGAACATGTACACATTCAACACAAATGAGAGATATAAAGCGAGTCTGGATAAAATCCGAAATTGAATACCGGAGACACAAGACATGAATTAACTTATACTATTAGTCCACTTGCGCTTGTATATGTATATGTGTATAATTATAGACTCATTTATTATTTAAAATTATAAATTATGTATTTGATGAATATAGGCATTGCATACAATCACAATGTACTAATCTTTTGTTCTAGGTAGGAATTCCATCTAGACAAAAGTTGAGGGTTCAAATTGATAAGTCCCGGTTAGTCCAATGACCAAATTAGATAATTTAAAGGAGAAGAGGGACTAAATTAGATAATTAAAAAGAACCGCAAAACTGAAGCCTCTAGCCTCTAGGTCTAGGCGCTTACTCTGCAGGCAAGCAACCGACTGACATCTCTTCGCTCAAGACACGCCGGCTTTTTGGTCACGAAACGGATCCTCTTTCTTTCAGATCGTCGTTCTTCTTCTCCTGCCACCGCTCAATCTCGGAGCTAGCCGACGATCGGAAATTACAAGTTCCCATATTGACGACGATTTCTGTTCCGATTCAGATGGAGGGAAGAGGGAGAATGCTGCCGCTGCTGGCTCTTCATGCCGTCGCCGAGTACTACAGACTGCCATGGAAACCTCCCGTCACGGCGGGACTAATCGCCGCCAATACCCTCGTCTACTTGAAGTCCGTTTTCCTCCGCCACCTCCTCCCTTCCATCGACGAGGTCTGGTTCAATCCCTACCTCATTCTCAAGGTAACCCCTCCTCCTTTGTTTTCCCACAATTTGCGCATAATTCTTGCCCACCACCTGTTCGATCGATTGCCCAAAAGGGACTGGTTTCAGATAATTCCATGAATAATTCCTTGTGATAGTAAAGGAAATAACTTGGCTGCTTCCAGTTGAGTCCAAAACCTGAACATTTGGGGTTCTTCGTTTTGCCCTGTTTAAGTGAACAGAACAAGGATGCGAGGCGCTTCTTCCTATCACCATTCTACCACATCAGCGAGTCCCACTTGGTCTACAACATGATTTCACTCCTATGGAAGGGCATCCAGTTGGAAACCTCAATGGGAAGTCTCGAATTCGCATCCATGGTCGCCGCACTCCTCACCATGTCGCAAGGGATCACGATGCTGCTGGCCAAGACCCTCGTCGTGTTTCTCGACTACCCCAAGCCGTTCTACTCCGAATATGCTGTGGGGTTCTCGGGAGTGCTGTTTGCGATGAAGGTTGTCCTCAATTCTCAGTCTGCAGACTATGCTCACGTGCACGGACTGGTGGTGCCATCTCGATATGCTGCTTGGGCTGAACTAATTCTCATCCAAATGTTTGCCCCTGGCGTCTCGTTCCTTGGCCACCTTGGTGGCATTCTTGCCGGGATGCTCTATCTCAAACTCAAGGGCGAGTACTCCGCCTCAGGCTCAGATCCTTTGGTTAGAGTGCTCCGGGGTATTGTTGGCATAGCGAGCTGGCCGCTGAGGGCTGCAAGGGGATTGTTTCAACCCAGGAGGATGCCACGTGTCTCCGGGAGGGGAACAGTCGGCAGGGAAACGAGAGACGGGCTGTCGGGTATATGGAGATGCCATGCTTGTACATTTGATAATTCGGGTTGGTTAAGCGAGTGTGAGATGTGTGGAACAAGGCGTGGAGGCTTAACGGATGAGATTGGGATTCAAGAAATGCGTATGCGGAGGATTCAGAGATTTGGTTGATATCAAGGCTCGGTAATAGGTACGAGTTACTCCTTGTTCTATACAGATTTGGAAGATGTTTCACAGTGGCACAAGAATGCAGGCTGTTGTTGGATGCTCAGTGATGCTAAGTTGAGCCTTGAACAGAGAGTACATCAAACAGATGGTTGATTTACTTATCCTTACAAGTGTTTTTTTATCTTTTATGGTTTGTATATTTGAATGCAAGAATAGCAAAAGCTGGATATGACGATATTGGAAATGCAGATATCTTTTGCAGACAAGTAGCCATAGTTGGTTAATGGTTCAAATTCATCAGTTCAATTATTGTCTCCTTTGTATTTCAACACTAGAGTATGATGATGGCCTCTGGCCTCCGATTGATTCATCACACAACATTCTACAATAACATCCAAGTGAACACCGTTATGAGTTCCACCCCTAATTCTAATGCATGTTTAGTTTCAGCTGCTGATCTCATTTAGCACTAGTGTCTGTAATGTGCCAATCAGCACTGCATTGGCCATCTTCGACAATGAAACCAATGCGCAGTTGGGGATTCCATTCCACTTGGCAACTCATTACTATTCAGAAGATGCCTCCAAGTGCCTACACTATCAGCAACTACATTTCCATCTCCCTTTCTATGGATTATGGAACAACTTGTTGACCGCCCTTAAAAGATGAACAAGAAGAATTTAGTCAAAAGGTAGAACAAGAATTAAATAATCAATCAATTAAATATGAATGTGTACACCTCTTAAATGTATAACTTTCCCCCGAATTTAACATGATTAAGGAATGAATGAAGTGGATATAAGATTTTTGGATTGTAAGGTTGTATGTACTAAAAATTTGTTTAAATGTTTGAGAAAAAGTTGAACTTTGAAAAATCTAACTTCACAATTAATCAACTATTGCTCATTTTGAACACAATATCGACTCTTTGGTAGTTAAAAGTTGGGTCCTGAGTTATATATAATTTAATTGTACATCTTCCTACACACACGATGTATTTTGGATGTTGACTTAGACGAAGCGGGGCAGTTCTAACAATTTCATGGTCACCAAGTTGATTTTTTTGGGATCGGTCCTCTTTCTCTTTCAATGTATATAATACTTTAATGCTGTTTCTTAAAATTATTTTTCCTGAGAGCATCTTCGAGTTTATGGTCAAGTTTTCTAAATATATCGACAAGTATATATACAATTGCATTTTCCTAATCTTTTTGAGCTATAATTTGAGCTGAACTTACTTCTTAATGAATTCGCCAACCGCATAAGGTTTCATCTTCTGTGAGACTATAGCTACTATCATACTTCCGGCTTTTGTCAAATAATTAGACAACGTCTTTCCAAACATGTCTTCTTGATATGTAACTTTGTTGGCGTCTTTTATATTTGTAAGGTTGTCATATAAGAGACAAATTTTTATATTTTCTTTCTATATCTTTTTTTTTTTATGAACACAAGTTCAATATTTTTCATGTGATGTAGATGATAGTAAGCATGGGTTGTATCTCACAAAGTATTGACAATTGTATATAAAAGCGCTACATGAACATTTAGAAAGGTTTAAAACAGGTAATTCCTATTTGTTTATGAAGTCATTCTGATGCTTAGGGTAAGTATTAAAATCAAGTTTTTATCAGTTAGCTTGCTACTGTGGCAGCAACAGAACAAACTATATTAAACAGGGGAAGTTAGTTAGTTAGTAAGTTAGGTTTAGGGGGCTTCGCGGGTTGATTTATTAATTATTTAACTCTGATATAAAAACCCACAAAATGGAACCCTTGAATAAATCCTAAAAACAAGGCAGCTTCTTTCTCCGCCGCGCAAGCTCAATTCCTCTGGCTTTGACGGTTGCAGTCTGTAGCAGAAAAGCTGACATGGCGAAGAAGGAGGCGGGTGTGGAAGAGGATGACGTGGAATCGTTTTTAGCGAGTTTGGATCCTGAATGCGAATACTGCCCTCCCCAGCTGGTGCAGAAGCTGTTAGAGTCGAGAGCAATCGGTTGCATCACCGCACTTCTGGATCGCAAAGTCGCTCACAATCAGCTCGATCTCCGCCGTCGACTAGCAAACGGCGAAAGGCCGATGTGCAAGGCTGCTAAGCTAGGGTTTCATCAGGGGTTGCAGCTTTTTCTTCGCCATCGGATTCATCCCAGGGATAATTTCTTGCCCGACGGCTGGGATTCCTTCACCAATATTCCTAAGGATGAATATGGGGGTGAAGTCATCGACTTGGCATTCGAGGCAAGTTGCGAGGAAAGGAAGAAGAAGCTGGGTGAAGAAATTACGCTCTCTCAGTTGATCCTCTGGCTGCCGGAATGGATCTCCGAGCCCGGCAATTTTGCCTGGTGGCACACCGTGAAGCTGCTGGGACGCACCTGTTCCATTAACATCGAGTCGAAAGCCTTCGAGTATGCAGTCAATGGCCAGGCGATACAGCTGCTCTGGCTTCTGCTTGTAGTCCCTGATCGAGTTCTCTCCCCGACATTCTTTCGCGCCATACCAATGTTTAAGGATCGTCTGGAGCTTTTCTCCCTCCGCGATTTCCTTACCGCTCAGCTAGCAGTCGTGACCGCTGACAGCCTCACCATTCGACACCACGATCCCAGCCAAATGAGCAACAAGTCGTCGTCTTTGGAGTTGAAGAGGTTGATTCTTGCCACTTCACTGCGATTACTTGAAGTCTTTCACAGAGCTGGCCCGCAGTTGTCTTTCTTAGTGGCCACCTTAGAAAAGGAGCATCTTTCGAATATCCCAATTGCAAAACAGGTCAAGACTGTGTTAGAGGGAGCTGGGTTCCCCTTGACTTCTCTGGATTGGTACTTCTATCAACTTACCCCGCACCAGCTTCCACTTGGTTGTTTTATAAAGTTTCAATCTTTATGACATAATAATCTCTGTCTCTGTGTGTTTTTGTTGCCTTGACAGCCCTATTATATCACATCCCTATCATTCAGAGATTAAAGACTATGCCAGGTAACTATCCCAGCCTTATAACTGTAGTAACCAAGAAGTTTCTATTCCCAACACCACCAGTGACAGCAGCCTTGCATTGTCTTGTCTGTCTTGATATCTCCCTCGCATTCAGTTGGGATTGTAGTTGTAGGTTTCTGTCTGTGTTAGATGTGAAAAGAACGAATCCTATGTTCAAGGTGTCTTTTCTTACTGTTTATGCATTTGATCTGTTCCAAAGTTAATCGCTGATTGGTATTACCGTACCGTGTAGTGCAAGCCATAAAGAAGCATATCTCGAATTGGTCTTCTTGATTCGACCGGTGAATGTTTGCAGAAGTGAAGTCCTTGGTTCACGATTCAGTAGGGCTATTGGGAAGTTGTGGTAATTCTATTCACTACTTGGTTTTGTTATGCCATTTTCACTTCTCAGTACAGGCAAAACTTACACGTTCCATTCTGGATTTAGTGCTTGAATACCATGCACAAATGTGTCTATGATTCACTGTTGTTTCTTGGCCTTCTGCAGCCATCATCCTTATCTGAAGGAATGGAGCCCCCAAAGTTCTGTTTTCAAGTTGCTTTTCATATTTTGCCTCCCTGACTTGGTTTGAAGTTTCCTCTTGAACTCGTTGTGTCTCTCAATCCTTCTGTGCCACAATAGTTTTATGGGAAACATTTTTTTGCTTTCTCATCTGTGATGTGCTATTCGTAACACCTACAGGTAGAAAAGATGCAATGCATGCTGCAGTTACAGCTTAAGCATCGTAACCCTGCAAAGGTCATCTGTCCCACCTATCTTGCCGAATTATGTTTCATCTATATGACAGAGGGGCGCATTGTTGAGTTCACAGCTGCTCTAATGGCCGTACAAATTCTTCTTCGGCTGGACCATCCACTAATTCCTCAAATGTCTTTCCATATAGTGGGCAATAAAAAGTCTCTCCCAACTGTTTATGAATACTTACTGCATCAATTGAAGAAAGTGCTTGACGAAGAAATCTCCTTAACCGGAAAAAGCGAGGACAGTGTTACTGTTCAGCTTGTCAAGGAGAAACAATCGGTGATTTCTTCTGCATTATTATTAACAAAGATATTCGAAAGGTCTGCACAACATATAAATTGGTATCTTCACTCAGCAAGATATGAGGTTTGTATCTTGTCCTTGCCATTTCTGTTTAATTAAGTGTTATAGCTTGTTGCCAAAGGTGCAACCTTCTTGGTTTTTTGTTTTGTTTTTTGCTGCTTATAACTTCTAACAGGTAATACAAGAACATGGGGATTTGAAGCTGATTGTAGATGATGTTGCTTCCTTTCTTGAAGAGTCGGGCTTTTTGTTAACATCTCAGGACATTTGTGTGAATCACATGGAGTGGTAAGCGTCGGTTGTTCTTTGGCGTCTTCCCTCCTCTCGACTGACGATTTAACATGTTTGGCAACTCTTGTTTTTATGATTCTCCATCAACCTGTCGTAGTTTCCTTTTGTCCTTCCAACTAAGTGTTGCAGTTTCCTCAATGTCTTCTCTAATTCTGTGTTTGGGTGTCTTGTGTTAGTTTCTCAAGCAAATCAAGTGTTAGCAAAACTGAGTTAAAAGGAGATTCATGGCTGTTTGGGCCACATATGCAGAGAGCTTCATGTGTAAAGGTCTCTTGAAATCTTTGTACAATCTTGATTTAATATTAAGTTCCCTTCCCTGCTTCATTCATCAGAAAACTGTGAACATCCTTGCTTCTTCAAACATCTCTACTACCTTCATTCAATATGAACATTGTTGCTTGGTTGTTCCATCATATGTAATTGTGCAGGAGAAGAAAGCAACTGGAGTGTCGAAGGCAATAATGTCAGCCGGAAACATCAAATCTTCTTTGCTTGTTGGTTCATCCATTAACAAGCTTTCAGCACGCTCTTATCACTCATTCCCAATGCTGAGGTATGGAGCATCTAAGGGCGTCTTGGTGCCTACACAGGATGGGGTCAATTTATTAACGAAAGGGGCCGAGTCTGCAAGATGGTCAGATTCTATATTGAGAAAGAGCTCGAGGTGTTTGGCAATGACTAGGAGAATAATTTTGCGTCTGTAACTTTACCAGGGGCTTTGCTTTTGTTGTAGTAGTAGTAGTCGTCGTTGTCACTTAATAGACTTTGGGAATAGACCAGGTTGATCTATTGTTCCTAGAACATCAGAAAAATAAGGGCATGTATATTATCATAACAATATGGGTTTATTATCAGAGTCTCCTAACTAATTGTTTCCCAATTGGGCTAACGATGCTGTAGCCGAGTGGTCATGCCGCTGATTTTCAGTTTAAAACCCCTAAATTCGAATCCTAAAGACGATGCACATCGTCCCTCGCCTCACCCCTCTAGTAGCATTTGTTGTAATAGATTTATGGCCAGAAATAGAGTTTCCCGGCTTTCTTTCATTTGTATTAACCATTTTATAATCGAGATAAATTAAGGTTGTTTTCAATGCACTCACCTTTCGGGTGCCTGCTATGCATCCACCTCATAATTGTCATTTTGAGCTGCTGATTCATGTTAAAACAATGTCAAATGTCGCTTGTGATATGATGGACAAGAAAATCCATGAATTTGCACACAAAAATCATTCCAAATTTACTACAATTTAAATAATATAGGGCTTTGGAATTTAGGGTCAGGGTTTATATTAACAATTTTCAGGTTTAGTGTTAGGGTTTAAATTAAAGGTCTAGGACTTAGGTAATATATAAATTAGTTGTGCTCATGTACTATATCATCATAGTAGACAATTGTTTTCAATTCAATTAAAAATTCGTTGTCTTAAGGCTAGTTTTAAAATTGGATGCATAATAGAGAAATCAAGAGTGTCCTTCCTAGTAGCATATCAAAAGGCCTTATTAGAGCATATTAAAAGGTAAAAAAAGACATCATTACATCATTTTGAGGCAAAATTTAATGTTGACTAGGCGCCACTAAGGCCACAACGTGATTGTGACGTCTTCTCTGCTGAATTTGGCCAAAACAAGGCATTTTCCTTGTGATTTTCGCATAAGCAAATGCCTAGGCGCGTTTTTAAAATCATACTAATAACAATCGATTATGAATGTGACACGTACAAACATCTAGTGATGACATGTCCTAAAATCCTACCTTCCTTAAATCTACCAATTTTTTAATGTACATGAATAAGAACGAACAAATGGCCTTAAAAGTACGAAAAAAAGGTTGAGGGTTCAAATTGAAGACATCCAACAAGTCCAGGGGGCTAAACTAGATAATTTAAATAGAACTGAACAAGTGGTAGAAAGAAATGCAAAAGGCGATTAGCGATTGCCATTTCTTCGCTAAGCACTCGCCGGCTATTTGGTCCCGGAACGAGTCCTTTTTCATTCAGTTCGCCAATCGTCTTCCACCGCCGGAGCTCGCCGGAAATCGGTAATCACAAGTTGCCATATTCACGATGATCCCCCGAACCTATTCAGCTGGAGAGAAGTGGGAGAATGCTACCGCTGTTGGTTACTTCAAGCCACCACCGAGTAGACCAAGACTGCCATGGAAACCTCACATCACGGTACCGCTAATACCCTCGCCTAATTGAAGCCGCCTTTCCTCCGCCACCTCCTCCCGACGAGGTCCTGTTCAACCCCTACCTTTTTCGCAAGGTAATCCGTCCTTTGATTTCCCACAATTTTGGGGGCACCTACCTGTTCGATTAATTGCCCAAGAGAAACTTGACTGGTTTCAGTTAATTTGTACGAGTTACTCATTGTTTGAACTTTGAACTTTGAATACGGATTCTGATAATGCTATACTTGGTTCTGTTGGCTGCTTAGTGCAATACTTAGTTCTGCCCTGAACATAGTCGATTGAACAGAAGACAGTCAGTCGGTTCCTTTGTTTCTTCTTATCAGTGCTTTATGACTTGTTCACTTGAATGAATGCGAGAGTAGAAAAGGCTGATCTTTGACGATAATGGAAATGCAGATGTCTCTTACAGACTCTGATTCAATACCTAATTTCAGGTTGGATCTTTATTACTTCCTCAGTGGTCAGCACTAGAATCAATACACATACATATGCAGTCAAAATAGCTTGGAAATGGGTAGTGAATTCATAACCGCCCACTCTGTCTCTAATATACAACAAGTTCGGAGTTTATTCAAGCTCGCTTATTTTACATGACCGAGCAGAATCTCGGTGGGATTCCAGGGATATAAATGAGTTATTGCCATTGATGCGGTTAAGAATGCTTGTTAGAACCGTATCACTGCCCTCTTTATCACTGCCAGGAACCTCCAATTTTTCCTTGACATAGCATCTAATCGTCTTGTCGCTTCCACTTTTTTTTCTACAGAACTTACCCCATTCCCCGGTGGTAACGACAAGGACTTATTCCCTTGGTACCTTGAAGTTTGGAATGAGTGATAAGAGCGAGCTGAAAGTTTGCTAATGGATGGAGCTGAAAGTTCGCTAATGCATGGAGCGCTGAAGGATGACTTGATGGTTCTTGTGGAAATTGTCAGCGACGTTCCTGTATGCGGAAGTGGTCCGAAGGATGATGAATTTCCACCTAACTTGGTTTTGCAGGAACCTGATTTGCTCGAGAAACTATGACAATACAGAGAAATATACTATTAGCAACATCAAGAAGGAAAGAAGTTACTGTCAAAAACTACAACATACCAGTTCAAGTCATTCACACAGATATCCTGAGGTCTTAACGCAAAGCCCGCGCCTTTTAACAAGGAAGCAACATCGTTTACTATCAACTTCAAATCAGCAACTTCCTGTGGGAGCAAGACAGTTCATTCAAAGGGAAGTGACCAGCTGACCATGTTTTGACAACTATCAAGCAAATTAGACTATGAATAGGAAGCACACACCTTATATCTTGGTGAGTGAAGATACCAATGAATATCTTGTGCAGATGTATCGAATATCTTTGTTAGTTGGAATGCAGATGATATCATCAATCTTTTCTCCTTGCAAATCTGAACAGAGTCATTGTCCTTCGGTTTCCCAGTTAAGCTTATTTCTTCATCAAGCACTCTCATCAATGCATGCAGCAACCACTCATATACAGTAGGGGCGACAGACTTGTGATGATGATGATCCACATCATTATTGCTATGACGAGATGTTTGAGGACGTAGTGGATACCCCAACCGAAGAAGAACTTGCGCAGCCATTAGAGCCGCTGTGAAATTAACAATTCTGCCCTCCATAATATAGATGAAGCACAACTCAGCAAGATAGGCGGGTTGGATAACAGTTGCAGGGTTGACATACTTGGGCTCCAACGGTAACAAAATTAACAATTCGGCCCTCCATAATATAGATGAAGCACAACTCAGCAAGATAGGCGGGTTGGATAACAGTTGCAGGGTTGACATACTTGGGCTCCAACGGTAACACGGATTGCATCTTTTCTACCACATCAGGAAGGCAAAATATGAAAAGCAACTTGAAAATGGACATTTGGGATGTCCATTCCTTCAAGCAAGGATGATGGCTGCAGAAGAACAACAGAAAACTCGATTGAATCAATTGGAAGGATCCTCTAAATGGATGAAAAGGACAAGAATTTCTTGTTCATAATGGCACCAAACAAATTAGTGAAGGGAGTGTACCATAACTTCTCGATGGCCTTGTTGAAGTCCGAATCAAGGATTTTACTCCCGCAGACATGTGGTGGTCGAATCAAGAGCTCCAATCCAGGGTAATCGTCTCGCAGGTTCATCCTACAGGACCACCGAGCAACCAAGTTAAGTTTGGGTACAAGTAAAAGTACATAGAACAGCAACAAGATAAGCCATATATGTGAAACTTATTGGCATAGTTACCATTGATGATAGCCATGACTCGTGTTATCGTTCGGATGTTTGCTTCTGACCGGGCTGTCAACAAACAACAGTCAAACTTTATACGCATACATGGATTCTGGAAAAAATGAAGTTAACGGAAGTTACCAACTTAGAGAAGCCATCGGAAAGCCAGCCTCCTTGAGCACAGTCTTGAAGTGTTGAGCTATTGGGTAATCGGGAAGCAGAGGATACATTTGCCTCTCCTTTTCCCTTTCCGATTTCTTCTTCTCCTTTTCCTTCTCTAACATTGCCATTAAGTGACACAACTGGGGGCCAGCCCTGCGGAAGACTTCTAGCAATCGCAAGGAACAAGTGATGCTCGTTATCCTGCAGTGCAGATCATGGCGGATCCATTTATCGGGGAGACTATGGTTGGGTTCAATGGCGAGGCTAATGCCAGTTAGAAAAGCAAGCTGAGCAGTAAGGAAATCCCGGAGTGACAAGGGGGCGGTTCCAAACCGCTGCTGGAGATCGGTGTCCCTGAAGAATGTTGGGGAGAGAACTCGGTCAGGTACGGCGAGCAGGAGCCAGAGCAGGTTGTGAGCTTGGCCGTACCTTGCATAGTTCAGAATTCTCATCTCTAGCAGCCCTTGTTCGGTGGCCCGCCCCAGCAGCTTAACTGTGCGCCAGCAGTCGAAATGATGGCGGTAGCTGATCCATTCGGGGAGCCAGAGCATCAAAGTGCAGAGCCTTTGATCATAATCAATCTTGCCCTTGGGTGCCGAATGAAACTGATTCAAGCAACTCCAATATAATGCGGCATCGATGGGAAGCTGATCCTGTTGTGGACAGTGTGTTGGTACCCTGGCACTGGGAGGAACCCCGTGACGCAAAAACAGCTCGACCGCCCCATAGAACCCGATCTCAGCAGCTTCAAATATGAGCGGTTGGCAGCTGTCGGGATAAGCAAACATATCCAAGCGATTGTGAGGGAGTTTACGTTCGAGAAGTGGGTGAGGCAGCCGATTGCTCGTTGCTGTATTAATTTGATCACAGTCTTACGGGGGCATGTTTCATGGCTGGGGTCCAAGGACGCTAGAAAAGCTTCCACATTATCAAAATCCGCCTCCTCCTTCTTTGGCACCTCAATCTTCTTTGGCACTTTAACGTCTGAGTCCGAGTCTGAGTAGTAGAATAAGCGAAAATTAGTGTAGTAGGAAAGTGGTGGGAGCTTCCGTACGAACAAGACTTTCCCATCAGCTTGAGGTTGCCTCATCAGCTGCATATGAGACCTTAAGTGGCCTCCCAACGACCTCCCGCTACAGAAGTGCTTGCCGCAGTACTTGCATAGGTGCTTCAACTCTACCTCCCCCTTGCCGTGATGAGGATTAGCATTGTCATCCATTGCCGCTGTAGCAGAAACAGAAGAGCAATTATGAAACAGAGACAGAGGGAATTCAGTTCAGTAGTTGGAAGGGAAACAAAGGGAAATAGATCACCGCCATTGTCAACCAGCTGATCGCATCCTTCTTACCTGTCTGCAACTTCTTTTTTGTACTTCTCAGGCCGAGCAGGAGAGACAGAGAGGATCGGCGGGCGAGCGAGCGAGAGAAAGAGAAAAGTTGAAGTAGGTTTTTTCTTTATTACATGGGCACATGGTTAAATACTTAAACCGTTAAAGACCACAACCATTTGTTCAAAATATTAATTTAACACTTCAAAAAGTAAATAACTCAAATATAGCACCTCAAATTCTCGTTTTGCTACAATGCAACTAGGATAGCAACCAAACCTTTAAATTTCATATTCAATCTAATCGAGTGTGAAATTTGACATCTTAATTAAATAACTAGTTGATTTTTTTTTGTACAAGCAATATTAGTTAGTGTTCAAAACAGTGACCGTGATATAACTTAATAGCCATCCAATTTAAGAAAATCTAATGGCTCAAATCAAATCCTAACTGGAAAACAAAAATCAAGTGGGGTGGACAAGTAATTCTGCATCCCTTTCTTTTTTAACAGTGTACCGTCTCACAAGAATTCAGAGGAGAGAGATTATACTTCTTTTTTAATTTTAAATTTTTCTTAATCGAATCCTATCTCATTCAGTTTAACTATGAATTTTAAAAAATTTGCATAGAAAGAACGCACTAATTATTCTATGATATCCATTTGGCAATATTCTGAGAAAAAAATTAAATTTTCAAAACATGTATTGATTGTAGTATTATGATTTTCATATGACAATAACATAATCACTCAACTACATTTTAACTTAAAATTTTAATAATGTTGAACAAAAAAATCACGGTTGGTAAAATTGGACCGGACCGGTCAAACCAAAACCCAATCACCAATCAGGCTCGAGTTATATTTAATGGCTGCCTTCACCCGCCAGTACACTCCAATTGGCATTTTTTTTCATTTATATTAACTATTTTATAGTTGAGATAAATTATAGTTTTTTTTTTGTCATAGAAACCCTTGCGGATTAACTAGGTAAGCACGAGAGAGCCACAATACACCGGCTTCTTCGTGAAAAGATAGTCAAAACAAATAAGAACAATTAAAACGAACACTACAAGAGCCAGAGTAGCATAAGGCATTACGTGCCACAACATGGGCAGCCCGATTTGCTTCTCTAGGAGTATAAGCAACAGAGACCAATGGGAATTCTTGCAACATAAAGATGACTTCTCGTAAGATAGCCCCCACAAGGGCATCATTGGCATCAGAAGCCTTCAAATGTTGTACAACTGCAAGAGCATCACTTGTAATCACAATCGGTCGATCCTGCCACTGCCATTGTCGAAGTAGTAATATAGCTTCTCTAATTGCCAACACCTCCATTGAGATAAATTATAGTTGTCTTCACCGCCCTCACTTTTTGGGTGCGTGATGTATCCAGCTCATAAATTGTCATTTTGAGCCTATAATTCATGTTAAAGCGATGTCAAATGTCACTTGTGATATGATAGACAAGAAAATCGGTAAATTTGCACAAAAATCATTTCAGATTTACTATGTTTTAAATAATATAGGGCTTTTAGGGTAACGGTTTATAGTTTAGAATTCTGGTTTAGTGTTAGGGATTAAATTAAAGGTCTAGGGTTAGGGAATACATAATTTAGTTGTGATCCTATGTTATGTCACAAATGTTTCCAATTAAATAAAAAATTCGTTGTTTTAAAGATAGATTTAGAGCAGGTACATATAGTATGTTCTATTTTTATGAGTACATTGTAGAAGCCACCAATAAGTTAGTTAATAGAAAAGAAGTTTAACAAATCCCAAATCTCTGGTTGATATTTTGTATTTGGTACCCACATGTGGTAATTCAATTTTTTAACTTAGTTTATAATAAATAAAAGTATTAGTGTGATGTTTACATCTCGTACTAATAACTATCAATTATGAATGTGACGCAAACAAACATCGAGTGATGATATCTTAAAATCCCAATCTTATGGTGTTAAAAGTATTATAAAAAAAAAAGGGTTAGAGGGTTCAAATTGGAAACACCCGGGGCTAAACTAGATAATATGAAAGGTTGTTTGCTTGATGGATTTGGTAATGGATTTGAATCATGGACTTTGTTCAAACTCTATCCTTTGCTTTATGTATTTTGTGGCAACAAATCCGTAGGCCCCATAGACTTTAAGGGTTCGAATTTGTGGGTCTCATGGACTTGAAAATTTCACCTCTTTAGATGAGACTTGAAATGCAAATATCTTTTGCAGACAAGTAGCCGTAGTTAGTAAAGGGTTCAAATTCATCAGTTCGATTCTTGTGTCTCCTTTGTATCTCAGCAATAGAGTATGATGATGGCCTCTGGCATCCGATTGATTCATCACACAACATTGTTCAATAACATCCAAGTGAATATGGTTCTGATTTCCACCCCTAATTCTAATGCATGTTAGTTTCAGCTGCTGATCTCATTTAGGACTAGTGTCTGTAATGAGCCAATCAGCGCTACATTGGCCATCTTCGACAATGAACCAATGCGGAGTTGGGATTCCATTCCAATTGGCAATTCATTGCTATTCAGAAAGATGCCTTCAAGGGGCTACGATATCAGCAACTAAATTTCCATCTCCCTTTCTATGGAATAACTTATTGACCGCTCTTAAAAGATGAACAACAAGAATTCAGTCAACAGGTTGAACAAGAATTAAATAATCAATTAAATATGATAACTATACACCTTAAATGTATACCTTTCCCCCAAGTTTAACATGATTAAGGAATGAATAAAGTAGATGTAAGATTTTTGGATTGTAAGGTTGTATGCACCAAAAATTTAACTTTGAGAAAAAGTTGAACTTTGAACGATTTAACTTGACATATTGCTCATTTTAAACATAGTGACTCTTTTGTAGTTAAAGGTTGGATCTTGAATTGTTTATACTTTAAGTGTACATTTCCCCTACGCATACGAATTTTTTTTATTTTTTTTTTTTTGTTGACTAGACAAAGTGGTCCAGATCTAACAATTTCAAGAGGTCACCAAGTTGACATTTTTGTGATCGGTCCTCTTTCTCTTCCAATATATATAATACTTTAATGTTGTTTCTTAAACTTATTTCTCTTAGAAACATCCACGAGTTTATGGTCAATTTTTTTAAAATATATCATCGAGTATATGTATAATTGTATTTTGGATGTCGTTCCCAAGCTTTTTGAGCTATAATTTGAGTTGAACTTACTTTTATTGAATTTACCAACCACATTAGACAATTTCCAACAACTCACTCAAAATACCAAAAATATCAAAATAGCTCATCCAACAAATTTTGGGAAATGCTAAAATGCCCAAAATTCTAGAACTTTCTGACAAATACAAAATTGAATAAGACAAGAAATGCCAAAAGTTTGTTCAAAATCCGACCCCACCTTTTTCCTTCAACCTGACGCACTCCTCCCCCCTCCCTTTTCTTGTAAAGAAATTTCAGTTTCAGTCCTCTAATTAAATTCCAACGGCTCTATTAGCCTCTAACTCAATAATTTTTTTATGTCAAAATTAAAAAAAGTTATCGAAACGTTCGTCTTAATTAATTATTATTACCTGTATACAAATAATCTACAAATTATCCCATTAAAGTAATGAAATCTACACTAAACTAGATTATCACAAAAGGAGAAGATTTGGCATTCTAGCATTTTGGCTTTGCTTGTTGGAGCAAAAATCACTTTTTGAGTTCCAAAATGCCAAAACATTTTGACATTCTAGCATTTTGGCATTTGGTTGTTGGAGATGGTCTTAGGTTTCATGTTTTATGATACTATAGCTACTATCAAACTTCCAGTTTTTTGTCGAAGTAATTAAATATCGTCTTTCCAAACATGTCTTCTTGAATGGAAAGTGCAAAAATATCATTTTAAAAAACTGGAAGGTGCAAACCAGCCCACATTTCAAGTCGTTATGGATATCATATTAACTATAAGAAGGGGTGACATGGAAAGCAGAAAGCCATAACCATCGTGTTTGGCGACTGGGAAGAATCATATGCATACCTTCCCAGATTGATTTTGGCGTTGGAGAAGTCTAACCCCGACACTGTTTTCTCCACACACTACCAAGATGAAGAAATTTAGCCGCTGGAGCCCGGTAACAAATGCAAGTTCAAACGCCTTTTCTAGTCATTCAAGCCATGTCTTGATGGTTTTCCCTTCTATGTCCCGGTTATGCAAGTGGATGGCACGTTCCTTACCGACAAATAAAAGGGCACTCTTGATTGCCAGTGGAGCGGATGCAAACAAGTGTACCTTCCCTATAGCCTTCTCCATTGTCGAGGAAGAGAATACCGAAAGCTAGGGATGGTTCTTCGACAAATTCACCTCCACGCCATCAAGAAGACGGACCTCATAATCATCTCTGATCGCCACGCCGGGATCAGAGTTGACATCTTAGACTAGGATCTAACGTTGAAGTGGTCCCATAGGTGGTGCATAATACACTTCTAAGAATAATTGAAACCACCATTTCAAACTGGGGAAGCTTGTTAATAATCTGTGGTGGACTACTGAGCGTTCTATTTCTTTGTGTATTTATGGAAAGCTAGGATCATTATGCACAGATGTTAACATACACTTCTGTATGTCCCTCACCTATTGCCTACCAAGAGAAGAAATTCAATGAGAAGTTGCAGAAAATCCGTGAGCTATGCCCTAAAGGTGCGTAGTGGCTTGATGGACATAGCCTATCCATGTGGACTTTTCATAAGGATGGAGGTACCAGGTGGGGTATTGCCACAACAAACTCAAGTGAGAGTATCAACTCTGTCTACAAGGTTGTTCGTGCACTGCCAATCTCTGCCAATGTTTGACTTTTTGGGGAAGAACACTCCTCCGATCAGGCCGATGATGTAGACACGCGCATAAATTTCCTTGTCCATCTCATCACTTTCTTTAGTGAGGGGGTTTTCATGCTCTTCCGGGTTGTACTTACTCTTGATCTCCGTTATTAACCAAGTGATTGATACTTGGTTCTTCCTCAAGGGTGACTTCCCATCCTCCACAAAGTCACCCTCTGAGTTGTTTGGCACGAACAACCCCAAAGCATTCTGGAGCAAATATTGCTAAACGTTTATATCCTCGTCATATAAAGGTGGTGGATGATTGTTCACAATCACCGCATGGCCATTGATGGGCAAATCCATTAGGATGGTGATGTCCTTCAAAGTGATGGAGCACTCTCTTTCATGTTAGTTGGAGTTATGTGTCTCTTTGCGCCATCTCTCCACCAATGATGTGATGAGTTGACCATTGATCTTGATGCCAACAAAGTGCCTCATCGTCTCCAACCTTGCCCAATTGAGATAGGAAAAGATAGTGTCACTATATAAGAGCACATTGCTCGTACCCCTATAACGGATAATATGGTGTACAATCTAGCAAATAAATCAAAATCATAAGTTTATGATTTATAAACACATAAATATATTATAAAAACAATTGAAATTAACAAAATGAATACCATTTACAAGACACACACATAAATTCATTATGAAAAACAAATTCAATTAACAATATGAATACCATAGACTTTTAGAAAGATATACACAAACACATAAATTCATTATACTATTTTGTACATCGTATTGGTTGATTTCAATAATTTAAACTAACACATGTGAACTCGTTAGACTCTTAGGAGAGGTATACATCTCCTTAGAAACACAACCTTTTTGACAGAAAAAAGGAGGATCAGAGGATCGCTTACGACACGATTTTCCCAGGAAATGGGAGGATCATGATGATCGCTTAAGACCCCAACTTCCTTGGGCATGCATCTCTTTATAAAGAGTCTAAGTAAGTGTCGTATTATATTAGTCAAAATCATTGAAAATAATCAATACGATTAACCATTTACAAAATTATACCTTAAAAATATAAACTATGACAAAAGGTTGAAGAATTATACGTACCGACAAATTGTTCCAAACATCCTTGAATTATGGTTAGGTTGGTCGTACAAAACACCTGCATCATGAGGTCCTTTATCAAGATAGTATCTTTGATAATATATATCTACGTCTCTCGCAAACTCTAATAGCATAAGAACAAAATAAATTAATTAGTATATAGATTAATTAATTAACAAAAATAAAGAGAGAATAATGAGTATATATCACTTGATAATCATCACCATCCCCTTGATAGTACCAATTTTGGTCCATGTTTGATGGAAGGCGCGCAGAAGTTCAACGTGTTTTGTAGCAAAGACTTAATAAATATTTTCTGATGATAGTTCAGACTCAGCCGCAACTAACAAACGACAAATTCTTAAGTTTTGGGTGGAGGGGGGATGAGTGAAGAGAAACACTAGAGAGAGAATGATTGGATTGGTGTGGATATAATGAAGAGGAGAGAGGGGTTTACATAGGACGAGGACCATGGGGGGGGGGGTCAGTTTCAGCGGGAATTGAAAATGAATACCGCGTGCCCAGTCCAAAGATTTTTAAGAGAGTGGTATTTTTTTATTTTTTAATGATATTTCTGTAAAAAAAAATGAAACAAGTTGACAATTCAAACTATTATATTCAGTAAATAAGATCTTTCAATCACTAGAAATGGAATCGTAGTTCAAGACATCAACACATACCTCCATATCGCCATTCATTTCAATTGAAGATATAACATGAGAATTGCCTCAACTTCGAGAGCCTCGTCCAGGGAAAGGAACATCAACTTGATAATTTTCATTACCCTTTGCATCTCTTTTATAATTAAGATTATAGTACTTGCTTGGATCACTATCACCTCCGGTGTGAATATACATTATTCCAATTGTCTGAGTATGCTTCATACAAGTAATATAAGTACTATGACCTACCTCCATCGTTACCTCATTTTCTTGGCTTAAAGCATCATCCAAGGGTAGGAATCTGGCTTGCATAATTGTTATTGTCACTAGCATCCCAAGATGGTCCAAAGAATATCGAACCCTGAAAATAAGAGAGTTCGTGTAAATGAATTATATAGATGGATTATGTATCCAGTGCAATGTAAGTTGAGTAATAAATAGTGACCTACTTGGTCTCAATAAGCCCTCTGATTTTGTCGCTCATATTATCTAAATAGTTCGAATCACCATAAACAACAAGTCCACGAATCTCTTCCACGAGATCGGGTCGCTCGCTTTTGAGTTTGCGACACGCCATAAAAATTCCTTTTACTTCCACATTATGTGTGAAGACTAAATCCATATGCATATTACATCCATCCTCGACTAATGTGGCTGTTCACTTTGTTATTCTACGCTTATCTCCTAGAACCACTTCAATGTATGTTCTATCCTCTCTTGTGGAAACATATGTGTCAATGTAGTTTCTGTAAAAAAGTAGAAGAAGATAAACACACGAATTAGAGTATGTTTCAGATAGAAGTTAACAATTGAAAACTCACCATCCATTCTATAGCGGTCGAGATGATATTATATGTCTCTGAATTATATAGATGGATTATGTATTCAGTGCAATGTATGTTGAGTAATAGATAGTGTCCTACTTGGTCTCAATAAGCTCTCTGATTCTGTCGCTCATATTATCTAAATACTTCGAATCACCATAAACAACAAATCCACGAATCTCTTCCACGAGATCGGGTCGCTCGCTTTTGAGTTTGCGACACGCCATAAAAATTCCTTTTACTTCCACATTATGTGTGAAGACGAAATCCATATGCAT
This sequence comes from Linum trigynum, assembly GCA_964030455.1. Taxonomy (NCBI): domain Eukaryota; kingdom Viridiplantae; phylum Streptophyta; class Magnoliopsida; order Malpighiales; family Linaceae; genus Linum; species Linum trigynum. Next base: position 46,063,953 of record OZ034813.1, on the reverse strand, counting down.
ATTACATCCGTCCTCGACTAATGTGGCTGTTCACTTTGTTATTCTACGCTTATCTCCTAGAACCACTTCAATGTATGTTCTATCCTCTCTTGTGGAAACATCTGTGTCAAGGTAGTTTCTGTAAAGAAGTAAAAGAAGAAAAAAACACGAATTATAGTATTTTTCATATAGAAGTTAACAATTGAAAACTCACCATCCATTCCATAGCGGTCGAGGTGATAGTATATGTCTCTGAATAAGGTTGATTTCATTGTATTTATTCTCTAGAAAATGAGTTTGCTCTTTCTAAGTGATCAAGACATTGTACCTCATGATTGTCTCTGCAAAAAAAATCCTGAGATTAGAGCTAAGGTTTTCAAATGTCTCATCAAAAACTTCTACTGCCATATGCCACCACCTCCACTAATTCCACACAATTCGAGCGTCCTCTCAGACTTTTTGGCTTAACAAGGAAATCTCGAGCTTGCTTGGATGTCAGGGTGCGTAGAGTGAAATTAAGGCTCCACTGCTTGTAGTTTTTTTGTTCGTAAAAATTTATGTTTTGTTGCTCATAATTGTTCCGTCCAATGAAATTAAGGTTCTCTTGCTCATAGTCACCCGTCGAGGTACTTGAAAACTATGGTATCTATAGTCGCTCAGTGGCGGAGAGTTAAGATGACGAAGACTCTGACTTGTTGTTATTTGTGAAAGATTAACTTCTCTCTCTTCCCCCCCCCCCCCCTTTTCAAATAAAAAGGATAAAATGCTAGAATGTTAGTAATATGAAATGATATAGTTGCAAAAACATGAATTACAATGAGGCTATATATTAATTTGTTTACTATAACACTTAGAAATGGAGCATTATTCTTATTATTGATTATTTCTAATATCAAACTATATTTAATAATTTAAATTATCTTCAATTATATAGATTAAAACATAGTTCGTAATAAATAATTAAAAATAAAAACCACATGTGAATAAATTAATTTTAAATAATTGTAAGCTCCAATGTGTGATAGTTTATGACTCTTATTCTCATACAATACCACTATGTTAGTTTATTGGGGTAAAGTGTCTAATTTTGCTCAAACATATTTGCTAAGTCGCTCGCCTAAAAACAAGTTGCTCGCCTCTACTATCCCAGTCCAACCGCCGTTTCTTGGTTATCCATGATCATTAGAACAAGTTTAACATAACTCATCAGAGATTTGAATGATTAACGAAATCATGAATCAATAGTTGGTAGAATATATTGACAGTAAGTCTTTGGTAGTTTATATAAAAAGTATAACTTAATTTTTTTTATTAGAGAGTATAAAACATGGTGAGTCATTCCAAATCATTAATAATTTTTATATAAGATATATTAACTTTAAAAACTTGCACGCTCTTGTATAAAATCCTTGCTACGCTAGTGGTTGACTATATTGAGCAAGTAACTAACTAAGTTGCAGCGAAGCGTTTTCTGTGTTGTTGAAGCCGTCCTAATGAGAAGTGAGAGGTCATTTTGATATCCGGATTGGTGACGCCGACCACTTTAGGAACAATTGGATGATCAAACAAGTTTTTTTGTTTCCATTTGATCGCAAGTTGTGCAATTGGATGATCTAACACATTTCTTTGTTTCTTTTGTTATTGATGATCACTTTGTTTCTTTGTTCTTGATGATCTTTACTTTATTCAGTATCAAGGAAGCAAGTGCTTTCCATATTCTCTAGAAAGCCATCGCATGAATTCCATTGCCTTAAACTTAGTGGTACACGATAGATGGAGAATTAAATTGGTTAATAAGCCTCAATGAGAGTGATTATCCTACTGTTGTGTATAACAAGTAGTCAAGTATACAAATTAGGTATGTGTTTTTCGAGGAATTCTTAGGTGCTCCCGAACACCACATTGGATTGGTGATGTGGTGCTCCGGACCAATGAAATTATACCACCTGTAGTATTAATTATTTTGTTAAATATTCATAAACATTCATTGACTAAAATACATAAATTTTTACTTACTTTTGCATACCTTCAACATCATTTAAATCGGAATGGAGATTATGCAGATTATGCGCTTCAACTCATTTTTTCCTTCTAATCTTCCTCAACCTACTCTTCTTTGTTTGCAACACTGATGAATGGAATTTATGTTCTCTCTTTTCCTCTCTTCCTCCAACTACTTTTTCCTTCTCCTCTCCTCCAAATCTCTCGTTGGTTGCAATATAATGGCATTTGTGATATGTAATGCACATACGCGTTGTGACAAAAAAGGAGAAGACATTACTACTATGATTACTACTTGGTGTGACTCTCGCATAAGAAGTTAAAAACAAAATCAAGGAAAAAAAACAATAGTAGCAGAATACATTAAGCCTGTGTTTGGGAGGAGGTGGAAATAGAGGAGGTGCATATTTTGGGGAGTGAGGGGGAATTCCAACGAAGAAACACCAATTTGGTTAGTTTTGTACAATAAGGGGAGGGGGAAAGGGGGTACATATTCCCTACTTGAGCAAGCCCCCCAATTTCAGACGCAAAAAAAGAGAGAGAAAGGATGAGGGTTTGGGGTGGGGAGAGAAGGTCAAAGGAGCATGAAGAATGAGAGAGAGTGGTGAGAGGAAAAATTAAAAAAAAGTTATTTTTTTATTATTAAATACAACCCAACACCTATTTACGACTTCTACTTTTTCTCTCAAATAACAATTTACGCCCCAATTTACACTCTCACTTAAATTTACTCCATACAATTTACACCTCAATTTGTACTCTCTCGTTGCCAAACAAAGCGAAAGGGAAAAGAATAAGAGAATGACAGAAATTTAAAATACGCCCTTTTATTCTTTCTTCTGCCGATGTTTGGTCTTTTCTCATGTCGGGGCCCAATTTACTAAGCTCGGCATTCCTCCAGTTTTATGGTTTTTTTAAATAATTTTTTGATCGATTATTTCACTTGAGGCGATTTTCTAAGCTCTGCACTTCTTCGTGTTCCTCCATCTTCTTGTCGCCTCTCTCCCTCTCTACACAGTTGCTCCTCCATCTCTACCACCGTCTAGTCCCAACGTAGCTATGGTGCTTACACCACTTTTTGTGAGTATATACTCACATGGTGAGATTGGATGTCACATGGGAGAGCTGAGATCCAAGGGCTGGGGCTCATGAGTCATGACTAAGGAAGGGCTTATTTAAGTGAATTATAGTGGCTTCTCGGCTACGAGTCAAGCCAGCCAAGATAACTCGTATCCAGGCAAGAAAACCTAATATCCAAAATGAACGAACTACTAGCCAAGGTTGCTTCTTTTATGAAGTAGTACTAAACTATACATGAGAGTACTAACTAGTATCTTGAGAGCACAAACTAGTATCTAAACATGACCAAAATAATATCCAACTCACAAAATTAGTATTCAGCCAATCAATTACGAAATTACCAACTAAAATCCACAATCAAACCAACTAGTATATGCTAAGGTAAGGAATCATCCCAATTCTCAATTAGATGGTTGAACTCGATTTCTTTTACCCTAGTGAAGATATTCATAGAGATGAGATAGAAAATTGATACCAAATTACTTAGGGATGGCAATTTGAACCCGTCCCGTAGGGTATTACCCGACCTGACCCGCAATGGGGCGGGTATTACCCGACACGCAGTAGCATGACGCGGGACATGTGTATCAACTTCCGACACGCTCTGCCCCGCTCCACCCCATTCTTGACCCGTTCTATGTCAATTTCTTACGCCATCTATTTGTATATCTCCTATTTTGGCTTTTCTTCAACTAATTAGACTTCATCGTTCAACTAGATAGGCTCAAATACCCATTACATTGTCAGGATTATTCATTCATGAAGTCTTTTTTCCTTTCCTGTTATCGTAAAAAGTAAAATTTTTGCGTATATTTTTTCAAATAGAATGTAAAAGTGAGTCGACCAGCCCCGCCCCGTACCCGCGCGGGTATTACCCACCCCGACCCGTAATAACGTGGGGCGGGACATGAGTATTGAGGTACCCGCCCCGCCCCGCCCCGACCCATTGCCATCACTAAAATTACTGCAACAATAGCTACAGCTGACCAAGTTGCATTCTTTCAAATCTATATTTGAAGGTTAACATTAAATATTGAATTTAAATATATAAGGTTTGTCATTTTGTTTGTAATGATGTACTTTATTTAAATAAGATTGTAGTGTGTATGAAGATTTTTTTGAAATAATATTATATATATGCTTAATTCATTTGGTTTACTAGTTTCACACTTATTCTATATATATTTTATTAAACCGAAACAATACCAATTATGCATAGGCCAAAATCATATAACTTATGGTAACGACATAAACTAATTTAAAAATATAATTGAGACAAGTCTTCTTTATTATTATTATTTTTTTTTTTTTTTGCAAACTCTTCTAGCATAGTAGCATTTGCTAATTGAAGTTTTTTTTTCCTCCCTTTATTCCATTTCTTTTTGTTTCCATTATAGCGAAGCGACCCGGGTACGCTATACCTGACCCCTCTCTTCTACTTGGAAACAATTCCAAAATACACTAGTAATTAAATTTTTTTCCAAAATACATAAGTAATAAAAAAGTTTCTCACTCTACACATGTTTCACAATCACCGTCTTTGTCAGAGGCAGTGAACAACATCACCGTTTTTGACAAAAGCAGTGAACAAATCACTGCGTTTTGATAAAACGATGAACGCTTCACCGCTGCTAAGTAAAATGGTGATATCTTAAAACAGTGAATCATTCACCGCTGCTAAGTAAAATGGTGATATCTTAAAACAGTGAATCATTCACCGTTTTTGTATAAAACAGTGAATCATTCACCATTTTATATAAAAGCGGTGATATGTTCCCCGCATCTGACGGCCACGGTGATTCGCATCGGGCGGGGCATTCACCGCGTTAATCAAACACGGCGAATAACCCGCGCCTGTCCACGTCAGTGATCCGCGTCGCGCGGGGTTTCACTGCTGCCGTTGGATGCAGTGAGGCGCGGATTTTGATTTTCTTTCCAGATCCGACGCATCACATGCTCCACGTCATCGATCCTCGCCATTCATCGTGTTCGAGAAAGGCGGTTTATTCACCGCGTTTGTCAAAGACGGTGATGGCGAGGCATTAATTTTTGCCAGATCCCTCCCCCTATAAATTGAACCCTTCCCCGCTCTTCCAAATCATACCACCACATTACACTTCTTTCTCCCTCCATTCATCCACTATAGTCTCGTTCTAAGTATGCTCTGTGGTTGCGGCTAAGTCTGATCTTCCACATAATAAATAATTACTAGAGTTATACCCTAAAGCCCCCGTCCCTTAAAAACCCGTCGAACCTCTGTCCGGCTTTCGCCAAAAAATGGACGAAGAGGCTCTTCGGGTAGGTTCTTGATTTTTCTTTTGTGATTTGTTTTAATCTTTCCAATTTAATTTTGTGATTTTTTTAATCAAAACAATTTGATTTGGTTACTTTTATTTACAGATGGGTGTCAAGATATACGATCCTCGATTGTATATCCATTATGGGCCAAGAGATACGAAGTATTTAACCGATCAAGAAGCACATCGCTCCCGTGCAATTTGGGACAACAATCCGGTAAACACTACGTACCTTATCAACAATTTACTTTATTTCATAATTTAGTAAGGTTTTATTTTGATTTCTTTTAACTAACAAATCGATGTTTTTTCTATTTTTTTTTTGTGGGAATCACTTATTCCCGTCATCCATAAAGGGACCACTAACTTGCCTGCTTGGCATGATCGACTGTCGCCGTATATAGAGAGGACTAGGTTGGGTATGTTGAGGCATTTCATGCGGATTGAAATCGACAACGATCTGCTTACGGCAATGGCAGAGCGATGACGCCCGAAACTCATACATTCCACCTTCCTGAGGGGGAAATGACGATCACCCTCAAAGACGTCGCGATCCTCACCGGGATGCCGATAACTGCAAATGCCATCATTGGTACCACTACCAAACCCGATGCAGGTTAGGGTCCGCTCATTCGTGATCGTTTTGGCTTTGACATGCCGACCACCAGACCAATTCAAGGACGGGGGCATCCATCATTGCATGCGGGACAAGTGTCGATCCTGTGGCTTGGTAATCACATCCAAAATGAGGTTGAAATCGGCCCAGAGACTCCGGAAGATCAATTGGAGCGCTATGCACGCATCTACCTCATTGGTTTGGTCGGATGGATTTCTGTTCCCCGACAAGTCGAACCAGTGGATTCAAGGCATATGGTTGCCAATGCTCCTTGGTGACTGGGACGCGATCGGGGAAAAGAGCTGGGGATCGGCCGTGTTAGCTGGCATATATAGGGAGCTGTGTACTTGCTCGAAGGTGGGAGCGAAACCAGCTGGTGCGGCGATGTTCATCCTCCAGCTCTGGGTATGGGAGCATCTTCCAATGTTCGCACCTCAAGACCCACGTCCATACTGGAGAGCAGATGATGAGCTTGCAAATTTGAAAAATTCCCCCTATGGTGTCAAGTAAGTTTATTCCATACTTATCTATATTTAACCACGTCATCATCCTTTATGACAACTTCTTGGTACACAACCCTGCCAACACTCATGTCTGGATACCGTTAAGTAATTTTAGCAACTCTCGTCTGTCCGCTCGTACAAACCCTGTATGCACAAATGTCACAGAGTTCTAGCCACGTGAATCGCGACTCAATTTTCAACATAGTGGATTCGCCGTCCTCATAATTAATCCCAATGTCAGAGTTTGTCACCCTTCCATTCCTCCGAATAATAAGCTGAAACTTCTTGAATTTACCCATATCTACAATTAACAATAAGTAACTATTAGCTTAATTCCAATAAAATTAACCAAAACCATATTGTACGACTAATATTACTCCATCTCATAACTAACAACAACATAAATTCCCAACTAACATAACATACTTGCTAAGATAAGTAATTCATTACATAAATATAACTACTAAAAACATTATTATATAATAATACAAAATTAAATCATACCGAAAATAGCTTCGGTGTATTTTGCTCGGTTTTTTGCTGAAATTTAAAGGAGGGGGGGGGGGGGGGTGGGGTTTACGTTTTTCAATTGCTGGTGGGGGTATTTATATGAAAATCGGCTAGCATTCACCGTGTTAGTCAGCGGCGGTGAAGCCAATCACCGTCTTGCCCTAAGGCGGTGAACGTTAGGTGGTTGTAACCTAACTCTCACCTACCTAGGGTGGGAAACATGAGCAACTATCACCGCCCTAAACTACAACAGTGAAGGTGTTCCCCGCTTTTCACCGTTGTTGATGAAGATGGTGATTGATTCACCGTTTAAGTCAAAAACGGTGATTCCTTCGTCGTTTTCATTAAATGCGGTGATTTATTTACCGTGTTTGTCTAACACGGTGATCGCATTTACTGCATTAGACAAAGATGGTGAATGTGAAACGTAGATTAAAATTTTTTTTATAACTTTATGTATTTTGGAATTTTTTTTAAATTACTAGTGGGACTTTTCCCCTTCTGCTTCTCCCCATAAAATTTAGCTACCTCCTCCTTAGTCCTTCCCAGTTCCCTCCCTCCCTCGCTGTGGCCACTTCCAAGCTCAGCCACTTCTTCTTGCTCAGTGTACGCTCATGGCTTCTCTCGACGCTTATTCTTCTTACTCTTCCTCAGCTTCCATCTCTGGTCTCCGTTCATTACCTAATCAATTGCAGACATGGAATCTTTTCTACCTCAAGTGCCCATCCTCTCGCCGTTATCCATCCTCCCCTTCCCCTTTCTCCACCCTCACCTCTTCCCTCCACGTCCCAGCTGCCCTTGCCGCCGCCCCTTCCCCTGCTCGACTACGTCCCCGCGCCGATAGCATCGACCTAGACAACGACCCAATCTCCCTCCTCCACCTCAGAATTCGCCGCTACCACACCAGCCGGGATTCCTCCTCCAGACCTGCCATGGACTCCAAGGAGGCCGATAAATACATTCAGCTGGTGAAGGAGCAGCAGCAGCGAGGTTTGCAGAAGTTGAAGGGAGAAAGGCAGTCCAAGTCCAACTCTGACGCCGGAGGATTTAGCTATAAGGTCGACCCCTACACACTCTGTCCCGGAGACTACGTCGTCCACAGGAAGGTCGGTATTGGGAAGTTTGTCGCCATCAAGTTCGATATCCCTAGCCCTTCTTCTCCGCCTATCGAGTATGTCTTCATCGAATACGCTGACGGCATGGCCAAGCTCCCTCTTCACCAGGCCTCTCGCTTGCTTTATCGTTACAATCTGTAGGTATTCCTTCCCCTGAATTCCTCCCCTTCTCTTGCTTGTTGGTTGCATGGGAAGCTCTGTGGTTTCCTTTTAAGTCCCCATTTGAACTCAATTTCTCATCCTATCCTCGTAATGTTGCTTTTCCAGCCCCAACGAAACGAAAAGGCCTCGGGCGCTGAGCAAATTGAGCGACCCAGGTGCGTGGGAGAAGAGAAAGACCAAAGGTAAGGTTGCAATTCAGAGAATGGTTGTTGACTTGATGGAGTTGTATTTGCACCGGCTAAAGCAAAGACGGCCTCCTTACCCGAAGAATGCTGCCGTGGCTGAGTTTGAAGCTCATTTTCCTTATGAACCCACGCCTGATCAGAAACTGGTAATGCTTTAGCAGTGTAAATCTGCACTTAATTTTCAACTTACATTGTTTCAAGTTGAGTTTACATAGAGTTGATTATCTTACAACTACCGTTCTGTCTTGCCTATTCATGTAATACGAGATTTCTTCATGATCATGGTTAGTATGCCCTCATTTTGCACTTCATTCATCTTCCTGTCACCACTTGCAACTCATTCCATTTTCCTTGTTAGCTTTGGAACTTGAATTTCTCAATTGTTCACGAGTTAGATACATGTTCCAGGCTTTCCGTGATGTTGAGAGGGATCTAACTGAGAGGCAAACTCCAATGGACCGATTGATATGTGGGGACGTTGGTTTTGGGAAAACAGAAGTTGCTTTGCGTGCCATATTCTGTGTTATCTCAGCAGGAAAGCAAGCAATGGTTTTGGCACCAACAATTGTCCTGGCCAAGCAACACTATGATGTTATTTCAGAACGTTTTTCTAAGTATCCTGATGTCAAGGTCGGACTTCTTAGTCGGTTTCAGGTATAAGCTTCCTATATCTCTTGGCCCTTCCATAGGGTAGTAGCATGTTAGGAGCTCATATTTCACTCAAGCGAAGAAGTTCTTTTTGAAAATGTAAATTCAAAGGTGTCATCTAAAACTATATTTTTCCTTCTTAAGCTCAGACAGTATGTTATTTGTCTGGCATCAGGCATGCCTTCATGTTCAGTTGTTGGACTACTTATTCCCGATCGCCGGTGTCAGCATAAGATTGACATACACTTTATCAACTGCATACACTTTACCAAATGCAGACCAGAGCAGAAAAGGAAACTTATCTGCAAATGATCAAACATGGTGATTTGGACATAATTGTTGGGACTCACTCACTTCTTGGAAGCCGTGTTGTGTATAACAAGTTGGGTCTTCTTGTTGTTGATGAAGAACAGGTTTGTCTCTGGAACCCTTGTTGATTGTTATTATTTGGACATATGTTGATCATTAAATTTGGAGTATTACTTGCTGTAACTAATCAAAGTAGAAAGATATACACGTACATAGACTGCAATTCCATATGTCCTGTAAGATTCTTGCATTTTGCAAGCTTACTCCTGCAGACTTGTATGTTATGGGTATGTATAGATCTTATGAACGATAGTAATATGATTCTGTTGTTGTGATGACGTGAGAGGACTGAGGGAACATATGCCAAGTCTGGTTGTAACCTATAAACTCTATTGTTCTTCTGTCCTCTTTTCCTGTTGTTGTAGGTTAGGTGAGGTTCATAAGGCCTTGAACGGGCATGCCCATATCCATGCTTGAAGTGCAAACACTAATTTAATGTCCATTTGCTTCCAGAGGTTTGGTGTCAAACAAAAGGAGAGGATAGCTTCTTTCAAAACTTCTGTTGATGTGCTTACTCTCTCAGCAACTCCAATACCTCGAACTCTTTATTTAGCACTCACCGGATTCCGTGATGCTAGGTATTATTCCAGTTTATGCATAGGAGTATTAGTGTTAGGCTATAAGTATTTTACATGAATTAGCTTTTTAAGATTTAATATATAACATACGTAAGTATCTTTGGAGGAATTCAGATCGTTAAGATATGTGGCACTATATAGTAAAATTAGGTGTCATTGTAGGCTAGATGAAGTAATAGGCGATTGAATTGCTGTTAATTTGGATTTTGTTGTATGGGAAATGATAATTGTTCAAGGCAGCATCTTAGGTTAGAGAAGGACATGGACTTGTCCTCCTCCTGTCAAACTGATTTCTCGATTGGTGGTTACTTTCTGGAAACTGCAATCACACATGAAGATTACAAATTAGCTCTTATTCTTTTTTTTTTTTCTAACTATGAAACATACACCTGGTTTCAGTTTAATTTCAACTCCACCACCTGAAAGGGTTCCTATAAAGACCCATTTGTCTCCATACAACAAAGAGAAGGTAGCATTGGCAGTAAAAAATGAGTTGGACCGGGGAGGCCAAGTGTTTTATGTCTTGCCACGTATTAAAGGTATTATTTGGAGTTACTTGTTTTTGGAATGCGGTTCTGATTTGCAATTTGGACTAGCATATTACTGATAACATGATTTGGTTGTGTAAACGCATCTGTGTTGATTTTGGGTGGTTCTTGGGCTGACAGGACTAGAAGAAGTTAAAGATTTCCTTGAACATTCATTTCCTGATGTCGAAATAGCCCTTGCTCATGGGAAAGTAAGTTTGTCTCCGTTAATATTATGTTTTTAAAAACCTGGCAATCGGGTCGGGTTGGGTAATTTCGGGTTGGGAATCTCCGGTTACGGGTCTTCACGGGTCGGGTCATGTTGGGTTTGCTGATTCTGGGTCAAATATTGACCCAACCCATCGGGTTTCGGGTCATTTCGGGTTATGAGCGTTCTCAGAAACAATATCAAATATGCTTCATAAATTTTTAAAAAACACAAACTTTTACATGTGGGTGACAATAGTTTGCCTAGCACATGTTAATTAACAAATGCTCAACTCCTTCCATGCTAATGAAAAGAAATAAAATTTGCACAAATCGTGAAAAAACAATGACGAAAATAATACTAATAAAATAAACAAATGATGTTTGATTATCTTTACACTCCCAACTTGTCTTTCAAATCCATATGAATTTTTTTTAAACATCTCACCTAAGTATGAGAGATTTTATCATTTTGAGAGCGACATATACAATGGAACGGGTCTAGCGGGTCGACCCAAAACCAACCCAACCCGACCCAAAAAATACGGGTTAATCGGTTTTGGGTCATTCCGGTTTCGGGTTAAAAAACCTCAACCCATTCTCTATTTTTAGGGCGGGTTCGGGTCGGGTCAACGGGTCGGGTTCTCATTTGCCATGTCTTTTTTCATAGCTCTTATGTACTCTACGAGTTAATTAGGTTAGGTCATATAGCCCAGAGCTGACTGAGCTTTTGTTACTCTGAATCGATGATTGTATTATGGATTACTTGAGTGAAACTTGTTAAGGTGTTACTCCAATTGGCTTGGCCTCTACGATGGGAAATGAATTCATCTGAATATCCAAACATAAACCGAACTGCAGTGCAGCTGAAGAGGCTCCTTCCTAGTTTTTGTTTGTTTGTTAGGATTAGGTGGATTCAGTGTAGTACATTCATTGATCAAAACTTCAGCAGTACAAAATTATGTAGTCAATGAGAATCGAATGTGAACTAAATGTTTCAGAAAACTGAGCGCGAACTGGTTCACGGTACCTACTACCTTGTTTCTCGTGTTGCTTTCTTAGTAGAACCCTTTTGCTACCTCCTTTAAGGGCATACATACAACACGAATTAGCATTTCTACTTGTCCCCTATGCAGCTTGATTCCTTCTGTGATACCACACTTTGATTCTCATTCATGTTACTATTGCTCCTTTGTAGCAATACTCAAAGCAACTTGAGGACACCATGGAGAAATTTGCGCTAGGTGAAATAAAGATTCTCATATGTACCAATATAGTAGAAAGTGGGCTTGATATACAGAATGCAAATACCATCATAATTCAAGATGTTCAGCAATTTGGACTGGCACAACTGTATCAGGTTCCACTCCGACAACCTTGTACATTTTTATGTTCTCGAGTTCAATTATTGTTGCTGACCAATGGCCAGACCATTTCTCGGAATATTGCCATATTTTTTTTCCTTCTAAAATGCTTGTTAATATCTTCCATGTCAGCTTAAGCAATGGCTGCTGCATGTGTGATTCATTTTAAGCAGAACACACGATTATTCAATGAACCAATTGTCTTTACATCTCCAATCCATTAGACCCCAACTTGTCATACTTTGCATATTGATTGCATGTCCTTGGTGTAGAAGTACATGTTGCTACATTTCTTTTCCCTTGCTACATCTGTTCAGGTTACATGAACCCTATCAATCTACAAAATCTTAGATACTCGGGTTTCATTGCCATTGACGTTTTTCAATGTTATCACTGAAGTTACGTGGAAGAGTGGGCCGGGCAGATAAGGAAGCTCATGCTTACCTATTTTATCCCGACAAATCATTCCTAACTGATCAAGCCCTGGTATGTTATATGATTTCCTCAGCATCCGGGTTATGCCTACCATTGAAATTTTCGTGTGAATCTTGTAATCTTTTTAATTGGACAGGAGAGACTGCAAGCAATGGAAGAATGCCGAGAACTTGGACAGGGTTTCCAAATTGCTGAAAGAGACATGGGTATAAGAGGCTTTGGGACAATCTTTGGTGAGCAACAAACTGGGGATGTGGGGAATGTTGGCATTGATCTCTTCTTTGAAATGCTTTTCGAGAGCTTGTCCAAGGTATATTAGTTGACCACCTTCATTAGATCTTATTGTACTATGAATATGATGCTCTTTTCTGGCTTTTTTGTCTCCCGTTTTCTTTATGCCTGTGGACTTACTCTCTTTGTGGCATAATTTTGCTCAGTGATCTAATAATAGACTGACAAGAGGTTGTCTTCTATAGAACGATTATCCAATACTCATGACTGGGCTATCTGTTAGTTTTGCTGTTTTTGTTCATTTCTCCTCCACTCTTTGCTTTGAACTTAACAATCATCCCTGAACTTTATACAGGTCGAAGAGCACTGTGTGGTATCAGTTCCTTACAATTCTGTTGAGGTAATTACTCCATTCAGGCCTTTAACTGCTCGACGTTGAAGTTGCACAAAATGAGAATTCTGAGTGATCAAAATTAACCCAAATATATAGTATTACTTGACGAAGTTGTTAACCATGCCACTCCTTTGCCTCTTATCTGCTTGTAGATTGATCTGAATGTAAATCCCCATCTTTCTTCCGAATACATAAATTATCTGGAGAACCCCATTAAAATTATTGGTGAAGCAGAGAAAGCTGCAGAGAAAGACATTTGGAGTCTGGTACAGTTCACAGAGAATTTGAGGCGCCAATATGGAAAAGAGCCCCACACCATGGAAATTTTACTGAAGAAACTATATGTGAGGAGAATGGCTGCAGATATGGGAATAATGAGAATATATGCTTCAGGAAAGATGGTTGGCATGAAAACAAACATGAGCAGAAGAGTTTTCAAGCTGATGACAGACTCTCTGTCTTCAAATGTGCATGGGAACTCCTTGGTCATTGAAGGAGACATAATAAAGGTAAGCTTTGCTACTGCCTGGTTGGTAATGCACATCTTGTTCCTCAAATTTTGAGTTGTCTAAGGAGTTCTTCTTGGTCTGTGTAATATAACCGTAACCTGTCTTTTGAATGCTGTCTATATGATCAAAATCTATTCAGACTTTCGATGGAAATGAGATCTGTCACAACCATGCTAATCCAGTCTCTTCCTACCATAACTTGCCTTTTACCCCTTGAACTTCAACTTCTTTGCCTTAGTCCTGATCCCTTCTAGATCTGAGGCATACGGAATGGTCTTCCCTTTTATACAGAAATATAAACTCAATAATTTTGTCCTGCTAGAAATGGAATCACTAAGTTGTTATATACTGTCGTTGCTGTGTGCAGGCAGAATTACTACTGGAGCTCCCAAGTGAACAGCTGCTAAATTGGGTGTTCCAGTGTTTGTCGGAACTTCATGCTTGTCTGCCTTCCCTCATAAAATACTAGATTTGCATAGGTGAACCTTAGATAGGTGGTATTCTTTGGGAGCCTGCTTATTTAGCAGGTGATTGCATCCTTATGCGGAAGCAGAACTTGGACTTGGATGTTAGTGTATGTGGGGAAGATCCAGAGGGGAAGAAGTAAAGGGATTGATAAGTAAAACATGTACATGGTATTGGCTTGGCAGAGCGTTTTGCGCGGATTTGGTTTATTATTATGAGTTCTTAGGACTAGGTGGGTCAGTTGGAGATGCCAGTGTGGGATGGCCTAGACAGTGAAGAAGAAAAACTGTTAAGGGATGGTGAAGTAGATGTAGGTTACATTAGAGTATGATTACAGGGGGGGGGGGGGCTGGATGGAGGAGACACATGACATACTGCAATTGTACTGCCTTCCATCGAAATTTTGTTTTATATTCTTAGCCAGGTATGTTGCGGGGAGAGTAGTTGTTTATTTACTACATTTATTTGGGTCAACTGGTTACCTGTGTAGATATACATTATTATTTGGTTTCTGCGTGTACTTACATAGATTTTAATGCTGATGAGTGTATGTAAGTGGAGGTGTTGAACCTTTATCTCGACAATACTAATATGATGAAGAAATCCAGTCGATACCCAGACCCAGACCAAAAAGTAACGGTTGCCAGGTATGTCTGCCATCTTTTTTTGTTTTTTGCTTTGGCAAGTGAATGTAGCATTGGAACTTCAGCTTAAAAGAAACGTTTCTTTCTTCTTTGTGAAATAATGTTTCCACATCAGCTGCCATGCTGCATCTTTACAAAGAGAACCAGCGTATAAATGAACAGAAGCATTATTTCACTTGTAATGCTGAGAATGTAAAACTGAGATATAGGGAACAGAAAATGTAAAACTGAGAAATAGGGAAGACAAACAACAAATGAACAGCAACCGAAACAAAGTCGCGAGGGATCCATCCATCCCTATTTCTCAGCAATGGAATGTGATAATTTTGCTCTTCGTGTGCAGATTGTGCAGTTTGATCAGTTCAAAGCTAGACAGTGGACTTCAGCTCGCTCTTATCACTCAATCCCAATTTCAAGGTACCAAAGGTATAAGGCCTTGTTGTTACAGCTGGGAAATGCTGTAAGTTCTGTTGCGAAAAGGGTGGAAGTGACAGAACGGTTCGATGCTATGTCAAGGAAGAATTGCAGGTTCTTGGCAGATATAAGGAGAGCAATGATGCGGTTCTAACAAGCATTCTTAACCGCATTCATGTTGTAGAATGGAGATAGGAAGAAGCGCCTTGCATCCTTGTTCTGTTCACTCAACAGAACAAAATGATCCCCAAAATTTCAGGTTCTGGACTCAACTGGAAGCAATCATGTTATTTCCTTACTGCAACAATCTCATAACTAATTAAATTGTACCAGGGGAATTTATGAATGTATATTGAAATCAGTCTAGTCGCGGTCTTTGACAATTAATGGAACTGGTAGGGGGGTGGAAATTGTGGTAAAACAGAGGAGGGGTTAGCTTGAGAATGAGGTAGGAATTGAACCACACCTCGTCGGTGGAAGGGAGGACGTGGTAGAGGAAAGCAGACTCGAGGTAGACGACGGTATTCGCAGCAATAATTGTTGTAGGTGGCGTGAGAGTTCCATGGCAGTCTGTACTACTCGGTGGCAGAGCGAAGGGGCCATCATTCTCGCTCCTCTCCATCGAGATATGGTTAGGGGATCGTCGTGAATATGGAAACTTGTAATTACCCAACTCCAGCTAGCTCCGATGATGGAAAGATTGGCGAACTGAAATGAAAGAGGATTCGTGCCGGGATCAAATAGCCGGCTTGAGCCAAGAATGTTGGGATGGCAGCCTACTTCCTCAAGCTAGAGGTTCCTTTTTTCACAAACCATTATTGAAACACTTGTTCGAATGTCTACTCCTATCTATGGAGTCTCTTATGAAAGAATGATAAAAGTTAAAGGCAAATATACAAACAACATAGCAAGCAAAAGCTTGGAAAGAATGTGTGGCATCATCACAAACGCAACACCTTAGTCATTGTCAGGAACTTCAAACTCTTTTTCAATATAAGCCGACCATTGTCCTACATTCACTCTTTTTGTTACCAATTTGACTCCATTTTGTGTAGGCGATCTGGCGACCTTGGATCCTTCATACCTTACCATCATCGGGAATGAGTGATATGAGCGCGATGGATGTTTGCTAATGGATGAACTAATAAGCAAAGATGATTCGATGATTTGTGCTGACATGACTGTCTTGGAGACTCCGGTTGGTTGCTTCCCTTGCTCAACTTAAGAAGATGAACCAACAAGAAAATATGTCTATATTGAATAAAGGTAGTAGGAACATAGGTAAAATGAAGATTTCACGAGACCTTAACACATGGAGTTGTATGCAATTGTGGCACAAATGAAAATGGATTTCCTTCTATATCGATTATGTTGACACATGCTTTGCTCGAGAAACTAAGACAACGCACACCAAATACAATTAGCGACAACAGAAAATTGCAATTGTGGATAGGCACAATGATTCAACTTGACAATAGCCATACATCCTATCAAACTGGGGTCTTAACTCTTAAGAGATGATTGGGAATGGCCAACAACCTTCTTCGTTGCATCAAAACCGAACCTAGAAATTGAGAAGAACCCTAAGAACTAGAGGTGGCAAACATGTTGGTTCGTTGTGGGGCGAGTCATTATTGATATGAATAGGTTAAGTAAAAAAACATTCGCAATTGGTGCTGTCATATAATCACATGTCATTTGAGGGTCGAATTTGGATCTTGTTGGAACTTGGAACAACCATCCCTATCACGAATCGAAGGAGGAAAGATAGAAAACAATATCACGGTGTACCAATCTAAGGGATTGACACATCTGTCCTAGGATGTTAACAAAAATCCTTAGTCTTCGAGTCGAGATGTAAAATCACCTACAATCATCTTCAATTCCCTACATTCTTGAATTACCTACAGGAAGAAGCCAAAAATCCATAAAGGAAAAACAATAAGCCTAAGTACCAAAGTGCATTTGAAACATGAACAAATATGCATTTAACTCACTGATGACGAAGATATCATCTTCGACACGACATACCTTATATCTTGGAGAGCGAAGATACTGATGAATAGGTTTTGAAGAGTTTTCGAATATCGGGCAAATAAAAATGTAGAAGACATAACCGGGTTTTTTCTCCTTGAGAATATGAACAATAACATTGTCCTCGCTCTTTCCTGTTAAGCTGATTTCTTCATCGAGAACTCTCAAAGCATGTAGTAGAAAGTCAAGCAAAGTTGGGGTATAATCCTTATAGCTAGTATGTTAAGACATTTGAGGACCAAGTGGATGGTCAAAGTGAAGAAGGAATTGTACGATCATTAGAACGGAACTTAGCAATTCGGCCCTCCGTGATGTAGATAAAACATAATTTTGCAAGATAGGTGAGTTGGATGACTTTTGCAGCCTTACCATACCTAAGCTCCAACTGCAACATGCAATGCATCTTTTCTACCTACAGGTGTTTCCAAAACCATATATCATTTTTGGGGAAAAAGAAAGATTTAAGAGACACAACTAGCTAGAGAAGGAAAACAAACACACCAACCAAGTAGGAAAGAAAATATGAAACCTTGTCAGTTTTGCTAAGAATGCAGATAAAACCAACAAGTAGTTACCAGAAAATACCACAAGTTCTCGATAGCCCTACTGAATTCCGAATCAAGAATTTCATTTATGCACACACTGAATTGTTGAATAAAATAGGCCCAATACCCTGATCTTGGCCTTCAATATACAAAAGCCCGGTTAACTTGGAGGAATAAGTCACCAATTTTTGTTACAACAAAGAGAGCTATGAAGACAAACAACAAGGGAGTTGATGGCTCAATGAATACGCCATATATGATAAATGTAAGGGAGTCGTTGGTTGAGTGCTAACAGAGCTAGGTTGCTACCATAGATATAGACATCCGCTTAGACTTTAAAGGAAAAGAAAGAAGAAGAATAAGAAAAAAAAGAACTTCATAGTTTATACATTTTTTCGAGGCTCAAATGCTTGATATACACCTGACTCTACTTCCTCTCTTATAACAAAGTCGTAAAGTTTATGTGGTTGTTTATCGTATCCATCGTAATAGTTGAATGTATTGGTAAAAAAAATCTAAATTCGATGACTAATACAATAACTAAACATCTGTTTGTTGGCTCTGATATCTACATCAAAAGCATTTACAGTTACAAAAGTCTAAACCAAGCTATTGGTTTAAAAATGAAGAATATTTAATAAGGATGAGTTCAACAAGACAATTGTAAGAAGTCATTTTGTTGTATGGCTGTGAGCCTCTGACTCCATATCAAATTTTGGCAATAACAAAAATAACTATGATATTGAAGTGCGAAAACATAAATATTTTAGTTCGTAACAGTAAATAATTTGTATTTAGATCGAGTTATCCTAGCCACAATTTTTCTTCCATATTCCACCGGACGAGCTAAGTTCGAAGGTATTAACTATGGTTAAAAAGTAAAGTAAACTCTTTATATATGCTTAGATATTAACGTAGATGTGTCTACAATACATCCAAGAATTCATAAGTATGCATTTAATTCTTTTAATCAACTTTTCAATCAGTTATAAATTAAATGTTCAAACGATACTGCGTCATAAAAATGTATCTAAAATCCATATGCATTGTAGACACACTTTATCAGTTATTAAGATAAGTAATAAAGATTTTGTTCTAGAACAAACACTAAAGATAAAGAAAATTGTACAAAAGCACATTCAAAAAATTGGAAAATTATACACTAAATGATAATGTCAAGACAAGAACCCTTGGTAGTGTGTGAGTGTCTTGGATTGAGATTCTAAGTCAACATGTAGACATCAACCATGGGTTGAGGAATAGTCCAAACGTCAAGATTTAACGATTGATACATATTGTATAAGATACTAAATTTGAATACCTTGATTAACAAATATTGAAATAAGATCCTCAACCGCGATTTCATGAACATTCCCATGAAAATTAGTCAAGATTAGATAATTTGATTATCATAAGAGATACGATGTGTGTCAAGTTTCACTTGGGATAAATAAAATTTATCCAATAATTCAGTTTCTTTATCCCATAACCTTTACGCTTAATAATTGGTTGAGAGTTTGTCCTAACTCGAGAATTACAAATTGTTATATGTTGTATAAGATAATAAATTTGAGTGTCTTTTTGACAAATCTTGATTAACATATAGATAAATTGATTTATATAAATGTTAAAATGAAACTTTCCAGTCAACAGATAGGACAAAAAACTAGTAGCTATCAATACCTATCCTTTTGGTTTTGTGCGTTGTTCCAATGCTTTATTGTTTGTGAGTAATTGCAAATGACAAGTCTGCGAATTTTCTTGAAGTATTTTCTAGTATACATGTCTAATATGCTCGCCCGACAGAAAAATTTCTTCTTGCTCCGAAAAATTTGCTTTTCGCATTACCCTCAGTATGGTATGTTCATGCCTTCTAATTGTAAAAGTCCATTATTATTGTCCATCCCCATCCATCAGAACAACCCCCTATTCACACGTAACCCAACCTCAGGGAGGCATCCATGTCTAAGTAATAGCTAAAGAAAAGGAGCAAACACAATAGTTTCAGATTCGGTCGGATTTCGTATGGTTTTACGATCTTAATGTTGTATCTTGTGTCGCCTCTTCGTACGTATCACTCAATTCCTAGTTAAAGACATTGACGTTTAGGAGGAAATCATTTTCCAAAAAATAGTACCTTTTGTACCACGCTCACGCTCTTGTCATCACTATTTGAGCTACAATCACTTCAATTGTAAGGAAATCTAGTACCTACAAGCTTCTGTATCTGCTAAAGTGAAGAGGGTCTCTTTCTTGTTGTTTGTTTCATAAGATATGGAGTGAATGTGGTATTGATGGAAAAGAGGGACGTAGCTCGGTATAGAAAAGGGAACGAGGTAGGTGGTGGGTGGTGTTGGAAATGGTGAGGCGTATTAATGATCAACAAAGAATAAGACAAGGGGTAAGTGGTAGTTGAAAGTGACAAAAAGGGTGAGGGTTAGGCCAACTGGTGGAGAAGAGAAATAAGAAGGAATGTGGTAAAAGGGGTGAGGGTTATTGTCAATTGGTGGAGAAGAGAAAAAAGGAATGTGGTGAAAGGGGTGTGGTTTCTTGTCAACTGGTGGAGAAGAGAAAGAAGAAGGAATGTGGTGAAAGGGATGAGGGTTATCGTCAACTGGTGGAGAAGAGAAAGAAGAAGGAATATCGTTGATTAAAGAAGAAGAAGCAAAAGGGGAAGCAACACTACCATAGTGAAAACTGTGAGGGATAGACATATTTGCTCCATGCCTTAAAAGAAACGGAAATTATTCTGAAAAAGTCAAATTGGTGGTCTCGCTGCTCTCCTCTTCCTCCTCGTTCTCTTGACTCGACCATGTTAGAGACCATATAATTATGGGAACATTCAATTTCGGAGGCTCCCCCTTCCTCCCTCCTCCATCTTTGAGTTTGTCGAGTATGGTCTTCTTGATTGCTGTAGAATATAACAACAACAAATAAGTTAGACATATAATGACTTGGATAATCAGTCCATTAAAATCAATAACTAAATAAATTGAATCTTGTAGAACTCATCCATACTTACTTTTTACTAAATTTGACATTATTGAAATGGAGAGGGGGGAGCGGTTTGTCAGTTTTTTGTAGTCAAACTTTGTTTAGATGTAATTTTTTTTGACAAATAACTTGATAATTGCTCAATCGTTGTCCATTTTAAACATTATTCTCATTGTTTTTTATTTTAAAGATTCTATCATTCATTCACTATTCTTTTTAATAATAAATTGACATTCAAACATAATATTTATGCATTCACCACTTTTGTCAATAAATACAAATACAATATTTATTTTGTATGATAAGTTGCAAGAAAAAGTTGTGCTAGAAAACTCACAACTTTTGTCTAGCCAGTATCATGCATCCACAATATCTTTTGTTGCTTTATTTTTTTACATAAGCAAGACACTGGATTTACTTTGACGTGACTGTACACACTCTTAATTTGCATCATGAATTTCTTTATAAATATTAAGAATTAAGGATGATAGCATTATTTGCCCATCTGCAATGACTTTTTCTTAAACTTGTTGTATTTTATGTCGCTTTAAAGTTGTCCTCCTACTTAGTGACGTAAAAAATATGCATGTTCGTCAATACTCATCTGAATTTGACCTTTTTGTTTGGATAAAAAAATCGAAAGGTTTTTTCATGGGTATGGATAAGACCAAATATGAATATTGCGGTGATGGATGTAGGGGTGAACAAACACACCCGCAAACCGACCCACCCGTCCAACCCGATCCAATCCACCCGTATTTATCGCTAAAACTAAGGTTTTGGGTTGGGTGAGGGTTTTCTTTTTACAACCCGCCTCTTTTGGGTTGGGTTTGGGTTTTGGATTACACAACCCGTAGAACCCAACCCAACCCGTGTTCCAACTATTGATATGAGTTCGTATCCAAAAAATATTTATGTCGTATATAACTATACTTATTAGAAAATTAAGATATTTCGCCATGGTTTTCTCTCATGGTCTCACTAATCTAATGCATTTTTTGGGTTAAAGTTTAGACATAGATTTAATATAGCTATGATTCACGTAATCATTTTTCTTGTGAACGATTTTAATAGAATTATATATTATGGATGCGTTCGTTTATAACATTTTTATCCTATTTCAACAAATGTCGTGAAAAAAAACTAGATATATGTTGAAGTAAATCACATTTAAATAAAATTTAAACAACATTTGTGAACTTTGATACCTTTCACCTCAGTTTATTCGTTTGAAATTTTAATTAGTTATAAAATATTTTTATGGTGTAGAATAATTACATATTTTGTGGTGGGTTGGGTTTTTACTTAAAAATATCGTCAACCCGACCCAACCCAATTAGAAACAAACCGTAGGGTTTTAATTTTTTGGGGTGGGTTTGAGTTTAATATTTCCCAAACCGTAGTGCATCAGTCGGGTGATTAAAATGGCTAAACCCGCACCACCCGACCCATGTACACCCCTAGATGGATGGACATGGTTTGCTCACTATTCAACCCGAACATGCCCGACTTTA
The DNA here is from genome assembly GCA_964030455.1 of Linum trigynum. Classification (NCBI taxonomy): domain Eukaryota; kingdom Viridiplantae; phylum Streptophyta; class Magnoliopsida; order Malpighiales; family Linaceae; genus Linum; species Linum trigynum. The sequence goes on along the minus strand of OZ034813.1, from coordinate 46,041,633 downwards.
TATATGTATGTCTAATTTGGCTAGAAATGATTATTATTTTTTTAACATGTTCGATATTTATTATAAGTATATAACATTTTCATGAAATTGTATTCTTTTCAACTTGTTTATTAAGTTCTAGTGATTCATTGTTGGACTTTTTTACTGATAAAATGTCACTATACGTGCAATTATTTATAGAAAAAATACATTTGCATAGCCATAATTATCAATTTTGTGACAATAATAGTCAAATTTGGAAAAATACACAGATATAGTCACACCTTTTAAACTTTTTTGACAAATTTAGCCATAGTCATCAAATACTTTAATGTCATCAATAACCCTATTAGTTTAGTGTACGTTTGACTGATGTGAATGCCATACCTCATGCCCACCTAGACCCACCATACCAAGTGGACACCACATTAATGACAAATCATCATATAATTGCTACATCGGATTTGAGTACAATAATAATAAAAAAAATCAAATGAAAAATATATATCATTCTCTTCCTTTCCTTTTTCCTTTCTTCCCCTCTCTCATATCTTTGGCCGGTGCATATTTATTATCTTGCCCAAAATAGTTCAGATTTTACCCATACCTATACAAGAATCGGGTAAAATATAAAAACAATATGCATACCCAATCGAGTTTTGAATATTCGCGGTTATCCACTGATATTAATTATTCATTATAACTTCAACCAACATGTTAACAATTTCACATATTCTGACACTATATAGGTGACAAAATACAACAATAAATTACTAAAATGAAGAAAATTAGTTAAAAAAAATACAATATCATAAAAATATTTTTATATTATATGTATGGTGGCGTCTTAAGACTAGTTTTTGAATTGGGTGCATTGAACACAGAGACGGACCTATGGTGGCGTCAACTGCAAACCTTAGTTTTATGTTTGAAATAAGCATCAATGGAAATTTGAAGTTTATTAATGATAGTATTGGGATCCAATTCCATTTGACAATATAATTAAACGTTTCCTCTTAACGGTAAACCATTGGTTGTTAATAAATTGAAAAAGTTTATTAATAATTCTATTTAAGGAACTGAATATATTTTTAAAATATAATTTACTTCATTAGTTCTCGTGTTCATTTATGGGGAAAACCCTTTGACTACTGTCACGACCTTGCTCTTGATCGTGCGGCTTTAGCTCTCAATTTCGTTAGAGATGCTAAGCAGCCTTCTCACAAGCTCTCAAACTCACTCCACTCACAAGAAGAAGACACAAGAAGATGAGAGAAACTCTATAGTTGTATTGCTCACAAAAATGATGGATGAGTTACAAGTGAGGGAGATGCCTCCTTATATAGGCCTCTCCTCATACAAGGCATCAATGCTCCTCATAATGGTCCCTCCCCATTACTACACCTTATTAAGTTTCCCCCATAATGCACCCATATAATGCCACCCATAATGTGACTCATAAAGTGCACTATTAAGCTCATGTTTAAGATGGGAATCCCAGAAGCATCCTATGCTACTAGGTCTTCCATAATGCCACACACGCTTGACTTGGTCATGACCCGCCACATCATTCGCCATGTCATCCGCCATGTGTGACATTCTCCCCCACCTATTCTTGTGACGCCCTCGTCGCGTCCTTGCTACGAAATTCCTCCATCGACCTCGAGCAGCCTCTCTCGACTCTTGAGCCTCGTTGGTGACACTACCCACTCCACCCAAATTCTCATCAGATGGGAGAGCAATTTGTGAATTAGCATTTGATTAAGAGGTAGATTGGATGATGAAATGGGATGTGGTAATTGGGTCCAATTGTCGCAGAATAAAGTAAATGGGTTCAATTGCTTTGTTTTGCAACATAAAATGAGATGTAATAATTTGACCAAAGCAATTGTCTCATTTTGCATCAATTTGAATTGAAAGGTGGACGGACAAATATTGTGAAATGATGTGTCCATTGTCAGATGAGACAATTTTAAAACAATTTGTCTCATTTCATAAATTTATTATCTAAATGTCCCTAGATTTATTGACAGTTGTGTGAATCGTAAAACAAATAACGAATTTATTTTTGAAAATTTTCCGAAAATGGAAACATTGTGCGATTTATTGTGAAAATAATATGTTGTATACTTCGTGAATAAAACCGTATTGAATTGTATATGTGTCTTTATTATTTTATTTTGAATACCCTTAGAAAATTTTAATTTATATATATATGGTGACTACTTCGGTGCACTCACAAAAATGAGTGCGTTCAATGCACCCAACTCAAAAACTAGTCTTAAGGTGTCGGATTTTAAATTTTAATTTATTGAATTAGTGTAATATGATGATATAACATATGATAACAACTAATTAGCGGATTAGCCTAAGCCCTAGACCTCCAATTTTGAGTTCTATCCCTAAACCCCAAATTGGAAACCCTAACCCTAACCATAAATCTCTAAACTCTAAATCCTTCGAATTAAAGTAAATCTTTAATGGTTTTTGTACAAATTCATGTGCGTTATTGACTTATTGTTCATCACATCATAAGTAATGATTGATATCATTTTGACATAAATCGCATGTTTCAAATGACAGTTATGAAGCGAGTGTACTGAATGCACCAAAAAAAGTGAGTGCACTAAAGACGCCACCACACACACACACATATATATTAATATATTTATAACTAGTGGACGTCAGGCGTATACTATACGTCAGGTGATCTAGTCGTTAGATGTACTTAGATGAGCTTGGGCCGATCTCAACGGTCAATTTTTGTTTTTCATTAAATCAAACTTCGGGTTGGGGTTTAGAAAATCGGTGGCTGGGGTTTATCCATTAGAGGTTAGGGATAGTATCATACCCCTGACTCGATTTAATTCATGGTCTAGAATCTAGATAGAGATATCTCACTAGTAGTACTTGACGTATAGTATACGCCTGACGTACGCCAATCTGACTCATATATATTATTTATAATTGTTCATAATGCAAATTAAGAGCATTATGTAAGAATATACAAGTTTAGAGTTTGTTCAAACGCACTTTATATTTTTCTAAAAGAGAAATGACAAGAGAAATTATAGTAACTATATAATAGCTATATACTCTAACTTAACCGCCTAAATCAATACTAACTATATAATAATAGTACATACTCGAACTAAACCCGGCTAAACTGGACCTTGTAGGCTGTAGCCAGGTGATGGAAGATCTGGTATTTCTGCAGGATACATTACTGCCCCTCAACGTGTACCTGCATTGATGGAAAATCTGGTATTTCTGCAGGATACATTACTGCCCCTGAACGTGTACCTGAATTGCTAAATGATGAGTTGATCTGCTCGCGAGCGGCTCGGCGTTCGACTTGAGGAAAGCTCGTTTGAAACTCGACTCGTTATTAATGAGCTGAACATGAGCTTAGCTTGCTTCGCGAGCTAACTCGACTCGGTGGCTTGTTGAGCTAAACTCGTGAGCTGGCTCGTTTAGAGCTCATGATATGTCTCAACATGTGACTAGAGAGCCAACTCGATTACCGACTTATGGACGAATCAATCTATATCTTATGATTTTAATTCATGATTGTTAAATTATATATCTCACCATATATAAAGTTTTACATTTTGAGTATGTGAGCAAATATATATTATTTTCTGTTTTAAAAAGAAATTATGTATCATAAATTGTTTTTATACTATGAAATAGCATGATTTGGAGTAGTTAAATTTATTAACTAAATGATATATGATACCAATAAAGTATAATATGAGATTAGCTAAAAAAATAAATCTTATGTATCATGATATACAAAAAGAAGTACCAAATAAAAGTCAAGATTTTAGTAAACAATATAGCTCGAACTCGACTCGACTCGGCTCATTAACGAGTCGAGCTCGAGCTCAGCTCGTTTATTAACGAGCCGAGCTCAAACTGGGATAAAAATCGACTCGACTCGGCTCATTTGCAGCTCTAAGTCATACTAGATGGAACCTTCAGTTTGATAAGACTCCAACAGTTGAAGCCTGAAGGTTTCGATGAGAAGCGACAGCATACAGCTCAGGTCCTTTCCGCAAGTGTTGGTATCCACGGACCTGTCTTTCCAAAATGAAATCGCCGCCCGGTTTAATGACTGCATCTTTCCAAAAGTGGGAGGAAATCTTGATTATACGTCGTCAAATTCAAATATAGAGTCTCATCTCATTCTACCTGTATGAACATCAAAGTTCCAGCAATGTTGAGGATAATCAAACTTGATGGTGGTGATAAGTGATTTCCACCATGAGTGCTCCTCCTCGTTGAGGAATTGAGAGCCATTTTGCTAATAGGGAAAATGTTGAATTAATAAATTTTTAATTCTTCTTTATTAACCAAAATATACTAGTCTGAATTCTTTCTACAACACAAAACAACTCTACTGTACAAAATCATATCATTGATTATACAAATTAACGATATAGTATGAAAACCACGTTATAAAGTATATATACATATATAAACCATCAAACAGATGTTCAAAATCAAAACTCACCTGCTTGCAAATTACTAAATCGGGGTTTTGGTATTCATCAAATCGGGATTTTAGAATAGAGATGAAGAAGAAGATGAGAAGGCGGCATAAGTCAAAGTCGAGAAATGATAGGGATAAAGAGGGTGAATGGAGAAGGTTGGTCAATTATAATATTATGTTAGGGGTACAAATGACATTTTGTAACGGTTTGATTGAGGTTCAATATTGAATGATAGAATTTGGAAGGAAATTGTAGCGGAAGGATACATTTAGTATTATGACCATAGTAAGACTATAGGTATGATAAATGATCGTGTCGAGAACGAATAGTAAATACTTACTACCGTACTAAAATTATTTTAGCATTTACCCACTCATATTCACACAAGAACTGGGTAGAAAATCAAACCATGATCCCACCCAATTAGGTTTTTGAGTATCCATGGGTATATATAAATAATATTTTCCCTTTATAACTCGTCCGACATTTTAACAATTAGATGTTGACATTTCATTAGTAAAAAGTATAACAATAAATATAACTAAAAAAAGTAGTTAAAAAGAATAGAATTTGGTGTAAATGTTATATACTTATAGTAAATATCCAACAAGTTGAAAAAATAGTGATGATTTATAGACAAATTATACTTACAAATACACAATTTGATAATTTTGGGTTGGATAGTTAGCAAATCATGTCACCGTTATTCGCAATATTCGAATTCAAGCTGTACCTAAATCCATAGAAAATCTTTTAAATTTGTACTTTACCCTACTCGATTAAATCGGATCCGGATAGATATTCACATATAGAGTTTTACCCTAAAGCGAAATATAATATTGGAACACCTATGAGAAAAAGTCATAGTAGATCACTTGATTGGTAAATTTTGCTAATATCCCTAATTCTTATTATTTATAAATTTATAATGAAAATTAAGAACGTGTAGGAAGATGTAACATATTCACACATTTTATTATACAAAAATATGAAGTAATAAAAAAATTGCGCATGCATGATACCATCTATGACAAAGTTGTGAATTTTCTAGACACAACCTTTTGGTGCAACTTATCATACAAAATGAATTTTGTGTTTGAATTTATTAAGAGAGGTTGAGAATGCATCAATCTTGTATTTGAATGTCAATTTGTTAACAAAAAAAAAATTGTGAATGCATGATTCAATTTCTAAATGAAAAAACAGTGAACATCATGTTTAAAAAGACTGTGAATAATTGTCAAGTTGTCTATCGAAAAATTTCTTCATCTAAATAGACCTTGAGTACAAAAATTCTACGAACCGAAACTCAAACTCTACCACTTCTTCCCTCTCCATTTGAGTAATGCCAAATTTCATAAAAAGTAAGCATGCATGTATTTTAGTTATTTGATTTAGTTGATTGTTTATTGAACTCAATTTGTGCCTAACTTCTTTTACTGTTGTTGTTTTCGTCTACAGAGATCTACAATAAAGTTGTCAAACCCAAAGATGGAAGAGGGACTAAGAGGGAGCCTCCTGCATTGAATGTTATAAACTCTCCTCCACGTTCAAGTCGTGTTTCTTCACAAGAGGATGTAGAAGAAGAGGAGAGGAGTGTTCGTGATAGAGTTTCAATGAGCACTACCTCCTTTACACAAAATGAAGACCTCGAATTTCTTACGAGGAGCGAAGGGAACCAAACCATAGACAATCTAGCCTTCTTTCGCTACTTTGAAGACGGTACTCCCCACCCTACTACCTTCTCCCCTTCATCTTCTTCATCAAACAATAGAGTCTTTACCTCTTTCCCTTCTCCACCGAGCAACAATATCCCTCATCACTTTCATCACTACCACCCACACACCTCTTTCCCGTTTTCTCAACCGAGCTACAATACTCCTCACAACTTTCAACCCTACCACCCACACACCTCTTTCCCGCCTTTTCAACCGATCTACAATATACATCACCACCCAAACACCTCTTTCCTGTTTTCCCAACCGAGCTACAATGTTCCTCACCACTTTCAACCCTACCACTCACACACCTCTTTCCCGTTTTTCGAACCGAACTACAATATCCCCCACCACCCGCTTGCCTCTTCCCCATCCTTTCCCTCGAGCAACAACAACCTTCATTTTTTCCAATATCACACTGACGGTCCATCTACCTCCATCCCTTCTTCTGAACTGAACAATGATGAGGTCTTTACTGATGAGAGTGAGGAGGAGGAGGATGTTGATGATGATGGAGTTGCTGATGACAAAGTTCGCTTCAGTGTCAAGGACGAGGAAGTTTATCGGGTTTTGGAGATCCTCACCAAAGAAACAAGCTGTCCTAGAAAAACAGCTAAAACAACATGGAAATGGGTCGGGTTACGCTATATGTTCGAAGACGATTTTATCACGGAATTTAGCAAACTGAAACCCAAATTCAAGGATGCTTATGTGGAGTCGATAATAAGGTACAATATTCTGATTATACCACCTTGGGATGCACTCACAAATAAGATTAAAAGGCCCTTTAAAAAAGTCAAGTTGGTGAAGAGGAAACTACTACGACGTCAACCACTCGAAGTTGGAGGGTATGTGTCAATTCTTTAGCTTCTCATTGCTCTATAATTGAACTTCAAACTTTCTACTTTTCATTTATCTTAAAGGTTTCATCTATAAAGCATGCATGTCTTGAAAGTCAGGGAATTGGCTTCCTAAAATTGCAGCACAACTAATTTAACTTATTTCACCATTAATTTGAAATAATTTGGTTACTACATTTTCTCTAGGTACTTCTTGGATACGGATTCATCCATAAGAAATGGCTACATATACGTAGGACTAGTGGTGAGGAACCATGTTGGAAAAGTGTTATGGACACACACGGTAATCGAACACAACCCAACTTGGGATATGATAATCCATCCACAAGTGGCAGAGCAAAATGGGATCTTCATTGCATGTAGGGCATTGAAAGAAGAGAAGCCAAATGAAATCTACGGATGATCACGAAGAATGGGCAAATGAGTAAATCTATCTACCTGTCATTTTAGTTTAATATGATTGCCTTCCTCACTCTTAGATCATAATTCAAAATTTACTAATTGTTTGCAGGGTTAGAAATGCTTTGGAGAATTGGGAAATAGAAGTAACATTTCGGTACGCACCTAGAAAAGCGATGGCATTGGCAAATGCATTAAACCGAAGGGAGCTTGCAGATATTCTAAACAAGAGGCATCCTACAATCAACGATCTATATCCCGATCTCCTCAAATATGTGGAAGATTTGGGCATCATGTATATTGAGGAAGACGATATAGAAGGGGAGGCAAAAGATTACAATCGATATGAAAATGAACCTCATAGATATTATGATGTTCAAAACAGAAAAGATGCAAGCGAAAAGGATAAGTGTGAGGAGGATACTTATGAGAAATACAAAAATAGGTACGAAACTCACTCCATTTTTTAAAAATTTACTTCGAAAACTGCCATCTTATGGTCCAACAACGACTTATATGAAAATCACAATATTTCAGCACTACCTGATGGGAGTAAGCGGTCAAAGGAAGCATGGAGCTTATTTTCCCCATATTTTAATTAGTTACTTTTTCACAAAAACAAAAAGGAAAAAACTGAAAGAGAAAGGAAAAAAAAAAACCAAGCAAGCAATGAGCTATTTGCCTATTTTTCCCTTTCATAATTTAATTGCCTCTTTTCTAGAACAAATAGTTTTCTGAAAAACAGAAAAAAATAAAGACAAAAGAAAAGATCTGTCGGATTAAATCTCTGAAATCGAGGATGATCGAGGTTAGTCAAGTAAGAAAACTCAACTATCAAGAAGAAGAAACAAAAAAGGTAAGTAAACCCTAAAATCTCTCCTCTCAAAATTGGTTGTGAAACGAGATTACCGCAACCTTTAGAGAATGCAGGTTGGGTTTCCTCTGAGTTGTTATGGCTTTTATGTAATCAATTGAAAGTTCGTGTCTTGCTTTTTGACTGTTGGGTTTTCTTTGGATGCAGTTCTCCTCTTTCCAAGTAGTCAATACTATCCTTTCCCGCTCCAAGTCTTACTAACCTGGCCAAACAACAATAACAGCTCCAAGGCTTATCTCGCTCAAACTTCTCCTGCTCGTTGACACTCAACAATATGTCTTCTACCTTCAGTACAACAGGTGGAAGCTCTTCCTGAGGAGTAAGCTGTGAAACCGTGAAAGCAGTTTGGCACAATCTCTTTTGTACTCTCGAGAAGGAAAGACAGATTCTTAGGGCAAGCTTGAGGCTCATAAATTCTAGTAAATTCCTTGTCTTGAGGCTGCTGAAAAAAACATGTTTCTACTGACAACACTTTCCCAACTATTGGAACTTGATTTGTGATTGCCATAGTTTGAGGCCGCTGCATCAACATTACAGGTTTATGTTAGTTGGGTCAGTTGTATCAAGAGGTACATGTTTCTTTTCAGCAAGTAGATCACCATTCCCACCAACCAGAATTGAAGGAAGAAGAGATTCAACAGTCACAGCCACTGTCTCACCATCGGAACCTAAGTAATCACTAATCTGAGATTGCTTCTGCCCTTTGTAAGCCTTGATGGCATCCTCTTCCAAGTGAGCTGTATGGTATGCTTGGAGAAGTGTTTGTGGCTGGGACTTCCTTACCGATGCTTGCTTGAATATCACCCGGCAAGCCACGGAGAAAACCCTTAATGAAGTAAGCTTCTGGTAACGTTGGATACAACCTCAAAAGTGCCACTTTCAACACCTCAAATCGGTGCTGATATTCCCATATCGATTCCAGCAGCCTAAGCCTGTTGAACACCCCAACTACCCACTCTATATCCAAATCCCAAAAATACTCAACCGACTCCAGCAGCAAATGTTGCCCAACTGCAAAACTCATGACCAGAATGCCAGTATCGAAACCACCCGAGAGCATTTGCTTCAAGACAGATTGATGGCCGACCCACCCTCTCATTCTCTGGTATACCATGAACACGAAACAACTCTTCACATTTCCTAAACCAATCCTTAGGATTGACACCCGAGGAGGGAATTGGCAGTCTATATGAACTGCCAAATTGGTTGCATACCGCATCAACAAACTCATTCCAATCTAACAAGGCTCGACGCAACCCCCACTTCCAGAACCAAACAGCCTACCTACGACGGAACTTTGCTGCCACCAACTCAACTCTCCGCTGATCGGGTATTCCCAACCCGTCAAATAACAACTCACATTCCCTAATCCATTCTTGAGGGTTCACGCTGGAAATTCCAACGACAGAGTGGAGGTGGAAATACCGTGAGACTGGCCGTTGATACCAAGTTCGCTAGCAGTTTGTGTTGAAACGCCACTCCTTGGCGGAAGTACCTTCAGCTCCGCATTTCTTCAAACAGGTGGTGGGCTCTCATCACGAGCTAAGCTACAGTCAGCAAACGGATGCCCTGCGACGCCAATTCCGGCCGCAGTCCATGTTTGTCGCAGCACCGATCGTCGCAGAAGGCTTGGGCCAGATTGCTCTTCACTGCATCTCTCCATACTTTCCAATGGATTGGCGGTAGCTGCCAATGCCAGTTGCCGTCGCTGTAGGGGCCGAGAAGGGCTTGATACCAAGTTGTAACACTCTGGACCGATCTGGATCTTTCACGGCGATCTGATGAAGCAAGAAATGACGATGAGATTGGAATTGGAGATCAGAAAGAGAACTAGTAATGGAAGAGGAAAAGAAATCGAGAAGAAGAGGGAGACCAGGAGGAATAGAAGAAAAGAAAGCAGAGGATGGGAAGAAGAAGTAGAAGGAAGCATATTCTGATTATTGTATTCTATAACCTTTCTCGTTACAGCTAAATCCTATTTTACTAGATTGTGGCCCGGCCGATTGGCCGGGTAGTTTTTTTTTTGAATTAATATTTTATTTTGGAAAAAAACAAATCTCTTCATGAGTGTCCAAATCTCTTCATTTTTAGTTAGCAAAAAATATTAAAATGTTTAAAAGTTGTTACAACTGGATAACTGAATGAAAATACTAAGATAAAACTGCGTACAAAATAAAAATTCAAAATAAAATTTTATATTCCGTCTTAAAATTATAATATACTTTGTCTTGAACTAAGTTAATGAGAAAATTTTCTTATAACCTAAAGTTAGTTAAAGGGAGTTACTAATTAACGCCCTCTAACTTTTTTAAATTTGTCGCCCTAACTTAATAATTTGACATTTTTGCCCCCAAATATTCTCAATCTCTAACCAAATTTAGCCCTATGATTTTTTTGCCGTCCCACCGTTTGCCCTGAGAGTGGTCGCCCGTCGCCGCCGCTCGCCCTGGGAGTCGCCGCCGTTCTTCTTGGGAGTCGCCGCTCGTGGCCGCCGCAACTGTCTTCTCCTCCTGTCCTCTACTCTCTTTCCATCCTCGGGATCATCCCTGCAGATGTTATCTCCTTGGAGCAGTACCCTGACCGATGAAGTTGTCTGGCGATGATCGAACTTGGGGTTGCCGTGTTCTAATCTTGAATCTAGTAATCACACCAACACCATTGCTAAAGCTGACCGAGTTCTCCAATGGCTAGAAAATTCCAAAAGACGTGTGTGTTGTAGAGTCAGCACCATGAGCAGCAAGCCAGCAACTTGCCTCATAAAACAATCTCCGAGGTCAACAACGTTTCCGTTTCCAACTTCCCGATCAAAGAATGGTGTTTGTGTGCCAAAATACCCAATAGACAATTCCATCTTCAAAATTAAACCACAATCACATAGACATTTAACCACATAGGCGGCGGCAGTGGGCAGGACAGTGGCCGGCCGGGGATGGGCGGAGCAGAGGAAGGGCTAGGGCGATGGGCGGAGCAGAGTAAAATTAGGGATTTGGGGCAGCTACTGTAGTTTTGGTGATTGAGGGTAGTATCGTCTTTTTGATAAGATTAGGGCGTTAAATTTTAAAAAATTAGGGCGTTAAATAGGAATTCAGAAGTTAAAAGGCTATCCATGTGCATTAGATTTTATAAATAAATAAAAATAATTAGCTTGGACTTCCAAATCCATTGATGGATAAATTCTTGTGTACCCATAAAATACGCCCCTTAATCAATAATCCAATTCTCTCTCTCTGTCTTTCTTTAACAAAAAATTTTATATAAGAAATTGCATCTTATTACTTATTGAAATACCAATTTTAATGCTCTATCGAAAGAGTAATTTTACAATGTTATATAGTATTGGTGCTATAGTTTTTGCCTTTATAGTACAATTTGATGATAGTATATATCTCTTTCGTTTTAAATCAAATTTCACAAAAAAAAATTGCATAGGAATAACCGATTAATTATGGTATACACAATGATATCCTTTTTCTATATTTTGAGGAGGAAAAAACAATGCTTCAAATGACGTGTTAGTTGTAATTTTGTTAGTGTCATATCATCATGATATGACAATAATATTATGCTATATTTCTTTTGTTTTAACTAAAAATCTTAAATTTTGTGCAAAAAGAAATTACTAATTATTATCTATACAATGATATATGGTTTGCTATATTTTGAGTAAAAAAAAGGTTTTAAAAATATGTGCTTTTCGTAGTCTTATCACTGTCATATCATGACTTACCAGTATCGTGTGACTGGTCGCACTATCACGTTATGATAATATCATAACACTATGATAATAATTCATGTCAACATCCCACCATTGTCATATCATAATGTTACCACTATGGTAAGATTGACATCACCCTCATACCACTGTCACATAATGATAATATCATGATACGACAGTGGTAAGATGACATGAAAAAATTGTCCAAAAAATGTCAAACCGATTATCATCTTGTAGAGCACAACTATGATCTTTCTATCCAATTATTTTTTGGAATTCGATGTAAAACGAATGAAATATGATCCTTTGAATGATTGTAGAAGATTTTAAAATTTATCTAACAACACCTCTGGAAATATGTGCTTGCTGCCCCAAAATCACTTATTTCCATTCTTATATGGAGCATATGATCTCCGCTTCTCAAAATATAATAATTAAATATGATTTTATAGATTTTACGGGGAAATGTTTTGTGTTTGAGGCTTTGAGCCTTACTCATTCTTAGTAACTATGAAGGATCAGTTCTTTTAAGGAAAAAAAAGTCTTAGTCGAATAATATACGATAATATTTTGATAAAAAAATGGATTAGGAAAATTTTAACATTGATTTTTTTATTAGGATCAGAATGATTCTTTGAAATATTAGAGCAAAGTAAATGAAAAAGAGGAAGCCTACAAAAAAAAATGAAAAGGAAATAATAGTTTTAGTGTCCAGGTGGCTTCAAAAGATTGGATTTCCTAAACAAATTGAGTTGTTTTAGCCTAAGAAATGGATTAGTGGTCGTGGGCTCATGGTCTTGTAGAAATGGAAAAACCGAGGTAGGATTGTAAAATGTAAAGAAAATAAAAGAAGTAACCGCTGCAGACGGTTTTAGGTGAAAAGGCAAGGATGAGAAGACTAATTTATCCTCCCGAGTTATGCGGTTTAAACAACATCGGCTGATGTGGCAATGATTGTTTATTGACATTGCATTATATGTTTTTGTAGATATGACATACTAATTACACAATGATCCCCAAACTACACCGTATTGCAATTAACTCCTTACCCATAAATGGGTTCATTGCAACTTTGTTGGTTCAGAAGATTCAGTGAGTTATTCAGTTGATGTGGGTGCAGGTGAGCCTTCAGGGGTATAGATGTGGCTCTATCTATGTAGAAAGTTGTGGTTTATAGAGTTCGTATGTAATTAGTTTTCATGTATTACTAGTATCAATACCCGCTGCTACGCCGCATGAGATTTAGTTGGATTTAATATATTTAAAAGCAGTAACATACTGAAACTACCCGAGAAAATATCTCTTTATAGCATGGTCCATTAAACCGTACTGTACCGGCGGTTCAACCACAAAATACCAGTATCGGAGGCTAATCCGATAGGCGTATTAACGGTTGAACTACGGTTCAACCATGATTTTACCATAAAATACCCTACTACTAACTTTTCCGGTACGTTGTCCGGTACGGTTTCATGGACCATGCTTTATAGATGAAACTAATTATTCCACACATCAAATAAATCTTGATAAAATTTGAACAATCTTCATTAGAAAAGAAAATAAGCAATATTCAAATAGTTAAGACGTTAAAAAAAATTGTAGCAATTGAAAAATATGGGGACAAACTCGCTAAAGCACTCCTCTGCCTAAAAAAGATGTGTTACTTACAATGAAAGTAAGCAAATAAATGCTCCAATCCTAATATGTCATCATGATATTAACAAAATGTTTATTGGTCAATAGAATTCAATGTTTAACAAAGAGAACTAAGACTATAGACTACGATACTCTTCCTAGAGAATCCAAAAAACAATATAGAACTCTTTTAAGCTATGGGTCAAACAATAAAAAAGATCACAGTAACTACTGAAAATTCCAACACATGGACCAACATGTAGTAGTTGGCACGTTAAACAAAAGAGATACTCGAATGAAACCAATAAAACTTAACATGGAAAATACATTAGCAAGGCAATGTTAGACTCGTCAATCGTTCCAACCGTGCTAATGTCTTTCCATGAATTTGTTTATCTTGAGTCCTTGCATCAACTGATCCTTGAACAGAACCGCAAGAAAGAAAGATAGTCCAAATTTGTTATATAGCAGATGGTGCTAACTTGGGCACAGTTTTACACGTAAAGTCTAGCGCCTAACTTTAGAGACAAACTCAGAACTAACTCATCAATCTTTCCAACCTTACTCATGCCTTTCGATTCTTCTGCTTATCTTGAGTCCTTGCATCAACCGATCCTTGAACAGAACTATGAGAAAGAAAGACAGTGCAAGTTTGTTAGATAGCAGATGGGGCTAACTTGAGCACAATTTACAGGTAAAGTCTAGCGCCCAACTTAAGAGACAAACTCTAAACCACAGGCCTCAAGATTACATGCCAGCACGAAAAATGGAAATCATAATGGTGATCTTACCGAGAGAACTATTAAAGGAGAAGCCACTAATATCTTGCATTCATCACCAGAACCTATAAACCAAAAAAACAAATAAAAGGATTCAGCTTTCTGAACCCTCAACATTGCACTCTTTTTTAGATGACACTCATACAACTTGGCATATCAATATGGTTCCTTCTAACCTGCAAACATACTCGAGAAAATTTTGTTCTTGTTCTAATTTGTTTTTTGTTTTGTGTATCCAAGAAAGTATGGATATCAAGGTTACAGGTTACAGTTTAGAATTCAGTAAAAGAGGCAAGACGACTCCTTGTGTCTAAGAGGCAAGAACAATTGTCATTTGCAAAAAGTTTGATCAAGTTGCAATGACCAAAAGCTTAAGAATGCGATATCCAATGCACTATAACTACCTTTAAGGGAGGTGAACTGTTTGTGTTGATTATGTTCGCTCTAATGACATCATGATCCTAGATCGCCTTGTTTGGAGTATGATCGTTGATAAGATTGCATGTTCTACCAACTTCTCTACACACCTTAACAATGAAAAAAATATGCACACAATTTATAAGAATTATCATAAGAAGAACTTGAAATCTCCCGGAAATTAGCGTATGCAGAATTCATTAAAGGCTAAGGGTCACTTCTGCATTTTAATAAAAGTATATATGTATATACACAATACCATAAAATCAATGGCATCAATCTTAGCCTACCATATTAGCATATGAATTTTTATCAGATCACTTGTACGAAAAAGAAAACGAAAGAAAGTGCAGATTCATGTAATTGTATTGTTTTTACAGGCACAAAACCATTATTCATTTGCATTTGAATCAAAATTTTCCGTCTTATAACTTGGACCATGTCCACACGATTGACCAAACCTAGACCAAGGAAGCATATATTTTTTTTTTATGTGACCAAGGAAGCATAATTAAGATAGGAAGAAGTGAATTAGTAGAATCTGCTCCAGCAAGCATGTTTTCCGGTACTGATTATTTTTCTCAAATTCTTGGTACTTGAAGTTTAGTTCCAAAGAATAAGGGTTCTAGTCTTCTAATTTAGTGTTGGACAACATTGACCATCGATTCTAATTACCTCTCCAAAGCTACCAGTCACAAAACAAGAAACACAAACACACTGTAACTAAAGGAAAGGTTATCAGAATCATATCAGCACCCACTTGTAGTACGGTACTAAAGGTTGCTGGATTCCAGCCTTGAATGGTGAAGAAAACCAACCCTAAAAAAAATGCATCATGACTCATGAGAACAAATTACTACCAGGTGCCAAAACTTGTCAACTTTTGAGGTTTTAGTTTGTAAATGAAGGGTATTTGACAGAATCACTCTGCACACGGGAATTTTACGGAAGTACTGCTCATTTTCTTTAAGAAGCAATTGGAGATTTCGTTGTCTGTGCTGACCATTAAGCATTTATCAACCTAGGACACCAGATTAGAAAATATAAAACAAACTAATCGTGAGTATTTCATCGCACAAAATTTAAGATCCAAAAGTCAAGGTAATTCCTTCCATGCTCCCTATATTCATCCAGTAGTATATGTCTCCATAGTCAATTTAAGTGCTATACACATCCAAACCATTTATCCAATACGATAATTATGATATGAAGAAAAGGTGGAGATGGCAAATACCTTACTGCTTGCTCTCTTTTTCAACTTTGCTATTTGACTTGGTCGATTCAGTGATTATGGGCTTCCAGAGATACCAAATTCACCACCAGAACTCTCTGCAACAACTGATGTTTATGCATTTGGAGCACATCGCGGACAACACATGCATCATAAAAAGATAACAACAACAATTGGATGCCACTGTTAGAACTGCAGCGAAGAGAAGGTTAGCTAGAACAAAGCCATAGCTAGTATAATTAAGTGTTGTTTGACATTAATATTGATCATGATTAAAATCTGGATTAAATGTTGTTTGGCATTATTATTGATCATGATTAAAATCTGGATTAAATGTAGCAACCCTCATATCAAACGAAACACGGATAATAGATAACAATAATAAATAAATATAGAAAGTAAGAATTCGATACTTTTGGAAAAAAATGATAGATAATAGAAGAAAAGTTACAAACAAATGAAACTCACCTCCCATCGGGCAGGCACAAAACTAGTATAATTAATGATGGTTTATATAGTTATGACACAATTTGTATACTATTATAATATCCTCTGTGGATTTTCTAATTTGATTTATGCTTTATGATATGGTTGTCTAGTTGTTTTAAAAACAAGCTATAACATAATTTAAAAATAATTTGAAATAATAATAAAAATATGTAGACAATGCTAATGGAGTGGGAAGTTGATAAGGTGCATAATCTTGTGGTCAATAACTATGCATAATCCAATCAGAATCTGTCACATCAGCGCTTCTTCTCTCTTTTGAAAAATCTTTAATTTGTTTCCCATTATTCTTTAACGAATGATTATTCACTCTTTTTAAGTCGAAATTAAATTTTTTTTCACAGTTAGATCAGTTTAGTTGTGCTCTTCAAAATGGTATCCACTTTGATATATTTTTGGAGAAAAAAAATGAGTCATTTTTTACCATATGTGCACAAAAATTGAAATCCGAGTTAAAACTAAAAAAATATGAGTCGATTAAGTAAAAAGGAAAAATAAAAATATTAGATGTCAATTTTCTAAATGATGAGTCCAAATTTATTTACTAATGAGTCTGAAGCCAATGAAGTGTGTTCTACTTGTACAATGATTTTACTACTATCCTTAAGCCGTTTTCCTCTCCTCTCGCTTTAAAATGTGCGTGTTCTTTGTTCAAAATAACACGTAAATCTCCCTCTCCCCTGTTTCTCTCCTTGCTAACTGCTCCAACGTAACTGAACTTCCCCTGTTTCCGTGCCTAACAACTAGTACTAAAACCTCTCCTGTTTTGTTTCACATACAGCAGCCGCAGATCAATATCCCAATTCCATGGAAGAAGACCATCAAGAGAAGAAACACGTGTGCAAATACTGCGGTAAGCGCTGCCGCAGTGGGAAATCGCTGGGAGGTCACTTGAGGTCTCATATGCGTCTGTTTCTGGAAGAGTCGCCTCAGCCTGATGCCAAGCGGAGATGGAGAAGGAAGCTATTTCCCCTTCGCAACAAAAGTTACTTCAAACTTTGCTCTGTTCTGTTTTTAATGTGGTGCTGTGAATGATTCGTTCATACCGAAGATGGCAGAGTCCTTTCCTCTGCCTTTTATTTGCTTGATCTCATTAACCCACCAACCATTGTGTGTGTGTTTTTTGTTTTTGGGTCAGAGTTGAAGAGGAAGGAGGAGGACGTGGAAGCTTTTGTAGCGTCTTTGGACCCTAATCATGAAACATGCCCTTCGCTGATAGTGTCCAAATTGATACGGGAACGAGCAATTGGGTGCCTGGCCGCACTTCTCGAACGCAAAATTCCTCACAATCGCTTGGATCTGTTTGATGACCGCCGCGAACCCTTCATATTTTATGCGGCTCAGAGGGGGTTCTATGGAGCAGTCGATTTGTTTTTGCGTCACGGGGTTCCTCCTAGTGCTAGGTTACCAGCAGCATGGTTTCGTCGACGAGAGCTGCTTCCCATCGATTACGCACTATATACCAGCTGCGACGACCAGTGGGATCTGGAAACCGAGGAGAATGGTTATTATCAGCAAAGGCTCTGCACTTTGATGCTCTGGCTTCCCAAATGGATCAGTGAATATTTCGACTGGTGGCGCACGGTCAAGCTGCTGGCTCAGACCACCGAACAGGGGATTCTGGAGATGAGGATTTTCCGGTATGCAAGAAACGGCCAAGCGGCCAAGCTGCTCTGGCTCCTGCTTGCCGTCCCCGACCGAGTTCTCTCCCCAACATTCTTCAGGGGCACGATTCTCCAGCAGCGGTTTGGAACCGCCTCCTTGTCCCTCCGCGATTTCCTGATTGCTCAGCTTGCTTTTGTCACTGGAGTTGGCCTCACCGTCGAACCCAATCGTCGTCCCCATCCTGACGGGATCCGCGGCGACGTGCTGTACAAGAAATCGAGTCTCACTTGTTCCCTGCGGTTGCTTGAAGTCTTCCGCAGGGCTGGGCCTCAATTGTGTCGCTTAATGGAAATGTTAGAGAAGGAAAAGCAAAGAAGAAAAGAGCAAGGGGAAACGTATCCTTATCCGGATTACACAATTGCTCAACAGTTCAAGACTGTGCTCAAGGAAGCTGGCTTCCCTGTGGCTTCTCTCCGTTGGTACTTTACTTACTTGCCTTGTTAACTTTGTTTTTGTAGTATGCATCTATGTGTCTAAATGTTTGCCTTTTGTTTGTTGACAGTCCGGTCAGAACTGCTCACCGGAGTCACAAGGAGGAGACTGACTACGGCTGGTAACTAACCCACTAAGTAACATCTATGGCTTCTCTTGTTGCTGTTCAGTGTTCTGTGTACATTTACTTAATACGGAAACTTAACCGGCTTGCGCCGCGGTCCTGTAGGCTTCCCCAGAGAGACGACTACCCTGAGTTGGAGTTTTTGATTCGACCACCGCATGCCCACAGAAGTGAAATTCTTGATTCAGGCTTCAACAAGGCCATCGAGAAGTTGTGGTACACAACCTTCACTCATTGTTGATTTGTTTCGATTGTGAACTAGAAATTTTTGTTTAACTTGCATGCACAAATGTGTAGTGATTCAACTGATTCTTTGCTATTCTTCTGCAGCCAGCATCCTCACCTTAAGGAATGGACATCCCAAATGTCCATTTTCAAGTTGCTTTTCATACTCTGCCTCCCTGACGTGGTAGAAAACATGCAATCTGTGTTACGATTCGAGGTCAAGGATGTCAACCCTTCGAATATAATCCAACCTGCGTATCTTGCTGACTTATGCTTTATTTACGTCACCGAGGGGCGAATCGTTGAATTCACTTCTGCTCTAGTGGCTACTCAAGTTCATCTTCAGTTGGAGTATCCACTATGTCCTAAAATGTTTTATGATGATGGTGATTATAGTTACAAGTCTGCCACCCCCACCGTATATGAATCATTGTTGCATGCCATGACGAGAGTGCTTGATGAAGAAATTAGTTTAATTGGGAAACCGAAGGACAATGACTATGTTCAAGTTTGCAAGGAGAAAAAGGCATTGATATCTTCTGCATTTCTACTAACAAAGATAGTCGAAAAATCTGCAAAAGATATTCATTGTTATCTTCACTCGTCAAGATATAAGGTGCGAGGTTTCGTGTCTAAATTTTCGTTTTGATAAACATAAAATATGGTCAGTTAGTTGGTCACACTCACCTTGAATGTATTGTTCTGTTTCCGCAGGAACTTGGTGATTTGAAGCTCATAGTAAAAGATGTTGCTGCCTTACTTAGAAAACGCATGGGCTTTGTGTTACGATCTCGGCATACTTGTGTGAACGACCTGAAATGGTATGTATTTATTGTTCTTTTCTTGTTGATACACGACATCAGGTTTGAAAGCAATTGCATTAGCATGCAATGTGTTACTTACAATCCAATCCATATTATATAGCTAGATAATATCATTTTCCTTTTTCGATATTGCTAACTGTATATTTTTGGGTGTTGTCATAGTTTCTTAAACAAATCAGGTATCGGAGAATCCGATTTAGAAGGAAAATTATCATCATTTGGACCACTTTCGAAGAGAGTAAAGCCGTCGACGGTTTCTAAAAGAACAATTGAAGGATCAACATTCCTTGCTTCATCCATTAGCAAACTTTCAGCTCGCTCTTATCACTCATACCAAATTTCAAGGTTTGAAGGATGTAAGGCCTCATTACCGTCGAGAAACCGGGTAAATTTTGTTGTGAAAAAGCTGGAGGCAACAAAACGATTAGACACTATGTCGAGGAAGAGTTGGAGGTTCTTGGCCGTGATCACGAGAGTAATGACCTGGTTCTAAATTCTGCCCTCTTTGAGCTCTTACATCACAGCCTATGACATGCTTGGGTGATTGGAGTTGGTGGGTCAGTCAAAGAGCCATTCTGGGTTTGGTCAGCAACCCATTTGCTTGCAGCTTCAGTGTAATGCACTCCATCCCAACTAGCATAAACAGAAGGGTCTTTACAGGAGCCACCATAGATTTCACTTCCATTGACTTTCCCTTTGTTTCCGCACCATATGTGGTCATACTTCACATGGTAACCACAGCAAACCTTCAGTGGATCAGCAAACCCTGCAAGAAAAAATTCCCCAGAGTGAATGAAGAGAATGAACATTCATTTTTGGACTAATGAAATTAGCAAGCACCTAGTATGGTTTTTGGCAAATAAGTTTTCATATGTTGTTTATCCCTTCAATAATTCTTCTAAATCCTTTACTAATGTGGACAACTCATGCTTACTAGCTCAAAAGATGACTTTTCTATACCTAATCTCTTTGCATTGGCAATGAGTCCATGTTTAGCAGCATGAACATCAACATAGACAACTGCAGCTTCCTTGAGCTCTTCCCTCAGCTTTGTAACTCTATCCTTCAACTGCCTATTGAACTCAACTGACATCTCATTCTGAGCCTTGACGCAGCCAAGCTCATCGAGGTAACCCTGTGGGGGAGGATTCGAGACGTAGAACAAGTTCACAGGCAAGCAGCCAAACGGACCCGTGTTGTGGATCCAGAATGACCTTCCTCCTTGCTCATACAAGTGCTGAAAGTAAGGAAAAATCAAAGCAGCAATGGAAACATGAATGTCCTTTCGTGTCTAACTTTCCAACTTGTCAAAAGCTTAGATTGGTGGTATCTAACTCATATACTTACTTTGACTGCTGCAGCCAACTGGTTAACAATGTCGGGCAGTGCTGCTTTGAGTTGGTCAGGACCCAACCTGAAACCAACAGACAGATCATTCTGGCCAATATCGAAAGTGTAGAGTGCCTTTGAGAATTCCTCTGGTCTTGGAAGCTTGTCTGCCTCGGGAGTACCCTTCACTGCAAATAAAAGAACCTACCAAACTTGTAAGTGCAAGTGTAACAGAACAAGAAAAGGAAAGAGTTCAAATTGCGGTAGACAGAGGTTTCAAACAGTAAAGATTGGAGCTTTAATTTTCCAGTTTGAGAGCAAAGCATACCCTGATTGTAGAGTTCTGCTGTTCTGGCTTTGAACTGATCAAACTGCACAATCTGCATATCAAGAGCAAAAGGGCTAATCCCATACTGGAAAATGGTCTCATTCTGCCTCCTGATTGTCGAACCACCAGTAGCAAAATTGGCTCCATGCCTGTAGTTGGCCCCAATTGAGTTCAAGTAAGCGCTCAAATACGGCAACTTTAGCCTCTCAGCTGCAACAACAAACACGAAAACAGAGTAAGAGATAGTAAAGCAAAAAGAATCCAACTTTTTACTAATTCTTCTTCTTCTTCCTCAATACTTCTACTTCCAGTAGCTTATTACCTATGAAATCCACAGTAAGGCGCCCATCGGAGTCTCGACCAGCTGGCTTGTGGAAGAAATGCTCGCCGTATGGAGCTGAGATTGGGACGAACGCAGCCGATATCCCTCCAGTGTCTGAATTCGAGTCTCCAAAGTTGTAAATCGCTGGGGATTCGCAGGGAGCCGCCAAGCCGGCACTTCCCGAGCTCAAAACCGAGAACAGAAGAAACCCAGAAACCAAATCCCTCCCGGAGATCAAACCCATTTTTGCCGAGATCTCCCTATCGACAAATTTACCAACTTTTCCCGTTTCCCACTCTGGGTATTTATATCATACAGTCGCGGGGGGATAGAGGAGAAGAGAACCCGAATTTGGGGAAAAGGGTAGAGGACAAATGATGGAAGAGAGTTTCTCCATTTTGCATGTGGGTTTGTAATTTGTTTCATTAATATGCCTGTCAGTGTCAGGAACTCGGGATCAAAAGAATGGTAAACAGGCTGGAGTTGTGAGTGGGAATTACCAATTTCAAGAAGTGATGTAACTTGGTCACGAGTCTGGATTACAGGATTCGCCGTTTGATGATGACGATGACAATGTGTGCGTGGGGTAATGTAATGTGGGCAACTACCGACAAATATTGACGTCAATAAGTGCGGCCTAATGGGAGAAATGGTTTCACTTTCACAGGCCACAGCTTCTGGATTTTGTACTTTTGCCGAGAACAGAGAGTACATGCAACAGTCTCCCACTTGACCTAATTGGTTATGATACTTATAGGAAGAGGACAAAATTTAACTAAGGAATTTACAAACGTTGGAGAAGACAGAAGTCGGTTGATCAAGTGTATTCTACTGATGTATTTTGAACTTTTGTTGATAGATAATTTTGTGAGTTTTTTCAAATATTCAACTAGATGCTGGCTGATTAAGTGGATTTTCATAATTTGTATTTCTGTTTTGCGGTTTTCATTTTGGAAGTCTTATAGATTTAATCTTTGTGAGTTCTACGATTATTGAGCTAAAGGCCGATTGATCACGCGTAATTTGATCATGCGTATTCCGTCAATGCATTCTCCTATTTCAAATTCGTATCGATTGACAATATTTGTGAGTTTTCCTACTATTCTCAAACAAATATTTTATTTTTGCATATAATCCAATTTGGAATATGAGGTCTCATTGGCTATCGAGTACAATTTACTATCATAACTTAGAAGTATAGTCTTTTAATCGAAGTCTGACTGAGTATTTTCAACCTTGTCTTATAGGCGTCTGAACGCACTCTTTATTGAACCCATATTAGGTTATATTGTTTCATTTGACGATTCACACATTAAAAAAATTGTATTACGAGAATATCTATTTTTTGTTTAACATATTGCTTCCTATTTACAAAAATACAAATCTTCACTAAACAAAAGTTAAACGCACAACGTGAAACTTTCACGCGAACTTTCGTTCTAGTATTACTCATTATCAAGAACTTCCAACTCTTTTCTCATTATAAATCTGTCCACATCGATGGATCCACTCTTTTGTTACTAACAGGTTGACTTCGTATTGCATATGCAACCAGTTTGATCATTGCATCGAAAAATAAGTTATGAGAAACACGAAGAAAATTCGTTCATAGATGAACCAATAAGCAAAGATGACTCAATGGTTTTTGGTCCATCGACATGAGACACCAATTGCTTTGCTTCCTGTGCAATTAAACACTTTTCTGTACAGGATTTGTTCAGAGTTTTGTGTCACCTGACTGCAACCTCCTCTTCTGACACGATCTCATCCCTCCTCCATCTTCAACATCTGCAGCAAGAAATCACTCCACGTGTCGATCGGTCCGGGCAGGCACCAATGCACACAGTCGTTGTACATTGTCAGGTTAGCACTCGGGAGGTGGCCATATCTGCTGGGATGCCCATCAGGTCTCAACAGCATAGTCTGTGTGATGTCCATTACCTTGAATTTCAACCCTCTCTTCATCCCCTGCCTCTCAGCAGCCCTAAACTCCTCAATCTTCACCGCGTGCATCTCGAATTCAATCCCTTCCAGCCTCGCGTCGTTGCGGCGGAAAGGCCTCGTACGTACGCAGTTTCCCCCTTTGTCCCACGCCCCCGAAGTGCGAGGGCGCGAATGTCCGGAGGATCGTCAATCCCCTGTATTTCGGCGAGCTGCTGATGAAGGCTCCGAAAGCTGTCCTGAAGGCCTTTCTGTAGTCGTAGGACATTGGCAGATTCGCGACGCCGCCGAGATGGCAGAACCGGCAGCCGGTGCGGCGGCGGTTCTCGTAGTACATGGCCGGCCGGTAGAACCAGTGGCCGGCGTTGATGATGACGTAGTCGAATTCGTGGATCTGGGCCGTCCAGTCCGTGTTGAACTCGTCCAGGTGGAGGCTGATGAGGCCCGTCTTGGGGTCCTGTTCTTCCTCGGCCTTGACCAGATACGGAGCCCAGAATGAGGCCATGGTGAAATTGTGAGATGGGTAGTTCCAGCGCTTGAAATTGAAATCTGTTGTAGGGGAAACGTCTATTGGGTGTGCCACCTGGAAGAACAAACGGCAAAACATTAAAGAGAGTGATAAGGGTATAAGACAATAATTACTAATTACAATGAAAAAATTCTATTAATTTTTTTTTTCATTTTTTAGAGACTGTAGAATTAAGACATAATCATTAACAGAGAAGTGATGGAACGACGGAACTTGTGAATACATAAGATTCTAAATCTTAATGATTTTTTTTGTGAATCTTAATGATTTTTTAGGTAGGATGGCGAAAGAACCAAGAGATAATTCATTGATTTGGCGGCATTAGGAATTAACTCTACAAATGAAGTAAATATTTCTAAAACTACCTTAAAATAAAAAAAATCTCTAGAAAATAAATCTAAAATAGATGGTTATATAGAAATAGAAAAAAAATATACAATACAAGTTTATACTAATTAGTAGTTTTTTTTTGTATGTTACCTTTTGCATGGGAATATAAGCAGACCGTTTGAAAAATTGTGAATTAAATTGAATTTCAAAATGTGGTTCGAACCTGAGACCCGTAAAAAGGTGTACAATATGGATTATTTTTATCACTTGATTTGATATGGTACAAACTGTGGTTTAGGGTATCAAACCATGGATTCAACAAACCTACTTTCTGATTCGTCCCCTCCTTTCCTTACAAACCACGCTCCACTAGAGAGCAATTACTATCATGTTTAACTTCAAAAAAAAAAAAAACTATCATGTTTACGAGCACTTCTATTATGCTATATAGCATTGGTGCTTTAATGTACAACTCAAAGTTGTACCATAACATTAAATGTATAAGTTTAGGTTGTACCATAAAGCAATTTATATCATTATGTTATGGTACAACTTTACAACTTGAAGTTGTACCATCACATAAAGGTACAAGTTCAAGTTGTACCATAAGGGATCGTTTGGATGAGTTTATTGACAATGTGGTATTTGTAGGTTCAAATAACTCATTTTTTCATCTTGTGGTATTTCAGAGGTATTTGAGATTGATACATGGTATTTTAATTTTAATTATGTTGTTTGGATGAAAGAGTTAATTGTGTGTGGTATTTCATAAAACAAACCAAAAATACTTTATTGCCCTTCTTACATTGCCCTTCTTCCTGGAATTAATTTTTTTTATCATCAATCGATCACAACCACTACCACCGCCTGAAAGAGGAAAAAATACAAGTTTCTAGTGAGGAAGAGTCGAAGAGATACCAGTTTGATCCTACAACACCAAAGTTCAATATGAAAGGAAGAATTCGCATGCACTATAAAGGAATGGTCAGAGGGTGGAATCTATTAGGGATTGGACAAAACAGAGCAAAATTGAAGGAAAGGGAAAGATTGCATGAACAATTTCATCGATTGCGTTAACAGGGGAAGCTGGCGAATTGGCTAAACAAAGAAAGGGAAAGAAATAATCGAGTCCATACCAGCCTCCTGCAAATTACCTTGTCACTGCTAAGCTCTTCCCAAGCACTTTTTTTACCCATCTCCCGCAAAATTACCAGATAACAAATCAGTATACAAGTCTCCTCACCGTCGCCGCTGCCGTTAGAGAAGGAACGAGAAGAGTGAGAGGAATCGATCGAGGCAGACTGCAAGAGGAGGAACGAGAAGAGGAAAGGAATCGCAGGATGGTTCTCCTTGTCGTTGACGCTGCCAGAGAAAGAGTCACCGCCGCCGCGATCGAGGTGGACTGCATGAGGAGGAACGAGAAGAAGAAGAGGAATCGCAGGACAGTTCTTCCTGCTGTCGCCGTCGCCAGATAAGCCTTTCTTTGCCACCGCCATAGAAGGAATCGCCACTGCCAGAGAAACCTTCGCTCACCGCCGCAACCTAGGCTTCAGCCTGCTCAAACTTATCTGTATAAAGAGTGGAATTCAAAGGTTGCAGAAGAAACCTCCGCCGCTCAATGGATTTTGATTTGGGGCTGAAGAATCAAAGAAGAGGAGAAGAAGCGTAAAAGAGAAAGAAGGAAAAGGGACAAGAGAAAGAGGAGAGAGATTGGGGGCAGAATAGGGTGCTTTTAACGCAAAACGCGTTATTGTGAAATAACTGGGTACCCCCCTGTTATTTTCAATAACTCAATAACTCGTTTTTGAGTTATTTTGGAATAACTCATGCCCAAATACCACATCCAACTTTTGTTATGCCAAACAAGTTATTTGATCTCGAATAACTCACAATGAGTTATTTGGTACCAAATAACTCGTAGCAATAACTCATCCAAACGACCCTTAAAAGAATTTGTACAAAAAGTATAGATACAATTTAAAGTTGTACCATAAAGGCAGAAACCTATAGCACCAATACTATATAGCATTGTAAAATTTCTCCATATTTACATATGTCATTATGTTAATGGTGTTACAATATAAATTGCGTTGCTTTAACTTTTTGTCTTTGTTATTTGCTAAAATTTCTAGTATTAAATTACAAATTCTAAAATTTCTAGTATTAATTAATGAGTTTGAATACCTAACTCACTTACCTGGAGAGCAAGCAAATCAAGGACTGCATTTGGTTCCTCCCAACCGAATCACCAACAAAGGCCAACGATTTCCCGCTAACAATCTTCAGGAACTGAGCCGGGTTGAAGACGGGAAGCTCGCAACCATCGGGCTTCCACCTCCACTTCATGAACTCATCGTCGGGACGACCATACTTGATGCAGTTCTGGTGCTCGTGTATCGCCCTGCAGCTCGTGTTGGTGTAGAAGGGCGCGTCGTGGTCCGGCACCCACTCCCCTTTGTATAAATCACATCCCATGGGGACAGAGTCCTCATCACCACCTTCCGCTGCCGCGGCGGCCTGACCCCGATCCACCGGTGATGGTACCTGTGATGATGAGAAGTAGTAGTCTTGAGGGAAGATGGTGGTGAATACGACAGCGAGGGTTAGGGTGGTGACAAGGATGATGATCAGGACTAGTCGTGGCTTCAACTCCATGCCATTGATCAGCAGCTTCATATCAATGGAAGAGTTGGAAGAGAGCGAGGGAGAGAGGGAAAATGTGAGAAGGTGAAGTTGTAAGATTTATACAAGCGTATACGCTGCCGGCCGGAATCTCAAGATACTGCATGCCGGCAACATTTACTGTATTTACCCCCTGATCCTGATGCCAGCCGCCAACAGCTACAGGTCAACGAGCCTTCCTTTGTTGATACAGGGAACAGTTAGATGCCATGCCAAGGTTCTCGACAGTGAAAGAATAAAATAAAATAAAAAAAGAGAGAATTGATGTGGTTCTTGCTGCAGATGAATCCATGGATGGTTAAACTAGTATATATATCCATGGAGACTTGGCTAGGACATGTACGATAGAATTCAGACTGGAGATAGAAAGCATAAATGGAGTTTGAATGAAATCCGAACTGGGATATTGGAGTTTGAATACAATTAGTGCAGACTAACTACACAGAAGGCAGAACATCTGAAGTTAAGATTTTGCATCACCTAGGAGTTTGAATAAAAAACATTGCTGTTGGATTGATAGATAGATATTTCACAACAGAAAATCACAAGGATTCTAGCTTGCCATGTTCTTAGGAAGTCTTGAAGTGACGGGGGGGAGGGGGAAAAGGGAGTAGCAAAAAACGGTTTTAACTTCTACAACAAGTAAAGAACATTACTTGTATCATTTAGATTATACACAGCTATGGACAGGAGTTTGGGGATAACTTTTTTTTCATTGGCGATGGCCATCTGGCAAGGGTACAACCTTATGGAAAGGAACTGTCCTTTGGGGCAATGCTCCGTCTTCTTCGTCGTCATCAAACTCCAGCAGATAACTGCACAACGGCAAGAACAACGGAACGGTTAGAAAAGAACATGCACAGATAAGATTGACGTCCAAGATCAGAAATGGAGGGTAACTTACTCGTCGGACTTCCTCTGGAGACATGTAAAGAGCAGACAATGCGAAAAGGCAATTCATTAGTCAATGATTCAAGTGATTAGGAGCATCAAAGTTATGCTGACTGTGATACTGGAAATTGAGGAAAGAAATATAGTCAACCTTTCTCGGGGGATTTGCAACGGTTGCCTTGTAGAGTGCTGTTGTTCCTGGATAAACCGCCAAGACATGTCTTCCGGGAGGGAAATCAGGAGCGCTTGTTGGATCGTTTCTCTTAGGGAAAGGAATGATGCATGACATCGGTAGCCTGTACTTCCTGAAAAGGCAACACAAAGGCACGATGAACTTTAGCAAGGGGTAAAAATGGACCAGGAATGTATGTAGAAGGAAGATGGTATCAGTAGAGCAAACCCTACCCTTGCCCACCACCACCATCTTCATCATCACCCGGTTCTTCATCAAATACCTCAAATCTGCACATTATACACACATCAGCTTATGATAAACAGCTGGGTTTTGCTTCAGAATTGATCTTCTCCAGTTAGCATTTAAAGGAAAGTATGAAAAGCTACCAAAAATGGAGACTGTTCTGTGGTGAAGGGACTCACTCTCTTTTCTCCCTATCAAAATGCATGACCTTTACAACAAACCATTCATCCTTTTCGGCATCATCGCCAGTAACCCTGGCCGCTACCTGAAAAAAGTATATCAGTACCTTTGAACTGAAAAAGACAGGAAATACAGCTGCAGTAATGAATGAGAAAGCCATATTTGCCAAGGAAACAACAAATCAGACAAAGAGCCACGTAATACCTGTTCACCTATCAAGCTGGCACAAGAATCGAGTTGACTTCTCATAGAAGGTGAAAGCCTAGGCATATCTGGATCGGCCTTCATTCTTTTCCTTTTCTGCTCATTGCCTTCTGCAGTCAATTAAGACATCTCATAAGTACAAGAGAATAAGGTCATAAAAAATCACAAACCAGCAATGTCACTAGAAATGTTACTAGAATCAAAGGCACTTGTGAGAAAAAAAAATTCTCAAAGGAAATCAATCAATCGCTCATGGCTGACCCAAAAAAACTATTACACTCAGTAACTTACAGAAAGGAATATCTACAACGTTAATCAGTTCGACCAAATGGATTACAGCTTTGCCATGAAAGCTTGAAGTACGGTAACGGTCAAAGTACGCAGATACTAGCATACTGTGATCTTATCATACCAAAGAAGAGATTCATAATTGTCTCAATATGGACAATTCATCATGAGTTCATCACATACCAATTCGCCTTCTGTGCTGTCCTGGAGGACCAGGTGGCAGGAGGGCATCAAGCTGAGTCAACAAGGTATTAGAAACACTGCAATGAAAGTTTGATGACCGACTTAGTTTATCTGGACGACCATAAGAACCAAGGAAATGACAGCACTACAAGAACGGAAGAAACGCGTGAGTAATTATGCTTAGGACCATTACTTTATTTCATTCTCCGACAGATCCCTGGCCTGCATATATAGCAATTTTAGCTTTTGCAACGAGTTGTCACCAGGCTTTTCAACCACCTCTGGAGCTGCATTTGCATGGAAAGGATGGGAGAGTTAATAAATCCTATTGAAAGTGAACACATAAGGATAACCAAATGAAGAATTTCTGTACAAACGTATAAATTTGAATTAATCCCACCTACATTTTACATGATATCTACAAACAAGGGTAGTTTTCTCACACAGAGCCGAAAGGCAAGTAAATATCAAACACCAAAGTGCATAGGAGATCACTGCACAAAATGTGCAATGATAGTTACTGTTCTCCAGGAAACATCCTGGTGATGTAGAAGCGAACTTTAGTACAAGATCAAGACAAGTGCCAGATGGGAGAGTTAATAAATCCTATTGAAAGTGAACACATAAGGATAACCAAATGAAGAATTTCTGTACAAACGTATAAATTTGAATTAATCCAAACTACATTTTACATTATATCTACAAACAAGGGTAGTTTTCTCACACAGAGCCGAAAGGCAAGTAAATATCAAACACCAAAGTGCATAGGAGATCACTGCACAAAATGTGCAATGATAGTTACTGTTCTCCAGGAAACA
Source organism: Linum trigynum (assembly GCA_964030455.1). Taxonomy (NCBI): domain Eukaryota; kingdom Viridiplantae; phylum Streptophyta; class Magnoliopsida; order Malpighiales; family Linaceae; genus Linum; species Linum trigynum. The sequence goes on along the minus strand of OZ034813.1, from coordinate 46,011,310 downwards.
TCCTGGTGATGTAGAAGCGAACTTTAGTACAAGATCAAGACAAGTGCCAGAAAATCCTCTGTACTTCAAGGCTAATTAATCCCAGATTAGGTAAGAGCTACCCAGAACAATCCCAGTATCTCTAATATCCATTTCAGTTGGCTTCACAAATCGATGCTATTCATGACTTGAACAGTAAAGCTTTTGATCTCATCGAAGGCTTTTGGCAAACGGTGGAAACCACATCCACCATCAAGTTGAGGTGCAAAATGAACTAAGTAGAGGGAAGGGATGAGTTCATGGAGCTATGTTACATGCTTAAAGAAGAGAAATTAAGAAGCAACAGGATGGGTATGCTACCAAATAAGACCAATAGCACAAAGTACATATCAATACGTCAGACTACACACCATGAACAGCAGGGTTAATCGCATTAAATGTAGAAATGCAAGCACAGCTGAGCAAGGAAGCATATCAGAATGCATTAATAGAATCCCAATCACTGCTTTCCACCTTAACCAATCTATACGCGGAGCCCCCAAACCTAACCAAGTTAAAGAACATAACTAGTGTTAAACAAATTCACAAATGGATCAGTTCTGAAAAGCAGATTCCGCCTCAAAGAAACTAACCAACACCACATCCTCAGATACTATGAGCTTGGTAATTTGTTCATAGAGTAACCGCTGAAGCTCTTATTTTTCTCAATGACCACATTAGCTAACATATCATACAGTCCACATTACATTCTTGGTCCAGCTGGAAAACGATCCTACATTTAAACTAAATCCAAGCAAGCAAAACCTACTATGAACTCTCAAACTGGGAAAACCCAGTAGTCTAAAGACACAGACTTTCAGTTAATACTACACAAACCCATAACAGCCCAAAACTCGGAAATTGGAATTCTCGTAGACATAACGGAAACCCAACATTCAAAACATACCCATTCCGCCCATTCGGGAGGAAAAAAATTAACGATACAGAGGATGGGGTTTTGGAGGGTTTGCTTACTTGCTTGAAGCTTCTTATGCATCTTGTTGATCTCCATAAGAACGTCCTCTTGATCTTTCCGCAGCCGATCGAGTTCCCTCGAATTGTCCATGATTCCGGAGATTTCCGCCGACGACATTTCCCTGCGGGGTGCAGTTCGGGGAAGCGGAGAGGGAATGATTTTGGTTGGGAAGAGGAGATGATTGCACGATTGACTATTGATTGACGATGCTGATGAACTGAAAATTTGATTAACTGCTGCTTTGCTTTGCTTGGACGATTTTCGAGCAAATGTTTCTCAGCCCGTGGTCTTCGATCAACTCCCTTCTGACATTTTTCTTTTCAATTATTAAGTGCAATTTTCTATATTATTGTCGGAGTAATAAATAGTAGTTCCAGGAAAAAAGAAAGAGGAAGGAATTTCAATTTTTGCGCTCCTTTCCACTTACAGTTATTAATTTTTCCCACCTCTTAATTATTATTGTTATTATTCCATTATTGCTCAAAATCATTACATTTAATGATTTCCTTAGATAATTGGGCAAAATTTTATTAGAATTATTATTATGATGATTTATTTGATGGCTCGAAATGTTATTTTTTTTAAATATGTTTTTGGATTTTTATTTATGATGTCATGAGAAAGAAAATAATTTATAAACTTTGTAAGTTCTATGAAAAAGCGAGTTATTTAATTGAAAAGTAGAATGTAATTAATCATAAATATCATCGTACATATTGTTTCGAAATCAATTATAAGGAGTTGGATAAATTAATAATTTGTCAATTCAAAGAATCTATTGTATGATTTCAAATATTAAGTTTACATTGAATGTACCAAATATTCATTTCAAATACTGGAAATAGAATGTAAGGAATCATCAATATAATAATTTCTACATCAATACTCCATCAACTTTTCAAGTAATTAACATGACCCTTGTGTCATTTTATCTATTCTTATTTTACTACATCATTGCCAACACAGTTAAATGTTTATTTAGTGAATGTTTTGTTTAAGTAGTGTTATTAGTAATGGGATCATTCTTCATTTCTTTGCTATGGAAAATATTTGGTATTTGTTAATAATTGCATGTATGAACATTCAATGGCGAGCTTCATTTACGTTAAGACTATGTGATTGTGCAAGTTTTTCTTGGGAGTTTCTGCCTTGGCCGTTGACAGTTAAAATCGATTTTGACCAGAATAATAAGTTACATTAACAGAATAATTCGAGTATTATTTGATGGTTTCTCAAACATTAGCACCTTAAGTTATCAAAAAGTGAAAGTGGTATCAAATTCTTAGATAATGATCCATCTAGTGTTATATATTTAGTTCACTCATTTTTAAATATTCCGGATAATTGGGGTATGTGTCACGAAGTACAGTTGAGATTGTTTGGTGCAACACTCATTCTGAGAATCAAACAAAGTGGTGGATAATCAATTAAGTACTAAAATTAAAGTTTTAACTTATTTATTATTTTTAAGAAGTCTATGATAAACTTATTATCCTTTATTTACATAACAGTCTAATCAATAATGATTGTTCGATGATCAGTTAAACAGTGAGGTGGGAGGATTCGTCTCGACCAATCTTTTAAATATGAGGGCACACATAACTAGTGCTCCAACTAGATTCATCACAAGGCAACAATTACAATATTCACTAATGAACCGCAAAATGATCTAACATCATATATAGTGCGATAATATTTACTTATTTGCCGTCAATGAACTGAATTTCGATAAGTGAGAGTTTTGCATCTATACTGAGAGCAAAAGGTACAGAGCAAAATTAGGTGATTAAAGTGTCTAGCAAGGAAAAGACTTTACATAACCTTATAAGATGTTGGCTAAATTATGGCAAAGTCTAAAATCAACATATTCTTGTGGGCATGATGGTATGTTTGATGATAAATTGATAATTAATGATTTCATTGATTTGACCATTCACCAACGATCTAACCACCGAGCGAACAGACGTCAGTATTCCGGTGAGGCCGCTCCCACGTTGATCGCCTCCTCCGGCGCTACAGCAACCCAATAACAGTCCAGCAGACCCAAGCCACGTCATCCTTTTCCCCGGGCGTACCCATCTGAGCATCACACCCAAGCATTCCCTTTGCCGGGAAATCACCGGAAAGCTCCCCGGGGACGCTTGTCAATCAATCGAGTCGTACAGCAAAGTTAAAAAAATATTAATAGAAAGTTTATGGAAAATATTATTAATCTTTTCAAATTCCGTGCTTCCTTTAGACGAAAATGGAAAATGCGACAAAATGGCGATGCCAATACTACTTCTTCTCTTCTCCTTTCCCTTTTCAGCAGGCGAGCGATCGTAGTTTCGAAGCATCAGCGGAATTTTTTTTCCCGGCTTCGTATTCTCGGAGAACAGGACGACCGCCGGCGGGTTGGCTGATTTTCTACTACCCGGTTTGGTTACCTAGAAAGAGAAGCCCTGATTCAATCAATCGTCCTCTCTCGAGGAAAGAAGGAAAGCTCCAAAGTAATTTACAGGTGCCGGCGACAACCATTTGTTCGTTTGTTTCTCATTGTATTTCGGGTTGGTGAAATCAACTTTTTTGTTTTGCGGGTTTGGGTTGGTGGAATTTTTGACAAGGGTTCATCCAAACTGCATTTTCCCGGTATTGGAGCGTAATGAAAATAGCGTTTCTTGAATTTTTGGGAATTGGTTAACCATCTTGTTGCTGTTTTCGGCTTAGGGGTGGAAAGCGATCAGTGTAATTTTATTTCAGAGAAACAGAGTCTCTGTCTTTTTCGCCTTGGATTGGGCATCTCTGGGTACTGAATCGGCATTTTTGTCTGTATATTGTTGGTTTAGATGTAGAATTGAACTGAGTTGATGGTTAAATGGGTTTCTTGGAGATACCATGCAACGAAAGGAAGGAATTTTTTTTCTTTTTCTTTTCATGGGGAGCTTCTTCTTGTTTCAAACTTGGTCATCTGAAGCACATCCATGAATTGTATGTCTTTACAGATTGAATTGCAGTTGATGACATTGTGCAGCAGCTGGAACCCACTAGTCTGTGAAATTGGTATCGCTGCTCTTTGAATCAGAAGTGCAGTACTTATAATGCCACTGCCCATTAGAAGGTGACTTTAGCTGCTTCTTTCATTTGGTTATGGCGGATATGGATCAAACTGTGAGGAGTTACTTATCATCTGAATTCTGATGTACTTTGTATCTCTTGTTCTCTGCGGTGGAAGTATCAGAAAACCTAGTGAGATGACGAAGCTTTTCATGACAACTCTCCTTGGCATCCTCTTTGGCTTCTTCTTGGGAATATCCTTGCCAACACTGTCCCTCTCAAAGGTTCATTGCCAATATTGTTTGGACGCTATTCTTTTCTGATTAAGAGAACTTGGACTTATTTTTTTGTTGGGTCTGGATTTGCTAGTTGAATCTTCCAACCGGGTTGCTTCCTTCCTTTGACTTCACTTACATGGAGGACAAGTTCTCCGGTCTTTCGCCACAAGCACTGCTCAATGCTTTGTCCTCTCTAAGGAGACATAGTATACATTCCTTGTTATTTCACCGATACAATGGAACCAAGGTATGTAGCTCTACCAGTAGTGTCTAGTAATTTATCTCGAGGGTAAGCTGATGAAGTCAAGCTGTATGTTTTTTTAACATTAATGCAGATATGGGTCAATGAAAATCCAAGAGGTGCTGAGAGGTTACCTCCTGGTATAGTAACTTCTGAGTCGGACTTGTTCCTTCGACGATTGTGGGGTATGCCTGATGAGGTCTGTTATTATGATTTCACCCGAATAATCATAATCTCTTAAGGGAAAATGTATTAAGTTGCTACAAAATGTGATAATGGCTTACCTAGGCTTGCGGTCCGCATCAAGTTCTTTCTTGTCTTCCATATGTTCTCCTTTGTTGATGGAGGTCACATTCGCAGGACTTGCCAGTCCAACCGAAGTATCTTGTGACATTCACAGTTGGGTATGAACAGAGAAAGAATGTCGATGCAGCAGTTCAAAAGGTCAGTCTGATCTCAAGCATACCTTTTACTTCCACTTGGGTTGTCATTCTGATCACCAACTTGTATACATGTAAGCAGTTCTCTGAGAACTTCACCATCCTATTGTTTCACTACGACGGCCGGGTAACTGAGTGGGATGAATTTGAATGGTCAAAGCGAGCAATCCACGTGAGTGCTCCTAAGCAAACGAAGTGGTAAGCTATCACTTCTCTCACCTCATCGTCCTAGTTCCGATTTTGTGGATCAAGATTATTTTCTCTTACTAGTTAATTAAATTGTCTTCTGAAGGTGGTTTGCCAAGCGGTTTCTTCACCCGGATATTGTTGCAGCATATGACTATATTTTCATGTGGGATGAGGATCTTGGGGTGGACCATTTTGATGGAGAGGAGTGAGTGTGAAACATTTAAGAACCCTTTCTTAAATTGAGGATACGTATGACTTGAATCTCAAGGGTAAGATCGTCCATATATCAGTACATTAGACTGGTGAGGAAATATGGGTTGGATATATCTCAGCCTGCTTTAGATCCTGAAAGAGGGACCACCTGGGCAATGACGAAGAAAAGATATGACACTGAAGTTCACAAGTAAGGAGGGCCCAAAAAAAGAAAGGAATATGCTTTCTCTTATGTGCTCAAATTTAAAGCTTCTTTAGTTCTCATGTCAACCTTCTTGCATCCCTGTAGGCATACTGAAGAGAAACCCGGTTGGTGCAAGGAACCATATTGGCCGCCATGTGCAGCGTAAGTAAAGCAAACAACATTCACCCTGGTTAATCTGTTATCCTGGGATTGCATTAATTCCGAGTGCTTAATGCACAGATTTGTGGAGATTATGGCTCCTGTATTTTCCCGAGAGGCATGGCGATGTGTTTGGCATATGATTCAGGTGCGTCATTACGACCATTCCACAGCTGCTTATCATATGATATATGAGTTGGATCTTTTCTAAAGTTCTATACCAAATCTTTGCAGAATGACTTGGTTCATGGATGGGGTCTTGACTTTACCATGAGGAAATGTATTGAGGTCTGTAATGTGGTGATTTCTTTTGAACCTTTCTTTTCTCCATCTCTTCCGTCTGTAATATAGATAGCCATTTGAACCACAGCCTGCTCATGAGAAGATCGGAGTGGTAGATGCTCAATGGATAGTTCATCTAGGCATTCCATCCCTTGGGAACCAGGTAAAATCCCAAAGATACCCTTATCATTTGTGAAGGGAATGTAATTGGTTATTTCTCCCCCTTTTCTTCACTTTGCAGGGAACATCAGAGAAAGGGAGAGCGCCATGGGAAGGGGTAAGAAATGACTCACTCTCCCACCATATTGTCAGGCTCCTTATTGCATATGGATCTGAAGTGTATGAAGAAACATGTTTTTGAGCTGACTTTTCGGCATCCTTATCTCAGGTGAGGAAGAGGTGTCAAACCGAATGGAGGATGTTTTATGAACGCTTTGCACAAGCGCAGAAAGCCTATTACTGGATGCTGAGATTTCGTCGAAGAAGTAATAATGTCACGAATAGCTAGAAGGATCTGGAATGATCATTGATTCCCACCCTTAGTGTAAATTCCACTTCCAGAGCTCCTACAAAATGACCACAATCAATCAGAAGTAGCATTTTAGGTTTTCTGTCTTCTTTGATTTTCATTAAGTGTGTTATTGAGGTGAACTTTACTCGAGCTGTAGCTCACAGGTGACTCACAATTTAGGCTGCTCACATAATTTTTGGCCAATCATCTTGTACTTTTTAGGCAAAATACAGTTCCATAGCCAAAACTTTCACGTTTGTGCCAATAATAGCCACATTTGGCGAAATACCACTTATAGCCACCTTTTGAAAATGTTGTTGGACAAATATAGCCTTTTCCGTTAGAAACATTGACGGGGTTACTAACACCGTCAAATAAGTAGACGGTTTGCTGATTAGGCGAGAAGAAATCGAACACGTCAGCGCCAACTAAGCAATTCTTGACACATCATATATTACATTATTAAAAAAAAAAATCTTACCATATATTCCCATTTCCATCGAAGCGAGTCCTTCAGCCCCAATTAAAAAAAACCCTAACACTGTTTCAAAAAAAAAAAAAAACCCTAACACCAAATCTGGTGTTCTATCTCTTACAATTGTCGCCGTCTCTCTCCATACTTGACCCAATCTATTCCGTCTTCTTCCTCTTCAAATCCCACAAAAATCTTCCCCAAAAGTCATCCAAATCCTCACTTCCCCTGTACCTCCACTCGTCCCCAACAATCCAATCCCACGTTTCCCTTGTGGCTCCTCCTCACCCCGCACAGTCATCCCTCCTCCTCCACGACAAGCTCAACCACATGTCTGGCAAAGATACGGATCTGGAACTGGGAACCAGAAATTCGCTTCCCCTTTCTCCTCCGTCCTGTTCAATCTTCCTTCTGGCGATGACGGCGACGTCGAGGACAACCTTCGTCCGTCATCCGTGGACGGAGAGAAGCAAATCGCTCGATCGTTGTTGCCTTTCCCCACCGCCGCTGCCGCTCCCGTCCTCCTTCTCTCTCTCTGTTTGCTGTCTCGATCGAGAGAGATAGACAAAACTATGGCGGACCGCTTACTGGAGATCCGACTGATTATTGCAGTCGATGGTGATATGAGGAGGGCAAATAGATAGAAAAGATTACAAAGAGGGAGGTGGGTTGCTTTGGGAGAAGAAGAGGCATGGAAGCAAATGGTTTTTTTTTTTGTTTATTGGTGTTTATTTCAGAGAAAGAAGATAAGGAAAGAGGAAGAGTCGACAAAATGGTTGGTGGGTAGGCTGCTTCGTGTTTTGTTTGTTTTTTTTTTTAATTATTGTCCACGTGGAAATCACTGGCGGTCCACGTAAGCTGCTCCGCTTGCCTAGTCACACTTAACGTTAACAGCGTTAAAGAATTGGACGGAGGTGGCTATAAGTGGTATTTCGTCAAATGTGGCTATTATTGGCACAAACGTGAAAGTTTTGGCTATGGAACTGTATTTTGCCTACTTTTTAACACAGTTCTTTTTAGAAAAGGCTTAAAAGTGCTCACGTCTGCATCTTTTTCATCGAGAAGAGTTATGTAATCGGTTTTTTCTCCTCATTGCTGTTCAGTATGCTTCTTTAGTCCAGGCTCAACGGTCCAATGGCCCAATAGTTTACTTCAATACCATGCTGCAGGCAACTGCCAAAGTTGAACAGACAATCCAAGTTGAACAGACAATCCAAGTTGAGCAGACAATACTCCGATTCCTAATGCTAATGGCATTGTGCAATACCATTAGCTGCAGGCAACTGCCAAAGTTGAACAGACAATCCAAGTTGAGCAGACAATATTCCGATTCCTAATGCTAATGGCATTGTGCAGGCAATTCATGAAATGAGAAATGGATACATATTGCAAATTATGTATACAATATGGACCTATAAATTAAAAAAAAAAAAGGAAATGGCGCAAAATTTCAGCTACAATATACAGATTACAGATCACAAAAATTATCACTCTCATTCTCGCTGCCTGGGTACTTGGAAAACTTATTCGAGTATCAGAATTCGGAGGATATTTTGGCGGGGTGGCAGTCTTCATGATGTTAATGACTGAGGGCCATAAATACTCAAAGGTGCAGTTAGAAATATGATTTGGCGATCGCATCTTCCAGCTCCTTAAATTCCCACGCATCATCTGCCACATATTCTCCTGCAATCCAAGCAAAGCATATTTACCGGTTGACCTCTCGAAAACTGGTAGAATGCTTCCCCAAAACCATTTTACAAAAAGATATTCTTCTTACCTATTGAATCTCTTCGAAGAGCAGTTAAGTGAGCACAACTGCGAGTTGAAAACCAACAATTTCGTCAGCCAAACCATGGTAAGCAAGAATTATTGACCGCATCAAGAGAAATGAGGAAGTCATACCTGCCAAGAGCCTTCCCTAAGTCTGCACATAATGATCGAATGTATGTCCCTTTCGAGCACGTCACCCTGAAAATCAGATTTTGTCTGCAAGAGCCAGAGATCACTCGCTCAGTTCAGACTCAAGCCCTAGAAGAATCGCATGGAGAACAGTAATAATAAACAGTTGAGGTATTGATTTATCAAAATTGTGAACTTGGCAAAATGAATTGAAGTTAGGATAGCATTGATATTCATTTAAGGTTCCAGGTAAGATTTCAGAAACCTGTCCTCTAGGCTCCTTTCAATGTCAAACTGGAAGATTGAGATTCTTCTTGGCGCAAGCTCGACACTTTCTCCTCTTCTGGCTTTATCATACATCTTTTCCCCTCCTACCTATAAAAAACAACAGAAAATTTTATTTAGGAGAACAAGTGAATTCAACATCGTTTTATATTTATGACATGAAAAAAACAATTGCTGTAGATATTCTTTTCTGTAAGGAACTAAGAGAATTTTTACTTTGATGGCTGAGAACATTGGAGGAACTTGCCATATCTCCCCAACAAATGAAGCAGCAGTTTTCTTAATGTCGTTGTCTTTGATGTGCTCCCAAGGCTCGCGTTGAATAACCTTCACAAATCAAATGCATCGAATTTACTGTAAGAATCTATAGATATCATTGAAGACCTCCTTGATCTAGGTCTGACCAAGTGTTACTTATAATTCGACAACAAGCAAATATGAGAATAACAAGAGAACAAGCACCTACGGGAGAATCAGCATCCCAGGTTGAAGTAGCTTCTCCCAGGCGAAAAACTCCACTGTATCCCTTGACCATACCTTGGTAGCTGCATGAGAACAAATCCTCCATCTTTGATCACATATTCAAAATATAAAAGTAAGCCTATCCTGGCAGGCAGAACGCAGAATTGCCATAGCCGAAGAGTGAGAAGATCCGTGCTTCAGCACCAGTAGTATTACCTATCTACTACTTTAGTCGCTTTGCCAACACATACAATCAACAAACCAGTCGCCATTGGATCAAGAGTTCCAGCATGCCCAACCTTATAAGAAATAGCCGTAAGAAATCATCAGAGAACAAGATTTACTCAAGCGATGGAACAGAGAAAAAGTAAGCACCTTTTTCACTTTGACCAGACGACGGAGCTTCCCACATACTGTAAATGAAGTCCACCCTGTTCTCTAGCAAAACAAGATAAATGTAAAAAGAAACTCTAAGTTCATAATCCTACATCATTATCACAGCATAGAGTAGATATTCATCAATCACATATAATTGGCTCTAAAGCTTTTCACATAATCATGCTTCCCTTCCCAATAAACCCTCGCACCATAAGGAATTGACAGCTAACACTATTCCATTAACCCTTCATCCACCAGGGAATTCCAGTCTTTCCAGCCTGCTCAACATTGCAACACAAGGGATCCCCAAAATCACAATTTCAAACTAATCTAAATAATCGGATTAAGCACTATTGCACTCCCATGATTCAAACAACCAGCTCAAACAATGAAATCAAATTCCAAACCAATTGCAATGAAATCCAACAACAGATAAGCGAAGTGAGCAAATAAGCTCTCACCTTTCGGCTTGTTAACCAAAACCACAGTGCCATAAGGACCATCCCAGGTGGGAGGAAGCCCATTGCTCCTACTAGCAAGAAACGGCTCTGCGTTCCCAACTTCCCCCTCATTACTCCCAGAACCCTTCTTCAACACCTTGAAGAAATCAGCCACTTTCTTGTGCGTAACATTCTCATTCACCACATCCCCAGCTGAACCACTCTTCATTTCTCCTTTCTTCCCCTCCTCAAAAAACACTAACTTCTCATCTCCTCCATCACCTGCTCCAATGGCTGCTGACACATCACTCTTTACTCTTCCCTTCTTACTCTTACTGCTTGTTTTCGAGTCCTTGGGATCCATAAAAGCCTTGTCGAGGCACTGATCAGGAAAATACTTCTTCTCCAACTGATAAACCATCTTGTAATGCTTATCCTTCTCCCACGGATAAGCCATCGCGTCGAAGAAGTATAGCTCCTCTTCTCTCTTGTGCAACCGATGAAACTCCACCACCTCGGGCTTCAACTCCACGAAACCTTCCTCGCCGGCTTTTCTACTCGCCTCCTCGTCGGAATCCGTTCCGTACATTCTCTTCCTCCTCTTGTTATAATACTTCCGCTTCGACTTATCCATCTCCGACGACAGCTTCTGATCGACCCAGTCGTCAAATCCCGATTCCGGGTCGGGACTCGGAGCGGAGACTGGGTCGTCTTCGGCGGCGGCTCGAGTGGGATGTTGTAGCGGCCGGCGGCGAGGTGGGTTCACGGAGGATTGGGTCGGGCGGCTGATGATCATGTCGTATTGGAGAGGGTAAGGGGTTTTGGAGGAGAAGCGGGTTGATAAAACGGGTCGGCTTCTGATGGAGAAGGTGGGGACTATTGGTGGGTGCGTGAGAGTTGCCATTGTTGATAAGGGAGGTGGGACTGTGGGTTTTGAGCGGAAGGAGAAGGAAAAGAAGAAGAAGGCTGAGAGGGATTTCGCCATTGATAAGCGCAAAGATTGAAACTTTTTTTGGCTGGAGTTTTGCGCGGAAGAAGAAGAGAACAGTGGAGAAACGGGCCTTCTAAATCGGCACAATCAAGAAACAGGCCCAGCCCACCGAGTAACAACGTCGCGGACAAGCTTCTACTGCTTCTTCTTCAGCGCTTTCACTTTCAATTCCCCAAATTCTTCCATCTGAAATTTAGGAAAGGGAACGAAAATATCCAAAATTTTCCCGCTCGAAAGCATGGATTCCGCGGCAGCGCCTTCGGCTTGGGGATCTGACGTGGAAGGCGGCGAGTGGGAGCTCCGGCATGACGACGATGGCTTCACTTACAAGATCCTGAAGCGCCCGCGGCTGGACGAAATCTCGGTGCCGGAGCCGCCGGCGGTGGATCCGGAGGCCGAAGAGAAACGCAGGAGATCCTGCAAGCAGAAGGTGCTTCTGAAATTGAAGGGCCGGTACCAGGAAGAGATTGATCGGTGGGAGCGTTTGTCGAACAGCTTTCGGGAAATGGAGGAGAGGGTTAGACAAGAGACGGAATCTCGGAAAGTACAGCAATTTGAAGGGACGAATTTGGGGTCGCCGGCGGTGGAAGGCATGGAAGACTCATGTGCCTCCCTCGTGGATGAACTACTGGCTAAGGTAATTCGCTGCTTTCCCAATTTCCACTAGCCTTGTTTGGCCTGAATTGTATGCCATGAGGGTGAAATTGCTCTGAATTTATAGAGAAAAGCATCAACCCTGGTTTTCTAATTGCTGAATGTTCTCTCTTGTACTTAGGAAAAGATTAGGTTAGACAAATTTTACCCCTGTTTACCTCCAACTCAGTCCTACTATTGGCGTTCACTTGACTTCAATTTGCTCTGGTTCTTTTAACAGTAGGGTTGCCTGTGTGAATAGATTAATCTCAGGAAAGCGTTCTTCTTGCCTAGGAAATTGAAGACTATTGCACGAAATGAAGCATTATTTTGATCATTCTCTTATGTTTCCTTGCGAAGTATTACTATTATTCCCTATTTCCCTTATGAGAATTGAGAAACAAGGTGACTGCGTTTGACTTGTATTTTCATTTTGGTGAAAAATTGCAGGCAGATGCAGAAGAGAGACTGATCTTGAGTTTCTCAAACCTATGTGACCAAGCAGAAGCAGCTTGCGATGCTCGTCGGGAACGCTTTGTGGAATCCTTCTTAGAGCTGCCAGTTTGGTCTTCACCTCGAGAGCTAATGGCTTCACTCTGTGATGACTGATGAGTAAGTTCCACTGAAGCTACTTGGGAAAGGAGTGTGGTAGTTAGTTTGCCTCTGCATTAGTAAATTACTGATGTTTAGGTATAGATAGTGAAGTTAGAGCAGCTTTTGGTAGATATCAGTTGTCATCCTTGTTGATCTTGTAAGTATCTCTTTACATTTGCTTTGAATGATAGAACTCATAACTTCTGTGAGTGAATGTAATGTGGTAGAAAGAATAGAGATGGAGATATCGTGCTTGGGTGATATACAGTTGTTAGTGTTTGAGTCATAGGCTCATAGCTAACTCCATTTGTAAAATCTGTTGAGGAACTTGGAGTAAGCGAAATTGGATAAAAGTGTAACTTTTATTTACGCAGAATATGTGGATCTAAAGTGTAGTGTGCTTTATTTATAAAAGAAGTAGTCTGCTTTACAATGGGGCAATTGGCAGAAAAAGGAGGCTCTCTTCTTTCTTAATGTCTTGACAAAAGAATTTTGGTGCTAGTGGGGCTTGCAATTGCATATCATGTGTGCATCCACAGCAACAACTTTTCTACTTAATCTCGAATGATAAAGCTATAATTTGGAACAAACAGATGGATTATCATATCCAGAGAGAACTAACTACAAAGCTTCCTTTAGCTGCTGCTCTGAGATTTCTGCTAATTCATGAAGCAATCTTGCGATCACCCTCGTGAAAGATTGGACTGAGCAATTTTCACAGGCTCAACTATGAATCCAGCTTTTTGACATTCTTCCTCCAGGAGCTTAACCTGCGATTGGCCGTTTGGGCAAAACACAATCACAGCACCTCCGCTGCCTGTAAATTTGGAGGCGGCTCCCACCTTCCGCGCTGCTTCCACCATTTTTATGTTTAAAGCACCAATCACATCATCGCCAAACATGCTCCTGAACATTTGTTTATTTTTCAGTAAGCATTTGACATCAGAAGTTTTGTTCTTCACTGCCAGAAGTTTCAAGCTTTTGCTAGAACAGATTGAGATGACTTTACCTTCGAAGATCGAAGTTACGATTCATGAGCTCTGCAAGTTTCGAGTAGTTCTTCTCCAGGATAGCAGTTTTTCCATGCAATGCAAGATCTGCAACTTCGGCCATTGTTGTTATTATGAACTTGTCTCCATCAAGCCACCTTTGCTTAACCGTGCTATGCACCTGCATTGAAGAATTCGTCTATAAATTGAAAAACCTTACCCTTCTATTCATCTATCAAAAGGTCAGCCGTCATGTTGCTAGCAACCTTAGGCAAAAATTGAGTAACTGCAGTCTACACATCAAAGAAGGAGCAACCATATCTAGACTAACCTTCCCAGAATCACTCGGGTTCTCGGCATATACAAGGTGAAGAGGTGGGAGGAGGTTAATATCCATGGGGGTATAGATCCCATGTCCCAACTTATCCATGTGCTCCTGTGAAAATTCCTGGGCAACCAACAATGCAGATTGCTGTTAGAACTATGTTAACAGTCTTCAACTCGACACATTTCAATTTCATTATCTGCAGCAGGCATCACCCTACCATGTAAACGAGGCCGCCATAGATCTGGGCCACTCGATCTTGAAGGCCAGCAACGATCCCCAGCTCTTTCTCAGCGCTTAACACGAGATTCGGCCTGATTTCAACCTTGATCTGGTCCCTGACTTTGTAGAAGTCCAGCAGGCAGTTCAGTGCTGCAGATACTATAGCACTTGATCCAGATAGTCCTGCCTGAAGAAAAAAAATGTCAACTAAGCTTAAACCAATAAACTGGCTAATCATCATCATCGCAGTTTCAGATATGATTAATTAGTGGAACAATTGCTTATTAGTATATAGCACGTGCAATGGACACAAAGAACCGTTATTTTTATCAGAAGAACAGGAGCTATATTGTTCTGTTGTTCCTTCTGTGGATGAATAAAGAATGACTGATATGGAAACCCAAGAACAACTTGGGGGGAGAGAGAGTGAGAGAAAGTTATATTTTTAACCTGCCGAGGAATGTTGGTGTCATAAGAAAGAGCAAACTTGCGCTGATGAAGGGAGATCTTATGCTCCCTGCAGTAATTGTAGAAAACTTTACAGATCGCCATTAGCAACCTGACTCCTCCATAATAACCTTCACTCTGCAGCCGATTCACCTGCCAGTCAAACTAAAAAATTTAACCTTTTACCAAGATTGAGATAAAAGCCAAGAAGAAGAACCCATGCATCAAATCTGCATAAAGATGCAAACTTGAGAGCGACCCACTACTCCAAAACAACCTAGGAACACCTGACAGATCCACATAGATTCCCCACCACAGATCTTTTGTTTCTGATTCTCAGTTCCCAGATTATGATAAAATATTAATTAAGAGAATAGACCCATTAGTCCCCCTAAAACAAAACAGAATCTGGCAAAAAGGGGATGGGTTATATGGATATGAGACGGACCAGGTGATCAAGGGAGGAGAAATTGACGAGATCATGCTTGGGGTGGGGAGTGATGACGAGTTCGTCGGAAGGCCGAAGAACGACGGTGGCCCAGAAATTGGAAAGGCTGAAAGAGATGGTCCTCCCGAAATAGACGTCACTCGGATTACCCAATAGGCCGACCCGCGCATAGGATCTGTGCTCAATCACCCCTTCCGCCATTTCTCTGTTCTCTGAGGAATCAAAACGGAACCCCAATTTCGCGAAACCGGGAGAGAAACAAACGAACAAAACTTTGGTGGTGGGTAAGGACGACGAAGGAGGAAGGACAAAGAGAGGGAGGTAATAAAGGGTGCAAAGAAAAAGAGAGACGCGTCTCTGGTTATGAAATTTCGTTGGATTTTCTTATAGAGGCAGGGGAAAGCCAAGAGGGCAGAGTCCAGCTGTTAAGATCTTCTTCTATCTATTGCTCTGTTTTTTGTTTCTTTTCCTGGATTTTGTTTGGGCGTTGTTATCAGGTGGTGAGTCAGCATCCAATCACGGAATTTCTTAATTTCAAATTTTATTAGCAATTGAATGCTAATCCAAATATTAGTGATGATCCATTGCCCAATCTAGGAGAAGGGGGTAAGGGGCCAACAGCCGTTTTGGGTTTTCTTCTGATCCTTTCTTTGTGAGTTCGTTCGGTTTCGATTTCTTTGAAGGGGCCGGCTTTAATTCTACAGGCCGATTGAGGAGGCGATCAGATTGAAAGAGATGAATGAGGGAGAGGGGTTGTTACGAAATGAAGGAGATGATTCAGTGGTTTGCTCTCCCGCGCTGGAATGTTGTTCCCGCTTTCCCGCCCTGTATTCTGCTGACGTCTGTACAAGTACAACAGCATTCCTTTTTTTGGGGTCAATTGGTCATCTAATTATCAGGACTTTAAGAAATCAGTCACTGAACTTTGATTTCCTAACAAATTTGTATTAAGAATGAGGAGTTACTAACCTAATATAGTCACTTCATCCATTTCATCCGGTTTGCCTGTCAGAGTCGTTCGGATCAGTGAACTCGCTCATTCAATAGAACCGTCTTATAAACACTATTGCCCGACAGAGAGAGGGGACGAAAAGTGGTTGAACATATTAGAGTTGTTTCTAATGAGTTGTTTGGATGTGAGCATATGCACTATTTATCTAGAAAAACACATGTAGTGGATTGTCCACGGATAATACGTGAACGTTATGTGAACAAAATGAACTATTGTCTCACATCTTTTGATTCACTCATCCAAACAACTCATAATAATGTTTGATTGAATAGCTGCGAGGCATCACACTTTGAATACAGAAATCCTAGTTACGAACACTCGTAAAGCTCGACTCCTACTCTTCCACCCTCCCCCAAATGTGAGGCACCCGTCAAAAAGATAATTTGCATGAAATTAGGGGGGGGGGGGGGGGGGGGGGGGGGGTTGTTCAAATAACAAACATGCATTGGATCGATTATGCACCAAAATGGTTCGTCCTGTTTATCTCATCGGAGTCTCTCGATCTAGGTAAGTTTATACAAAACCAAACAGAATGATTACAGTGCTAGTTATGTCAAACTTGAATGTCAATGTTTGGTTAAGATCCAAGTTGAGTGACCATTTCAGTAAATGGCCCCTTAGTTAGATTTTCGCTTTCACATGATGATTTGTTCTGGAGACATTGCCATGACGCCGCTTCTTCTTCGCCTAGTTGCATTCTCCCCCACGTCCCGCCTCCCTTTTTGTCTGTTTGCCCTTTTCTTACTTCTGAAAATGGAGATGTAGTAATGTACCTTATGTAGGTGGGTGCCATCATTATTGTAGACACCACCATCAACATCTATCTACCTTTCACGGAATATCTTCACATAAATACACAGATTATTATTATATTAGCCAGAGAGTTCGACTTCATCCAACTCTATCCTGAATCTCACAATCAGTCAACGACAACAAAGTCCACCCCTTAAGCCACTTCTGCTGCAAAGCATGACTTCGGTTGCACATAATCAAAGCCTATCAAAGTATTGGCAACCATGTTTGACAGAGGAAAAAACAACAGACAATAGTTAATAACTTCGGCAGAGCGTATGAAGAAAATGAAGTAAGAAAAACTGTACAATTCAACCCAATAGAGGCAGCAGCGTACAGTACCCCAATCATCACATTTTCAGTCTGCAAATTAGTTATACGGACACATAGCAACGACACTAACAAAAACTGGAGGGAAAAAAGAAACTGAAAGCGAAACATCCCCTTATCAGTCAGCATCTTCCTCATCGTCATCTTCACCGCCTTCTGGCAATCCCACGTCATCGCCGATTCCTTCCAGCAGTGTATCGACGTCCTCACCAAGCTCCATCAACCTCGAGCTGAGTTTGTCCACCTTGCTCTGCTCCTGGCCCAGGCACACCAGCAGATCGTTCAGCTCCCCTTCGCTCTCCTTCAGAGCTTCCTCTCTCGCCTCAGCCTTTGCTGCCTCTACATCTACTGCGGAAACACCTCCTCCTCCTCCGCTGGTTCTTAGAGCCTTCACCTCCTTCTCGAGCTGGAAGTTGGCCTGTTCGAGGCTGTTGTAAGCGTCGGAGAGGCTCTTAAGGTCAGACTCAACTTTGCCGGCTAAGTTCTGGTACATTGATGCTTCTGATTCAAGCTTCGTGTTTTCATTCTTCAGCATCTCAATCCTTTGGTGTGCTTCCTTGAGATCTCGTCGGAGAGTTTCAGTCTGTACCCTTTCGGATCCTGTGGTAGCTCTTTGGTCAGAGTAAGATGACTCGCCCCCACCTATCTTCACCAGATCCTCAGCCAATGTTGCATTCCGCCCAAGAAGATCCTTTTTTCCCCACAAGAACCACAGAGACTCGAGGTTAGTATTCTAGGAAACAAAATAAAAAATGACAAAAGCTGAAACAACCACAGCCATAATGTTTGCACAATACGGCCAGATAGAAATATACCTGTATCTCAGAGCATTGTTTCTCCACGAATGACTTCAGCCGTCTGATATACTCCTTGTCAGATTCTCCAGTCTTCTGCTCCATATCTGCCGGCACAACTGCCACCTCGGTCTTTGGCAGACTGTAGATGTTAACGATGTTCTCACGAATCTCAGATTCCAATCTCTTTACAAAGTTGACAAAACCAGAATCGAACATTGACGAGAGAATTGGATGATCCTCGCCCTGCTGATCGGATGATAGCTGCTCATCAACATCTTCAATCTCTGCCATACTAGCAGCGGCTGATCTCGATAATGGTTTATGAGAAGGTGCGGTGGATTTTTCGGCGGAGAAAAGAAAGCTCTTCTTCATTTCGTCAAACTTTAGGAAGTATGACGTCAGCCCAACCTTCTGGCTTATGGCGTCGACGACAGCATAAGAATCTTTTCCAGATTCACTAGACTTATTGTAGATAACACACTCTCCCAGGAGAATTGCTGATAAGCCTCTTGTGGATACAGTTGCGGACTGATCTGAGACCAGCTCGAGCAGATATGATAAGTGAGGGCGGAGATCGAGGAAGTAATTGACTGCTGGCGGGCAATCAGAAAGCCAAGTGACAAGCAGCTTCAAGATGATTGGTTGAATGTATGAGTTCCCTGATGTGTTCGATTTGCTTTCTTTGTGTTTCGTTCCTGATGCAAGAGCTAAATATTTCACCATCAGGTGCATCAATGGCTCTGAATGTCCCAAGGCTCCTGAGGATGACTCGAGTTCTATCCTTAGAACCTGACAAATTGAGCCAAAGATCAACCATGGAAAAACTGAAGAAAGAGATGTGCGCTTTCATTGTGACTAAGTGAAAATTAGTAAAGGCCGCATGCTTTTCTTGTGACTAAGTAAAAAGACCAGAAATGACTAAGGATCCATAGTCAACTTTATAATAAAATAAAAGAAGGGGAAATCGTACCCTTTCCTTGCACTGCATGTTGTCCTTGAGTACATATGACAGGACACTAGCAGCCCTGCAACAAGTCTAGAATTCAAAATGTATTCAGTGAATATGATCCGTCAACCACTAGATATAGAACCTTAGTCCTAGAAATTGTATGATGAGACAGGTATTTATATTTTCCCTAAAAGTCAACACATACATCGAGATCGCCATCAGTTTCACTCGAAGTAAGACCATGCAAAACCATACTGCCACAACAAAAGGTAAAATTAGATAACAAATCAAAGTGCAAGGAAGATGGATAAAACCAGCAATAAGCAAATAGATTCAGCAGCCAGGAGTGAACTTGAAAATTCCAACCTGCCAAATGACATGTTCACATCCTCGTCAATGGAAGCATGAGTCATTGAATATGGCTGAGGGATTAATGTTGAAGCTAACATTGATTGACCATCACAATTCCCCTAACAAACACAATCACAATTATACAGTAGTGAGAATGGTCTATCTCAGCAATGGATACGATACATTATTTTCTTATGTGAAGACAAAGGAACCAACCTCACAAAATCTTTCAAAAATATGGTCAGCTGCAATGAACTCCTGCATGCTGGACGCCCGCAAAATGATTCGGAGAATAGAATTCAGAGCAGGTTCAACTTGGTGATTCTCCCCTAGAACTTTGCTAGCAAGAGCATCTAGATTCCCTCGATGCCCAGCGATCAAGTCACCTATGCACCTCAATGCCTGTGAAGATTGCAAAATTTCCAAGGATAAATAAATGAAAACTGATAAGTCTAGGGGAAGAAAAATATCCTCAGGGTTTCTTTGATGGAAACACTGAATGGATGAATTTTATTTCTCTCTATGGATACAGAAAATTTAGGAGCAAGGAAGATGCCTTACAGCACAACGGACAGCAACTGGAGCCCATTGGTTTTCCACACCCAACAGTAAGAGATAATCAATAACCTTTTTCTGCAAACAAAATCGACAGAAAAAGTATGAGCAACATCTTTATCGTTGCAAAGCCTCCCCCTTTTTATGCAATCAGAGCTTGTGATTTGGTATACAACCTGAACCAGGACAGTTTTATTTGTCAGCTTATTTGCATCTTTTCCCGCATCAGCTTCAGAACCTCCCACCAATAGCAAATTAATTGTCCCAAGAACACTTAGTAGATTAATTGTCTACTGGCAAGGTGTTTGTTCAAATAATAGAAGAAAGCCACAGTAAGGATTATGTGATGATATAATTACTGGAAAAAGCACACCATCCACCAGCAGACAAAATGCAAAGCTACTGTGATATCAGTACCAAACCTTCTGTTGGGTGAAGCTGTAGGCACGCCCTCTCAGCCTCAACATTGAAATTAAACCATCAAATCCCATGGTCTCTCTCAGCAGTATCTAGATAGTACATAACACCAGGATTAGCGGGTAACATGCTGTTATAGAGGCATGACAGATCATTAGACAAGTTGACCAACCTGATTCGAAGTATTGTTTCGCAGAAGGTTGTTTAATAATTCCAGACAGTCCTGCTCAAACAAAAGAGTTGATCATGTAAAAAGAATCACGCCCCTTGAAAAGTTCCCAAAAAAATGTTCATTTTAACCAATAGAAAGAAAATCCACGCTGTAACTAAGCAACAGGTGCAATTCAGTCACCTGTACAACAACACCACCTTCAGAGCCTCCTTCATCTTTAATAATACTAAAAATCTTCTCAAACGCACCTTCAAAGACCACAATTTTTTGAATCTCCTAAAGATATAAAAACAGTACGTCGGTAAGAAAACAGCACAATGCACTGGAAATAAAATCAGCAAGGTATAATATTTGGGAAGAGATAGATTGAAGAAGATACAGTAGGAGAAGATAATTGCCTCAGCTTCACGAGTCAGGTAAGTAAGAAGCAGCAAAGCCTCATTTCGTATAACCTACAAATGTTTCATACATGATTTCAGGAAATGGTTCAAAACTGTTTAATCCCTATACACTAAAAGAAACTGGACAGTGTTCCGATACTCGGTTCTATTTACCTCTCGGTCCATCAACATGTCCATAAGTCGAGTGATGCCCCGAGGAATGGTCAAAATTGCTTCCTGTAACCTGAATAGGAACTCAGCAAGAGCTTTTCCAGCATAACCAGGGGAAAAGATGCAAAAGGAACAACTGGAACAGAAGAGGAACAACAACAACAAAAAAAAACAGGAGGATGCTACTAATCGTACCTATTCGGAGAATTCATTAGAAGAGCTGTCAAGATTTGAAGAGTGTAATAACGTATATAGAAATCCTCTTCTGACTGCAAGAGGTAGAAACAAAGAATCAAGAAGAGACAACAAAGGCTGCCCCTATCCTTCTAATTAAAATAAATGCAGATAGGGATTAATTTCAGTAAGTGATCACCAATAAACTCAGAAGCAAGGATATGTTTTCAGCTTCATGTGAGAGCATATCCGTATTCATTAGTGCTGGTTGGACCTCATTCTTTCCTTTTGATTGCTCTAGAGGAGTCAACGCTCCTACAATAGTTTCGAGGGCACCTCGAATCTGCACCAATGTAGCAAGTCCTTTAACACGAGAAATGGCAAATCAGTTTACATAAGCCAGACTAAAAACCAAAGAGCGAACATCCTCCAATTCCATCCTTGACATTATTAATATTAATACATAAAAGAAAACAGTTGAAAATGAGAGAAGATAGGATACCATTTCAACATCATCTCTCTCATCCTTTAAGACGC
The DNA here is from genome assembly GCA_964030455.1 of Linum trigynum. NCBI lineage: Eukaryota > Viridiplantae > Streptophyta > Magnoliopsida > Malpighiales > Linaceae > Linum > Linum trigynum. Next base: position 45,989,561 of record OZ034813.1, on the reverse strand, counting down.
CCATCAAAACAGGAAATCCTGCAAGATAACAAGTACGTATTATTGGATAACATAATGAACAAAGGAATTAGAATGTTAAAAGTCAAAACCTGGATGTTAGAGGTGTGACAAAGGGAGCACATACCCATAGCCCCAAATGCTAGCTGTGCAGCACGGCTTTCTACCACAACTGATTGAAGCTCAATCAGGGCTGATCTCCTATCCTCTGCCAATGAACCAGTGCTGATTCGGTCCAGCAACCGTTGCACATAGCTAACAAAGTACCATGCACAATAAACCAATTTAACAAACTAATCATTAAGACCAAGAAAACCCGGATAATGGATTGCAGCAGGGGACACAATGCAAGTCGTATACCTAACATATTAAACACCGGAGTAGGCACTTCACAAGGCGTTCTAGAGGAAATCTACATGACCCTCATATTAAAAGAGAGAAATAGCTTTCTTAAGTATAATTAGACAGCAGTGTTCAAAGTTTATTGGCAGGATTAAAAAGATCAGGTATTGGTTTGCATTGACCTGCGAATTTAAAAAGAAAATACTCGATTTCAACACAGAACAGCTCAACAGCCCTATGACTATCAATTGAATAGTGAGACCAGGCACTATGCAAGGCCTTATGAAAGAATGATTCAAGATCGGTTGCATGGGGGGTTCCAGAAATTCTAGGAACAATTAGAAACTATAATTGGAGCTATAACAGGAGCAGCTTGGCAGCTGCAGAATTTACTACAACCAAAAAGCTCCTTTCTTTAAGGCATAGAGGTTTTGATCCTAAGAACCAAAAGACCACTTGACTAAGCCATTGACAACTTAAAAACAGTAGTCCATCCAAAAATAAAGTTTCCTTAACCTTGAACTGTAACATGCATAACATCAGTTGACAGTAGCTCACCTATCTTCATTTGAAGACGAATTCTCGTTGCCAAAAACAAGCCCAACCATACCCTGCATAGAAACAAATCTCGCTCAGCCACACAGGCAATTTAACAACTATATCACCAACGGGGATACTGAACACGAATTCACACACAAAGCTCATCAGAACATAGGCCATCACATGCAGGACAGGCAAGCAAACCAGCATTTGACAAGGCCACGCTGAATCAAGAAATAAGAGCAGCTGAACAAATGAAGCGGAAGGATAAAAAAAGCAGACGATCACCTTGTATCCAGAAACCAAATCCATCTCGATAAAGCTCACCGAGACAAACGATTAACCAGCTCCCCTACCAATTCGTCCAGTAACTGCCCAGGCGCAGAGCTCCAGACTGAAATCCCTAAACCGAGTCGCCGAAACAGCGAAGCCGTAGACCAGAAAGAAGATCGGGCGGCCGGAGCTAATTCAAGTCAGGGGGAAAAAGCGAGAGAATCACTTATCGCCGGAAGGGAGATCCTCCGGGCAAGCCAGCCCTTTTTCCGTCGATTTTTGCCACGTCGCCCTCCGGTTAAGATTTGCAAGAGTCTTTCAGAGCTGGTTCTTCCTCGCACTTCTTCTGACCATCGTGACAGAGAGGAAATCGCAAGTTTTCTTCGGTTCCTTGTGGTTATCTGACTCACGGTGACGTACTCCAGAGCTCGGAGTGAGCGATGGAAGTTGTTTCCGTTGCTGGGCTTCCGGCCCACGTTAAGGCTAATGATATAAGCCCAAATGAAAAAGATTTAATTCACTTCTGGATTCTGGTAAATTGACCGCCAGATGGTGTTGCCGCCGTCTGATTGAGTTCCTCCCGCTGCCGCTTTCTTTAAACTGAAAAAGGCCATTGCTTTGCAGTTTACAGTAACAGAGAGTGTTCGCAGGTTAGTGATAAATTTGGTTTTAGCGTACGGGGTTGTTGTTTTCTCTTCCTCGAGCCCCATTATGATTTGGGATTTTGCGCTTCTAATTCAGTTCCTCAAATGCGGCGGACGTTGATGTCGTTTCCCCGCCGTCTGCTGGCATCGACGCAGTATTCCCGCAGATATCCGGATGAGTTCTTGAACAAATTCAACTCTAGGTGCGTTGGTATCAGGGCCTTACATTCTCTGGTCAATCTGAATTCTTCCTCCTCTCCCACAATCAAGGACTTGGTTGGGCAAGGGTTCCATGTACAAGCATTGCAGTTGTATGCTCGCCATACTCCTGCTGTCATTTCCAAGTACACCTTTCCTTCTCTTCTCAAAGCTTGTGCTTCCCTTGCAAACCTTAAGTACGCAAGGACGATTCAAGCGACGATCACTGCCATGGGTTTGTGCCGTGATCCATTCATTACTACTTCACTAATAAACATGTATGTGAAATGCGGGTCACTGCTGGATGCAGTTCAGGTGTTCGATAAATTGCCGGAAAGGGAACTTTTGGCGGGAGATTCCTCGATTTGGAACTCGATAGCTGATGGGTATTTTCGTTTTGGTCGTGTTGAGGAGGGTGTTTCTCACTTTCGTCGAATGCAATCGTCCGGGATTCGGCCTGATGCCTACTCATTGTGCATTGTAGTTGGGTATTTGGGATATGAAGAAGGGAGACAGATTCATGCCTATGTTGTTCGAAACTTGCTTGGTAGCGATCCTTTCTTAGAGAGTTCGCTATTGGACATGTATTTTAGGTGTGCTAGGCCGATGACTTCCTGTCGTATGTTCCAAGCGCTAGAGAACAGGAGGAGAAATGTTGTGTCATGGAATGTGATGTTGGGAGGGCTTGCTGAGAATGGTTTGTGGGAAAGTAGCTTAGAGTTGTATATGCTGGCCAAGAGTGAGGAAATGGAACTCGTTTCGGCATCCTTCACCAACATCTTGGGTGCTTGTGGTCAGGGCGAGTGTGTAAGTTTTGGTGAACAGGTTCATTCTGATGTTGTTAAGATGGGTTTTGCGAGTAACCATTATGTTTGTACCTCTCTTTTGACCATGTATGCCAAGTGCAAATTTATAGAAGGTGCAGAGAGAGTGTTTGAGCAAGTTAGTAACAAGGGAATTGAACTTTGGAACGCAATGATCTCAGCTTATGCCAGCAGTGGTTCTATTTATGGTGCTTTAGACACCTACAGGCAAATGAAGATTCACCATATCGTGCCCGATTCTTTCACAATGGCACATGTTCTATCTTGTTGCAACATAGTTGAAGTGCTCGACTTTGGTAGGTTGATCCATGCGGATTTAGTCAAAAGACCTATAGAGAGAAATATTACCGTAGAAAGTGCATTGCTTACGTTGTATACTAAGGGTGGGCTGGACCATGAAGCTAAGTTGGTTTTTAGTAGTATGAAGGGTAGAGATGTGATTGCATGGGGCTCCATGATCTCTGGTTTTAGCCAAAATGAAAAATTTGTTGAGGCTTTGGATTGTTTCAGAGATATGAAGAAACATGGAGTGAAACCGGATTCTGATATCATGGCAAGTGCAATCAGTTCTTGTACAGGATTGGAGAATGTAAATTTGGGCTCGTTGATGCATGGATTTGTTACTAAGAGTGGGTTAGAAAGAGATGTTTTTGTTGCAAGTGCCATTTTGGATATGTACTCTAAATGTGGCTTCCCTGAAATGGCTGCGGATGTGTTCTCTCACATGCCATTCAAAAACATTGTTTCTTGGAATTCGATGATGTCATGTTATAGCAGAAACGACCTGCCTGAGAGATCCATGGAAACATTTTATCGGTTTGTAGCGTATGGATTGGATCCAGATGCCCTCTCTATCACTAATGCGCTTGTTGCTGTTTCATTACTTGCAGTTCTGGTCAAAGGGAAGGCTCTGCATGCTTACCTCATTAGGCAAGGAATTCTAACTGACATTCGTTTAGAGAACGCACTGGTTGACATGTACATCAAGTCTGGATCTCTGAAATATGCCCAGAATGTTTTCCAGAAAATATGTTGGAAAAACTTGGTGACGTATAATTCAATGATGGATGGTTATGGATCGCATGGTGAGTGCTGGAAAGCAATGGCATTATTGGATGAAATGAGGAATACTTCGATCCAACCTGATCATATCACCTTCATTTCTCTACTTTCCTCTTGCAATCATTCAGGCTTGATTAAGGAAGGCCTCAATCTTCTCCATTCAATGAAAATTGAGTATAGGATTGAACCTAGAGAAGAGCATTATGTGACCGTTGTTGATATGTTAGGTCGTGGAGGACAGCTAGATGATGCTTATGCTCTAGTTAGAAGCATGCCTATTGAACCTAGCAAAAGCATTTGGCTATCACTATTAAGTTCATGTCGAGCTCATCGTAATGTGGATCTTGGAGAAGTTGCAGCTACTGAGCTATCAAAGATTGAGCCAAGTAGAGGCAGCAATTATGCTCAGCTTCTGAATATTTATGGAGAAGCTGAATTGTGGGACAGTGCTGCAAAGTTAAGGGCATTGATGAAAGAAAAAGGGATGAAAAAGAAGGGTGGATGCAGCTGGATTGAAGTGAGGAACAAAGTCGATATTTTCTACTCTGGAGATTCGTCATGTCCACTGACATCTCAGATATATGGGGCACTTGGTAACCTTAGGAGAAACATGTTGAAAAAAGAAAGTTGCTTTGATATCATTGAAGCCTTGTTAAGCTACTGATCTGAAAGCATCAGTATTTTATCATACATGCAGAAGCGGAGTTACCAGAAAATGTTATCGATTTTGTTTCCTGGTGAACCTGTCAGATGGTACCGGCAACCAGACCAACGTGAGTCATTCTGACATTCTGTGTTATTTAGTGGTGTGCTAACGGCATTTCCTGATTACATAATTTTGGGGAATAAGCATATGCATTCATAATGTATTAGGAAAATTCTAGTCGTCCTGATTCTTTCGGAAGCAAGGGTTTTTTCAATATTTGCCTTGCTATAGTGGGTAATGGTCACATTCCCTGTTTAGTGATTAATCACCTAGCTGGCCATTTATGGATAACCACGAAAGTAAGAATTAAAGGACATTTTATTGGTCTTCTATGAAGCATGATATGTATCTTTCTTCTGAAGGGTCAATGATTTGGTCTTGCCATGCTACAGTTTATTGTTCTTTTGGACTCCCAGACACAAGTCATTTTTCATCAATGGACTTTTCTCCGGAAGATGGGTGGCTTTCTTTGTTCTACTCTTGCTTAAGGGAAAAAGGTAGCATTATTTTTTATTTTTGAAATAGAAAGGTACATTTCTGCTAGATATTGTCCTAGTGGTGTTTTTGTTTGTGTATGTGCTTACATGATTTTCCAGTTGTTATTTGTATATATTATCAGTGGCTTTTGTATATTTCCCTCTTCTTATGCACTAACCTCTCTCCTTCTGCGAATCATCTAGTGCAACAAAGGAAGCGTTGTAGAAGCCAAATTCCAAGATCTTGAAAAGGAAAGCTGGAACAGTAATCCTTCCGGTCAATGGTTTATCTGCCTACTGAAAAATGATTCTGCTCTTTTGGCCTGCAAAACTGAATATTATCAACGATCTCCCAGGGAAATTTTAATACCTGATCCCTCTTTCTTCTTTATTTAGTGTGCTTCAGACCAATTAGTCTCTTTCAAGTTGACGTTTTTGTTGGTATCTGGGTTGCAGCAGCGTTGGTTCTTGTCCCAACAAGGGAGCTTTGCCTACAATTTCAAGAGATTCTGCAGAAATTACTGCATCGCATTCATTGGATTGTCCCTGGTTATGTAAATATGACTTCGTTCTTAAATATGTCTTTGTTCTGGCTTTTGGTCTTAATTAGTTAGTTGTAAATATGACTTGCTGTGCCACTTACAGACTCATCTTATTTTAGGTCTCTTTCGTGGTTTGCTGTTGGTTGCTACTACTATATATTGTTTCAGAAGAAGTATAAATAGCCGTGATGGTATATCAGGTAAACTACAGGTTATACTTGGCTTTGTTTATCCTTGTTTTATCAGTAAGGGATGTTTGGCAATTTCCCTTCAAATGACAATTTCCCTTCGCCTTAGTACTTCGCTTAATTTTCACTAGTACTGTAGTGCATTCTTAAACTTTTGTCAGCAAATTTCTAGTCATGCCATGTCTGTCAATATATATGATCCATTAAATCAAGAGTGTTCTGAATTTGAGGAAAGGAACTGGAACAAGTAATACGAATCGAATTGCTTGCCAGTATGTTGTACAAAGTCTTTGGATCGTAGCTAGTACTTATGGATTCAAACAACGGACATAGCTGCAATTTATTTCGTTATTCGTCTTTCAATGAGAATACCCTCATCAAGACTAAGTGCGGCAACTTGCACTCACATGAGTTTGCCAGGTTACATCCAAGCAGGGTTATCACCATAAGTTGGTTCCCTTATCATTAAAAAGCAAAAACGATGATTTGTTCTTTTGCAGCAGTTCAAGGACGGAAGGTCGTGTTGACTTCCATGTGTAATAGTTGTGTCTTAACTAGAAATATACATAAGAATATATGACTGTCTGAAAACTCATGGTAGAACACTGAAACAGTGATAATTACGAAGCAAAGCAACTATGGATGCTTTGGCTTATCTCTTCCTTCTTCTGTTACAATAGCAAAGCAACTAGCCTGCACCTGCTTGGATAGGCTGGGGGTATGCTTATGCTGCTGCCAGAAATGAGGGAGATCATGCAATGTCATGCTTTGTCATCAAGCGGATAGTTTTTAATGCTTCTTACATTTCCATGTATAGGACATTACAGCGGGGTGCTTGGGTGCAATTAATTTGACTAGCTTGCATTAGTCTGCCTTTTTCATTTGGTCACTTATAGTGCATTTTGTAACACTGTTCTCTCACAACCTTTGTACTTTTGGCTGGCGTTTTCAGCTTACATAACATATTCGAACTTGTGACTGTTCCTAGGATCTCAAATTTTTTTAGCATTCCATTGCTGATTCGAATCTATATATTGGTTTTTACAGGTTGAATCTTAAATTCTCTTGTTCCATTTGGGTGTAATTTGCCAACACTGTACCGTTGGGATGGAGTACATGCACGCGCACAGCTATAAGCTTGCTGAGCAGGTATATTTCAGTTTTCAGATACTTGGAATTTTGATTCTAGGAAGCTCTTTGTAAAATATGAAGTCTCTCAGCCTCAGGCTTGGTACTGATATGGAGTCTGGGTCTGGTGTGCTGATGATGGTATTTGACTAGTCCTTTGTCTCGCCTTGTGTTGCATTTGCAGGATAATTTTACAGCTGCAATTACATATTATCACAAGGTAAGGCGGCAGCACCCACAGCTTTCATCTTGGATGAAGACTGACCCTCTCAGTGACTGCTGATTACTGTAGCTTAGTTTATGAATTCACTTCTGCTGTTTGGTTATTTGGGCAGGCACCGATTGTGGCTGAAACCGGATGATCAATTCTACGCAGGGATGTCGAGGACGAAGCTCATTGTTATACACACAGACCCGAAGTTCGAGTCCCGTCTGAGTAAGGTCTTTGTGTAACATTGTTCATGTTTTTGAGAAACCCAGAAACAAAATCTCATCATATAGGTAGGCCGTAGTGCATGGGGCATTGTTCATGTTTTTCCTTCTTTTGCCTAGTGTAGTGTAACCAATTTAGTTTTCTAAATGTGACCATTGGGCTGGAGGATCCTGTGAATTAGCTAGCTGCCTCTCGTTGGGATGGGAACTATTTTCTTGACCCTCAAATTCTTACCTCTCTACTCTTTGCAAGTTTTGCTCAAAAAGTCTTGAGGAGAACATACCAATTTTTTCCACTCAACTTGGTATTCTTCATCCTTGCAGCGTTTATGGTTCGTCTACCACTTCTAAGCTTGTGAGGTTGACCAAAGTCCCAATTTCTCGGTCGTCTAGTGAAGGTTTCCCACCAACTCCAGAGCATTACAAGGTCACCCAAAGTCTCGACTTCCCAACATAGATTCCGACCAAAAATACTTCTGGGTGGGTTTTCTCCAAACCCGATGGTTTTGGTGTGGTTTTGATATCTGCATCGAAATCATATAACGGTATGTTAAACATATATAAAACATATATATTCAAAACGTACTTGCTTCACAACTTTATATGCATTGGCCATAATTATCTCTTAAACTCCAAACTTTGATCATTCTTTCTCACTTTAACAAACAATATACTAATGAAGTCTCAGTTCACCTCAATATCCCCTACATATATCAACAACACAAACATAGCTGAGGAGCATTGCAAATTACTGCTATGCAGAACAACAACTGCGTCATGTGCGTGTGATCGGCCTACGAGATTGATTCGAGAACGATAAACTTTATCTAAACATTTCTGATCTCCATTTCGGGATGAGATAGCATGCCCACCCCTTATTAATTACCTTTAAAACCTATAATTAATAAGGGTTTAACAATGACACCCCTTATTAATTATAGGTTTTAAAGGTAATTAATTTGTGTTACATTTAATAATCTGTATGAATTAAAAACACATATTAATTACTTTCCTTTTTTCAGTGCACTGGTAGTTGTATCAGTGCAATGGTATTAGTGTACATGTGCAATGATAGATATATCAGTGCAATGATAGTTCCAAAAAAGGAACGTAATTAATATGAGTTCAGTATACAGGTGCAATGGTAGTTAAAAAATGAATGTAATTAAGATGAGTTTTTAATTTTCAAAGATTATTAAATGCAACACGAATTTAATACAAAAAATAACTATAATTAATATGGATGTCATTTTTCCAAAGATTATTACATTTTTCTAACCGATCCTCTCGATTCTCAACCTAAACACCATATTAAATCTTGATCTTCTACTAAGCTCGATCATATTATTCTAATCGGAGTTGTTTCAATATAGAATTTCACACCTAAAAACTAATAGAAAATTATTTGTTTCCATATGAGAAATTTCCTTGTTTAGTTGAGGCTACGTTTACCAACACCACCTAAAAACTTAAAGAAGCATTGAATTTCAGTTGACTCGTCCAATTAGTCCTACAACTTGTAGGCTACAAGTCAGTCTCTCTGACCACTAGGGATCGACTCCGTGTGAGAAGTGGTCGGCCCCGGAAAAGATGGGGCCATGGTGGCGGTGGCGGTGGTGGTGGGGAAGAAACCGATGATGAAAGACAACTCTGTATCTTTCCTTCCTACGTGTAGGAAAAAAGCGAAGAGAACAAATGGAGTTGTTCCAAAGATCATCGATCTCAAGGTTGGCCGAAAGTAATTAGAGATAATCTCTTATGGAGCCTCGTCGTTTCCGTTGGGGACTTCGATTTCTGGTGGGTGGGAATTACAATGAAATCGATCAGCTCAACCAACAAATTCCCTATATATTCACTGTCTGTTAACTTTACAAAGTACGTACGGTGGCCGATGTTTGTTGGCGGAAGAGCATATTTCGATCATTGGTGGTTGGTGCATATGTGGTTGTGTACATCATATCATTGATGCACGAAACAAGAATTAATGCAGCTGGGAGGGACAAGCAACTCCTGTCTTGTATATATGGCACACACATATATTGTTGTACCTCAGAAAAAAGCATATATATAGTTTATCTTAGTGTATGTGTTTGGTGACACTGACTTTACGTATGCTAATCGAGTTTTGTTAGTTTGGATCATGAATTACTCGGGATTTGGGGCATGGTATCATACTTTAACTTCTAATAGGTGAACCGCAATCGCGAATTCTCTAACTCGAACCATAATGTTCATTTATTCTAAACGTAATAACTAATAATCGACGATTGTGATTCGTCGAAATATATTGAAGTACATCGAACTGACGTATAACGTACTAGTCTTTTGTCATATATATAACTCCATCCAATTCTATAGGTAGTCGGGTTGCAGATGATATTCAACTATGTCTTGTCGTCAATAAACTCGATTCGGTTAGAATAGCTAACACCTTCTGATTATATTAACTATACTTAGTTTGGATCATACTCAGTGATTGATGTTTGTGTCAAAGGTTGATGTTTGTTTATCTATTTCGAGAATAACCATCCGGTAGAAATTTATTCAGGTTCCCATTAATAAGAATGTTTGTGGACAATCATTTGTGGATGCATTTAGAGATGTCAATTTTGTTTGATTTAGTTAACCAAACCATAAGTAACCAAAAACCAAATCAACATAATTCCCAAAAACCAAAATCGTTCAGGGACTAATAGGTTTTTGGTTATAAAAAACCATAGATTTGGGAAGTCCAAAAACAGAGTCAGAAAACACAAAAAGAAGCATGAAGACAGGAAACACAAATATAAATTGGTGACAAAACTTGTTGTTGATGAGTATTTACTTAGGTTAGAGTGTTCCCGGTTTTTTATTGGTTTTTTCGATTTTACCCAAAATCAAAAGTATTAAAATGTTAAACGATTTAAAACCAAAAACAAAAAAAAAACCGTTAAACTTATCGTCGGTTTGGTTTCCGTTAAAATCCAAAACTCAAAATTAAAACCGACACCCTACACACATTAGGTAAATCAACCACATGAATTTATTAGATAATGTCGTGTCTTAACTTAAGAAAGCATCTCAAACTTTGATGTGGCTTTGGTCCATACAATATGTTAACTTGCACGGCTTCCTTCTCATTCGCCACCCAATAGAATAGATTGATCAATTGGAGGGAGGAGTCGTGAAAACCCACTTGAGGGTGTTGGAATGAGACCCTCAAAGTTCAGTTCATGTACACATCGATCGATTATCATCCACACCATTGCAGGATGAGGTTTAGGCCGCATTTCCAACCTTCCAAATAGATAGGATTTTAGGAACTTTCATGCTCTCCCACGGACAGAATATACCCAGTTGCCTTGCCTTTTCATTTGTTTTTGTGTGATTGGCTTTGTTAAGTTATGCGCAGTTTCCATGGATAGTACATTTGTGAATTTAGGACTACCACTCAATACCCCCACCAAATCCTGGAGGAATCTTCTTGGAAAATGCCATGGATACATCATTATACTACGAATGAAAGGTTCGTTCTACGCCACTTAAAGAAGGATATCATACGTACGTGTTATAAAACTACTAGTTGATGAAGATTTTAATGTATATGACGACTCTACAATCTTAATATCTTTCAACTAACACGAATTCACTTGTTGTCCATGTTGGACAAACAAAATAACGGATGCAAGGAACTTATGGACTAGCAGGTAAAAGCAGAGAAATGCTTATTTGCATATCAAATTTTGTCCTTCTAATTAATTTTACCATCTCTCTTCATAATTATTAATTAATTAATTAATATATATAAAGCTAAACAGATTTTACTGTTCACTAAGACACGACTCTTTGATTTGGGCTTTTTTGGGGTTTTGGCTTTTGTACAGTGGGTTAATTTTTTTTTGTTTTTTCTGAAATTTTTATAAATTGAATACTTTTAAATTATTTTTTTATTATCGCGTTTTGTTGATAGGAGCCGAAAGTAGATGTCGTCTTACCATCAGTTAATTTAAGAGAAAAGGAGATTTGACCATTTGTGAACGTAAAATTATTGTTGAATCACCTAAATGATTTTGTGAGTGCTCTAGATCCCTATTCACTTATATGAAACGACTAATAGCACAACAAACTATGAATAACAAATAGGTTGCTATGGTGTAGTGGTTATCACGTCAGTTTTACACATTGAAGGTCTCTAGTTCGATCCTGGATAGCAACAATTTTTGAAATAAAAAAAATTCATAAATGTTTTTTATATGTATTATATCAAACATAACTTCTTAGATTACTATATATAATTTTTTTCTTATTTATTTATTCAGGAAATATAAGACATTATATCCTCGATTAATAAGTGTTCGAAATTCTTTATCTCCATGACTTTGTAAGCCCCATCGTCTATATAGTATATATACGTCGATATATATTATAGAGATGTTTGTTTTGCTGTCTCTCCGTTGAATTCATCGAATGATCCCCAATGCAGACGAACAAGGAATATCCATTTCTTGGCCTGCCTGCATGGCAATAGTTTTGGAAGAAAGTAATTATTATCGATATATATATGTAGAAGTAGCGGTAGAACAAACGAATAAGCCAAAGAAACGTTGTAAGTGGAGGAGAAAAAAAACTCGATGCAAAACCATAAAAAATGGACTGAGCTATCAATGCAACTCGATAAATTCATCAGCCCCATCTCCCACCATGTTCCACCTATAATTGCCCACCGCCTTTTCTTTTTGTTTTCATTTTACAAAAGATAATTTTTTATATTAATTGACAAGAGATCGAACACTGATATATAACTAGGAGAGAAAATCAAAAGAACTACACTTCTCACCTCCTCTGTCATATTCATCAAGAAAATTGAGGAATGTAAAACCATCGGTTGGTTTGATATGGTGAGTCATATCGTGTGACCGAGTCCAAAATTTATAGTTTAGTGACTGTTTTGATTATAAAAAAATTGGTGGTGAGTACCAAGGCTGTAATTTTAAATTACTCACTCGATAACGAGTATGTCAGGGAGTATTCATGAGTTTGGAGTAGCCTAAGATAATATCCAGTTGTGATTCCTCATTATTAAAAATATCTAGGAAATAGTGTAAGGAAGTGGTTAAGTACCATACACGGACCTGTATAAGATCCAGCATAACCTTCTCCCAACATGCCACTCAAATTTCAAAGAGCGAATATCCTTATGATCACCTTTAGGAGGTTGGAGTGTTCAAAAAAAGGACCCTTTCCACCCTCTAAAAGTAGGGTTCACAATCTAGGAGAGGAGTTACGTCTTTGGACTTGGGCATGGCCCATGAGAGTCCAGTCGATTTTTCTTCACAAAAAACGAACGATAAGGAATCTTTTCTTTATTGTCAAAATTGTTGTCGTGTTAGCAATTAGTGAAGAAAAACATACACCCACACACTCCCTTTGCTTATAGTTGAATACAATTTCGATTAACAAGTTTATGAACCAAATTGGTTTGGCGATATGATTGGATTTTGAGTGAAAATACCATTCTCCATCCAACGTTGCCATTTCATGCCTACCAAGGAATATTCTACAAAGGAATCAACTCTTTGGAGTTCTTGTGGGCGGTGGTACAATGATAGAATATTACGGCGGTAATAATTTTTGCATCAAACAAATATAACTATGAATCCTCCATTAATATATAGTAGAGTTTTGTAAACTTTTCTCCATTTCAAATTTCCTGCAATGAGAGTGAAAGTAGGAAGGACAATTTTGTCTTTACAATTAATTATTTATTTCATAAAAATATCAATATCAAGACTCGAACCCGGGTCTCTTCAGACAAAGATAGCAATGATAACCAATTATACTAAATGTATTTGTTGTTCCTTTTTTAATACAAAACATACATGTATTTAAACTGTGAAAAGCAGAGAACTTTTCCATCATGATTAACAAGTGCACTAACTCTACTATATGTATTTTCATGGTGCTTAATACTTCAATTTTCATAGTACAGTTTCATTTAATTTTATCAATTTTAGAATTCATGCTCTCTCTTTTATTTTCGCTAAAGGTAAATTGGTAATTGGCTAACATGGAAGAAACTATTTCCTTTACTATGTGTTGTGTCCTTGCATTTTTCAATATAATTTAAATTTTGTGCCTTTTTTTATCTTTGTTCTTATCTCTTTCTAATTTTCTCCGAAATTCCCTCCATCGTGCAATAGTTTGCGTGCTTTCACTTCCCAGTATAAGGAGCATTTGAAAATCAACATCCCTGTATCTTTTGGCACTGCAATTTTATTCTTGGGGATTTAAGCTGGGCAAGTAGAAGATTTCAACTCTCATATCAATCCATGGCCAATAGAATGGAGTTCAATCAAGTAGTTATGGCATGACCTTGATTATCTCGCTCGATTCCTCTGCACTGGCATCACCCAATGGTTCTGTCTCTCCCCGATGTACTATCAGAAGAACTATTTTGCTGCTTCTATTGCTGAAGGCAATGTTTGATCAGTTATACCTTTCGCCTTTACTCCTCTTCCTATACCAGGCATTGACCTTTAATAGGTTTTCGATTTCCGATCAAGGTTAATCGCTTTACACATGTAAGTTATTCGTTTCTTCTCTATGTCTCATGGTTTTATCTTTCTGATTAATAACAAAGCGACTTTTATTTTCACGTTGTCTCATGAGCACAACATGCATAATATCTATTTATTTTGATCTTATTGCCTGAAACGATGTTTAAAGCTCGGGGGATCTCCTGCGTGATTTCTCCTCTTTCTGTTATTAGGTTTCAACTTCAATGTGTTTCTATCTTCATATTAGGTTCATCGAATTGAACTGGCAGGCTATTATTTCCTTCCCGATTTATCTAAGTTTTTTGTTTATGAATGATTTATTAAATATAGAAAATGAATTTGAACGATGGTTTGGGTACTATATTTGTTTGTAAGCAAAAGTGATGTTTGTGTAGAACATGGCAGTTGTACTTTGCTAGAGCCCTGTCCACTTTGTTGTGTGTTTCCTGTACTTTATTTTTGTTCTTTGCTTAGCTATTGAAATAATAAAATAAGATCAAAATGAGAAAAAATGGTTTCTTTTCAATTACAATATTTCCGCTCATATTTGATTTTTTGATAACTAATGTTCTCCGCAACCATAATTTTCCTCATTAATTTTTATTCTTATCTCACTAATCAAAATTTGATATTGTTTTAGAATTAGTTAGAAATTGAGATTTCATGCAACACTCTAGGAGTTTGAGGTGTTGAACTTGGAGTAGAAGAGTTAGGATTGAGTTTGAAAATGAGAGTGGTGGGGGGGAAGAAAAATTCAACTGTAGCATGTTAAGGCATAGAAGAGGAGTTACCGAGGGTGGTGATCGAATTGAGGAGGGTGTTGAAAGACGCGGAAGCAAAACTGGAGCAGTTAAAGAGAGAGAAGTGAGAGATGATGAGGATATTAATAAAAATGGAGAGGGTATTGAAGGACATGGAAGTGTACTGAAGCATGTGAAGACATACAAGGGGGGGGGGGGGGAATGAGCTTATTGATGGAATTGGAGATGAGTTTTGGTTTTAGCGAACTTATTACAACTGGCCTTGAGGAAGATGAGTTGGCAAAACACAGGAAGAGGATTGAGGAGTTGAAGAGCGAGTTGACAAAAACCCTAATTGGAAGAGAAATTGAGGGTCGCAGAGAGAAGGTCCATCAAAGTAGCAGAAATGGAGTTGCAGAAGGAGGGTTAGAAAGTGAATGTTTGGTTGAAACATATGCTTCTTGAGATTGAAGATAGAGTAGATAAAAATTTGGTCGTTCAATGGAGAGTGGTCGCTATTGGATCATTAGGTTTATAGTTTTTGCAGCTACCACAACCTATTTCTATCTTAAAACGAGTAATCATTGATTGATTTAATGAAGTAGGTTGATTCTTTATTCAACCTACTGGAACTGATAGATAAGGACTGTCTAATTTTGCGTCATATTACTTTGATCGTTTGCTCTCAAGTTTTGATGGTCCACTCTTAGCCGAGTTGTTAGTATATAGTTGACTTGAACCTACAACTATCCATTTCTTTTTTATTAGTGGCATATTGCCCCCAAAATGAGAGCATTGAACCATTTACGTAGGATTGTGAGGTTTTAGATTCAGTTTCAAACTATCTATAGGTCGTGTGGGAATTCCAGTGAGCTTTTATACTCTATCTTTCTTAACAATCAACTAGCCAATGACATATTAACTGGGCTTAATTATCATTATGAAAATGAGATCAATCATACATTTTTATGTTTTATTTTCTCAAATGATGATGATATTTCTCTGAATGTTCGACCTATATATTCTTTCTTTATGTATCATCTCGATCAAAAGATTGAAAATCAAATTAAACAGGTTGATAGACTTTAACGTAACATAAAAAGTATAAAAAATAAAATATAAACATTCCGGCCAACAGGCCGGATTATAAGCTAGTTATGGAGAGTGTTATTCTATCAAGTGGTTTAAGCATGTAGTTGTATGGTGACGCTCACTAGCTAATAAAATATTAACGATTTCACTTCTCATCTCATTTACACTCACAACGAGTAGCTTCGTATTCGACACTCTCCAAAGTTTATATATGCTTCGTTGAAAAGTCATCGTTGAATGATCTTTCATGAAAAGGGAAATCTCAAAACATTATTTCCCATAATAAAAATTCATAAAATTGTCACGCAAATCTTATTAGCTCCCCCCAACCCCAACCCCACCCCCATTACACTCCTGATGAGTAACTCCATGCTTCATCACATTGACACATTTTATACATTCTCTCTATCTGATTACACTGACTATATTATGAATGATTTTTCGAAGCACTACAATATTTGTGATGATTTCGTACGCATCTCCTTAACCACTTATTTATACATAATTTCTAGTTGTCCAAATTCCAAATTTGACCTTTCTAAATTCGCATCATCTTTTTCCACAATTTATGTTATACCGAGAACTCTTTCTTTAAATGGTGATACCTTTTGAAAAGAAAATCCTGAACCATTGGGCGTGGCCTTTTCCCTCCTTTTTCCAAGAAACAAATTTGGGGAAAGTCAACTTTTTTGTATTAACAATCTATAATTTTCTCTTTAAAGACCTAAAGACTAGCTAGGAGTGTGCAAAGCTTAGTAAATTAGTAGTAGGCCCAAGACTCAAGTCTCGAGAAAGACTTTACTTTTGGATTAGAAAGGCAGGACTGATATGATTATTGCACTGTTGACCGTTTACACAGCGTAATTAATGATCACTAATCCAAAGGCTTACTAATTCAGCCCAAATTAGGGATATCCCTAAACACGTTTGACGGTTTCCTTATTCATAACGCACGCCGGAAAACCGAAAAGAAGCGGGAAACATTAAACGGCTGGCGATTCTTATACTTTACCGTGTCAAGCTCGAGCGCCGCGTAACCGGTAACCTCCCCTCGGCTCGGCCGACGATCACGATCCCGTCCTCCGCCTGCGATGTGACACAATTGCCCCGTACGTGTCGGCCCCAAAACTCTGCCTTAACCACGAAGAGGTCCAAGGCTAAGTTGGTCAATTTAACATTTCCCTCAAAGACAAGATCAATTCATATTATCAAAATTTTATAATTATCTTGAGGTTTGTACGGTAAACTAATTCATAATCTTATCTTATCCGATATCAAATATAACCGGGTAAAGTTATTTTCCTCCATGTCAATTGTTAATGGCATAATGGTAAAAGTATGCACGAAAATTTTCGTTTCGATGAATCAATATAGAAATGAGACAATTGATCATTTTCGTTTGGATGGATCAATATAGAAATGAGTCAATTTGATCAATTGTCTCATTTTATAAACGATGCATTTTTTTATGAATATAAACGAGGAAATTAAAACGTGTCAATTCGAATCACCTTCCTACACATCATATAATTGAAATTGAATTAAAACGAATCAATTCAAAATATCTCAAGCAAATTGATCCATCCAATTTTTTTGTGGCAAACGAGTCAATTTGATACAATTGTGTCATAACAAAAAAATTACGTCAAATTGATCTATTACGATTTCTCATCCAATAAGAGTTTTTGTAAACCAAACAGGATTACAAACGTGGAATTTCAATCCACAAAGTTATCACACTAAGCACACGTGCATCTTAACGGTAAGTAATTAATTTGCACCGGGTAATTTTTAGGGATTTGGGAATTGGGATTTGGGGGCATTGAAAAGGAACCAAGAAAATAGACGATGACGGAATTTACCACGAGACGGCATAACCCAAACCGTTTACCCCGTTACTGCCAGATCATTAAGAAAAGGAAACTCTATGGACCATAATAACAAAAGAAAAATCTCCTACATAATAATAATCACCAACAAGAAAAAAAATACAACCGTCAGATCAGGATATTCCCAGGAAACAGTAGTCCAATCCTACGGCTGTTATCATATTTCCTCACTTCTTCTGAAACGGTTTTCCTTTTCCGTGTCTATTTTGGATTTTTTACAAATCTTTGTTGGGTTCGTCTTTGCAATTTCCTCGCCATCTCTCTTGTCTATAAATAACTGGAGAAGCCAGAGGGAGGAGGAGAGAATAGTTATCGAGCGGCAATCCAAAAAGGCAAAAACAGAGAGAGGGAGCGAGAGTTCTCTCCTTCTGCCCAAACAAAGCACCTTTCAATTGGAAATCGTTCTCGGTGGCCATTGGTATCGCTTTCCGAGGTGGAATTTGGGTTCGTCTCGCTGATTTCGTGGGATATATCTCTCTCCCTCGATTTGGGTTTGGATTGAGAGGAGGAGAGGGATAGCTGGATTTCAGGTGAAGCCATTGTCGTACACATTGAGGGAGGAAGGAAGCAGGGGATTTGTGGGGTTCGTCTTTATCTTCTGTGGGGTGGGTTTTGTTCCTGATCATAGAAATTTTCTGTGGTGGATTTTGGGGGAATCATGGAGGAAGGAGGGTATTACAGTTCGAAGAAATCTGATGATATATGCGAGAACATTTGCGGCCAGGTAAAATTAACTCCCCCCATTTTCTCTTCCTTTTTCGCCCACCCCTTTCTGTTCCGGAAAAAGGTTTTTGTAAAAAAGTTGTCTTTCTTTCCGTTCTTGGTAGAGCATTCGATTCTGTTTATATATTCTTCTCCCTTCGGCTGCTGTCCTGGTTTTTCAAGGCCGTGGAGATCAGTGTGCACGTTATTGATTGATTTGTTCTGTTCTCAGTTCTCAATTTCTTTTATCCTTCTCCAGTTCAACGAACAAGCTAATGGATGGTTTTAGGCTGTCAACGTGACCAAATGCAATTTGGGAATTGGTTGAAGTAGGTTTCTAGGACAAGAGTGTAGTTAATGGTCTGTACTTTGAACTATGAGCCAATTGCTTTGTTTCTGGGCGCTTAGGAAGTTTTTGACTAGACCATACGGATTGGAATTTTCTTTTCTGATCAAATTGTCGAAATGGGATTGATGGTTTCCTTGTTGTTTAGATGTTAGTAATGTTATTAATGCTGTACAACCCTTTTGTTCATTTAGGTATCTAACTGCCTCTTTATTCTTGGTTTTGATCTTCAACAGTCTGCCAGAGGGCCTCTAAGCATGTCTCGACTGAAATGCATCCTGCGAGGCTTTGACTTCAAGACCTGTCTTCTGATATTCATAGCCATTCCTCTGATAGTCTTGGGAGTCTATGTCCACGGGCAGAAGATCACCTACTTCCTGAGACCACTATGGGAGAGACCTCCAAAGCCCTTCAATGTCATCCCGCATTACTACAATGAGAACGTGACGATGGAAACTCTCTGCAAGCTCCACGGCTGGGGGGTCCGTGAGTCCCCCAGACGAGTATACGATGCTGTTTTATTCAGCAACGAAGTCGACATGCTCACCATTCGGTGGAACGAGCTGTACCCTTATATAACACAGTTTGTGCTTCTAGAGTCGAACTCTACATTCACTGGACTGCCTAAGCCGCTCATCTTCGCAGGCAATAGGGACAAGTTCAAGTTCATTGACCCTCGGCTTACTTACGGGACGATTGGAGGAAGGTTTAAGAAGGGGGAGAATCCATTTGTTGAAGAAGCTTATCAGAGAGTTGCACTAGACCAGTTGATCAGAATTGCTGGGATTGAAGATGATGATTTGCTGATAATGTCTGATCTGGATGAGATCCCAAGTGCTCACACGATTAATCTCCTTCGATGGTGTGACGATATTCCTCCTATTCTTCATCTTCAGCTGAAGAATTACTTGTATTCTTACGAGTATCATGTGGATAACAAGAGCTGGAGGGCTTCCATTCATAGGTATCGAACTGGGAAGACTCGATATGCTCATTACAGACAGTCGGATGTTCTTCTCGCTGATTCAGGGTGGCATTGCAGCTTTTGCTTTCGGTACATTAGTGACTTTGTGTTTAAGATGAAAGCTTACAGCCATTACGACAGGGTGAGATTCTCACATTACTTGGATCCAAAGAGAGTTCAGGATGTGATCTGTAAGGGTGCGGATTTGTTTGATATGCTACCTGAGGAGTACACATTCAAGGAGATCATTGGGAAGATGGGTCCTATACCAAGGACTTTCTCAGCAGTTCACCTTCCTGCATTCTTATTGAACAATGCTGAGAAATACAAGTATCTTTTGCCTGGGAACTGCAAGAGAGAAAGTGGCTGAAGTTTGAAGTGGAGTAGGGCTTCTTTTGTAGACTTCACAGGGAATGCCGAGGTTGGTGTTTTGCACAGGCGAGAAGGCAAATGTTCAGAAAATAGACGAGCCATGGCGTGGAACTGCTACAAGTATACCTTACAAGGATTGAGACATTGAACACCATTCTTTTAGAGAGAGGTGCGCAATCGAGATTGATGATGAGAGGGGGGAAATTTTGAATGCTTGGACTTTGGAGGCGCTGCTGCTTCGACCATGAAGTGGTATAGATTGTTCATGTGGAGGAAGCTTGTTCGAGTGGGACATATCTTTAGGAGTTTCCCAATGCATTCCTTCCGCAGAGAGATTATTCTAGATTACAGTTGACCTCTTCCAGGTTATTTCTACATGGGGTTCGACTTTCTTTAACGAAAAGAATCATAGCTAGATTCATGTTGTTTATTCACTCTAATTTTATAGAAATTGATATACATGTTGGCCTCTTCCCTTCACCTTATATAATATATTAACTATGACTCATTTCGTCATTGAACTACTCTGAGCTTTTATTATCCTTTTGTTAGCTATGATGATTCTCGTCTTTTTTCCCCCTGTAATTTCTATCACTAGAATTTCAACAAGTGTAGGAATGACATTTCTGGATGAGATGTTCTTTGAGTGCCTTGTATAGTTTTCTGCTTGTCATGTTTCCTTAATCTTCTTAGTTTGAGATGCATGTGGCAAAGCTTAGTCTGTTTAATATTTTTTTTTTTTTGTATTTTTAGGCAGATCAGTGGCTGAAAGCATATTCTGCAAGTATATTAATCTATATTCTGGACTCAGTCAAGTCCACATGCAGTGAAACTCCCCAATAGACATTCTTAGGGTTAAAAAAACTCCCTCTGGCTTACTCTGATAGTGCCAAGCCTGCAACTTTCACTCTCTTTCTTAAGCCTAGATCACAAAGGAAAATTAGGCAGTTAGGTGTCAGAATCCGGAAAGCCAGAGGATTCCTTGTTGCTTGTGTCTATTGCCAAAGGGGCTGTCCTAACTGCTTATGCAGTTGGGAAATTTCAGGACCCTTCTCTTTCCCCTTTTAAAAGTGGAACATTATAGCCTGTCTGTTTAAGGGTCTTGCTTGTTTTAGCTGCTACTAGACGCGTCCTTAAGCAAGAGTGCTGAACAGGGGAACCTAGAGGTTTCCTTCTTTCTTCATCTACTAGGAAAACTTGTGTGGAATTTCACTTCTCTTGGTCTCTTGCCTTAAAATGGTGACAGATGAGAGAATGACAAAAGCATTTCACCCTTTACAGGGGGTTTGGTGAAGTGTCGTTGCGATATTGGAATGAGAGAGATCTCTGGAGCTGTGGAGGGGGCAAAGAAACCGTTGGGAAGAAATGGCGGTTTGTTTGTGTGCTGATTCTGTAGAGAGTAGTAAATGGTGAGTTTTGTTTGGTTGGGCGGTTAGGTGGACGGTTGGGTTGGTTGGTGAATTGGTTTATGCTGTTTTAGCCTTTTTGGGGCAAATTGAGTGGTGGAAAAGGAAAAGAGATGATGGATTGATGGGGACCTTTTGTGTTTAGATGGAAGAATTAATAATGGTGCTGTGGTGTCATCAAACAATAGAATCTGTTGGTATGGTGGAAGAATTGTAATTCACATTTTGAAAAGTGGATGTACATTGCCGGGCCGTACAAGACATTTTGTTGTAGGGTTTGTGCTATCCAAACCTTAGTATGATTAAACATAGTGAGTTTCATATGAGGATTTTTAATGATTATCGATATGAATGTCAAAAAGCATAAAAGGTTGGTCCCGATCAGGTAATGACATCAACTATAGAGTTAACTTTCGTAGTACATGTGTACTTAAAGATGTTCCACCCCCTAATGAGCATTACTGAGCTTGAGTTAGCGGATGGTCACCACAAACGCACAGGCACAGCATGTGTGATTTGGTATTGACTAATTCTAAACAAGTATTGTCTGGTTTATAAGCGGAGTGACGAACGAGAGGAAGTTTTTTTTTTGTCTAGCCTCTACCATTTTATCTATCATCCATTTTATTTGATTTGATCCAACTCGTATCAAATGAAAATTATCTATTCACGAGCATAACAAGGCATAATATGAGTTTTTGTTCTTTCGTACTATTCTGAATCACCAGAACTCTAATTGTTGTTACAAGTGAAATCAAATAGGACAACCATTTTCATACGAATCCTCCAAAACCTAATTCTACTACTTTCTTAAACAAATATCATACAACTCACAAACGAATCTAAAACGAGTCATGAGTCTTCTCTCTACCCAGCACTTACGGTCTCTTCACAATCACAATCACAATCATGTTCAAACTTTGATGTAGTCATTGCCAAGTTGCCTGTTTCCTCGCTTCCTTTCTCAATGTGGCCGATCCTCAAAATTTGATGATATTTTAGTCAATGGGCATGTAGAGTTAAACATTCTCCCATTTACCAACTAAATGACAAGAAGAAGATTATACAGTGAGAACGTGGAAAAACACTATTATAAAATTCTACCTTATCAGTCTTATTTATCTAATATTAGGTCCCCACTTGTTATAAACTTACTATCACTCCACATATGGCACACCCAATCACAAAAGAAGAAACTTCAATCCTTCATCCTAAATTAACTCTTCTCTTCTTGCTATTATTACACTAACGTAAAACAAACATATCACATGGTTTATTCGAGTGTCACGAGTATACTATACTATATTATAAGATTTCTCTAGTATCAAACTCGCTCGCTCATTCATGTATATTTATGATGATCGTCTCTCTCGACTTAAAATAAATGTAGCAATCATAATCAACAAGATCTAGTTTTGTCAAGGTTGTGGAGGATAATATTCCTGATTATTTGTTTTGTAGGTGGACTTGTGCAGTTTAGTTTGCCGTCCCCGGCCGTCTCAAGGGACAATGACAGGTGAATAATGAAATCATCAAGAGCTACACTTCATGCTAGTAGTAACATTAATCTTACTGTTTATTTAATTATCTAGCTAATCACTCTAATATTGATAATCAAAAGAATTAAGACAATGTCGTGGTCATGAAATGCCGCGTATGTTTTCTCAGTTAATGCCAAGATAATCAGTGGGATGGGAATGGAAGATTGACTTGGAAAAGTCTACCACACATACAAGACTTCGTTCTTGATATGTTTTTTGTTTTTTTAACTAATCTCTTTTCATATTACTTTTTGGACGCGTGAATCCTTAACTTCTCTTGCTAGATGGTGAGTGGTGAATGGTTGACTGACTAGAGCATGAATATTCCCACAGAAGAGTGGCATTTAGGTCGTTTCAGATCATATGAGGCCATAGTCGAGAAGGTTGACACATTGAACTCATACGGAAGTGGTATCAGACCCATGGAACGAGCAATAATAAGTGATCCGTCAACATAATATGCGTCTATTTTCAATCATGGGGCCTGGGGGTATACAAAACTGTTGCAGAAGGCAGCTTTCTGCTGCTGCTGCTGCTGCTAATCTGACATGGTACGACTTCGATTTGAATCAACGAACAAGATTACAGCTTTTTAACAATAACAATGAATCACAATATGTTCTGCCACAGAATGGCGAGGAGGGGTTTGGTTGCTTCTGGCTACTAAATCAATAGCTTGGAATTGCTGCAGATGACTCAGTCACTGTCCCAAAGTTCGTCCATTTCTTTCACCGTCTTCACCTTCTTCCCCCCTTGCTCCCCATGCTCCTTAGTTTCATCCGTGTGATTGAAGCCGAGTTTGCTGCCTTCATTTGGATTGAGTTCATCGTCCGAGTCCGATTGCCACATTGGGAAGCCCACATCTTCTGAACCAGAATCTCCATCAGCAGCTGGTTCCCTTCTGCAACTTGCTCGGGACTCACTTGTCCTTGCGCTGAATCTTCCTTTACTCACTCTTGCACCTCGAGTTGTTCTCAACTTGCCACGAGAATCCACTTCATCATCCTCTTCTCCACTACTGCTGCTTCTAAAACTGCGGCCTGGAGGCATTTTCTTCTTCGATGCCCCAATTTCATCTTCTTCTTCGTCTGAATTCCACATCGCATTGTCGAGATCACTCAGCATGTCGTCAGATTCAGAATCTTCTTCTTTTTCTTCGACTTCCTTCCTATTGAACTTATTCACAGCAGGTCTTCTATCAAAATGATCGCTGTTATTATACCTCGTACTTGTATCCCTATGTTGGTTTCTTGTCTGTGATCTAGCTATAACACGACCATTAGTATCACGAGAATCATCATCAGAGTCCCACTCATCCTCTTCTTTTTCTTCAACTTCCTTCCTGTTGAATTTAGTTGTAGAAGGTCTTCTATCACCACGGTCGTTGTTACTATACCTCATACTTCTACCCCTATCTTGGTTCATTTTCTGTGATCTACCTATAACATGATCATTAGTATCTCGGGGATCATCGTCAGAATCCCACTCATCCTCTTCATCTGAGATTCCATCCCTCTCGTCACCATCATCATCTCTCCCAGAACTCCTGCGATCATCACGTGGGTCACGCCAAACCTTCCCTTGTCTGACAGCCTCCTCATAAGCTTCTTTATTCTCAAATCTTAGCCTCCCGCCATTTTCATCTTTGTTCCTATACCTAATCCTGCCAAACTCTTCTTGCTCAGCTGCTTCTTCAGCAGCCCATTCTCTATCTGCAGCATCCTCTATCTCAGATATAAAGCGGTTCAGCTCCTCCTGATCACTATCGGCTCCTTGATCTGAATGCTCCGCATCATCATCAGCAGGCTGTGGTGATGAGACTTCGTCGCCTTTGAATACATATGGACTTCCTTCTTTGCTGTCAATTGCATGGAAGAACGTGGAAGCTACTCTCTGGATGCTAGCCATGGCCACTGGATCCTCGGGATTTACACCCATCCGTCGAAGCTGTTGCTCTATCTTCTTGATGTTTAGCTTCTGTGATTCTAGTGCTTGCTCAAATCTTGCCTTGAATAATGCCTGAAGCAGAAATATGAAGATTAGAATGAGCAGCAATAGCACTATTCCACTACAACACACAGCAATTCAATGCAAAAGTAACTTCATAAGATGGATTGAATAAGAAACGCTATCCTTTTTCAGTACCTTCACGTACAGCATAGCATAAATCAAGACAAATGTTCTGCTCACTACAACTTTAAGAATATCTCAACTTCTAAAGCTTATTCACACAGCAACTCGTCTACAGGTGAGGACTACATTTCTACGGTATGACCTACAATAGAGAACCGCTATATAGCCATTAACACGGAAACACAAAAAGTCAGCACATACCTTCCGCTTTGTCAAAGTATTAAAGGGAATCAAGTTCTTCGGTTGTCGATAGTTCCTGCCACGGAACATGATAATCGTCTTCACATTATGTATATTCACCACAATACCGCCGCTAAGCCTTGCTATCATGGTGGCCATCTCTTTGATCTTTTCCTTTGGAAAGTTGTCACAACACACCTGCACAGTCTCATGAAACTTCCAGTGCATGTGCATATTCTGCACCACTCCTCCAAACACTCCACGAACACCGACAGGGACATAGTTCTTGTTCTTGAAGCCTATCTTCTTGTACGACTGAAGCTGCTCCGGCGTGAATAGCTCGGGATCATGCACCGATGGGGGCAACTCGGGTAGCTCGTATTTCTTCAGCTTTTGGAGGAGCAATGCCACTTTCTTCTTAGCCTGTTATCAGTTACACCACAAAAGAAATATCAAGCACAACGACAACAAGCTGGGCCTAATCATCAATAACGCAATCCTACAGGAAGTGCTGCAAGGATAATCTCAGCCTTCTCCTAGCACTATATATATTAGGACACCATTCCAACTCGAAACACAAAACTTGAATTCCTGAATCCCCTAACCTTCTAAATCCGTGCTCATTCTAAGCCATTCAAAAGCTTGGATCTCACCATTGCATGTAACCGCGAAAACCGGAACCATTCATTCACATCAGGAAATGCGGAACAAGAACTGGAACAAACCCAAGAAGGGGGAACATACTCACTCTTTTGAGATTGTAAATAAGCCTCTCTTCATCAGTCATAAGCTTCTTCTTCAATTTCTTAGCTCTCCTAATCTCCCTCATCGTTTTACCGGACTCTTTCCTCATCCTACTCTCCACTTTGCTTCTCATGCTCCTCCCTTTGGAAGTCGACATCCCGCGGCACCATCCGCTGCGGAAAGCAGAGCAATTCAACGGCGGAGGAGGCCGAAGACTATCTGGAGTAGAACTAATACTCGAAGAACTAACACCATTCAACGCCAGTACTATGGTTCTGTATAATCCAAGGAAACCCAATGCATCAAATCCTACGATCAGGCCGACAACCCATGACGAAATGGATAAAAGAAACAAACTTTCGAGCAAACCTGGAGGGATTATTGGAGGAGAGGTGGAGAGCGGAGAGGGTTCTGAAGCAATGGCTTCGAAGAATCCTTGAAGCCAACATTTTTCGGCCTTGACCATGAAACTGATGATAGAGAATGGAAGCTTTTTCAACAGCCCGATTTTGGATCACTTCATATTCGAGTTTTGGCTGTCGGGGTTTAAGCTACTTCTGGTGCCCAGCCACAGGGTTTTAGGTTTCGGGGTTTGCTCTTTGCTCTGCTGTGCAGAGGAAACGGGAAGTCAATCGTCCGTCTGGGTCGGAGCTCATTGAGGTGTAAACGCGAAACGAAAGCCAGAAGAGAGAAACGGAGCGTTGAAACGTGAAACGGCCAGTCAAAACGGAGAAACCAACCTAGCACCTCCAGGCTTTGAAAATGGGCCGACCTGCAAACTTGGCCCATATAAACATCGGCTGGATTATTAGGTTTTTTCCTCTCGTTCTCGTATATAAATAAGTTGGTAGCTAGGGTTTAGTGGAGAGTTCCATATTTTCGATCGTACTCCGCCGCAGCACTCTGTTTTCGGTCGTACTCCGCCGCAGCTGTCAAAATGAAGGCGATCATCTCGTCGGAAACGATGGATATCCCAGAAGGCGTGAAGATCAAGGTCCACGCCAAGGTGATTGAGGTGCAAGGACCGAGGGGCAAGCTCGTCCGCGACTTCAAGCATTTGAATCTGGATTTCCAGTTGATCAAGGACGAAGAGACCGGGAATCGAAAGCTGAAGGTTGATTCTTGGTTCGGAACCAGGAAGACCAGCGCCTCCATCCGTACCGCTCTCAGTCACGTGGAGAATCTGATCACCGGCGTCACCAAGGGATACCGCTACAAGATGCGGTTCGTGTATGCTCATTTCCCCATCAACGCATCCATCACCAACGCCAACAAAGCCATTGAAATCCGTAACTTCCTTGGGGAGAAGAGGGTATGCGCCAGTATCTTTTCTTTTTTTTTATTCGTTTCTCCGTTTATACGGTTCGCAGATCCGTGGGAATGATGAATTAGTGTGGTTGGTATTTTAGTATGTGTCTTCTGTTTTTCATGAATCTTATTATGTAAGATGTAGTCATTAAAGCCCTTGAGTTGTTGTTCCTAGTTGCTCATTGGAAAGCCCTTGAGTTGTTGGATTGATCCATGTTTGGTTTGTCTTTTAGATGAGCATCCTCGCAATTTTTGCAATGTTATATATTTAGATGTAGTCAGTCGAGCATTGTCTATTGTCACACTCTGAGTTGTGCTTCTAGTCGCTCATTGGAAAGCCCTTGAAACTGTTTGGTTTTGTTATAATTTGTGTTCATAATTTAGGCGATCATCCTGGTGTATAGTGAAGTTTTTAGTTTATATGTAGCCAGTCAAGCCTAGTTTATGGTCATGAGCCGAGTTGTGCTTCTAGTGACTCATTAGAAAGCCTATGAACCGTTGGATTGATCCATGTCTTGTGTTGGATTGCATTTGTATTCATAATTTAGATGAGTATCCTGTGAGTTTTGGTATGGGGGAATATTTAAGTGCTTGCAGATTCTCTATTAGAGTATGATCTGATACCCTTTTTTATTCTTCCAGGTGAGGAAGGTGGATATGCTTGATGGTGTGACTGTCATCAGATCAGAAAAGACCAAGGATGAGTTGGTTTTGGATGGCAATGATGTGGAGCTGGTTTCACGATCTGCTGCTCTGATTAATCAGGTAACCTCACCTGCAAGCTTTCCCCACATTAGCAATTGCTTGAGAATCTCCTTCATCAAGTTATGTCATGCACCTTTAGCTTGATATCTGAATCTGATCTCTCTTTGTTCATGTTCTTTTCCTGATTCAGAAATGCCATGTGAAGAACAAGGATATCAGGAAGTTTCTTGATGGTATCTATGTTAGCGAGAAAGGAACAATCGTCGAGGAGGAATGAGTAGCTGCATTTTGAATTTCTGTTCTCGGACACCCTGTTTGTTAGTTTTTGAACAATGCTGCCTGTGCAAGGCGTTTTTGGACGAGCTTTTTGTGTTATTAAGGTTTGACAAATTGGCTTGGATCTTTGGCAGTAATGTTGATCTATTGTGGTTTGCATCTACTGGTATTTTGGTCTGCTCTTGCACTGATAGCCTCTGGTCATTTTGCACTATTTTGATTTTGCTTGGTCAAGTGAATTGTGTGGTATGCTATTAGCTTTATTTGGTTGGTTCTTCTCTGTTCTGGGAGAGCTGTGGATGGAGTTAACAAGAGAAGTGAGAGTGTGTGGGTGGTGAATGGTGGCGGTAAGGTATTATAAAAGGTAAAGTTATTCGCTCAAACAAATTCGAGCGATGGTAAGGTTTCTATTCAGCTGCAAATAAAAGGGAAAGGCCTTCTGCAAATAAATTAGGTACTTAAACGATGGTGCATTTCAAAATCAACAGTTATGGTAGCTTCAATACGAAGTCAGGGAGTAAATAAGCTGTACTCTTGCATGCATTCCCACTTCACAGTGCTAATGAACAACTTTCTTGAACCAATTCCTGGATTTGCACAGAAGAAAAACCAGCAGCCATAAAGACAGCAGCAAGAAATTACTACTACTGTAGCTTACTTAGTTAACAAGGAACATAACATCCTCTGTTTATAATGCAGTCAATTAAAGTACATTACACGATGACAGTTTATGAAGAGGCTACAGGCTACAGCCACTCTGCCATCACAAGTTCACAACTACTACAATCGAAATTATGAGGCCATTTTTCGTCTTTCCCACCATTGCAGCAATAGTGGAATCACTCTGCAGCCTCTTGATTATGTTGCACACGAACTGCATGAAAAACATACATTACTTCCCATTTTTAGCCTATTGAGATTGAACAACAACAATGCTGCTAAACTAAAGCCAACTAGTATGGCTTCCTGCACCAGCAACAAAACAAGTGGAGTGATGACATGTTCATGGTTTAGTCTAGCAGAGCTTCTTCTGCTCCATTGTTATTCCGAGTGTTTATTCAAAACTTGTCCAGCCAGCTACAATTGCTGTCTTGGGAACCAAATTGAAGATCCTGCAGAAGTAAGATCACATTGTTAAATACGAAGAGAAATAATAATGCGTTCTGCAGTAACTTGTTATATGTGTTTGCTAAAGAGTTGTGTTATTAGGCTTACAGAAAGCTGGAAATCTGGTGGGCTGTCCAATTCCAGGCTCTCCAGGACAGAGATTCCACAGGAAGGAGCGTTGTTATTTCCACTACCTCCTCCAGTGCATGGTATATGATTTATTGCTGTTGAGTTGTTGCCCAAGATCGACAAAGATGTGGGAGAGTTGTTATTTCCACTACCTTCACCAGGGCATGGTATATGATTTATTGCTGTTGAGTTATTGCCGAAGATCGATGAAGCAAAAGGAGGGTTGTTATTTCCACTACCTCCACCAGTGCATGGTATATGATTCATTGCTGTTGAGTTATTGCCGAAGATCGAAGTAGAAGGATTGGAAGTCTCTTTGCATACCAAAGAAGTATCTCCGATGTTGGTGAAGTCAGGGGTTTCATCAACAGGCTGGGATTCACCACCCAGCCATGCTTCATATCCCACATCCTCCCCTATCATCAACTTCTGATCCTAAACTCCACAAAATAAAAACAATCAAAACATAAAGTTCAGTTTTTCATACCCAAATTTGCACATCAAATTCATAAAAATAAACACAAGAAGTGTAGCCAAACCTGGACAGAGGAATCTGAAGTGATGTTGTCATCAGCAAGATCGTTATGTCGCTGTGGATTGGGAGGATTTGGGTTCGGGGTCCTTGGATGCATTACACCAGCAACAACAGTATCAGAACCTTGAATCTCCGAAGTCTCATCATTATTCTTCCCATTCATCTTGGATTCCTGGTAGAAGATCCTGGAAACAACATATTCACCAGAAGTTTCATCCTCTTCAGTGCCCAAATGGAACTGGTGCATCGTCCAACCGGCCTTATCAGGCTTAGAACCTCTTCCCTTTGAGCTTCTGTACAGGACCATGATCTTCTTGCAGCCCATTTTAGCACCATTTTCGACCACGACCTTGGTCCTGCCTGTCTTGTGCCAGCGCACACTTTCGCTAATGGAAGTGTCTTCACCTCTCTGGATCTTTCTACGCTTCCTGTGACCAGTTGCATAAGCATTCATGGTGCGATGAAAGAAATGAACACAGCTTCCGTCTTTCTTAGCACCTACATATTGACCAATTGGCAAACACATAGACATCTGTTGAGAAATTTCAAACGGTAAAGAGGTGGAGAAGCAGGGCAAATGAGCTTTCTCTCTTTACCAGGAAGGTTTTCAGGATGGGAGTAACAAATCCCATTGTCCCCTTCAAGTGTTGGGATGAACTCATCAATGAACATGTGCGGTTTCGAGCTCCCAATGCCGCATTTCTCTGCTAAATGCTCCAGCAGCTCTGCATCAGTTGGGGCAAACTTCACCCCAGCTGGAAAGCCAGGCCATTCATTGATTACCTGCAGAATGGAAAGTTAAATATCAATTTACATTCTCGTCAATGTTTCAACAATGATCAAATGTAATGGTATGGTTCCAAAGGTCATAGCCCCTCACATCACTGTTGTCAATTCTATGCTGACAATTAGGACATTCGAGAGAAGCTCCTGCATCTTTGATCGATTCGGTGGGTGATTGGGTCACTTTCCTTGCTATTGATTTACCATCCAAAATCCAAGCCCTGCCAAGAAACCAAATGTAGAACTTTTCAACAAAGTATTGGAACTCTGTTTGAGTCTTTTAGGTGATAGAGAGCAGCAGCAACCCAAATAAGGAAACAAGAAAATGATGGAGAAGTTAGTTTTAGTTCAGACAAAAACATAGAAAAGGCTGAAGCTTTATGGGGAAACATTGGAAAGGGACTTTGTTTTGAAGCTCTCAAGGGCCGTTTTTGGACTATGCTACTATCACATTCAACGTGAAAGCTCCTGAAATCTAAGACATTCAACTCTGCAGCTACCACATTCAACCATCCATTCTCCATTTGGCTATGTGTTAATATGAGTTGGCTTCTAGTTCACACAAAAGCACAAAAAAGGCTGAAGCTTCTGGGGAATGTATTAGAAAGGGACTTGTTTTCAAGCTCAAGAGGGCCATTTTTGGACAAAGTATATGGGGATCAGTAACTATGATTCTATCCTATTCAACTCGAAGCTCTTCAACATCTAAACCATCAAGCTACCCATTTCTCACTAGGCCGAGTGTAGTAGTCAAGTGAGCATCCCCTCTTTCAACAATCCAAGCTCCCCAATTTCTCATATTCCAACACTTCAGAAATGAACCCCTTGGCTTAAACCCCAGGGTTTTAGCCTACTGGAATCCATTCATCCATTCTCTCTACCATTAAACAGCCATGGATACCATTCCTGATTGAAAACGGTAGAGAATACTTCTAGCCCAGAGAGCATTCCCCTTTCATTTATTCCTTTGATGCCAAATTCCTTTCGAACGAACAAAACCCAGTTGCTCAATCACACCCAGAAACCTACACCGAAACTACCCAGACGAAGAAAATTTTGCAGAACCCAAACCCCAGAAACTGTCCAGGATGAAATTAGAACCTAGAACCCCAGAAGGAGAACCGATCATTTCTCAGGAAATACATTCAATGACGACCTCCATCAGATTTCCTCATGATCTAATTGAAAAGAAGAGTCTTTTCCATCCCAGAGTTCAATTTTAAAATCACCGAAACATCAAAATTTCATCCTCCCACAAGTTTTTAAATCGAAGCTCGGCGCTTAGCTCACCTCGCCATTTTCCCTTTCCCCCAAAACAGACACAGAGAAAAACAGAGCAAGAAGAAGCTTGACTTGAGACTTGGCAGAGAACGAGCGGATTGGAGTAGAGTGTCATCGAAGCTGTTCTATATATACACGCGAATTAAAAAAACAAAAAAGACTTGCTCCCCCTTTCTCCACTAGACTAAGAAAGCCTCCATCTGTCGGAACCGGCGGGAAAAAACCCCGGCTCGGAGCGTGGCTCGGCGATCCGGAGCTGGAATATTCCTTCGATGAAGAGCTACGAACCAGGGGAGGTGGGACCGGTGCGTTGACGGAGGCAGGGCCCGAAGCTAGAGTGGGTTAGGCTTGGACCTGTCCGAAGAATGTCCAGCGAGCGCACTTGGCTGGCGCTGGCGCGGCTGAGCTGGACAGGCGGCCTCGGGGGACGAGCTATGTCAGTGTCATGATCGTAAATAGATGGAACTCTGACTTGTTTCCCAAGCTATAGATGGGAAGTTCCTTCCTTCGAATATTTCTTTTGTTTGTTGGGTTTGCTACTTGCTAGTTTATTTTAGTTTTTACCGTTTTGTGTGGGAAACAGAAAGGACTGGCCGTTGACAATGATATGTTGGATCTTGGTGGTGGTGGACTACTACTATTCTTTGACGCGGTCCTTTCTTGGTGGGCCTCTCTACGGAGGGGCAATCTCTATGCCAAATTTTAGGTGTTAAATTGTTCATTTTGGTCACGATATGTAATTTTAGAGATGACAATTTTTCTCATATTTTTTAGTGACCAACTTGTCTTTATCATCTAATATGAAGGATCCCTATTTTGATTAGGTAATAGTATGCATCAGACAAATGGATACGTAGGTTAACAAAGAAAAGTTTCCAATCGTTAAGTTGTTGGTATTACATTCTCGTACCACTCATACGTGCGCTAGTAATGAGTTAGGCCGTTTTGAGGTTTATAGCCATTGATCCCAACTCCTTAAGGAAATCACATTAGACACCAAGCCTTCATTCATAGATCATCTTTTGGTTTGTTGTTGTTCACACTAAATAGGATCGTTTCATAGGTACTCTACTACTTCCTTTAGGGGTCGGCCAAGAGAGTGTGTCGGGAGGCCCTCCAACATAGGAGCTCCAAATATTAGGTGGCTTCGATGTAGATCAGTTAATTAATCTAATTTTATATTGTAGGTGGTATTGTAATGTATAATTAATTGATTATGAGTATGATGACGAGTTTAATTATATAAATTAATATTGGTGTTAGTCAATGGTTAATATTTTCATGTATATATACACTAGACACGTAAATTGATTGTTAAAGTATTGCTCATGTTACAAAAACCCTATTTATATTAGAAAACAATGCAAGAAAATATTAATGGAATAGCTATGATAACAATTGAAATGATCTGAATATCTTATGAAGAATACGAACGAAAATTACATAGATAATAGATAATTTTATTTTGAACAATGTTAGAAATATATTACATTTCATTTGATGATGATATTATCATTTTGATTTGATTGTAAGTAAAAGTCAATTTGGACCACATCTTAATTTTAGAACAGGGCCTCCACGATCTATTGGAAAACCCTTCTTCTTTGCTTGTCGATAAAGTTAGCTAACTTTGTTAGGTGACCTATGATATTTATTGTTTTTATGTATTAGTTTAGGATATACATATACTAATAATTAACGACGAGTGTATGTAGAAATATCCACAAGTATTAATGTACAAGGCATGACGGATATAGGTATGAGTAGGCAAAAAAAATCCAAGTCGCTCATGAGGATGATGAGGGCACGATGCATAAATAAACTCTAAGGCCGGAGGACTAAAGATTGAGGACACACATGCACCATGACATTAGATTTCTTCAGATTTGGAAGACAGGGGATTTGAATGGGAGTGGAGCTAGGCAGATCGAGACACCCAAATCACCAACACCATTTATGAGTGAGCCATTATACCAATATCCTAGACCTAGAGCATCTCGGAGAAATCTCGACATGCACCATCTACACCCGAGGATTGATTTGCACCAAGTACAACAACCATCAAATTTATTGCAAGCTAATCCTGTCGACCATCATAATTGTATCTAACGTTGATCAATCGCATTAATGCATATAAGTCAAGCTTCAACATGTAATAAGAACAAAACATCTCTGTCAAAAGACCACCACGAATGAAAAGATCTCATCTTGTTGTAGAAGCATTGATATATATTAGAAGAGAGATCTTGACTGAATCTTTGGACAGAAATCATGAGAATTAAGGCAAAGACAGCACTGTTTAATTTCACAATAACAGAAGTAGTCTTTTTAAGTAAAAATAGTTGGATGTTACATATGGGATTTAATATGTAAATTAAATCAAACCGGAACTCAAAGTTCAATTTAATAGAAAATAATGATTGATCATTGAGATTGTTCGGATCTCATCAAAGTACTAACAACCAGATAACAACCGGATAACATGGTATATATATATATATATATATATATATATATGGTGGCTACTTCGGTGCACTCACTTTTTTGGGTGCACTCAGTGCACCCAACTCTAAAAGCGTCCATAATACATCGATTTTGAACTTTAATTAGTACTCTCAATATAATATGATGATATGACATAGAATCATAACAAATCAATCCATTACCATATCCCCTTAACCTTCAATTTTGAATCCCAACCCAAAATCCCAAATTGTAAACCTAAACCCTAACCCTAAATCCCTAATCCTAAATCCTTCGAATTAAAGTGAATTTGGAATGAATTTTTTTCAAATTTATGTGCTTCTTGTTCATAATATCATAAGCTACAATTGATACCGTTTTGATATGAATCGCATGCTCAGAATGATAATTATGAGGCGGGTGCACTGAGTGCACCCGAAAAAGTGGGTGCACCGTATACGCCACCATATATATATATATATAAATATATAAAAGGTTTTGTCTATGGTGCATTCATGATGCACCCGCACATTTTGAGTAGGTGAATCACGTAAAACGGTGTTATAGGTCACTTGTGATATAATGGACAAGAAAATGCATGAATTTCGATAGACAAGGAAATGATATGAAGATTTCAGAGTTTAGGAATTTAGGGTATGCAATTTGGAGATTAGGGTTACGATTCAAATTTGAAGGTTTAGAGTTTAGGGCAATGCATTGTTTTGTTGTGATCCTATCCTACGTTGTATCATCATATTAGAATAATGCTCTCGATTAAAAGCCAAAATTCAGTGTCCTATACCTACTTTTAGAGTTGGGTGCACAATATACATTCATTTTTGTGAGTGTATCGAATAAGCCTATATATATACAGAAGCCTGACGTACTATATTTAAGTGTTTAATCCCTCAAGCCCACAGAGGAAGGGATAATTGTCCGCTCTCTAAACTCTCCCTCACTTACTACATTTTTTATGGGATAATTGTCCGCTCCCTAAACTCTCTCTCACTTACTACATTTTTTATTTCATACATGTACTTATGGAGGTAAGTGGTCCTTTAACGTTCCTAAATTATTTTGTGAGCGCATTAATATCAAGGTCGTTGTAGTATAGTGGTAAGTATTCCCGCCTGTCACGCGGGTGACCCGGGTTCGATCCCCGGCAACGGCGAGTTTTTCATTTTTGTCTTTATTGGATATGGGCCTATCTTATTTCGAAAACAGAGCAGTCGCCGAGATCAACCCACCAAACTTTGGGCCGAGTATCTCCACTCTCCACCATGGAAAAGCGCACTTGTCAACCATAAAAAGCCCACTGGTTAATCCAAACATGAAAGCCACTGTTAAAGTCACAACTTGATGCACAAAACAGAAGGTACAAAGATTCAAACTTGGGTGAGACTTTCAGGCCATTCCATTCCATGATTTCAAAGCAAAGAATTGACAAATTAACCAAAATAAGACCAGAACCAGATGGTCCTTTAATAGGGAAAAGACTGTTACTTTCTATTCCATTCCTCATTATCAACATTCAACAGCACCAACAGAAGACCAAACAATGAACAACAAGAACAGTAATGGGAAGAAGAAGGAAAAGAAGTTCCTTATTACAGGAACCTTTTCTTATTACACAGACATTTGATTAATTGAGTTAATAATAATCATACATCACTCTCCCCACTACCACCATCACTACCAGGCACCAGCAAAGTGCAACCCCTCCACCTCCCTGATCCCAAAACTATGCTTCCTTTCATCCCTTTTACAGACATGAGAGGATATTATGACATATAAAATATTTCTGAGTCAGAAGAACAGACAAAAAAGAACTGCTAATATTCACTTTTAAGGAAAAAGTGGGATCTCCACCATGACTACTATTCCAGAGCTCCCTTTCTCCATTTGCTGCTGCTACAACTAAGTTTGTTTTTGGGGTTTATAATCCTGTCATCAAAGATGTAAACCTTTTTTTTTTTGTACTCCAAAATGACTTCAAATGTTGCGCCTTTTTTGGAGCGATTTCATTTCACGATATCATTAACAGCAGAAGAAGAAGCCTCTACTAGGCTTGTCATCTTCTTCTCCATTCTGGGTTTTGGGGGTGTCACCTGGGTAATCTCTTGCAGCCATTAGAGAGCTTTCGCCCGGTGAATCGGGGGCCAGGACTTTGTTCTCGGATGAATACATCCGAGCTGGGATCACAGGTGCTGCTGGCGATACGGTGGTGAGGTATCGGTGGAGCATCTGTATGATCTCGGAGAAGTTCGGCCTGGCATTTGCATCCTCTTGCCAACATGAGGTTACTATTAAGGCCAGCTCCTCGGGGAGGTCTTCGGCACTGGGTCTAACGTTCTGAAATGCGTTACCAAGTCAAGCAAATTCCAGTAGATTTCGACTAACCATACAGCAATTTTCGGTAGTGAGAGGATTCGGGTTGAAACTAGTATGCTCACCTTGAAAGCAGCAGCATAAGCTGCCTGTAGATTGGACATGCCTTCGAAAGGTAATTTGTTATGGACAAGCTCCCACAATACGATTGCAAAACTATAAGCATCCACCTTGTGATTATAGTGCTTTTTCTCACCATGCCTTAATGTTACCGTGCTGTAAAGCTGCCAGGGAGATCATTGAAATTAAATTCTTGGTGTGTTGCTTAAAACAAGACTTACATCACTGACAAGATATGGTATTAGACTATTAGTTCTACCTCAGGGGCCATCCATCTATATGTTCCTGTTTCGGCAGTCATCATCTCGGTTAATGACTCTTCTCTTGCTAAACCAAAATCTGCAAGTTTTACTGTTCTGTGGTCTGCTGTCAACAGCAAGTTGTCTACAGAAAGAAGTGTGGGATCAGAACTAACAAGTATGAAAAAGCAGCAACGTACTAAGACTTCAAATTCAAAGCCAGGGAATTCCTTCTTGGGCAGAACTAGTAGACTAAACCAGCAATACCTAGCCCATATCTTGTACGCTGTGGGCATTTCCAATAGTAACTCACAAAATTATTCAGTAGAGAAGATCTAAAAGGGCCAGGCAGAGCTATAACAACCAGCTGAGAGAGGCATATTTAAGTTATTTCACTCGAGGACCATTTGTGCACAAGCAGAACAGCTGATAGTTTACAAACTACAGAGATTCAAGGACAGGAGAAAACCACTATAACCAGCAAATGATTTTAACATACCGGGTTTAAGATCACGGTGAATGATCCCATGGGAGTGTAAGCACTCCATCGCACGAGCAATATCGAGAGCGAAACCAATTGCAACATGCTTCTCCAAGCACCTCGGCCGCATGTTCAGCAAGTACTTTCGTAGCGTCCCACCTAGCAGAAGCTCAGTTACTATCACCATGACTGGTTCTTTGCAAGCACCAAGGAACTGATTCACCCAAAAAATGGCCCAATCAGAACATAAAACCAAATGAGGAGACATGACAGAAACAAAATATTGCAGAGGGACAAAAGCAAAACAAACCTTGACCAGGTTCTTGTGCTGCACTTTGGATAACATTGCAATCTCCCTGGCAAACCGTGCTTCTCTCTTGGCAATCTCCTCTGGTGTTTCCCCTCTATGAACTACTTTAATTGCCACAGTTTGATTCTTATACCTACCAAAACATTTGATGCAAGAAAGAGGACAGCAAATGAGCTTTGACCAGAAAACAACAGAAAGGCCAACAATTCGACCAAGTGATCCTCTAGATTTGCATAGATTTGTCTAAACAAAATTCCCAACTAAGAAATTATGGGTCTATCCAGAAATAGCAAAGAAGCTTCAGAATCAAATAATTGTCTGGAAGGGTGCAAGGAAGGAGGAGAAGGTTGACTTACTTTCCCTCATAAACTTTGGCATGAGCACCTTCACCAATCTTTGGTCCAACAAAGAGCAGCTTAGGATCAATCAACAGCCTATCTTCCAAATTGAACTCCCCTTTATAATTCATCAAGTTAGTAGATCCCATAGCTTTAACAAACCTCCTCCACTCTATATACCAAGTCAATGGAAACCACCACCATCTATCAAAACTCACAGAGACCCTTCACATCTACCAGTCCTCTGAGCTAAACCCAACTCCCCAAAACCTCAGATTTTGCCTCACACTCCACTCCAAACAATTCAGACTTCCCAGATCCAGAAAAAGGTCTAGACTTCAGACATTTGGGGCCTTATGCAAGAAGTAGAGCTTCGCATGGTAGTGTGACTGACACCAAGAAAACCAGAAGAAAGAAGAATTGGGAAAAAGGAAACGACTTTGGGGAATTTGATGAAACAGGATTAGAATTACCAGCAAGCAGAGTTGGGGAAGATTAGGAAAGAAAAAGGTATGGTGGGTGGAGAACCTTGATGAGGTTGGATTGATTGAAGAGAGATGAACAACAACACCCAGGTGAGGAATTCTAGAGAAAATTGTATGTGTGTCAGAACAGAACTGAAAACTTTCTTCTTCTTCTTCTTAGCTATTTCTCTCTTTTGGTTCTTCTATCTTTGGTGGGGTGTGGGTGGCGAAGGGAGAAGAAGAATGCTGTGATGTTTCGTTCTTTCTTTCCTCTTTTTCTGTTTGATCTGGTTGCTGCAGATAAAGCCGCGGCTAGGCAGGATTTGAGTCTTTGTCAGACAACAGTTTGTGGGTTTTTTAATAATTTAACTTTTTATTAAGTCTCCTTTTTTGTTCTTTAATTTGCTTTCCTTTTCTATAGGAATCTGTTTTCCAATTTTCAGACAAGCAAGTAAATAATAAGCTTTATTATTAAGATACTTATTGTAAAAGATTTTTTTTAAATGGACTAAATATCTTTCGGTTTGATTTAAGGTGAGATCCAATAATTAAATCAATTAGATTTAGTTATTTCAATATGTAAATGATGTATATTATCTAAGGTTCCAATATGTTAGAGAAAAGGAATATTACATTCATTTTAAATTCGAGTTGCAATTTCTATTCTCTCATGATCCTTATCGTTTTTCTTTACATTTCTATATTTAGAAGGAGACAAAAAATAAAAGAAAGACAAAGTGATGCACATTGCTATGCAGTGACTAGGAAAAATAAATAAAGAGAGTCGATTATCTCAACTTTCTCCCTCCCTCCCTTCTACATATATGAGTTTCCTTGAATATGAAAGGAAATGACAATGAGAAAACTGCACGTTGTATATGGTGCTTACTCATGTTATAACTTATAAGCTTAATTGTACAAAATATATTAAACTTTGGTATGAACATCAAGTTCAATACAAACTCAATTGGTAGTAGGGATGCCACAATCAAACTCATATCCGCCCATCAAGAGAATTTTTTCACGTATAAAAATATATGTGGAATCATATTGTAACCTATCAATGATAATGCAATTGAATGGCCATCCTAATCAA
The DNA here is from genome assembly GCA_964030455.1 of Linum trigynum. Lineage (NCBI taxonomy): Eukaryota > Viridiplantae > Streptophyta > Magnoliopsida > Malpighiales > Linaceae > Linum > Linum trigynum. The sequence goes on along the minus strand of OZ034813.1, from coordinate 45,949,601 downwards.
AATCTAATTCATTTCCCTCAATTCTCCCTTCATCCTTTGACTTTCCACTTTGTCAACAAGATTATATTAGTGAATTATCACTTAGTAGATGTATCAATAGTTGGAGCATAATAATTTGGACAATATTGTACTTTATATTATGTATTAATGAATGTTTTTGGATCATATTCATTGAACCGTATTAAGAATATGATCGTGTTTTGTTGATTTCATGATATAGTAGGTTCGTTTAGTGTTATAATTAAAAAAAATTGTGTAAATTTTTAGGTATAATAATGTTGGATGTATGAGGCGGATATTACCCATGGGTACCCGAAACCCGCGGGTATGTGTATGGGTTTGCAACACATTCCCCCGCATGGGTATGTGGCGGGTATGTGTGTTTGAGTATTTGAAAATGGGGATGGAAATTGGTTTAGGTAAACCCGCCCCATTGCCATCCCTAATTGGTAGTGGAATATTGGTATAAGAGTAATTTTTTAACTCTTTCAACAAATGGAGTAGTTTAGCTTCTTCTCGATTGACTCAACATGCAATTATAATTATAATTTTAGTTGAAGTATCTACTCTACATCAATTATTTGGATAATCCTATATAATAAGATTCTTTCTATAACCAACAAATTATTTATTTAAGAAATATGACAAAAATATATTAAATATTCATAAGACTAAGCTTTAGCTAACCATGAGGTTAAAGATTCAAAGGTTCTTGGTGCACAAACGCCTGACCTTCTTCATGTCAAACAAGGTAACTAAGCCAGCGTTATATGCTTTAACTTTCTTGGCCAAAACACCAAATAAGTCCCATTACCATTAGACCATCACAAAATGATGCTTAATCTGATTTTGCTTCAGCACATAAGCAAAGGGTTATCATCGGTTTAACATACATAACTCTCGAGAGAATGATAAATAGGTTTGGTTCAATAACAAAATGTGAAATCTTATGCACTATTAGATAAGATAGAATGATCAAAGATGAAATTGTATTCTTAGACAAGTGGTGAAATGGAAAATTACATTGACGAGTGCTCATGAATCTGAACAATCTCACCCCTCAGCTATAGAATTTCGATCCCAACCATTTTTAAAGGGTAATTTTCATTCGGTTTCACAACATTCTTCTTCAGAACCAATTAGCTCCAATAATTCGAATTGTTGAAAGAACATGGAGAATGAATTTTCTAGCTTGTATTTATTTCTCAGATCATGTAGGAGAAGAAAGGCTATGAGAGAAAGAAGAGCAAAGGGCCAACAACGACAATGGTTTACATTCTCGTTGTGTATTTCGGGAGGGAAAAAAAAGAAAAGAATGTTTACATTTTGATCTTAATACCATCCTAGAAGTTGAATTAATCTCATCAATAACCCTATTTTGTAAAAGAAAACAAAAATTAATTTCTTGTATGATTTTCTATCAAAAATTTATCATCAAACTAATCATCATCCACACAACAACAAAAAATGACACATCATATAGTGACAAACGAGATAAGTGTCTTCATAAATTATTTTTCAGCGACAAATATATAAACTGCCGCAATTATGTGCCGCTATATAACATTTTTCTTGTAGTATATTGAGCTCCCCGCAACGGCGGCACCTCTCCCCTCCGCATCGACGCCTCTCCCAGTCTCCCCTCTGCATTGTCGTCGCTTCCCGCCTCTCCCCTCCGTCGCATACCAACCTCGATTAGCTCGGAGCTCCACATCCCGTCGAAGAGCTTCCACAACCCCCTTCTTTTTTCCCCGTACCTTGCTTCCAGGCAGGTATTCCATTTTGTTCTTTGATTACTTCTTGTTGCATACTGCCTGTTTGATAATGAATTAATGATAATAATAATAATCCATCTTCCTGTATACACGTATACATATTTAGATTCTTGTCAAGATTGCTTCTGCTTTGGTTAAGCTGGTAAAAGAAAATTGGGTCAAAATGTGATTCCTAACCCAAAAAAAAAAAAAAAAATTGCGCCAAATCAGTTGGATTTAGAAGTTATGCCCTAAAGTAGCATTCCAGTCCCCGATTGTGAAAACCCTATACGAACCACGCCGAGCAAAATCCGGACGATCTCGCCCACCTACAGAGCCGCCTCCTCCACCTCTTCGGTCGGACGTCACCGTCTCTCCCTCCACAAATTCCCAACCATCCATAATTGATATTTTGATTTAAGCTCCTTCTTCATTCGTCTCAGCTCGTTGCTTTACACAGCTAGCAACTAGCAAAGATGAAATTAGATGTGGAAGTCTTGAGATACCTCTCCAAGGATGATTTCATAGTTCTTACTGTCGTCGAGATGGGCATACTGAACGGGGCCCGGATAGTATAACAACACTTAAAGTATTGTTATACTAACAACATGATTCATTAAGGGTATAAGGGTAAACTTACCTAAACCATTAAAATTTAGAATCCCCTTCTCTTCCTCGCCGGCTTCCATTTCTTACCCATTTCACTCTCCTGATCTCCTCCATTCTCCGACCTTTTGCAAGCAAATATGCTTCCTCCCACCATGACTAAAGCCTAATCATTTCTCTCTCCATCCATCTCTTGTTCGAGCAGTCTTTCTCTTCCGTGCTGTTTACTCTCATCAATTATGGCGACGCCGAAACCCCAGAGTTCCCCCGAAGAAATCGAGGACATAATCCTCCGCAAAATCCTTCTAGTCACGCTCGCTACTCCTGCCCATGGCGCCGATCCCAGAATCATTTACTTGGAGATGACCGCTGCCGAGATTCTCAGCGAAGGTAAAGACTTGAGGCTTAATTGCGATGTGGTAGAAAGGGTGCTAATTGATCGCTTGTCCGGCGATTTCCCTGATGCCGAAGCTGCGTTTGCTTACCTACTCGGATGTTATCGCCGGGCTGTTGATGAACTGAAGAAGGTCGCCAACATGAAGGACAAAACCGTCAAATCTCAGGTGGAGGTGTCCATCAAGCAGGCTAAGAAGCTATTCGTTAATGAGTAACCATATTTGCGTAGCAGCCCAGGATGTTGGACTCGTTTGAGTCCTGGAGTGAAATTAGAAGTCTCGTAAGCGTTAGCGGAATTGTTAAAAGCTTATTTTTTTCGACAACGAGTGGGAAACTCTCTTCTATATTGATCAGGGTTGAGAATGGTTTGATCAGTTAAATCGTTATTTAGCTCAAACCTTGAGGACAAGGTTTATTAAAGGGTCGGGGAGGATTGTTACGTGATTTCCTTTTTTCCTACCATTATTATCACCATCACTATTAGAGTATGTATGTGTTTGTTGCAGAAAAAAACATACTGTAAACCTCCTAATGCAATAAAACAACCCACAAAAAATATACCGGAAACCTCCTAATGCAAACCACAAATTCGCTAAAACATATCAGAAACTCCACAAAGCAAACCATAAATATTTTGAAAAGCACACCAGAAACCCCCTAATGCAAACCACAAACACGGTAAAGCAAACCAAAAACGTCCTAATGCAGACCACAAATATATTAAAGCAAACCAGAAATCTCGCAAAGCAAACCACAAAAGTTTCGAAAGCACACCAGAAACTTCTTAATGCAAACCAGAAACCTCCTAATGCATACCACAAATCTCCTAAAACAAACCACAAACCTCACAAAGCAAACCACAACATTTGCGAAAGCACACAAGAAACCTCTTAATGCAAACCACAAACACAGTAAATCAAACCACAAAAAAAGCAAACCATAAACGTCCTAATGCAAACCACAAATATATTAAAACAAACCAGAAACCTCACAATGCAAACCACAAAGTTTTTGAAAGCAAACCAGAAACTTCTCAATGCAAACCACAAACACGATAAAGCAAACCACAAAAGGCATAAAAAATATGAGAAACCAAACCATAAATCGCACAATGCTAACCATAACATTCGGTGATCGTTGACCGTTGACCGGTCAACGAAGACCGTTGACCGAACTCCGATGACCGTCAGTGACCGGATTCCGGCACTGATAGGCATATTCCGGCCCCGATGACTAGATTCTGACGCCAGTAAGCATATTCCGACGTCGGTAAGCATATTCCGGCGACGATGAGCATATTCCGGCGACGGTGAGCATATTCCGACACCGGTAAGCATATTCCGGCGACAAAAACATATTCCGGCGACAAAAAGCATATTCCGGTGACCGACGACCACTTTCCGGCGACCAAATTTTTGGGCATAAAATAATAATTTTTTTATTTATTATTTAAACAGATTTTTCATAATGACAATTATACCCCTGCTTTGATTTTACACTAGGTCAACTCAATTAATAAAAAGTCATTACATCTCTACCTTCCTATTGGTGGAAGACTTGTGTTGTCACTATAACAACACAAGGGGTGTTGTCATAGTAACCTATCCCATGCGGAAGGTATGTATTGTATCATCATCTTCTATGTATCTGTTTAGTTTAGTTCAATTGATCGTGTAATTTGATTGGTATTTAAGTTTTTCCTCTGTATTTCACGTGGCAGCATGAGATTTTACCTGCATAATTGATTTCCCGGATAGCTTCTCTTAAGTAAGTTTTCTTCATGGTACTCTTGTTTGCCGTCCTTTCAATTTTTGAATTTAATTTAAGGGGTTGCATTCCGTTTTTGCTGTAAAATGATGATAATGTAGGCATGGGGGCACTTGTAAAGTATTGAAGAACTTGCTCAAGCATAAATTGGTGCACCATGACTCCTCAAAATGTGAGCTTTAGTCCTTATGGTTCTTCATTGGATGTTTATCTGGGTTCAACAATGGGTTCCGGCTTACCTATCTTGGGTACGATTTCCTCGCGATTAGAACCTTGGTCAATCGAGGAGTCATCGCATCTGTTGGCCGTCAAATTGGGGTTGGAAAAGAGTCTGGTAAGTTATGAAATGTTTGTTTCTGTGACTTTATGGTGGAAAGAAATGCTTTTTTTGTTCCATTTTAGTTTGATTTCAGTCGTACAATGAGAATATCTTGTTGAAATTTTGTTTGACCTTCGTCTGGCACAGATATCTTTGAAGTGACTATAGAGGATGGTACAGTTTTGGCTATGAAGCTGCACAGACTTGGTAGAACTTCTTTCAAGGCTATGAAATCGAAGCGTGATTACCTGAGACATCGAAGTAGTTTTAGTTGGCTCTATTTTCCTCGACTCGCAACACTCAAGGAGTTTGCTTTTATGAAGGTTAGGAGGTGTCATGGTGCAGACTTGGGTTGTTCTTTTGTTATATTGCTTCTGACAAGGTTTTATTGCTGGGACAGGCTCTGGAAGATCATTGTTTTCCTGTTCTGAAAGCTGTGGATTGTAATAGACACTATGTGATTATGTCCCTTGTTCAAGGCTACTCATTGTAAGTACTGCACTTGTTTATGCATTAGCTGCAACTCTAGAATCAAGAATAACGTTATATCCTTTAGGTTGTTTGCTGCCAGTGAGGAAATTGCAGAATCCAGAAGTTGTTTTTGAAATAGTTCTCGGTCTTATCGTTCGTCTGGCAGAACACGGGCTCATTCATTGTGACTTCAATGAATTTAATATTATGGTACGTTATACGGGTCTCAGACATGAGTAAACTTACATGTCTTACTTTCAACTTGCTGTCATTGAAACATGTTACTGTGTCATTTGTAGATTGATGATGATGAAAAGGAGACCATGATTGATTTTCCCCAGATGGTATCTATGTCTCATCGAAACGCACAAATGTGAGCTATTGCTTTCTCTCTTCTTTTTTATGATATCTTTTAGTTTTGTTCAGTGTTAAATGTTCAATTCGTTTCTCAAATGTTCTGCAGGTTCTTCGACCGTGGTGTTGAATGCATCTATAAGTTCTTTGCCAAGAAGTCAGTCTAAATTTTGATTCAAGCATATTCAGAAGCCAGCCCTCTCATCTCTTTAATATTTCAGTATGACCTTAATGTAGAGTTGTGACGGTTTTCCTATATCTTCTTGGATTCTTTTCCCCTTCTATCATTAGTTTAAAACATGCCCCTCTCTATAGAGTTGATTAATGTTTGAGCTGGTTGAAACATCATATACTAATTTGACATTCTATTCGTGAACTTTTCACCTTAGTCTGCTTGGCTCGTACCCTAGAAGTCGACTCATATGTGCTGTAGCTAGAGATTCTAACCGGATTTTCCATATGTAGGTACAACCTCTCTTTTCAGGATGATGTCGATGATAAGAATTCTGCAGAGTAAGACATTGACGAAGCTGGGAGACCTTCGTTTTCCTTGATTTCTAAGTCTTCTGGTTGTCTCGATAAGGAACTTGCTCCTAGTGGATTCACACGGAAGGATCAAGATAATATGGAGAAGGTATGAATTAGGTGTTTTTCCTAGTAAAACATTTACATCCTTGGTTCTTTATCTCCTATCCATACCAATCAATCTGTGGATTAACAAATTAGTTTCTTTCAAATATCAATGAAGTTATGCTTGGATTCTTTTGCTCATCATCTTGTTTAGTAGAGCTTTTATCTTTCCACCTGTAGCTATGTGTGTTTAAATGGTTTCATTCGTGAAAAAAGTGTTCCTTTTCTGTCTTCCTTTAAGCTCTTGGATTACCTATTAGTTCCTTTCCACAGTATGACACCAAAATTTACTCCCATGGTTTTTGTTGTTGATGTTGTGGTTTATGCATTTGGTGGAATTCATGTGTTTCACCTGCATTATTACATTCTCACTGAAATGTAAACGTTGCAGTTCATTGAAGGAGGTGCTGACAGTGAGGAAGATGAGGATGAAGAGCATGTTTCAGAGACGCATGAAACCAGCCACACAAGCTTAGATTCTTTGCAGACAGAAGAGCAGGTTCTGTTTCCTCAAATATTATATTCACTCTCTCTTCTCGTACAATTATTTTATATGGTGCTTATCGGAAAATATACCATTGAGGAAGAGCAAACGAATGAAGAGGAGGACAAAATTGTTGAGAATCAACTGAGTGAAAAAGCATAAGGTGGTAGCCTTGGAACACAAGATGATAATGATGAGGTATGAATTTAAGTGTCCTGTAGAATCGAGTTTCTTATTGTAGTGGTGAAAACTCCCGACTCTATGTCACAATTACTTTGTCAATGTCATATATGTAAGTTGTTTGATTATAGTTGATTAACCTTGAATTTTGGGTCTACCTGAAATGATCCTATTCTTTTTTGGGGGTGGAAGACGAAGACAAAGACGAAGAGAATGCAACGGAGGGTGATGCAGAGCTGACCAAGAGGCTGAACAAGCACAAGAAGCGAGCAATAGCAGCAGCCCGTGGGAGGCAGAGTCGAATCTCCTCTAGAAATCTATACAAAGACAAGGGCGGTAGATCCTCTCAGAGCTCCAAAGTTCAGAAGAACTTTAGTGGCTGGTGAAATCAGAGGCATATAATGATAAAAATCCATTAGGGATTTACATGCGTTGTGTGGTCAGTTCTTTTGCCGCCTTGTTGTCTCAAAGTTTTGATATTTAGGAGAGAGAGAGAGACCAGAGGAGGAGATGTACAAAAGCCTTAATGATATGTTTTTGATAAAGTAGCCTTAATGATATGTAATCAATTAAACAGATTATCGTTGGTGATCAAAAAATTTTATTTTAATAATGGTGCTTGGGTGATCGAATTATTTATAACAATGTGTAGGTGCAAGCATTGCTATGAGCGCGTTGTTGAAGATTTGATGGTCCTTGAACAGGAAATCTAACATATACCATTGTTTGGTCCTTGCTCCAATCAATGAACCGCCATGAGCTCCAATTTAAGTTCGACTGTCTAACTCAAGTCACACTAACATTAATATATGAGCTTTCAAAAATCTTCAATTGGGCTCCAAATGAGTTTTTTGAGTTTCCAAGCTATTGAAGTTTATGATAATTCAGAGAGACTTGTCTCCATAAAGCAACGGATGGTCTTCTCCATAAATCATACGATGAAAGTACACCAATACCTTCACCTTAACAATACCCTGGATCTCTCCAACAAAAAAAGCTCTACCATAATAATCTTAGTGAGAAAGTTTTGGCAATCTCCATGTCAATCACATTAATCCTTTGCTTTAAAATATTCCAAGCGATTCAGTTGGAAACTGTGATCCATTCTCCACCACGAGAATACAGGGGGTAACAAAGAACACAAGTTGTTTATTTACTACAAGTAATCATTGACACACACAATGGTACTCGTGAGCTTTTCCAAAAGTGAACCACCTACTAGATTATTCTGTTTCACAAACAGAATTAGGGTAGCCTAGCACCATCAATAGCACCACAACATAACATAACATAACATGCCACACATAAACCTGTGCAATGTGCTTCTCTTTCCCCTAGCAGGAAGCAGAGGATGACGATGGAGAGGAGGAGAAGGATGACTACCCATGTTGCGATATCTTTTTGATACGAGCCAAACAGTTGTCTTTTGGTCGCGGGTGAGGCAAGTACTGTAAGGGGCACTCTGGATTCACGAGTTCGAGCCTGCAACAATAATCCGAAATCTCTAATCACGAAATCCGAACAGTTAATGTCAAGATCGAGTCAAACACTTGATTAGGGAAGAGTTGCAAGTTTCACTACTGCTTACTCATAGCCAACGAGGAAATAGTGTAAGAAAGCAGCAATTTCGATCTTGGCAAGATCGTTTCCAGGGCACATATGGCTTCCTGCTCCAAATGGAAGGAAAGTACCCGCCTTTGGTGTCAGATTCTGCATTTTTGGAAATTTCGATTAGTGTGATTACTTGAATTCTATTTCTCTTGCATAACATCTCAGGTGACAAATGTGATTCATCATGTTACATGGATATGGACTTACATCCCATCTGGAAGGGTCAAATGCTCTTGGATTCAGGTATACCTCAGGGTCCAAATGAACACCCCTGAACCAAACTAGTACCCTCCAGCCCTTGGGAATCGTATAACCTGTCAAAAGATAAGATGTTACATTTTCCCCTTGCGTACATTGACAAAATGCAGCATTTTGGAGAATGATCAAAGATTAATTAATCTGTACCATCAATTGACTCACCACTCATATCCACGTCTGTTTTCGCTTCTCTGAATACAACGAGCGAGAATGTTATGAATCGGAGTGTCTCATCTATCACCTGCAGGACACATTAGTCAACATTAGAACTGTACATGACTAACTAGCAAGTTGTTAAAGGAACCGACTAGATTAGGACATCGGGAGCTAAAAATTGCAACCTTAGATAGGTAATCCATTTGGCGTATTTCCTTGAGAGTCAATACACCCTTTTGATGGGTTGGCCTTCGCTTTACAACTTCCTCTGACTCCTCCTGATTAAGCATGTAGCCTGTTGTATAAGCAAGAGTTGCAAAATCTGAATACCGAATGCAAACTAAATAGAGGGAAATATGTGCCTGCATACCCTGGCTTTGCGAAGGCAATCAGGGTGTTGATGTAGTAACACCATTGCCCACATGGTGACATGAGCAGAGGATTCATGGCCAGCATTCAAGTACATCAAGAGAACATCTATGATCTCTTCATCTCTAAGCTTCCGCCCATTCTCATCTTCCACGCCCATCAATTCATCCATCATGTCCATCTTCTTACTCTTTCCCAACTGCTGCTTCCCACTCCCATCCTCCTGTTTGATTCTGCTTCTGCGCTCATCTAGGACTAATTGTAGCACATCCACCACTTTCTTACGCGCCTAACATATGAAATTTATCATTGAGATTGATTCTGATTCTGATTCTCACTACAATCAAAGGGAAATTGTTTTACCTTGAGGGCTCTGTGGTAAGCAAAACCAGGGAGGTTGATAGCCATGGCTCTGACTCCATGGTTGACCGTGGTGTACTGTCTCTCCAGGGTTTCCATGACGTCCTCGCACTCGGAGCTGAGGAAGATGAACATTATGATCCGGAAAGTGAGCTTTCGGAGCTGGGTCAGCAGCTCCAAGGGCTCCCCGGCAGAAGACCATTCTTCCAGAGCGGCGACGACGTTCTCCCCGATGAAGGTCATGTATAGGGAGAGGGCTTCGTACCCGTTGACTGGGGCGGCGGTCAGACGTCGGAGCCGCTTGTGCTCTTCGCAGGAGATTCCGATGAAGGAGTTCTTGCCCATTAGCTCCACCGTGGAGGTGGGCCAGCCGGGCTTGAAGGCTTCGTCGTCCATTAGCACTCGCTTGCTTGCTTCCGGGGTTGTCACGAACACGCTGGGCCGTCCAAACATCAACGCCTTATAAAGCCCATGCCCTCCATATCTGTGGCCCAATGGATTTCAAAGAAAAGCAAAACAAAACAGTTTTTCAATCATATAAAAAGGTTTCTAAATGGAATTATTTTTGGGTAATGACTATTTATTAGTCAAAATTTTTTTGGATTATTTATTTATCGTAATAAATAGTCATTATCATTATCTTTTTGTCATAGATAAGTATATAATAAGAGTTAAAACATATCAAGCAATCAAATGATGAAAGGATATTAGTAACTATTAGATGGACAACCCTTTTGTACCTTCAGTTAGTAAAGAAACAAGAAAATAGAGAAAAAACAACATTCGCCAAACAATTTTTCTACAAAATTGCTCCACCCAAGCTGTGAGCACATCATTTTGTTTTATAGCTTCATTGTATCATTTGAAAAAAAAAAACTATCATAATATCCATTATTTGTATCTCTTACACTATTACATTATTCACAATCTAATGAAAACAACTAGCGTGGGCCCCGACCACTTGGCCGGAGAAAGGTGAGGTATGAAATTTGATAATGTAATGGGGTGTATAGCTTATTGTTGTATATTTTTTTTTTGGGAAACACGTGATAAAAATAGTGAATTTAAGTAGGAAAGAGACATGAATGATGCAACGAATCAAAAATCAGTCTTATGAACCAAAATCAAGTACCTGTTACCTTGTGAAACAATATTGGTTCTGGTAATATGATGAGGTGAAGTAAGTTTTATAGAAACCGAATTCTAGAAACTTGAATAAAAAATCGCCTATCCCGCCGATTTTCGGGAAATGAGCATCTCACAATCGTTGCTAGCTTTTACTCGGCCCGTTGTCCGATTAATTTGCTTTATAAAACTTTCATCTTGTCATCATTATGCTTTGTGGTTTTTTGCCAAGCCATGATAAAATCTAAAGAAATCAAGAATGAACAACACGATTTGGGATAGGAACCACCGTTCCTGTATCCCTAGAAAATGGTGGTAAACACGGACTAACCTGCCAAACTGGCTTGGAATGAGATTTTTATCGGGTATTAGGGAACCATGTGATTATTAATTAGAATTGATCAAAACGGGTCAAAACTTGAAATTCGGCCTGTTTGACCGAATCATGCATAACTCTAATTATTCTTTACTTTTAAACTTTCTATTTGAAAATAAAAATTAATAAAAGAAAAGAGATGACTGCAATTCGCCATTTGCACATGACTGATTCGGGAATAAAATTATAGAATTTCGAAAGGAAATTGAAAATGTTGAGGATCGTTTTAATGTTAAAATAACCAAATAGATCTTTCTGTTTAGTTTTTTACTAACAAATACCAAACGATTCCCTATAATATACACTATAATTTAATCATTACGATATCAAATAATTACATAATATATGTTTGAAATGATAAAAATTGGACTAATTAGGTTGGTCGAGGTTGAACCATTGAATAACTTTAAAATACATTATATTTTAGCCACTAAGATATAAAATAATAGCATAATATATATTATGTTAGAGAAAATAGCTTGTTTTAGAATGACAAACCCATGATGTTCATTTGTTTTACTTGATGGGCAAATACCGTGTAGGTCAGACTCATTCAACTCTTTTATTTATGATTAGCGGTTAGCTCATTAGAATCCATCCACTAGTTTATTTTTAAATTTTTAAATTTTTAGCAATAAAAAAGAGTATTGTTTTTGCCTTTTCATATATATTTTACGACCACGGAGAAATAAAAGGACTTAAAGAAAAAATTGACACTTCTGGACCCGTTTAAATCCACATGTGTACGGTAAGTTGGCCCGTTCCACAGAGGAAAAAGAAAAAATTGACACTCTCTATTCTACCCTTCCTACAAACGCTTCTAAAGTAAAGAATTTGAAATGGGAGAAGAGTTTTTCCTCTCTGCGATTATAGGTTTTAATTTAAGTTATAACAAATGTACTTAGTGTGATTGGTTATGATCTTTGCTTTTCTTTAAAGTGGTCATGATTCAAATCCTACTAAGTGTCTTTTTAATGAATTAAAAAAAACTAATTGTGAAGACCAAAATGTCCTTCCTACTTTCACTCTGGATGAAGGAAATTTGAAATGAGGCTTCAAGTTTTCTCATTTGGCTTTAATTTATTGTGTAGATAGATAGATTTAAGTACACAAACAATGAAGACGTAGCTCAAATGGTATAACGTCCGCTTTGCATGCGGGAGGTACAGGGTTTGATCCCTTGCAATCTCCACTTGAACCTTTGAATTAACTTATTGGTAATATAAAACTTTCAATTCAAATTTTGAAATAAAACTCAACCTCTTAATAGTTTTTATGAGTTTCAAAATCTTCAATATTGAGCGGATCGAAAGATGCTCCCTTTCAAACTTAACATGATCTTTTAAAACAGAAAAAAAAATTTTGGTTGAAAAACAGAAAGTATATTAACAAACAACTAAGGGCCGGGGCCCTTTATTTGTAATTCGAATATTGTGACACTGACTTCCAAGCTAGGTTACGAATGATTGAGAATGCTAGCGTGCAACAAGGATAATTAGTTAATTCCAGAGGCTGTAGGAATCTTTTTAGTTTAAGGATTACTAATGTACATGAAATAGGGATGATAAAATTAATTACTTATCGTCAAGCCTAATGTAATTAATTAGGACACTGTTGTACTTAAAAAAAACTGCTTCTAGTTTGAGCTTTTTAAAAAGGAAACAGTTATGACTGATAAATTATTGAAATCAACTTTTGAACGAAAAAAAGTATTTGAAAAGCCATACTAAATAGAGGCATGATGATTTCATATGAGAATATCCTCCAATAATATATAGTAGAGTTTTGTCTATTTTTCTCCATTTCAAATTTCCAGTAATGAGAGTGAAAGTAGGAAGGACAATTTGGTCTTTACAATTAATTATTTATTTCAAATAAAAAATGCTAATATCAGGATTTGAACCCGAGTCTTTTCAAATGAAAACAACAATACTACCAATTGTACTAAACAAATTTGTTGTATCTTTTTGAATACAAAACATACACGAAGTTAAACTCTCAGAATATGAGGATTTTTCCATTATGATTAGCAAGCACACTAAGTCTACCATTAGTAGTTTTCAATTTAAATATAAATTTTGTGCTTTTTTATATCTTTGTTCTTATCTCTGTTTAACTTCCTCCGAAATTACCTACATCGTGCAATAGTTTGCGCCCCTTTTCACTTTCCAGTACAAGACCGTCTTTAAAAATCAATCTTCCTGTACGTCTTGGCACTACGATTTTATTGTTGGAGATTTAAGCTAGGTAAGTAGAAGATGTCAACTCCGACATCAATCCGAATAGAATCGATTTCAATAAATGGAGTTGCAGAAGAAGGATTAGAAATTGAATTTTTGATTGAAACATATGCCTCTTGAAATTGACGATAGAGTGGATAAAAATTTGGTTGTACGACAAAGAGTGGTGGCTATTGGATCTTTAAGTCTATGGTTTTTGCAGCGATCACAACCTATATATTTCTATCTTAAAACAAGGAATAATTGATTGATTGATTTACTAAAGCAACTCGATTCAACCTACTGGAACTGATATATAAGGAGTGTCTAATTTTGTGCCTTATTACTTTGATCGAGTCTGTTAGTATATTGGAGGTAACCCTATTTTTTTGCTTGCTCTCAAGTTTTGATATTCCCCTCTTAGCTGATTTGTTAGTATATAGTTCACTTGAATAAACAACTATCTATTTCTTTTTGATTAGTGACATAGTTTTCCTAAAATGAGAGCATTTTTTAATCAATATACGATTATCTTTTGCTAAAAAAACATTTTATGTAGGATTGTGACTTGTGAGATTGATTTCTATGGGTCGTGTGAGCTTTTATACTCTATCTTTCTTGACAATCAACTAACCAATAGAATTTGAACGAGGCTTTATTATCACTATGAAAATGAAATCAATGATACATTTTCATATTTCATATTCTTAAATGATTGCAATGTTTCTTCGAATGTTCGACCTATATATTCTTTCTTTATGTATGTATCATTATGATCGAAGGATCGTCAATACAATTAAACAGGTAAATAAACTTAAACGTAATATAAAAATATAAATAATCTAATATAAACATTCCGGCCAACGGGCCGAGTTATAAGCCAGTTAAAAGAATGTAGCACTCACAAGTCACAACAAGAGAAGCGAGCACTTCCTCATTCGCATTATGGTGTTTCTTTCTTCTCCTTTTTTAGGATGCAAAACTTTGTCGCCTACCCACCAGCACCCTTACCATATTATTCTTTTACCCACAAAGCCAACCCATTCCCCCAGTTTGTGTTTCGTCGAGTCACTCACCACTTAACTTTTGGATTATACAAAACAAATTATCAAGTTAAGCACCTAAAAGGATTGTGCAGCTTCCCGATGAGCTATGTGACGCGATTCAAATTTCGAAACTTGATATGGGCGTTTAACGGAGGTGAATGCAATTCGATTTCGGTTGCATAAGATCTATTATTTTTATGGAAAAAGTTAAAACCAAATTATAATAGGCAAGCCAATTTGCTCAAGCACATAAGGTAATCAAATCATCATTAAATTGTTGTGAAGGAGACGAATCATGAAGAAATGGAGGAAGATGTAGAGAACCTGTTGGTGAAAGTGCGGAGGAAGGAATCAGGATCGTGAGACTTGAAAGCCGAAAGGAAAGACCACATGTTGCCGATGAGTGGCCATCCGTAATCCCCCGGAGGCAGCCGCCGTCGCGTTTCTTCCGGCAGGCCCGACTCTTGCCACCAAACGTTCCCTCTCTTCGCCGCCCATCTCAGGCTCCCGATCACTACGACCGCCACCGCTATCCCCACCGGCGCCCAATAATAATTCCACCACCCCTCCATTAGTCCCTTCCGCCACTCCTCGCTCGCAAAAGGCATTTCGGTTCACTTCATATATAGCTTCTGCGCACAGCCAGAGGCGCACGCTGATGTTATATGCACAGATAGACCTCCTGCCACAAAATGAATAAATTACAAGTTAAGTAATTTTATTAAAAAAAAAAAGAACTGAACTATTGAAAATAATGATTCTTCCATCATTAGTCACTCAAAAAAAGAAGAAGATTTAAATGTTTGATTTTAAATTAAGAAATTCCATCATCTATATTAATGTCTCGACACTTTCCATAATTTGGCGTTTATTGTGTAACTTAACTATACTATTTTTTTTTGTTAAGCTAGTTGCTCGCATTAATCATAAATTAAACACCACTCACATGCTCTTGATATAATAAAGAAGAGATTTCGAGTAAGATAACTACGAGTGAGATAAAGAAAAAAACCACGACTCAAATCAACTGGTCAAGCACAAATTAATAACTACAATTTGATTTTTTGAAAAAAAAAACTACAATTTGATTGACTTACAATTTAGAAATTTGATTGTTAATTAAAAATACATTCAAGTTTTTTTTTAAATACCGAGGTTTATATGATTTTAAGTTTGATGAAATGTTAAGGATAATTAATATGTTGTTCGACTAATTTTCTAAAAAATAAGAATTGAAAAAGGTTGTTCCGTTCTTTTTTATATCGATTTGATCATATGCCTTTGATTTGGAATTCTAAATTGAACATTTGAATATTGATGTGATATGAGGGTGTTTTAATTTTCACTATATGTTCAATTCAAGTACAAACTATTATTTTGGTGTAATATTATATGTTAATGCCCATATGTTAGATGAAATTCAATATAATTTATAATTGTAAGAACAATATAATATTTTTTTTCATATATCAGGGCTAAACAAATATTACCATTAACCAAGATTAGTGAAACCGTCCAAGAGACTGTACCGGAAAAGTCAGTTATAGGATATTTTATGATAAACCCGTAGTTCAATCATTAATATCGCTAAATACCATCTACCGGTTCAGTCTCAATACTGTTAATTTACGGTTGAGCCACATATATGGTTTCACAAACCATGCCATTAACCCTCAATCCACTTCCTTAACCGGACCAACCAATTAAACCGAGTTGACAACTTGTATTAAAGTTAAGTTAGCACATGGTGGGTCAATAGTTAAAGAGGCTGAAGATGTTTGCTACTTAGCTGGAGGTAGGGCTGCAAATGAGCCAAGCTACTCGCGAGCAACTCGAGGCTCGAATCGGGAAAAACTCGTTCGAAACTCGATTCGTTTATTGACGAGCCAAGCTTGAGCCTAGCTATGTTCAGCTCGTGAAGCTCGCGAGCTAGCTCGACTCGGTGGCTTGTTGAGCTTAACTCGTGAGTTGGCTCATTTAGAGCTCATGAGATGTCTCAACATTGTGGTTTGAGGGCCAACTTGATCACTGACATATGGACTAATCGATCTAATTTGGACTTTTATAATTCATAGGATTGTTAAATTATATATCTCGCATCATGTGAAGTTTAACATGTTGAATATGTAAGAAAATATGCCTTATTTTTAATTCTATAAAGAAATTATGTACAAAATTGTTTCGATACTATGAAATAATATGATTTGAACTAGTTAAAATTTATTAACTAAACAATATGACACCTAAAAATTATAATATAAGATTAATTAATGTTGAACATTTGATTATTTTTTTATCGCTACATCAATCACATGTATCATACACGACATACAAAATGAATGTATTAAATACGATCTAAGAATTTAGTAAACAAGCCTAGTTCGAACTCGACTCGGCTCGTTAATAAATGGCTCGGGCTCCAGCTCAGCTCATTTGTTAACGAGCCAAGCTCAACCTAGAGTAAAACTCGGCTCAGCTCGGCTCATTTGCAGCCCTAGCTGGAGGCCATGATATCTTATTACCTTCAGCCTTAGCCTCGCTTCCTTCGCCTTTTCACCAAAGCAGGGGGAGGTGGGAAGATTGTAATTTCCGGGAAATGGAGGGGCAAAAGGGTAAATAGAGCTATCTATATATGTAATCCCATCCCAATCCAGCTTCCTCCTTGGAAAGTCTTCTTCTTCGTTCTTCCTCTCCGTTTCGGTAGCTCTGAACCGAAACCATAGCCTCCTCCATCTAACCCTCCGACCGACCGACCGCCGCCGCCTCTCTTCATTCTTCTTCTTGTTCTCGTGATGTCCTCTTCTCCCCCACATCGTATTTTCTAAGGAAATGAAGTAACAACAAGAGAGAAGAACACCAATCTATTCTAGCTCCCCTGTCTCTCTCTTTCTACCGTCACTGGAAACGATGCTGACCGTGAAAGAAGAAAGGGCGCCGAGAGAGAGAGAGCCCTGGTATGTGGTCTCTGGGTAGGCCTCCTTCATTCGATTTTGGTTGTTTTCTTTTCTATTGATTCACTTTTTGCCTAGTGTATTCTGACTTATGATTTGGTTTTAATTTTTATCTTCCTTTGGGTGCGAGGGGGCCGATGGATCTGCAGAAAGGGAGGAAGCAGAGGAGAGCGGCGGCGCGGCACCCCGCCGATGAGTTGTTTTTACCCTTCTGGGTTCGTTTCTATTTTTTTGTGGTTCTAATTTTATTTTTTGAAGCAGGGTTCCATCCAGTAGGATCTGCACAGGTTGGTTATGAATCTCTGAGAAAAAGACGTTTCAGTTTTGGTTTTGCTTGTTTGTGGAAAGAGGGAATGTTATTGATGTGGAGAGGGGATGTCTGCGTCTGAAGATGAGAAATTGATTATGATTGAGAGATTAATTGAGAGAAAACTGACCTGGTCTGGTCTTTATAAATGATGATCCGTCCTTTTCAGCTGATGGCTTCTGCTGCTCCACCTCCACCTCCAGCCCCAGCCCAGGGAAGAAAAATGAAATCAAAGTCTCTGTGTTTTTCAGTGTGTTCTCTTTCTGATCTAAATTCTGCCCCCGGAATAAGAGCGAGCGAGCGAGCCAGCAGAGGAGCTGCTTTTTTTTTGTTTAAATAGGCAGCTGCTGCCGATCTTCTAATAGGCTGCTTGACGTCGGTAGTGATGTTGGTCAGTTGGTGTGGGCTGGCAGCAGAGCCGGTCTTGATCCCCAACTCTGCTTGCGTCGCGACATCATCTTTTATTCCGCCGTTCCGCGGTGATCAGGAGGTGGCTGACCTCTGCCTAAATTTTAAAATAGTTCCCAAGCGAGGTGGGATGATTTTGAGTATGTTTGATTGGCAAAAAGTTGCAGCCCAGCCCAGGCCGGTTTTCTTGCCATTGTCATTGTGAAACTGATAGTCAGTCAGTCAGTCAGTCAGGCAGTCAAGTCTCCATGTATGACGCTATGAAGTGGACTCTGGGCTTGAAGAAGTTGGGCCTATTTTTGGAGGAAAGCCCAAACTTCACACTGGTAGCAGAAGTCGGCCCACTTCATTCAAGAAAGTACACTTAAAGAGGCCTTTTAAGTAAACAATAATTATTCAAAACTCTATACAATTATTTTCTCACTCCTAATGTATCCTAATTATACTGTTATTAAACTATTATCCTAGTCCATTTCTCATATTACATTGTCAAGTCATATCAAATATAATATGAAAGATATTGAAATATAACCTCACTTTTTGTTACACGCGCTCAAATTTATCTTGATCCTGTTTCCTTGTGTACAGCTGTTCTCTTTTCTAATAAAGCTTCACCATTATCAAAATTTTTTTTTTTTTATGGTTTCATCATTGAACGGAAGAGATTGGATTATAGCCTCTTCTAAGCTAGACAAGCTTATCACTACAGAAAATATGATTTTCAGCAATTCAAAGTTTGACGAGAAGAATATTTTCTCTGCTAGATGCAGGATTTCGACGACGAATTTGAACTATCTGTAGTTGCTCTGTCAACTTTTCAAACTATACCCTTTTAATTGTAGTTTAAAATACAAGTAAAACTTTGCAATAAATTTAGAAAATAGATTAATTTGCATGTTATTTTTGTTCATCTGTTCAAGCTCCTGGCTCCTTTATTGAAAGGAAAGTGATCGGATTATAATCTCTCTTGAGCTACACGAGCTGAGATTTTTTTTATTCCGCCACTAAAAAAGAGAGATGTAGTTATAGCCTCTCCCGAACTAAACGAGCTCTCACAACTTTTCACCTTTAAACACTTGTTACACTTAAAAGTCCATTTCTAAGCATGATCACCACTACTCTTTGCTCCTTGCTCATCACCATCACCATGATCTTCTACGTCGTAGTCGTGGTTCTTCTTCTTCTTCTTCAAGCTCGCCTTGTACCCTCCATACAAGTGAGAAGCAAAACCCCACAGGCACAGAGCCAACGCCAACGCCTTCTCCGCATTAAACCCTTCTCGCAAGAAGATCACCGCAAACACCTGCTGAACCGGGACCAGAAGCGACGTGACCAGCCCCGTAAACAGCGACGAAGAACACAGCAACAAACCCAAACCTCCTATCACCATAACCTGCAACGCCATCACCGCTCCGAATACGACAACGTAGTACTTGGTCTCCCCGAGACCAAACTCGGCCGCTTCTTCCGACAAAGCCTCGAAGTCCCTGTTCACAACCATGGGGACGGTGCAGAAGATGGTGGCGAAAAGCGACACCACGAACTGGACGTGCATGGCCACGTCGAACGTGACGGCGACTCCGGACTTCCGTTGGGCGAACTCTAACGCCGTGATGGAGAAGCCGTGGAACGCGGCAGCCGCGATCGTCATGACGAACCCGAGGATGTACTTGGCCTTGGTCTCTCCCTTGGGGATGTCTCCGTCCATGTGGGCCCCGAGGATGACGGAGCCGAACGTCATGAGGACGACGGCGTTGATGGAGTAGTGGGTGAAGTTTTGCTTGACGATGAGGTAGGCGAAGAGGGCGGTGAATGCGAGCTGGGAGGAGCTGACTAAGGAGTTGACGGAGACGGGGAGGTAGGAGGCGCCGAAGGAGTAGAAGTAGTTGGTGGCGCCGAAGAGGATGCCGACGACGGCGCTGGAGCAGAAGAGCCACGTGGTGAGGACGAAAGGGTTATTGCGGTTGTGGCGGCGTGTGTTGTTGTTGGAGTAGTGGGAGATGGCGATGGGGAGGAGGAGGATGGGGAAGCCGGAGTTGACGCTCCATGCGGCCAGCCACTTTCGGGTGCCGCCGTGGAGGAAGTACATCCGGGAGAGGATGGGGCCGCCGACCTGGCCGACGGCGAGGAGGAGGCAGTTGAGGAGTATGAGAAATGTCTTGTTGTGGTTGTGATTGTGAGGGATTTTGTTGTTGTTGGTGGGTTGGAGTTGGAGTGGGTTTGGTTTGTGGGTGGTGGCTCTTGTTGGCTCCATCTGATCCATTGGGTAGAGAGTTACGTTGTAATTTGGATATAGACTACAATGGAGTTTGCTTTGTGGCCTAGGTATGTTCCATTTCAATATCGAGGGTGGGTAGAGGTATATATATATATACATATCTTTGTGCATCATATTGGTTTTGGACACTATGGAAATGACTCATTATTAGTTGGTCCTAATAATTATATATTTGTATATATATATTATTGTGTTTGAAAATAGTAGTGAACTATGTGCATCAATTAAGTATTAATTAGTATAAGGGTTAATAGGATTAAGATACATAAACGAGTTTTTGGTGACCGATTTTTATATATATCATCACATAATTAAATCATTCGGTCTCAACAATTCGAATTATTGTAGGAGGTTTAAAATAGAAATTTATATTCGTTTATTTACCGTATCATTCGAATTTTTGTATTTTTTATTATAGATTCTTGAATTAAAAAATCAGCAAGCGAATCAAAGTTATGTCCAAGCGCGCGACTTCTTTTTCGTTAGTGCTTGTTGGCTCGAATTTAATTGCATTAGAAACCCTATTAACTCGAGTTGTTAGGAGAGGTCCATACTTAACCACTTTCTTACAATATGTACGGTGCACTTATATCGACTAGAAACACTATAAATCTCTAATGGAAAGGACAATTTCAATATTTTCCATATACAATCTTTTGTATAGACCTTGAGGCGGACATGCACTAAGATGAAATAGTCCCACCAATATGCGCACAAAAGACATCATCGTCATCATAGATACTATGAAGCAGAGTAATATCGAGCTTAGTATATGTAGAATGGTGGAACCAACTATATATTTCTTTGCATGCTAATCCACATCAAGCAAAGTTTCATCTTTTAACGTGCTTTCTTATGCACAGACTTTCTAACTATATATTTGGCAAAGTTTGATTTGAACACGATGGTAAGGAAAAGAGATTGAGAATTGTTGTTGTTACGTCTGTCCAACTCCAACTCATATCCACACACACGCATAATTAAGGAAACCTTACTTTGACATAATTTTGGTAAGAGATCATAGTACGGAAAAGTAAAGAAGTATGATAGGAATGTTTTGATGTGGTATAGTATTCCTTAATTAACTAATTAGTGGGTGGTAGCTCTTGGAGTGGGATTGCTTTGTGGGTGGACTGGACTGGTGGCTCTTTATTGGCTCCATCTGATCCCTAATTGGAGTGGACTTCACTGGGCTTTAATTTTATTTCAGTACGTGAGTGGGTAGAGGTATATATAGCTCGGCCAATTGGCCGGAAATGGAGGTCTAGTTCCCCATAGCCATTTGCACACACCACCATCCATGGACATAATATGGGTTGCGCTTTGGGAATCAATTTAATTTAATGGTTTAGAAAAAGCGGACCTCGGTTTGGTCGTATGGACACGATCTCCGAAACAGTTTCATTTTTTGTTTTTTGAATATTGAATAGATTATTACGTTATTTGGTGCAGTGCGGTACGATTTGGTGTAAATTAGATTGGTTTTTTACCGAATCAAATGTCCATCTTTATTTGGTGTTGAATTGGATTGATACGAAAGAAGTAAAAAAAGTGTTAGCCTGAAACTAGGCAAAATTATTGTATTTGATTTGACTTCGTTCTATATACTATATGAAGAACTAATAATTAAGTGCTTCTTCTCATAGGAAAATAATAATAATTAGGTGGTCCTAATAACTGCATCTTGTGAAATGAATTCTACCGTATTTGAAAATTGTACTGAACTAGTGTATCTTTGTGCACCAATTAAGTATTAGTATATGAGTTATTAGAATTGAGACACATGAGCTTTTGGCCAACGACTTTGGTATCATCATGTAATTACTCTAGTCGGCCTTAATTATCCAATTATTGCAGGAACTTTAAGATAAAACATTATATAAATTCACTTACCGTGTCATATACTTTTTATATTTTATTTTATAGATGATTCAATTAAAAAATCAGTCAACAAACTCAAAATCATATCCAATTTTTGCTTCTTTTACGTGGGTGCTTGTTGACTCGATCTCAAGTAGACTAGAAAAATGTACAAGATCAAAGGAGATTATTAGTCTTATCAAGCTTATCATATAATTTTGTCAACTTTCAACCTGAATTAACCCATGAATTTGAACTTTGTGCAATCTCTTCAATACGTACATAATATGCACTTGCATCAACTACTAGCTAGTAATATCAGAACTCGTTTGGATTCAAACACATACCGAGTTTAGTATCTATAGAGTGTTAGTTATATATTTCTTGAATGCTAATTCATGAAGTAAAGATTCTTTTTTTTTTTTCGTGCTTACATATGCACACTTTCAAATTATCTGACAAAGTTGGATGGTAACAATCACAAGGAAAAGAGATCACAATTGACAAATGTCTTTTGCTTTGTTGTTGTAAAAAAGCTTTACTTTGATAAAGTTTTGGCCAAAAGTTTGTACTATGTAAAATTGAAGAAAACGATAATGAATTGTAGATGATCCCTTGTTTAATATTTGGTGACACGTGGCAAAATAGGATCGGAGTCCATCGACTTGGAGAGGTGACAAGTCATGCACAAAACCATTGATAGAAATTAATCAAATTATGATAAGGTTGAAGGAGACATGGAAAAAAGTTGAGAACCCTTGATAAGGTTGAAGGAGCTAGCATACATATCATACTATCGACCGAATTGTTAAAATAGTTCATTATCGTCATTAAGATCAGAATTATACAAAAATATTATATTTATATGATTGGAATACTAATTCGAGATAATATCGGTTGGATTTGGCGATATAGTAACTTTTGCTGTGATTATACATACCATATTACTTTTGAATTTTGAAGAGGTTTAACCAGTTCTCGATATAACATTATATCTTTTAACCAATGATCAGAAGTCTCATGTCCGAACTGTTGCTGATCACAAAGCATCCATATATGGTACTAAGGTACTTGTACAAACGTAACCACATGAGATTAGTTTATGTTTAAAAAATTGTATATATGGCTGAGGCTGGCATGACAATCACCCTTCTTGGCATACATATTCTTTTTGTTGTGGATCATATTCCTCTAAGCTCTAATAATTACAGCCACTGGCGGATCCCAGGCCTCGGCCCAGCCCTCCTCTGGATCCGTAGTTACTATAGTCCTTATGAAATTTTTGATTTTAGACATTCAATCCAGTGTTATTCTATGATAAGATTGGGTTTAACTAGAAAAATTATCAAGTTGAACATATTCAAATCACTATTTTTAATTTAGCCTAGAAATTTTAGCCCCAAAGATTATGCGTCTTAAAAAAACAATGAAATCTAAAATTCTAAAAAGTTAAAAACGTAAAAGACTAAAAGAAATATGAGGTTTGTTCCCTTACAAATTTACTAAAGCAGCTCGTGTGCAGGGATGGACACACAATGTAAATTGATTAGTCGATTGATTTATCTAGTGTTGATGCTGCTCGTTTCAACAGCTACTACGAATAGAACCTTTTTAACAATGAAACATGTGAGAACTGATTTGCCCAACAAAATGAGCGATGAATTTCTCGCCGATTGCTCAAGTATTTTATTTGAAACAGTGTATACTATTGATATGGATGTAGACTTCATTATTGATGCATTCCCTAAATTAAAATACAGTTGTGTACAATTTACATTGCAAAAAACTATAATCATTATATTTTTTTACGGTTCTAATTTTCTAATGAAATGCGGATCAGTGCTCTTCAGTGTTCTGGATCCGCCGCTGATTACAGCTCGTGTGTAGACTACTCAACAATATAATTAGCTACTCAACAAAACAAAAACCCTATTTATGGTTGGTATAAAATGCAGAACAAAAGCAAACAAAAACCCTTATATAGTTTTCTTTACCAAAAGAAAGAAGAACGAGTTGGTGCTCTCACTGTTCTATATATATATATGTGAGCAGGAAAGTAAAGCCATTACCGGAGACACTGATGATGATCACCACTATCGACCTCTCTGCAGCATTTTCCATTGGCATTATACATGGTTCACAACAGCAGCAACAAAAACAATAATGGCTGGTTAGCTAGCTGCTTTACTCGTGGAAATCATGCCCAGTTCGGCAGTTGGTATAACTGTAGTAGGTGCCGATTCGATTATGACTTATGAGTATGTGACGCACGGACAAGGATTAATCGACAATCCAAGAACAATAACGACAACAAGAAAAATAACACATAAATTTACGTGGCCAATATAATGTGTGTTGGTTAGTCAACGGGCGAGAGCGAGATTCAAGTCAGATCAACAAAGTATATAAAGCTTCCTTCTTTGATCTGTTTCAACAACTCATTTTATTGAGATGAATTAGCTTTCAATATATATAGTATCAGAACACTTGAACGAGAGATCACGTGTTCGAATGCCCATGACCCCTCTAACATTACCTAGCTAGTTAATTATTTGATCATACATATGCACATGGTACAAAGTAGATATATGGTATGTAGGTCCAAATTTCAAGTTGACGAATTCACTTTTATTCGAGGGATTATGTAAGTAAATGATACTAGTTAGTAGTTAGATCCTATTTGGATCTCGCCTAACACCTCGAACTATACATTAAAACTTACCGTTGATTCTTGACACAAAATAATAAGTACGCTCGCAACACGGGCCGTGTACCAAACTTCAGATTTATCATCTATACATGGCAAGGTGTCCTGATCCAGCTAGCTCATCAGCATCCACACATCAACACAAGCAACAACAAGTCAATGAGAACCAACCATATATATGACTGATGGATGATCCTGTGGCAAGCACCAACATATACCGAAATGGTGAACTAATATATTAGATGTGCTTGAAGTTGATCCAGTTGCAAGACAAGCACTAACACATATGACTAATGGACGATCCAGTGGCAAGCACCATCAATCGCATGCACGATAGTTGATTGGCCGAATCAATTGATATGGAAATCTACAGTGGCGGATCCAGGACTGGGCCAACCCAGGCCCCCGGCCCAGCCCTCCTCCGGTCTCCGGATTCAGAATTAGTTTAGTGGTTATAAAATTATGATTTAGGTATTTGGCACATTGCTATTTAAAATTCTGTCTAGTTTTATTTGATAATAGGATTTTGTGTAACTAGGAAAATGGTTCAGATGAACATATCCAAACCATTACTCTAAATTTATACGAAATTTTCTATAGCCCCAATGATTTTATTTGAAAAATGACATGAAAACCTAAAAGTGTAAAGTTTCATTAAAATAAAATAAAAAACTCTATACTAAGCACACCCTTCCTTGCAAAATTCAAAAAATTTCCCAATCCCCCCAAAACAAAACAAGAACGAGGAGACGAGCAGACCCAAAATGGATCTCTCTACCCGCCCGTCGAGCTGGTTTTCTTTCCATTCTTATGATTAAGAAAATATTTACAAACTCGCTGAGTCATCATTTAGATTGCCTCAATTGAGTGGGGCACTAGATTCTAACCGTTCTTTCTGGTGTTTTGATGAAGAAAATATTTACAAACTTGCTCAAGAGTTTAGCCTCGAGACTTTGAAGGCTATGAGATGCATTCTTTGGAGAATGCACTACTCATGTGAGGAAGATGAAGTTTCTTCTCTTGCACAATTATTAGAGAAGCTGGAGGAAATAGGGATGGACACATAATACAAATTGATTTGTCGGTTGATTTGTCTAGTGTTGACCTATGGGTACAAGTGATCATCCAAACGCACGAGCGCCGACCTCGAAGAGGCAAGGTCTCCTTCACGCAGCCCAAGCCCAAAATACCGTTTCAACAACTACCATGAAGAGAATATTTTCAGCAATGGAACATGAACATTGATTTGTGCAACAAAATGAGCGATGAATTTCTCGTTGATTACTTAGCTATTTTCTTTTAAAAAGAGTATATTATCAGTATGGATGGAGATTATATTATTGATGAATTTGCTAAATTAAAAGACCTTCTTGTACAATTGGCGTTGTAATGAAAACTATATTATTATATATTTTTGTTTATGATATCTAATATTCTATTCAAATACGGCCCAGTGCTCTCTTATGTCCTGGATCTGCGCTGGAAATCTAATGGAATAGTTTCATTTATGTTCAAATTATTTCGCCCTTAATTAAACATGATTATAAGGACATTATCACTTAGCTAAAGAGGTTTCAATGATTAGGGGAAATTAATGAAGCAAGCTTACGTCAACGACAATAGTTGGTCACTTATGCTTTATTTGAAGCAATAAAGTTAAGCACTTTAGACAGATGTTTTATAAAATATATATGACCATTTCTGATCACCTTTATCTCTCACTAATACTTATGTTGTTTTTATCAAATGATACGTTGGACTAAAGGCAAACAAGAAATTAAAGACAATGCACTTATGTCCCTACCGGCAAAAGAAACCCATCAAATTAGGACACTTCTTCTTTGTCAAAAAAAAAAAAAAAACAAAAAAAAAACAAAAAAACAAACAAAATAGGACACTTCTTCGCTTCCTTTGCATAAAGCCATAAACTAAACGCACTTCCTAAAATCCATACGCACTAACAAGGGAACGACAACTATACCAACTATAAAGGGGAAGAGCTAGGAAAACAAATAGTGAGCCAAAAGAACAGGTTTGGAGCAGCGAAGATCATGGCGATATAGTTGTTGCTGCTTTGAAATAATTATGGCAATGGTTTAGCGAAATTAAATATGACAAAAATCAAAATTCAACATAGTTGTTGGTGTTTTTACTTCTTAGTACTGCGCTGAATCATATCACCTAACTACCTATGTCCTCAGAAAGTTGAAGTCCAACTTAAAATCTTTTCCTCCTCTACCACTATTTCATAATACTTTAACATCTTTTCAATTATCTCCAACTCTTGAGATAAATTGTACAACAAAGGAAAGATCAAGAAGTGATTGATGGAGGCTGACGTGTTGTTGAACTCTTTACAATTTGTTTTTAGTTAAATCATACTTACGAGATCCGAATCAATGACCTCCAATTTGAAAATAAGTGATATTACTACTCGATCATATTCTTTTTCGCAAGCTCAACTCCCCCATTTAAAGAGGTCCCTTTTGTCTTATAGTATATGCAAATAGCCCATCATCCATCTCTCAATTCCTCAAGATCTGACTTTCTATATTATCATTCATTCATGGCACTTCAATTCCCTGATTACCGGCCCATCCCACCCCATCCCATGCCATGCCAACCTAGTTCATGTGATACATCCCCCATAGCGAGTTCGATGGGATTCGCTTGCTGTACCTCCTAGTCCTAGCCAGCTCTCTCCTATTTATAACAAAGAGAAACCCAAGTTGTAAAACATAAAACTCGAGCCAGTTTTTGTTCTACGTACTTCCGCAAGAAAATATGCCACTTCTACTCTTGCTAATAACGTCCTTCCTCTCACTACTTCTTCTTTACACCATCATCACGATCAGGAAGAAGTCCTCATCGTCGTCGCTCCCAAACTGGCCCTTCTTGGGAATGCTTCCATCCCTCCTGTGGAACCTCTCCAACCTCCACGATTTCGCCACCCGAACCCTGAAAGCCCATGGTGGAACCTTCGCCTTCAAAGGACCTTCCTTCACCAACCTCGACTTCATCGTCACAAGCGACCCCGCCAACGTCCACCACATCGTCACCAAGAACTTCTCCAACTACCCCAAGGGACCCGAGCTCAAGGCCATCATGGATCCATTCGGAGACGTCATATTCAACACCGACGGCGATTCCTGGAAGATGAAGAAGGATATCATCCTCTCCCTCATCAAAACCGCCGGATTCGAGCGGCTTCTCATGACAACCCTCCGTCACAAGCTGGCCGACAGCCTCATCCCGGTACTCGACCACGCCGCGAGAAATCATGATGTTGTTCTTGACTTGCAAGATGTGATGAAGCGGTTCACGTTCGACCTCACTTGTTTGCTCCTCCTGGGGATCGACACGGAGTGCCTGTCGACGAGTTTTGCTCGTGTTCCATGTGCGGAGGCGTTTGATGTGATAGAAGAGGCCATCGTTTACCGCCATTGTGTCCCGCCGTGGGTTTGGAAGTTGCAAAGATGGTTTCACGTCGGGTGGGAAGGGAGGACGATCGAAGCTGAGGAATGTCTCAACGGGTTTCTGGAGGAAAGGATCAGAGTGAAGATGGAGGAGAAACGGGCCAAGGAGAGTAGTGGTAATGATGATGGTGATGATAATTATGACTTGTTGATGAAGCTTATAGTTGAGGCAGAGCGATTGATGGGGAGTGGTTGTTGTTTTAGCCGTAAGGGAGAGAAGTTTGTGAGGGAGACTGTGGTTAGCTTGATGGTGGCCGGGAGAGACACCATTGCTGTCGCTCTGAGTTGGTTCTTTTGGCTCGTGGCGACCAACCCAGGCGTGGAGGAGAAGATCCTCGAAGAATTGGACCGACTCGTCATTACTCAAACAGGTAAAAAAACGGTTCAAAATACATTTTCTTTTCAAGAGACTTATTATGACGAAATCTAACTTGTTTTTGCGACGGAGTTTCGTACGAAAATTTTGTACGTAGTGTGAACAAACTGGACAAACGGTTCGACGCGACTCTTGATGATAATTTAGTTATCTTATTACGTACAACTGGTGAATCAGGTGAAGAACAAGGGATCTTTTCAAGCATAGAAGAGTTGAACAAAATGGTGTACCTCCATGGGGCCATAAGCGAGACTCTGAGGTTATACCCTTCGGTGCCGAACGAGCCGAAGCAATCCATGGAAGCCGACGTGCTTCCCAGCGGCCATGCTGTCGGCAAGAACACTAGGATTTTGATATCCATTTACTCGATGGGTAGGATGGAAGAGGTATGGGGTAAGGATGGGATGGAGTTCAAACCCGAGAGGTGGATTTCAGAAATGAGAGAAGGGAACAACATCATCAATGATGATGATGCTGACAAGAAGAAGATCTGTACCATTCACGTGCCATCCTACAAGTTTGCAGCGTTTATGGCGGGGCCAAGGTCGTGCCCAGGGAGAAAAATAGCATTCATGCAGTTGAAATACATAGCAAGCTGTGTTCTACGCAAGTATAAGATTGTTGTGGTGGACGATCATCCCGTCCTTCCGCTGCCTTCTATCATGATGTTCATGAAATATGGTCTCAAGGTTAGGGTTTCGAGCAGGAAACCAGAGAATAAGTAGTGCTGGCCCTTCTTCCTGTATAGATGAAACCATAAAAGACACCATAAGTTAATGTGGCGAGTAGTCACTAATATATGTGTACGTAACTCAATGTAACTTTTATTTTTTGATGAATATATGCACCTTACTTTGTTCATATATAGCCGTACATATGCCATGCATGCATGTACGTGTAAGAATAAGTGTTGAGGGCATACAAAATGCGCTTTGGTTACACTAATGAATTTCTATATGCCTTATGCTCGAAGTACAAATTTTAAATTGTAAATATAAACAACAAACCAATAGATATCGAGAAAGCATTCATGTCATCCTAAACTATCATACAATATCTTTTCACAACTTTTTAGTTACACAACTCTTGAGATAAATTGTAAATCATAGCAATCATACTTATGATATGATTGCTAAAAACTGATGTGTATGAGCGTTTGCTAAACAACATGTGATAGTGATATATTTTAGAATGTGGGACATGTTGGGCTGGAATGGGTAGAATAAGGTGGGGGAATATATAGCCGGTAGGATATTGCCAAATGGGCTTTGATGGTGGCTGGACTCAGTAAATAGGGGCTCGAACTGGGCAGGATGGAGTATAGCGATGGGAATGGACAACTCAATATCCATACTCGTTTAGCATTGAGTGCGAGTCGTCCCAATGTTTGCTTAACAGTATTGTTTTTTTATTTGATAACCCGGAACATCAGCAACCTATATGCCACATGAGTGACAGCGGGACCTACTAAATCTGGGGTACCTGCATGCTAACCATCAAGGACTTTGTCCCGGCGCAGTGCTACCGTTATCGGGGAGACTTCGTCTCCTGTACCAAGGGTGCCTCCGGGAACACCAAGAAGGTGGTACTGGGATTCGAACCTGGGACCTTGTCACATCCCAAACTCGAAACCCAGCCCTTTTACCAACTAGGCTGTCTTACCATGTGCTTAACAATATTGTATCAGCATGTCGATCGAAAATTTTCAATAAAAACTTATGTCAATATATAATTTTACCAATTTAAAATATCTGCTGATTTATTCGGTACCATGTTTGTTATTGACTTACAGTTTTACAATTCTTAATAAATGCGTTGTGTATTCATTTTTGTTTTCAAAATAAAACACAATGGACAGTAGTTTGAACGGTCTTAGTACTCCAATACTCTCAAAGTCAAGCCCGTCAGTGAACTCGGAGGCCCAGAACTGTGAGTCTGTGACAGTCCGGGCCTATCACAGGTAACACCAGGTCCAAGAGTACGGAAACAAAGCTCATTTCGAGACTCGGCAGAAGATACCAGCATGTGAATTTCATGCATGCATGGGGAAAGAGGCAAAGAGGCAAGAGCAAAACCCAACATTGGCATTTGGCAAGTGGCAAGGCAACCAGCTATCTCTCACCAAATTGCACAAAAACAAGGAATCCTGCTAACCAGAAGCCAAAACCCCTTTACTCTTTAGGAGACGGTGACGATGATACCCAATGAACAAACAAAATAGTTTCTATTATTCCTTGAACAGGTTACATGTAAACAGTAAAAACCATTTTGAGAACCCATGAAAGACCAATTCAACATAAACCACGAACATAATGAACCTTTTTACAAACTGAGCATCAATATAATGATCCTTCACCTGATGAAAATTCTAGATAAGGGTGACATAAATTGATTTGTATAATTAAGTGCTATTAAAGTGATTCGAATTTGGAATCTTTAGGTCCCAGAATTACCACTAGACCAATGTCGTGTTCGCCACCTGATAATATACATTTATCTTGCCCTATTAGAAACTCTGACCTTGAGTCCATACTTCATGAACATGAGAATGGAAGCGTCAGGAACCACGGGATGACCATCCACCACCTCAATCTTAAACCTACGCAGAACACAACTGGCTACGGCTTTCATTTGAACGAACGCTATCTTCCTCCCCAAGCACGTTCTCGGCCCCGCCATGAAAGCCGCAAACTTGTAAGATGGCACGTGGTTAACCACCGTCTTCTTCTCATCCGCAGACCCAACCGAAATCCACCTCTCGGGTTTGAAGTCCATCCAATCCACACCCCATATCTCTTCCATCCTCCCCATGGAAAAGATGGATAGCAAGATCCTGGTGTTGCCATCAATGGCGTGCCCACTTGGGAGCACATCCGGCTCGATCGATTGCTTGTGTTCGTAAGGCACTGATGGGTACAACCTTAGGGTTTCACACATGGCTCCATGAAGATACACCATTTTGTTCAGCTCTTCTGTGCTCGGGAAGCTCGTCTCTTTCCCCATAACTTGATCCAACTCCTTCAGAATCTTCTCCTCCACATTAGGGTTTTCAGACACGAGCCAAAAGAACCAACTCAAGGCAGCGGCAATGGTGTCCCTTCCTGCCACAAGCAAATTAAACACAACATCTCTCAAGAACACGTTCGTTAATTTCCCCTGATCAATCCCCGCTTCCCCGGACAAGATCATGGTTAGAAAATCATCATCCACCACGGTTTCCATCTCCTTCTTATCCAATGCCTCTTTCCTCTTCACTCTGATCCTCTCCTCCAAAAACTCATCAAAGCATTCCTGAGCTTCTCTCATTTTCCTCTCCTCCCCGATGCCAACCCACCTCTGGAACTTCCACACCGTGGCTGGGACACAATGGCGGTAGAGAATCACCTGCTCGATCACGTCGAAAGCGTCGGCGTAGGGAAGGCTGGGGAGTTCGATGGAGAGGTATTTGGGGTCAAAACCCGTAACGAGGGAGCAGATGGTGTCGAATGTGAGCCGCTTCATTAGCTCTTGCAAGTCTAGAGGAGGAGGAAGAGGAGCACTGTTGTGGAGTTTGGAGGAGGAGTCGTGGAGGATTGGGATCAGGCCGTTTTGTAGCTTGCGGTGGAGGGTTTTGAGCATTAGGTGGTGGAATTTGGTGGTGTTGATTAGGGAATGGATGGTTTCTCTTTGGGATTTCCAGGATTCGCCGTCGGTGTTGAATATGCCGTCTCCCAGCGGTTCTAGTATGGCCTTCAAGTTTGGTCCCTGTCGAGGGGAAGAAGGAGAGTTAAAGATGAGTTTTCAATTTTCATAATACTTTCTAGTCTACCCTTCAAGAATTAGGATGGAATGATGCAACCTTACCTGTGAATTTTTTCCCCCGTTAGAATACATGTGAATTTTTAAATACACCAAGTAAATGAAAAACAGAAAAAGTATGAAAGAAAAATGATTTGTTTGTTCAGCTACATACAGACAGACAAACTAATTATCTTTTCCAACGTAACAAATAACTTCATAAAGCTGAAAATGTCTTTTTCATATTTCATCTCCCTAGCTTACACATACTACTGTTTTCTTCTTGCATGAATATAAGATTGGAGAAATATATATAAGATGAGAAACGTATTCCAAAACTTGAATGCGAGATCTCTTTCCACATAAGGATGATTCGTATAATACTCACATCATCGTTTTGTGAGAGCATACTTATAAAGTACTACGCGTTGAGCATTTTGTAGCAGTTGGATGAACACAATAGCAATTTGTAAGTAAAATTTCAAAGTGTCCATCCAACAATTGCGGAACGCCCATCACGTATATAATTCAATGACTCTAATCCTTGTGATGGTGGTGTGAGCCATATAGCAGGGTTGACTTTGGTAAGTAAGGGACCTCTGCCTGAAAATGGTGCTGCTTCTTATAATTGAGTGTAACGCACAGCCTCCACATATATCATTATATCCTTACCTCCATAAGGACAAAGACAACCAAATGACCAATCAAAGCTGCAGTCTAGGACGATAAGAATAGAAGGTGTCTGACATTGCCACGAAATAGCTAGGCGCAGTTGCGTACTCTTTTTAGTTTATACACTAATTTGGTATTTGGATTGAGGTCTATTATACTAGCAAGTAAGCTAGAGATTGAAAAGACCATACATCATCAAACTCATCTTACTAATTAATCGTAAAATCATCGAAGTTAACACACAGCTTCAGGCTATACCATTATGAGAAAAATTGTTGCTTTATACAGATAGCGACGTACGTTATAAATTTTAATTGTTAGGTTTCATGAAATGGTCACACAAGAAATTTGGATTGAGTCAAACAAATACTCTGTGACGTCGGGTTGAATTTCCCCCATTTTCACCTCTTAGATTTGTCAGTTTTTGTTGTGTAATTAATAAAACAAATATATGTAATCATATCACTAAAATTAAAATCATAATGGAATTTTTGAGATGATAATCCGTATGAGGACATAAAGGATAGAAGGAAGATAGACTTGGTCCCCACCCAATCTTCAAATGGTTGTCCTTTCTATCGTATTCTATTCTTACTACTGTTCATCAATGATTCGTCAATTTAACACACAGTTTTATGAAGAGAAGTATCGATCGCCGTTAATCCTTACCTTGGGGAAGTTGGTGAAGTTCTTACTGAGGATGTAGTGGACGTTCATCGGATCCACGGTGATGAGGAAGTCGACGCCGGCGAACCATGGCCCTTTGAAACGGAAAGTGCCTCCACTCTGTGTCATGATTCGGGTGATGAAGTCGTGGAGGAGGTCGTGAGATACGTTCCAGAGTAAGGACGGAAGCATGCCGACGACCGGCCAGTTTGGTATAATAATGGCCTTCTTCTTGTTTCGAACGGCGAACCAGACCAGGCAAAGGAGGAGAGGGAGAAAGAATACAAGTAGCAATAGCGTCGCCATTTCTTTCTGTGGGAAACTGATCTTTTCTCGGCCGTTTGGGAATGGACAAGAAGGAATAGACGTCTTATTATTATTATATATATATATATATATAAAAACTTGGTTTGTTAGGGGGTTTTGTCTGTCTGTGTATTTATAGAGACGGAATTTATCAGAAGGTGATTGGGAAAGGAAACAACATTTTCCTTGGGGTGTATTACAAAAATGGTCACTAATCTTTGGGGCCACGAGGGATAAATGGGTGAAACTTTGACAAGAATGCGATAGAATTTTCACATCATTTGTTAAGATGCTACTAAAGATTTAATCAAGTAATCTAATAATAATTAACTAGGGTCGGTCTAGATTGAACTCAGATTAGGATGGAGGGTTGTTTCGAGTGTTTATGAATTTTGTGTACAAGTAATTTGGTTGGTCTGGGTAAATGAATCATTTATATCTCTCCATGCATAAGCATATGATGAACATGAGAGTAACTATCATGAAATTTAAATTGTCTATTAGGTCATTTGATTGATGAATTTGATCGAGTGGTGAATTATATTGTTCCCCCGAAATCCATCAGTGAATGAGTATGGTCGATATCTCTGGCTAACTAGTAGTGGATTGTGGCATAGTGAAGTTTAATTCGGAAGTATGGTAAATGATACGCGATATTTTGAAATCTCTCCGTTTAAGGGAAATAATTCAATAAAAATCGTAAGTCCTAATGAAACGGATATAGTAATGGCTTGCTAGAATCTCATTCTTTTCTTATTCTATAATGTTTGTTGTGTATATATGTGCCATTTTGAGATGATATATTAACCGCTAATAAAACATTCCATGACAGTTTTGATTACAACTTTATTGGGAAATGCCAAATTGGTTCTGAATAACCGCATTGGTGATGTGATATGATAAAATATGGAGAGATGCATGATCCTATACAATCAATAAAAAATACTAATATTCAATTTCCTATTCTCACAATTACCTTATACCGAAAATATCAGCTAGAGGTGACAAATGAATTAGATTTATATATTAATGAATTGAATCAACGGATGCATAAATCTAATGGATTGATGGATTAGAATCATGATTGATTGATAGATTAGAATCATGAATACAAGTGACCAGCACAATGTATTTCTTCAAAGCCTATATCACCCATTTGAAGCTAAGGTAGTGCAATAACCAACGTGGCCGGCCTCCGATGGTCCAACGCCAACTCTGAACTAAAATTTGGCAGTCGGGAAATAATGTCACATCACATGGCTAAGTCTAATACCAGCTCAGCTGGTATATAGGCTTTGAAGTAAATACATGGTTCGGCGGCAGGAACATGGTTAGGCGGTGGCCGGCTTTCAATTAAGGAGGACATTTGATAGAAACCTTCATTTATGTTATTTATAGCATTTGGACTCATTTGTTAATTTATGATTGTTTGAGGATTTTATTGGGCATTTGGGGTTATGTTTGGGGATTAATAAGTTGGGTAGCTATAGGAAATTATGGGTTTGCTATATAAACCATTTTGTTACGTGGGAATAGAAGTTAAGCAAGCTTAAACCTAATTGTATTTCCTAATCCTCTCTCTTTCCTCTCTCCGCCGAATCCTCTCCTCTTCCCTACTGTCGCCGCCGCAACTTCTACTTCTCTTCCCTCTCAATTCCCTAAGTTTTCTTCTTCCTCACACTTCCTTAGCAAGAATCGATCACTAGCTCGATGATCCGCTCATTTCTTTCATCTTCATCGAAATAGATAGAACCTGATATCCAGGTTTCTATCAGCATTCCTGTTCGAAATGATAGTATGTTGGGCATTAAGGATGACATACAAGAAGAAGATATACCCTAACTACCATTTAATGCCCCAACCAAATCCTTGTCCTACCTAGATGTCCTACTTCCTTCCTAGCTACCTAATCGACACACACCATGGCCTCATTTGATATCCAACCATCGAATTCAGTTACGACATTAAAGCAGAAGATGACTTGTGCCAACAAAAACAAAACATAAATAATATGAAGACTAGAAAAATCAAATTATATATTTAGTAGATCGATCCTTATTCTCTGAATTGAAACTCCAAATTTGTTTCTAATGAAATTAAACGACCCACAACTGTTCAAGTTTTAGAATCACCTCAAAAGTCTCTTCAATATGTTTTTGTTGTTGTTGCAAAGGGACTAATCTGAAAAATAAAATACTATGGTCAACCTGTTGGAGGCGTGGATCTTGGCACCCGAGATTATAGTGATATGACGTGATTTGGAACAGAAATAAGGAAGAATTAGACGAAGATTTGGAGAGACTAAGAGCAAGAACGGGCAGGCGGCCGATTGAAGGAGAGGAGAAGAATTTAAGGTTTGGAA